>OZ038378.1:200089052-200809052 GCA_964036045.1 Eutreptiella sp. 'Long Island Sound 2002' | reverse complement strand
AGACAGGACAGATGCAAGCCGCGCTCCTCACAGGACCCCGCATACGGAAACGGCTCAAGAAAATGGCCATCCACACAGCCACAAGGCTGGATGGCTGGTGTGTCTCTGACTTACTCTATGTGCCAGATGAGGTCCTGGTTATATTTGCAGAACTGCTCAGCATTGTTGAGGACACGGGCATCTAGCCCGCAGATCTAGCACGAGGCTTTATCTGACTGATCCCGAAAGGGGAGGGGATGCAGCCCATGCAGCAAAGACCCCTCTTGGTTCTCTCACAATTGTACCGAGTTTGGGCAGGCATTCGCCCCGAAGAGTGCATGACATGGCAAGAACAGTGGTTTCACCCCCATGCATACGGTTTCAGGACAAAGAGGGGCGCCACGGATGCGGCAGCCCCGATGTCATTGCTTCTAGAGCTGCATAAAACGATCCAGCAAACCCTGCAAGGCTTTGGACTGCACTATGTGAAATGTTTCGATTTGATCCCCCAGCAAATCGTTCTGTGTGTCGCCATTGAACGGGGGATGCACACGGGCACGCACAGGGCTCTAGCAGGGATGTACAAACAACTCACGTGTTGTTTTAAAATGATGGGATGCCTCTGCTCCTTTTTCGCGGCCACAAATGGCATCCTGCAGGCTTGCCCCCTCAGCGTAATTCTTATCAATCTGCTCACTGGCATGTGGAAGCGCATTATCGATGCCCGGGAGCAGGCGGTCAAAGTCAACGCACAATCCCTCCCAAATGGGAAGCCTGAGGAAGCACTGCACTTCATCATCACGGCACTAGGCTATGCGGATGACACCTACGGGGTGTTTGCAGGGGGCAACGATCTCCAGCCACTGCTACAGTGCACAGAGGATTGGCTAACGGTGACGGGGCAAGGGATAAACGCCAAGAAGTCAGTGGGCTTCAAAACGGGACATTTAGGGTAGCTGCCAACGCAACTGCAAGGGGTCTCTTTTGCAAGTGAGACAGAATTTCGATCTATGAGGGCGGGGGTACGAACCACAGATGGGGTGGCCTCGGGCCCACTGATTCTAAAACGCATTGCGCGAGCCTCCACACTCCTGGACAGAGTGCACGGAGCACAGGGGGATTTTGACAGGCGCAGCCAGATCGTGGCAACCATGATCAATTCCACGGGCCTGCACGCAGCAAAAATTGTTCCGCTCGAAGTCAAAGACGTGAGAAAGTTTGAAACCAAGATTGTTAACACCATCTGGGGGCCGTCACGCCCACAGAGGGTGAGAGAGATAATATTTTGCCTACTCTGTCCAGGGCGCAGGGTGTCTCCCACCATGCTGATAGCATATCAATGTGCACTCTGGGTCCCACGCCTCTGCAGGGGCCGGGGCCCCGCACTCATCACTGCGCAAGCCGTCTGGGAGGCGAACCCGGCCAGCTCAGGAAGAGGCCCACTGGGCAGGGCAGTGTGCACACTGCAAAAATGGGGCTGGGCAACAGTGACAAGGTGGTGGGAATGGAAGGCGCCGGGCAACACACAACACATACGCCTGACAGAGCATGGCCCCAAGTTGCTGAAACATACCAAACGGGAGCAACCCAGGCTGCAGTGCATCACCCAGCTGATTGCGCGACGACCGCAACAGTTCGCGGGCATGGATTACACCACATGCAGGGCGCTCATCTCAGAGTGCATTCAACACTTTGGGTCAGAGCAAGAAAAGTCGCTGCTGCGCATACTACTGAGATGGGTTCTTCGGACCGCCCAACGGGCGCACCAGCGCGGCATCCAAGCCTCACCCGTGTGCCCCTACTGTCAAGGGGACCCGAAGACGGAGGAGCACATACTCTGGCACTGCGCAACATGGGCACACGTGCGCGACCCCCTCATGATTGGTGTCAAACAGCATGCGGCCAATTTGCAAGAATTGCCGGCCAAATCCAACTGGCCCCCATGTCTCAAACTCCGTGGTCTTGCCCCACCCCTCGAGACTTTCCCAGCACCACTGAAAGAAGCATCCCTGGCTTCGCTTATTTCGGTGCACACGACGTACGTGGCGATCCAAGCAGCACGCAAGCTGCGAGATCAACAATAGCCGGCCCTGTCCACAGGGCGCACGCATTCCAACAGACACAACGTGTACCCACCACCAACTGGTAGGCCCCCTCCCCCCGCCTACAGAGCAGGCAGTACTCACGCTAGCGACCCTCCATGAAGGTTTTTGCATGTGGCTCTCGTTTGTCGGCATATTTCTTGATGACTACATCCCATGCACCATGCAGGATGTTGTCTATTCTTTCCACTGACAAGGCGGGGTTGTCCGTGTCCGGGTCCTCCAGCATGACTAGTAGAGGCTGGTATTGCTACCACATCTAGGCATACACTTCTTTGGGCGTATCGAGCCACGAGGCATTCATTTTGTCCTTCCACCTACGCATGCGCGCGCGCTCTTCCTGTCTTGCATAAACCTTGCCGAGTGTACGCATGTCGTCATGTGTGGCCATGATTTCCACCAGGCTAGGGAGGGGGCGCGGCACTGGCAGGGAGCGGTCGGGGGTCCAGCGCTGTAGATCCTGTAGCAGAGAGTATCCACGGATTTGTGTGCTCAATTTGCGCATGCGCTTACAAGCTGCCCTCCAGTCCAGGCTGACACTGTGGGATGTTGTCCCTAGTCTGTAGCCGGGCCCAGCGTATGACGGGCCGTAGGCAACCTAGGGTGCTCTGCACCCGTGAAAGGACTCGCGTGCGCGATGCGCCGTTGCATGTTATTTTAGTTGGGCCCATTGTTGTGTGCTGGATCATTGCCTCTGTGCCGCGCCCTCTCTCCAAGTCTTGGGGAGCATACAGAAGGGGGGTGGCTGTGTCTTCATTCAGGTCATCACAGCTCAAAGCTAGGCTTGTCTCTTCATCAATGAAAGTCCACAGAGACCACAAGTCGTTAGCGGACGCGCCTGCATCAATCATGGCATGCCACTTGTTGAGGTGAGGCTTCAGCAGGACTTTAACGACTGCTGCCGTGCCTTCCCGATCCCTTGGGGGTTAAGGAGAATGGGGGTAACTACCTCAGCTTCACCACTCGCTGCATAGGCTGGTCCAGGTCTAGCTGATAGCAGACAGCGTTGTGCCCGGGGAGCCCATGTTTGCAAACCTCCGTGACCCGTTGCAGGGAGCTAGCCATGACCGGGTCTATCAGTGCGCAGTCTATGTGTATGTGTGCGTGTCAGTCCTTGGAAAAGACGCTGGCACATTTCGTGCCGTGTAGCCTCGAGTGTAGGAAAGTTGCATCGACCAGCCACCCATCAGGCAATGCCACCAGTGCTGCCACATGCATGCGGTCTGGCTTATCAAGATTGAAATTTGCATCCGTGAGGATAATTGGGCTGGAGTTGCCAAGACCGGCGGTCTAACACAGTACCAACTCTCAGAAGGCCTCATTCGGTGCCCGTTGATTCGGGATGCCATATACAACCTGTATGTTGATGTGACGATCCCCCCCCCCCAATGTTGCGCAAACATGCATTGATCTCCCCAAGGTCCACAGTTTTGGCTGTACGGGGTCGTCTAGGTTTGGAGAGACCAGCCTGCTGATCCACCCCTTTTTGAGAAGTAAGCCTATCCCCCCCTGAGGTGCCCCCCACATGCCCCCTTTGCTAGACTCCAAGGGGGAGCCCCAGTGGCAATCCCACCCAAACTCCCCTGCGAGCGTGCGCATGCACTTTTGCCTTGTGAGTGGGAGCATGGTCTCTTGCAGACCGATCACATGTCCTGTGTAATGGAAAATGGTGCCGTAGTGTGCGTGCAGTGATGTGCAGTTGGCATTTATGAAATTG
Organism: Eutreptiella sp. 'Long Island Sound 2002'; assembly: GCA_964036045.1. Taxonomy (NCBI): domain Eukaryota; phylum Euglenozoa; class Euglenophyceae; order Eutreptiales; family Eutreptiaceae; genus Eutreptiella; species Eutreptiella sp. 'Long Island Sound 2002'. Next base: position 200,805,254 of record OZ038378.1, on the reverse strand, counting down.
ACCGGCCCTAGGTTCGGGTGTATGTCTCCGCACGTGACAATGTTCGGCCTTCTTATAGGAGCTCCTCGTCTAGCTCTTCGCCATCTGCCACGTCGTCCATTTCGGTGTCTTGTGCTGGGGGTGCAATCCCAGTCAGCGCAGGCACTGTGGAGCTCTTCCCGAGTGAGCGGTACTTGGCGACTGGGGTCGCACGCGAACACTTGTGCCATGTGCACTCTGGTAGCCACGTGTCCCCGGCCGGTGTGGTACATCATTCCCATGAGGGGTCGACTCGGATAAGATGTTGTACACAAGCCTTTTGAAGCCGCTCTGCTATTGGTGCCTGCAGGCGAGCACTTTACTCTGCCTTCGCCGAATACTTTGTTTGCCTCCCTCTGGGCTCCACTATGGCTGTTGGACTCGAGACCCAGCGACACACCGTACCCTCGTATACGCACTTTGGTCACCGGTGGTGTTATTTGAATGCCAAGCAGTTGCCCGATCTTGGTCTTGGAGTTTGGGGTGGGGGTGCGTGTGCCCGTGTGTGTGGGGGTGGGGGTGGGGGTGTGTGCGCGTGTGTGTGGGTGCGGGTGTGGGTGTGGGTGTTTGGGTGTGTGCGCACGCTTGTGTGTAGAGGGGGGGGGGGGCAAGGGCCAATTTAGGTCATGGACGCTGGGCAATGGCATCGTATGGAAGACACATGCCTTTTATGGCCCAGCAGGCTCTGGTACCAGGGGAGGGCGGTTTGAGTGGGGGTTGTACGTCGAACCCCCCCATACCCTTCCTGCGCCCTTCCCCCCCCCCCTCTCCTCTAGCGAGGGTTGGTGAGGGGGTTAGTGGGTTAGTGCTGGCCGGGAGCCTGCCCTATCCCTGCCCTGCACACCCCATGGCTCGCGGTGCGACGGAAGGCCCCGCCCCCGGGGGGGCGACTACAGATGTGACCCTGATGCGACCCACCCCCCAACTATCTTTCAAAATTTGCGGGGGGGGGGGGCAGTTGGGGGGGGGGGGTCCAGCCGGGGGTCGGGGGGGGGGGGTTCCTGCCGGGAGTCGGCGGGGCGGGTGTTCCTCCCGGGGGTCCGGGGGAAGGGGTGTTCCTACCAAGGGTCCAAGGGGGATCTGACTGGGGGTCGGGGGGGCGTCCAGCCAGGGGTCGGGGGGGGGGGGGGTTAGGATTAGGGTCACCGACCTGGTGCAACCAGTCATGGTTTTATAACCCTTTTTAGTGTCTAGAGTGGACCTACCAGGTTTAGCAGCAGCAAGCAAGCAAGCAAGCAGCAAGCGACAAGCAAGCAGCAACACACGCGAAATGGGCAAAAATCAGAATTCCGCCGTGGTGCTTCACATTCGGGTGAAATTTTGATAGATGATACCTATGGGTGTGAAGTACAATCACACAAAGTTTGAGCGAGAAACTCAACGGTGGCGGCCGGGAACGGGATTCGCAAGTGGCGGACCTTAGTTTCAAAAACTGCAGTTTAGGGCCAAAAACAGCCATTCTTGGGCCAAAAAAGCCCTGGAACACATTCAAAACAGCCAAACGAAGGGAAACGGTGGGTACACTCCACGTGCAGCTTGACTTCCCCGTGTCAACGAGCTCTTTGCGGCCCTCTAACTCCATGATATGTCCCGAAAACGGCCCAAAAGGGCCCCCAGAAGCTCCAAATGCCGACAGCCACAAACCAAGAATAGGCCATATCTTTGGCTACATGGCTCAAAATGCGATTCCGAAGGCACCTACTCCACCCGCAACCCCCCACGTTTTGTGGTTTCCACCCCCTCAGAATTGCCCAAACAGACGCCTAGACCCCAATACCTAGGCCCACTAGGCTGCGGCAAGCTGCAAGCTCAAGCCCAAACAGGTGGGTGCCCAAATGGGTCAAGAGGGTCCAGTAGGGGCAAAAAGATGACTTTTCTCAAAAATGATCCTAGACCATGTGCGACGCTAAAACAAGTGTTTTTGGACCGTTTTGAGCTTGTGGTGGCCCACTTTGTTCCTCGGAAAATCCCAAAATGCCTTGAAAATGGGCTGTTTTGGGACCAAAAATGGGTCAAAAATGGGTCAAAAGCGCATTTTTCCAAACCTCATCCTAGACCGTTTGGGGTGCACAAACGGGTGAAATGAGCTCATTTTGAGCCCATTTTGGGGCATTTTGGCCTTTCATAAGTCCAAACAGCCTTGTAAGTGGGCCTCATGGTGATGGGGTTCACTTGCAAGCTGATTTCACTTTCTCAAGAGCCATCAATGTGTGAATCATTCTTGATGTCCCTCACCAGTCATAGCTAATGTTCCCTCCCCCACCAGCTCGGTCCCAATATTCAGTCTTGATTAGCCCCAAGGTGAGGGTGAGGGTCACCGAGCTGGTGGAACCAATCTTGGTCTTCAACCCTTTTTAGTGTCTAGGGTGGACCGACCAGGTTTAGCAGCAAGCAAGCAAGCAAGCAAGCAGCAGCACGCGCGAAATGGGCAAAAATCAGCACTCCGTCGTGGTGCTTTGGATTTGGTTGAAATTTTGGTGCATGATACCTATGGGTGTGAAGTACAATCACACAAAGTTTGAGCGAGAAACTCAACGGTGGCGGCCGGGAACGGGATTCGCAAGTGGCGGACCTCAGTTTCAAAAGCTGCAGTTTAGGGCCGAAAACAGCCATTCTTGGGCCAAAAAAGCCCTGGAACACATTCAAAACGGCCAAACGAAGGGAAACGGCGGGTACACTCCACGTGCAGCTTGACTTCCCCGTGTCAACGAGCTCTTTGCGGCCCTCTAACTCCATGATATGTCCCGAAAACGGCCCAAAAGGGCCCCCAGAAGCTCCAAATGCCGACAGCCACAAACCAAGAATAGGCCATATCTTTGGCTACATGGCTCAAAATGCGATTCCGAGGGCACCTACTCCACCTGCAACCCCCCACGTTTTGTGGTTTCCACCCCTCAGAATTGCCCAAACGGACGTCTAGACCCCAATACCTAGGCCCACTAGGCTGCGGCAAGCTGCAAGCTCAAGCCCAAACAGGTGGGTGCCCAAATGGGTCAATAGGGTCCAATAGGGGCAAAAAGATGACTTTTCTCAAAAATGATCCTAGACCATGTGCAACGCTAAAACAAGTGTTTTTGGACCGTTTTGAGCTTGTGGTGGCCCATTTTGGTCCTCCAAAAATCCCAAAATGCCTTGAAAATGGGCTTTTTTGGGACCAAAAATGGGTCAAAAATGGGTCAAAAACGCATTTTTCCAAACCTCATCCTAGACCATTGGGGGTGCACAAACGGGTGAAATGAGCCCATTTTGAGCCCATTTTGGGGCATTTTGGCCCCTCACAAGTCCACAAAAGCCTTGAAAGTGGGCCTCGTGGTGATGGGGTTCACTTGCAAGCTGATTTCACTTTCTCAAGAGCCATCAATGTGTGAATCATTCTTGATGTCCCTCACCAGTCATAGCTGATGTTCCCTCCCCCACCAGCTCGGTCCCAATATTCAGTCTTGATTAGCGTTCGGGCTAGGGTTGCTGTTAGGGCCTGCAGCCCTCCTGTAGCCCTCCTTCAGGTCAAAATTTTTTCTTGTTGTTTTAACACAAATATGAATTCTCTACAAAACACATAGTATGAAAAAAAAAATTGGCGCCTTTGGCGCCGGACAGTTTTCTCTGGGGACGCTTGTTGGTGGGCGACCCGGCACCAATATCTTTCAAAACCCGGGGGAGGGGGGGGGGGCTGGGGGGGTCGCATACAAGGACCCGCCCCGGCCGCCCCCCCCCCCCCCCCGTGGCCCCACCCCCGCACCTCAGGTAGGACCCTACGGCGCCCACCCATACCCCGACTGGGGCCCTGTTGCCCCCCCCGCTGTTGCCCGTCCCCCCCCCGGGGCAGGTCCTCCGGCTGCCACGGCCGCGCCGCAAAGCCCATGCCCAGCAGGCTGGCCCCCGGCGCCTGTCGCGCCGCCGCCCCCAACTCACGCAACCCGCGCTCATGCCCCACATTAGGGCGGGGGCCACAGTTCCTCGCCCCCTGGTGCATGGTGCACGCCAGGGCCCCGCGCAGCTCACAGGCCCGCAGCATTGGTCTTCTCGTGCGCCCGGCGCAGGGGGCACCTGGCTCACTGGCTCATCCCCGTTGCTGTGGTGGGTGCAGAGGTGTGAGAGGGAGGTGTAGGAACCCCCACCCCCCCGAGCCCGAGGCTGGGGTCCACAGTGGCCCCTGCCCCGTCGTGTTGAGCAGGGAGTCACCACAGCGGCCAAACAGGCTGACGTTCCAGGGGGGGGGGAGGTTCTGCAGAACAAAGCCATCTGGCTCGGTGCCGCGCCCATAGCTGCCGGTTGTCACCCCTCAGCCCCCCCCCCCTCGCCCCTCCTTGGCCAGGCCGCCAGTGTAGAAACAGAGGCTCCCGGCTGCGCCAGGCCATGTGTGCTCTCCTCCCGCCCGCCCGTGGCTTTGTGTGTGTGGGGGGGGGGGGGGGGGCAGGGCGTGTGTGATGGTGTTAGTGGTGGGGGGGGGGGGTGTGATGGTGGCAGTGGTGGTGGTGGGGGGGGTTGGCACAGGGCCTCGTTATTAGATTGTTTGCCTTTGGCGGCGCCCAGTGGCCTCTCGGTAGTGGTAGTGGTCGGGGGGCGGGGAGGGTTGGCGGAGGCAAGGGCTGCGACAAGTACGCAGGACGTGCGCAGTCTGGACCAGGGCCCCACGGGAGTGGCAGCTCGCCAATGGCCGGGGTGTGAGGGTGCCAGGGCCGGCGGGGCGGAGGGGATCGGGGGGTGCGCACCGAAAAGGCAATGAGCAGCAACTGCGCGACGTTCCGGGCGCGCGTGACCAGGCCCTTGCGGGCCTCGAGCCGCTGTCCGGCGTCCAGCCGAAGGATCTTGAATGGGTTGCAGGCCACGCTCCGGTCGTAGAGGAACGCGCTGAACCCGATGACGAGGCCGGTGGAGGGCAATGACATGTAGATCCAGAACAGCGAGGCCGGGGTCAGGCCCGGGAAGAGGCACGTCGCGGAGGTCTTGGGGAAGGCCACAGAGCACACCCCGCCCACCTCCTGGGCGACGCGCTGCAGCCACGGCATCCCGACGAAGAGGGGCCGGAGGCAGAGCAGCGTTTGGAAAAACCCGATGAAGCGCTTCCACGCGGAGATGGTCAGCAGCCGTTTGGAGCTTGAGTCCTGCGGAAGCGTGGGGCTGTGGGTGGTCGTGGTAGGGGGGGGAGGGGGTTGGCACAAGGCCTCGGTATTCGGTTGTTTGCCTTGGGCGGCGCCTGCTGGCCTCTCGCCGCTGCTCGTTCTGACCCTCTGTGGGTCCAGACGTGTTTTGGCGTTTTTTTTGGGGGGGGGGGTCCTGTGCCGCACAACCTCAATGTTAGTCACGCAAGCTCTTGCTCAGTAGCCGCAACAGCGAAAGCAGCGGCAACCAGAAGCACAAGACGGAGTAAGTCCACCCGTAGGGGCGCACGTAGCAGAGTCACTTGCGAACTTGCGACTACCTCCATTCGGACATTGGAGAGTGTACCCCCCCCTCCCGTGAGCAAAAACCGGCCATGTTTGGCTGCAGAACCGGCGGCTGGTTCCTGCGCAAGGCAGGTCCTGCACACGGGGCGGGGGGGGGGGGGGGCTACAAGAGCAAGAGTGCGCAAAGAGAGGGAGGACCTGCGCTCTCCCCTCCACCCCCCGACCCACCCCGTCTGCCTGTTGTCCCCTGGCCATCAGTGCCGCCGCCTGGTCCCCCTGCATCCCGTCGACGGTCCGCCAACCACTTACACGCCCGCCAACGCCGCCTTCGCTCAGGGGTGCAGCGAGGGCCTTCTGTTCCGGCACCGGGCCTGCACGGGCGCGGCGCAAACCGATTGGGGGTGGGGGTGGACGGTGGGGAGGGCACCCCAGGCCCCGCGTAGAGTCGCGCTGTGCACCTGCACCGATGGCCAGCGACGCCAGCCCCCCGACGGTATGGGCCTCTCCAGACGCCCTCGTCATCACGAGGGAGGCGCGGGTCCCATTAGAGAGGCTCGGGACTGCCGGGGCAGCCGCAGAAGGGGCTGATCGTACCAGCACACCATCCGCCTCCCAGGGATGCATCAGAAGGGAAGGGACCTCAGAGGCGGCCCCAGAGGCGGTTAGACAGGTGGTTGGAAGAGGTTGCAAAAGCGGTGGGGGGCGGTTACTGTCGGTTACAAATGCCATTGAGGCTGGCACTTGGCGTCAGGGGGACAGTGGCCGGCATAGGCTGGGCGCCCTGGAGGGGGGGGGGGGGGCTTCCAATGCATCCCTGCCTATGCCCCCTCGGCCCACACCCAATGGTTCCGGTGGTCGTGGTGTGGATATCTGGACGTCGCCTCGGGGGAAAGGCCGCAGGCACGGCGTTTCGGTATCAGTCCCCTGGGTAGGCCGCGTTGATGCGCCTGAAACAGCGTGTGCCGGGCGGCAGGTTGTGCCGGTCGAAACAAAACGAGCTTCGGCGCAGCAAAACCTGTAGCAGGCCCAGAAAGGGGGGGGGCGACAGGCGTACATGGGCACAGGGCATGCGTGGCGGCCACAGGGGCATCAAGGGGCATGCGGAGGGCACACGGCAGGTACACCGTGGCACCCGGCGGCACACAGAGAGTTCCGCACATAGAGGCACACCACAGTGCAGAGGGGACACAGAAGCCCAAAGGCAGGGATGCATTAGAAGGGAAGGGACCTCAGAGGCGGTCCCAGAGGCGGTTAGACAAGCCGTTGGAGGAGGTTTCCGAAGCGGTTGGGGGCGGTTACTGTCAGTTACAAATGCCATCGAACCCGGCACTTGGCAGTGGCCGGGCATAGGCTGGGCGCCCTGGAAGGGGCGGGGGGTACCCCCCCGTGTGACATTCCGTCTGGTTGCTGTTTCTTTACGGGGCCCTGGACAGTCACCCGTTCTTCCCTTCGCATGTTGTGTCGGGTCGCTGCTTTCTGTAGGTCGCTGCGGCCAGCCCCGTACCCCCCCTGTGTGACATTCCGTTTGGTTGTTGTTTCCTTACGGGGCCCTGGACAGTCACCCGTTCTTCCCTTCGCATGTTGTGTCGAGTTGCTGCTTTCTGTCGGCTGCTGTGGCCGGTGCTCCTGCTGGTGTTGTTTCCGCGTTCGCGGTTGGTGTGCCGGGGCTGTGCTGGATGTGGCGGGATGTGCCACTTGCGCGTCAGCGGCGCCCAATAGTTGGCGAATTGAGGATGTGCTGGTTGTTGCCGGGGTCGTTTGACTGTTTTTGCTGTCCACGCGCCTCTGTCCACAGGCCGTCCATAGCCTGCCTCACTGTGTTTCTGTGTGTGTGAGGCCCAGGTGCCCTGTTCCTCCACGCGTTGTCCCGACCGTCCACCATATGTCCCGTTCCCCCTCACGACTGGTCTGCCCCTGGTGGGCTCCCAGACCTGTTGCGCAAACAGCCCATCTGGGCTGCGGGAGACACCCCCCACCTGATGCCGGTTGAGCAGGGGTTGTCCTGGCGCCCGGTAGCAACCCCCCCCCCCCTTCCAATGCAGCCCTGCACAGAAGCCCGAAGGAGACGAACAACAGAGCCCACCTGATGGTAGGCCCGGAAGGTGGTCCACGTGAATATCAGGAGGTAGCTGCTGCTGAACAGGAGAATGTCGAGCAAGGGGCTCGGGCTCTTCTTCGTACAGTCGTCGCAGGCCGGGCCGGCATAGCCGTCCTCGCACAGGCCGCACAGGAACCCCGTGTGGTTCCCCGTGCAGGGGGCGTCCGGGGGGCCGGCCCGGCAGGTCCCGCTCGGCAGCCAATCCGGGCACTTCAAGACCGAGGTTGTGTAGCGGTTGGCGCGCCAGAAATCTCTGAAAACCTACGAAAGCGGGTTGCGTGTGTGTGCATCGTGGAGCCTTAGCGTAACCCCCCCCCCCCAGGGATGCATTGGAGGGGGGGGGGGTACCCCCCCCCCCTCCAGGGCGCCCAGCCTACGCCCATCCACTGTCCCCCTGACGCCAAATGCCCGCTTCAGTGGCATTTGTAACCGACATTAACCGCCCCCAACCGCTTTGGCAACCTCCTCCAACCGCCTGTCTAGCCGCTTCTGGGGCCGCCTCTGAGGTCCTTTCCCTCCCCCACCCCTCAACGGGGAGGTTTGCTGTTTGTAAAGTAAGGGCAGCCTTTAGGTTGGGGATTACTGGCCAACCGCCGCTTTGTGACCAGGCGACGGCAGGTGCTGGCCAACCGGCGGTGACTATGGGCCTACCGAAGGCGCCCACTCGCAAACCGCCGTCGGTTGCTGCCGAGCCGCCGGCCGTTGCTGGCCCTATGCCATGCCTCGGGGCCTGGTGCTTGTCAGTGCTGCCGCATGTCAGGGGGGTATTTCTTGAGCCAAAGGGTAAATCAGCAGACTTCCTTGTTCTTGTGCGTTGGGTACAGCCCTGCCCACACTCCCCATTCCGTCTGGAGGACTAGTGCGTCGGGGTACATCTGTCTTGAGGACACTGCCCTGCCCCATTCCGTGAAGGGAGCCAGCTGCCCGGCCTGGCACGAATCTCCGGTGCGCCTGGCGTTTTGCAACAGCCTGTCTCCAGGACGGCCGACATCCAGAGTAGTCAAACGGGACAAGTCATTCAGGGGCTCCGTTGACACAACCAAAACACGTTTGGACCCACAGAGGGTCAGAATGTACAGTGGCCAGAGGCCAATAGGCAGCGCCAAAGACAAACACCGAGGCCTGGTGCCAACGCCCCCCCCCCCCCCGGATGGACACCCACCCACTCACACACACAAAGGCAAAAAAAGCAAGATTTTCCTTCGACGCCTTTGGCGCCAACCCACCGACCCCGGGAGGGGGGGCTGCAAACCCATCCACCCACCCACCCCCCATAGGGTAGCCCAAGCACTAGGCACTAAAACCGTGGGTGTACCCTCCTTTTCCTTTGGCACCGAACACCTTCCCATTTGGGTTGTGGCTGCTCCTCTTGGGATCACCAGCCTAACTGCCAAGATGCCAACCCAAAGGTACCAGGGGGGGGGGGGGGGGCTGAGAAGCCTGGCCATAAGATGGAATGTGGACCAGCAACGCTCAAACTGTAGACAGTGTTGGTACTTAGGAACTTTCCTGATTTTCCCGGCATTAGAAGGGGGTGGTGGGGGACCACCATTGCCAAAAACGAAATTCTAAGTCAGGCCTGGCGGGGGAGTCCGGAGCAGGGGGGTTCCTTAACAGGAGGAAAAAAAGTGTTCCTGTACAGCATTTTGCAAAAAGACCGCATGTAGCTCAGATGTTCAACCATGGTTGGTAGCGATTGTCGGCGGTTGGCGGTGGGCGGTTGGTGGCGGTTGGCGGTTGGTGGCAGTTGGCGGTTGGTCGTCCCTTGGAGCGGTTCTTAAGGGCGGTCCCGAGCAAAAAAAAAATCCCAAAGGACCCCCCCCGGTCCGGGGGGGGGGGGGGTTGCAAACCCCATAGTAGTCTTCTTCCGGCCAAAGGCCGGGTGAGCATTGTTTTCCCTTGATAAACCCGACAAGATTTATTTTGAGTGCCCTCAGAATTGGACGGGGTGGTCTGGGGAGGGGGGGGGGGTCTGACAGGAAAAATGGGGGGGTGACAACGATGCCACCAAGCCTCGAATTGAGGCCTAGCTCCCGATCGCTCCCGTTTGGCCGCACCCCCTCTGTGGTTTTCCTTTGGCACATCGCTCTGGCACGGCCCCCACCAATGCAAGCCGGCAACCCCCCCCCTAACCCCTTGCCCGCACAGCACTCACCCCACACCTCAAGCTCATGCAAGGACCCGCCCGTGCAGTTGCCCCCGGGCATGCACGGGCGGCACTCCGTGTCCAGTGGGATATAGTACTGGTCCAGGCCACAGTCCTTGGCCACGATGGGGCGGGACATCACCCACTGGATTGCGCGGATGGGCTCGGCGCCCCCGGACCCGTTGCACACTGAGAAATTCAGTCGGTACTGCAGCCCATACTTCGCCACGAACCCGACGTCGCTGAACACGAAGAAGCCGTCCTTGAACGCGGTCCGGTGCTCCGTCGTGTTCTTGCTGCGGGACAGCGGCAACGCCGCAGCCCGCGGGTCGGTGCTGGTGGGAACAGCGGTGGCGAGGGCGACCAAGGGCCCCCAAAGCGTGGGATCGGGGCTGGTCACATGGTTGTCGGCGGCGTCCAGCAGCCACAGTTGTGGCTGCTCCTGCAACTCAAGGACGTTGCTGGTCGCAGGGGAGGGCTCCTTGACCACTTGCAGGCGGGAGGGATGCCCCTCGGTGACGAGTATGATCACAGAGACGGCCTTGCCGAACGCGGGATGCGAGAGCCTGAGCTCGTAGAACCCGACGTGAGGGCGCGGCACGGCCGCTGTGTACAGGCCCACGCCATCCGACAGCACGACGGCGCGCTGCACGCCCTGTCATACAGCAGGAGCATGGCAATGGGAGGCGCCAAAGGCAAACAACCTAATACCAAGGCCTTGTGCCAACCCCCCCCCCCCCAACGGCATGGGCAACAGTGCCGTCTCCGGGACGGCCGACCCCCGGAGTAGTCAAACAGGACAAGTCATCCGGGGGCTCCGTTGACACAACCCAAACGCGTTCGGGCCCACAGAGGGTCAGAATGAGCAGTGGTGAGAGGCCAGTAGGCGCCGGCAAAGGCAAATGACCTAATACCGAGGCCTTGTGCCACCCCCCCCCCCCCCCCCGGATCGCAGAAGATCCACGTCAGCTTGGGAAGCCCAAGCCCACCCCCGGCCTTACACGGAGGGACAGCCCCTGCACAGGTACCAGACGCCGGCCAGTGGCAGCGTCACCCTCACTGCTCTGTGTCCTCAAGGTGCCGCAGCCCCCGGGGCAGTACAGAGAGCAGGGCTCGACGAGGAAATGCAATGGAGAATGCAGAAATGATGGGGAAAACATCCACACGTGACCCCCACCCGATCCCCGCCCCACTGCCGACTTGGAAAATCCATTCGCGGCGGCGGGGCGGGGGGGGTCGTTCGAGCCCATTTCGTGGGCCTCCGCCGGCCGATTCCGGGGGTCCTTGAGCGGACCCCCAGCCCCCCCGCAACTGCATTGTCCACTTCCCTTGCCCCCCCCGCCCGCCCGGACCCCTCAACAGTCCGCACCGCGTTGGGCGTCAAGATCCACCCCCCCGTGCGGTGACGTGTGGATGTGTTGCGTGTGGGTGGTCGTCGCCGTGGGCGACGCAGAGAAAGGCGCGGATGCAGGGCCACGACAACGAAAGGGCGTGTTCAGGGCCGGGGCTGGCCCTAAGCGCCTTTCGCCGCAGGGCTGTCGAGGACGAGGAGGATGCAGTCGACCAGAAGGAGGGGGAACATGGTGCCCGCACGCCCATCGTGCTGCACGGCCCCGAGGCGTGTCGGAAAGGTGGGGGTATGTGGCAGCACTAGCGTCCGGCAGGGAAACAGGTTCTCAGTAGGAATTGGCCCCATCTCCAAGGCCACTCAGTAATACCCGCCCCCCGCGCCACCGGAACTCAGTAGGAACGTGCTGCGTCCAGCGTGTGGCTCAGTAGGACCCTGCTCCATCTGATCATGTCTCAGCTGGCAAACGCTGGTGGGAAGTCTGGTATGTGGTATCTGGTACGAAAACATGTACTGCGCATGCGCATCACGGACCGGCCGCATGCGGGACATGCAGGAGATGCATGGGAAAAGTGCGGCCACTCCTCCTCTCGCTTGCCAACAGTCCCGGGGAGGGCAACGCCCCCCATTTGGGGTTGCGGTCGGTTCCGGCTCAACCACTTCCCTCCGTGACCAACCGGCGCCCAACGGGATTATAACTGCCAGAATCGTGCTGCAACCCGGCCACCAGTAACCGCTTTTGCAAAAACTCTTCAAAACCCCCTTCCGCCCCCCTCCCACTCAAGCATAGCCCAAGGGGGGCGGGCACAACGGGCACAACGGGGCGCAAGCCAAAGATACGACGGAGCACAACCTGCAAGGTGTAATTCTCAGTTTTGCTGGTGAGCAGCGCAGCAACAACGTGCTTACCGTTGTCGTACTGCAGCACTTGATTTCCGTACTGGTCCACTGTGGAGACTTCAATGGGTCCAAGGGTGACGGTTTCGTCGGATTGGAGTGTGACTTGTGACGGCGACACTTGGATTGCCTTCGGGGGCCCGATGAAATGGTACGTCTCGTTCCCGGCAAATTTCTGGTGAAATGGCAGAGGAAGTGGCAGTCCGCGGGGCTGGTGGTGGCTTAAAATCGGAAATCAACCCGGAGGCAAATTCTATTGCTGTGGGCAAGTCCACTTCGCAGAGAGTCTCCCCTACAATGCACCACAAAATCGTCCTAGTGTTATCCCTAGCCCTCAGCAACCGAGCTGAATAAGCCCGAAAACAGCCCTTTTACGGGCCCATGACACCAATAGGCGGGCCTAATTGGTGCTGCACGTCCTTGCATGGGTTTATATGCGCTGCTGTTGTCGCCACAAAATGACGCTGAAAGCGCCCGATGCCTCACCGGTGGGGCCGCGTAGGGGAAGCCGGTCCGCGATACACGGGAATAGAAACCGGGACCCCTGCAATCGGATGGCAGATCCATATGGAAGAATAAAGTGGAAGCGGACCAAGATCGCAATCGACAGATGGTGGCCGCAATACGCCAAACAAGTTTTGCCCACCAAGGTGCAAAATGGCCCAAAATGGCCCTTCCAGGGGCCAATGGGCACCACTAAGGGCGCATAGTTCGTGCTATGTGGCCCCCCATAGGGTTATATGCATTTCCCTTGTCACCAAATGATGACCCAAGCCTGGCCCAAGGGTCCCCAGGGGTCATCACGGGTTGCCGGAAAAAGTCAATTTTTTTCAGTCGACTTACACTGGCCATCTTCAGTGCAAACGGCAGTTTCGCAGCTGTGCACTGAAGATTGCAGCCATGCTTCTCTTGGTGTGGTGCGGTGCGGTGCGGTGCGGTGTTGCGTGTTGCAAAATGTTTTGATCTGAAACCAAATCCATGCAAACGCAGCAGCAGCCAATACCTGCCCATCCAGGGAGAATTTCACTTGGGGCGCGCCGCCGACGCCGGACGCCCAGTAATCCAATGCAAGGCTGGGCTGGCGGCACCGCACCTTCGTGGAACTGATGACCTCCACATTGTTGGCCCCACGCACGGTCAACTTACCACCGGGGGTGTAGAAGCAGCACGCCACCGCAGAGGAGTTGACGAACCCGTAGCCGTAGAGAAACACATCCTGAATCATCATTTGATTATGGATTTGGTCACCCCCGTAACAAGAAACACACCGCCGCGCTCACACGCCAAAATCACGCATACTGGATTGTACCGCACACCACCACACCACAGCAGAATGCCACAACACAACACAACACAACACAACACAGCACAACACAACACAACACAACACAACACAACACAACACAACACAACGCTACATAATACAACACAGCACAATACAAGACAGAACGGCACTGAAAACAGTCAAAGTAGAGCTGCACACAGGACTTTCAGGCTCTATGCGAATGCAGCACCAAAACACCCGGATCGAAAAGTGCCCGTGTGCCTCGCATTTCGGCCCCCTTACGATCTCAGCCCCGCTTTTGGCAAGCAAGTAAAACACTGGTAGTTTGGTCACCAAGAAAGAATCCAGAAAAGTCATCATCGGCTTTTGCAAGAGGTCGGGGGCGGTCTGTAGCACGAGGTCATGTGCTGTCATCATCCACCTATTTCCTTGGTCTGCCAACTTCATATGGTCTGACGTGGTTGCGGCGTACACTTACTGGTGTTGTTTTCCCTTGTCTCGATTGAACCTAGGTTTCCTTACGCCCAATGAGGTCATTTTTGTGAATTGGTTGCTGGTACCTATAAGTGAAGACAATTACTAGCCTTTGAAGGATTCGTGGCCCTACTTTTCCACCCCTCATACAGAAGACTTGAGCAGCAGTCTAGTGCTGTTTAACTTCGTATGGAATCACAATGTGTTTAACACACCAACCGAAGGGGTGTTCCGCCAGGTCTTCGGTTTTTCCACGGGGACCAACTGCGCGGCCCCTTGGGCCAATTTGATTCTTCTTTATTATTATGAAAGATTGAATTGTTATGATAAACCAGGGGCCCCTCCCATATGGATGTCGAGATGCCTGGTGCATCCCTCTTCCATGTCTGCACATATTGTCCCCTTTCTTTGCACGGTGTACCTAGCACACCTTCCATTCACAGTGGATGTTGTGGGAGTTCGTGGGAATTTCAATCTCCTGGACGTGCGGGTGATATCTGTGTTTCCGGTGATCCATTGCGTTCACTTCAAGGAAACACATAGCCGCAACTACATCCCTTTCAGCAGCGACACACGCTGAGGGAGTCAAAATAGAAAATTCATTGGGGATTAATTTCATGTCCCAAAATGATGGTTTTACCAGGCGTTGAACGTCCAATTTCATCCATTGGGATATGCTATTGGGAATTCCCCTCAAAACATGGGGTCTATGGCGTTCGCATCTGCGCTTGATCGAACAACCTCTCTTCGAGGAGATTGGGGGTCGGGGGGGGGGATGGGACTACCAATTGTTGCCTTTCTCATTTGACCCATTCTTCTAGAGGCTGAGGATATTCCCCTTAGTTCCTTGAGTGAAATCACACCACCGCACTCGCCGGCGGAAAAAATGGGACATATTGCCACTCACCGACACTCAGCGGCCCAGCGGCTAGTGCGCAGGGTTGCCACAGGTATAGCGGCAGGGGGTGCAGGGAGATTAAACACACAGCAGAGCAAGATGATCCTGATAGAAATAGACGCAGTATGCACTGAGAGAAGCAGCGCTTGTCCCTGCACTGTCGCGATTGAATGAGCACCTGCGTCATGTTGTAGTAGCCCCCTGTCGGCGCGACGGAGAGCACCGTGGGCGTTGCCGGGCGCCACAGCCGGACGCTGTTCTGAGTTTGAACGCCCGCCGTCAGTACAATCTCCAGCGCGTTGCCGGAGCAAGTCGTCGAGTCCGGCGTCGCTGGAGTCTCGCACTGGACCAAATCAGGGCGCACCAGCGTGGTTGCCGTCAAGATTCCGGCACCAAAGCTGCACAGGGACCCGTTCACGAAGCCCTCGCCCATGACGTTAATAATGGTTCCGCCTGACGCGTCTGCGAGCCCCGGCTGCAGCTCTCTGACGGCAGACAGCAGCAGCGTGATCAGCACTGGCTGCTGCTGCACTGATGTCAGCACATAAAGGCGCCTCAAACGTACCGCTGCCTCCATGGCGCGTGCGACCTCCGGCTCTCCTTGCCGGAGATTAAGCTGCACCATGCCATAGGGCGTCAGGTCTTTCGCATGCAGTTTGAAGATGAAGCTCGGATTGTTTGGCGTATGCGCGGCCACGTACACCGCATCCGTGAGGCCGTCGTGTACAAGGGACGTGATGGTGGTGCCAGCACTCACCCCTGGAAGCGGTGCGCTGTTTATCACCTGCGGACAGGGACAGTGATAGGGACAGACTCACGCCCTCGGCTGGGCGGGTGCTGGGCGGGGGCAGGGGCCGGGCATCCGCCGGGCAGGAAAGGGCAGGGGGTGAACCACACAGACGGTGGTAAGGGCATGGGAATGGCAGTGGCAAGGGGGGCAGGATCATGGGTTGAGATCGGTGCAAAGGCAGCGGCAGGGGGAGGCCGAGGCGGCAAAGGCAACGTTGGCCGGCGGCGGCCTTAATCGTTCAGGGAGGGGAATATCCATCGAATTGTGCCAGGGCTAGAGACGACACCATCATGTTCTCAGTCCAAGGACAAGCTATATAAGCTTCTTCACGGCACATGCAGAGTGCTATGTATGGCCCAGAGGGCCCCCGACTCCGAGCATCACTGGGTTTGCGTACAGCGGGAGGCCCTATATGCAACGGGTTATATCCATATCACTGTAGGTTCGAGCATCTTTCCCAAGTACTCATCAACAGAAGAAGTTTCAGGTGCCTGCAGTCAGCAGGATATGCACGAGAGCGCGGGCAAGCGCCCACGGCGGCCCTCAGCTCTGAGGAGCCGCTGTGCGGACACTGCGAGCACAAAACTAACGAGAGATCCAGGCAGGATGTTTCGAACAAATGAGAGCGAGCACACTTCCCGCAGCACAGGATGTGCCGGCTTCGGCGCATAGTGTGTGAAGTGGCCGGACAAGCTGCCGTAAAGGCTACAGGGCAGCGCATGGCAGGAGCCATCAGCCCATGCGCATAGGCGCAGCGAACCGGAACTGGATCTGTCTCGGTTTGGTGCTACGTACGTGCACGGCACGGGGTAGGTCACGCATGAGCATCGCAAGTACACACACAACGCGCCCTAGGGTGGAGGGGCAGTCGCCCTACAAACGACAACCACCAGATCAAGATCCAGATCCGGGTGAGGTGAGGTGAGGTGAAGTGAGGTGAGGTGAAGTGAGGTGAAATTGAGGGCATGATGACCGGTGGGCAGGGCTTGGGTTGG
Organism: Eutreptiella sp. 'Long Island Sound 2002'; assembly: GCA_964036045.1. Classification (NCBI taxonomy): domain Eukaryota; phylum Euglenozoa; class Euglenophyceae; order Eutreptiales; family Eutreptiaceae; genus Eutreptiella; species Eutreptiella sp. 'Long Island Sound 2002'. The sequence goes on along the minus strand of OZ038378.1, from coordinate 200,788,918 downwards.
AGGTCTGGGGCAAAATAGGGTTAGCGTCAGGGGTAGGGCTTGCGTGTGTCGTTCCGGGTTCCTGCCCCAGTAGGCGTTCCATTTCTGATGTCAGTCCTTGCGCAAGCCTTGCACAGCGGCCTCCACCGCGTGCGGCGGACTGGCGCCATCGACATCCTGCAGGTTCGGTACGTTGGGTCACAGCGTCGGTGTACGACAACGCTACGGTCCGATCTGCTCTCTGGTCCTGGCCACCGACCGCTCCGAACTATCCTGGATCCACCCGAGGCACCGTCCCAAGATCAACAGTCACGGAAGATGTGGGTCTCCCGGGGCATCACCCCCGACTTAAAAATGTCGCCGGGCTAAATAGAACGCGGCCCAGCACGACTATGCGCACTGCCGGCGGGCTGAGTACCGCCGGTGTCGCGAGTACGGTCACGCTACACGATCACGCGCACCGCTGGTGGCCTGGGTACCCCCGGGTTCTGTGAGTGCGGGACGTGCGTAACAGCCATTGCACCACGGCGGTGCACCGCCGTGGAGGTCACCGACGACGCCCAGCCGCAAAGGCCAAGCCCAAACGACGAGCCCTACGATACGTGCACCGAGACGGCACGTGACCGAGAAAGTGGCACCACGATGGTGCCCGAGCGAGACGGCGACGTTCGCCGATGGCACGTGAGGCGGTGAGTACCGCCGATGACACGTCACCTTTGCACGGGGTGTCACGGAGGTTGGCGGAGCGCCAGGTGCAGACCCCGCCATGGTGCCTCGAGCATTGGCCTGGAGGATACACCATGGCCAGGCTGGCGCACGAAAACCGTCTGGGCAGCGCCACGGTGGCGCTCTGCCCTAAAGGTTGCGCCACGACGGCGCCGTGTACGTTGACTGCACCACGGTGGTGCCATGTCACTGAACTGGCGCCACGTCGGCGCAGGGCTGTCTGGGCAGCGCCGCGGTGGCACTCTGCCCTGAAGAATGCGCCACGATGGCGCACGTGTACGTTGGCGGCACCACGATGGCGCTCTGCCACTGAACTGGCGCCACGGAGGCATAGGGCTGTCTATGCAGTGCCACGACGGCGCCGTGCCCCGAAGATTGCGCCACGGCGGCACACGTGCACGTTGTCTGCACCACGATGGTGTGCTGCCACCGAAGTGGCACCACGTTGGCGCTGGATTGTTTGGGTGGTGCCACGGCGGAGCTCTGCCGAGAAGGCCGCGCCACGACGGCGCTCTGCCCAGAAGGCCGCGCCACGACAGCGCACGGGTACGTTCGTGGCACCACGATGGTGCCCTGCCACTGAGCACGCGCCATGTCGGCGCAGAGCTATCGGGGCAGCGCCACGGTGGCGCTCCACTCTTGCGGTCGCGTCACGGTGACGCACGTATTCGTCGGCGGCACCACGGTGGTACCCTGCCACTGAGCCGGCGCTACGTTGGCGTCTGGCGGTCGGGGGAGGCCACGTAGGTGCATCTGTCCCCCACAGGACTGCATGTCTGGCCCAGGGAGGGGTCCTGGACGGTTGGCGGGCGGGGTGGGCCCGGCCTGACACAGGGAAGACACACGAGGAATCACGACGTATCATGACTGGCTTCGAGCGTGGCAGTGCGTGTGGGCAATCCGTCCCACGACTGGTGCCAGGTCACCAGGGTGAGGTGGGGTGAGTTGAGGTGAGGGACGTGAGGTGAGGTGAGGTGAGGTGGAGGTGAGGTGAGCTGAGCTGAGCTGAGGTGCGGTGAGGTGAGGTGGGGTGAGGTGAGGTGAGCTGAGGTGAGCTGAGGTGAGCTGAGGTGGGGTAGGCTAAGGTGAGGTGACGTGAGGTGAGGTGAGGTGAGGTGAGGTGAAGTGAGGAGAGGTGAGGTGAGGTGAGGTGAGGGACATGACGTAAGCTGAGGTGAGGTGGGGTGAGGTGGGGTGAGTTGACGTGAGAAACGTGAGCTGAGGTGAGGTGAGGTGGAGGTGAGGTGGGGTGGGGTGAGGTGAGGTGAGGCGAGTTGAGCTGAGGTGAGCTGAGATGAGCTGAGGTGCGGTGCGGTGAGGTGAGATGGGGTGGGGTCAGGTGAGGTGAGGTGAGGTGAGGTGAGGTGAGGTGGGGTGAGGTGAGGTGAGGTGAGGTGAGGTGAGGTGAGGTGAGGTGAGGTGAGGTGAGGGACGTGAGGTAAGCTGAGGTGAGCTGAGTTCGGGTGATGTGAGGTGAGGTGTGGTGAGGTGAGGTAAGGTGAGGTGAGGTGATGTGAGATGAGGTGAGCTGAGGTGAGCTGAGCCGAGGTCAGGTTGCCCAGGCGATCTCCAGACCCCAGCGTTGCTTTCCCCTCCATCATTTACTTAGGAAAATACATCAGTCCGTCCAGTAGCCAGCTCATTAATTTAGCACACAGTTGGACGGCACTTGAAGGGTAACCAACGGCAGTGGGGGGGGAGTGTGACCTAATTAAAAAGCAGACAAATGCAAACCAGAGGTAATGCACTCCGCAGTCAGGCATAAGTGCATCTTTATTCTCTATGCCAAACCTGGTTAAACCTCAAGACACACACTGTGTCTGAAACAGAAAACGGCAGTTGGGGGGGGGGGGGGTTACCGACAGTAGTTGAAAAGGAACCGACCGCGGTTGGCCAAATCACGAGCTTTTCATGACTACCCACAGCCCCTCAAGTTGGGATCGTTGCCGCCACTGTTCATCGTTAGCAACGGTGGTTGGAGGCCGACATTTTTCAATGGACAAGCAAGGGGAAAACCTGTCCACCAAAACACATCCTGCTCTTATCCCTTGCAGCCTCCCTTCCGGATCGCGGGTTCACCGACACCCAAGTGCCTAGGGCAGCCGTGTGTTCCTGTTTAAACGGGGTTCGAACCAGGTACCTCCAGCTCACGTGTCAAGTGCAAGATGCCTGAGCTACACAACCCCTGGCAGGGTCGAGGAATCGAACGCAGGGGAAGGGGGGATGACCTGCAGTGCCGACACATCGTGTACAGGACCCAGGGCCAGGGTCACCATTAAGACCCCTGAATCCTGCTCCAGGGCCATGTAGAGGGTATTGCTGTCACCAGTCACCAGCCCCCCCACCGAGTGGCAGGGGCTGCTCCGGCACTGAGGCAGGGCCGGTGCGGCCACGTCATGTAGCGGCACGAACTGGAGGGCGGCGGCCGTGCTGTCCAGGGGCAGGGGCAGTACCACCACTTGCCACACTGTCCCACTCGTTCCCGCCACCAGCAGCGCTGCAGGGTCATCGATGGTGTTGCAACGCCCTTCAGCGGCAGAGGGGCACCACAGCGCGGCGGCACGCACGCGCTCTAGCCCCACGGAGGCGGCCGGCAGCACCAGCTGCTGCGGGCTGGTCGCCGGGGCCTCATACAGCACCACAACCGTCAGCTCACCGTCGCGGTACACCACGTAGTACTGTGCGTGGGCCGAGGCGAACGTGCGCTCGTACTCCGTCGACACAGTGCCCGTCGCCAGAGGCCGGGCCGTTCTGTGCCGGGCTCTGCCTCTGGGGGTCAGGGCATCAACTCTGGGCCCGGTCTCGACAGAGGGGGCCGCCAGCGGTTGAAACGTCCGGAGCCGGATTGCAGTCGCCGGAATCAGCGAGTCCTGCTCGTAGGAGTCCAGGTTGCGCCCCCGGGGAAGTCGCACGCGCCTGAGGTCGTTGCCATTTGCGGTTCTGTACTGCAGCAGCAGAATGATGCAGCAGTCCCGGGACACTGGGAGGACCAGCCCCGTACGCATGGTACCCCCGAGCTCAATGGACGCCTGCAACTTCCGATCGTCTATGTCAAACACAAGCAACGGCGTGCCACCGACGTACAGTAGCCTCTCTTCCTCATCTGTCACGACAGTCCCAGCCCCCAGGTCTGCAGTGTAGTGCTGCATCGGCATGTCCGTCCCGCGTGCGACTGCTTCGTTGCGCCCAGTGCAGGTGGGCCACAGATACCTGTGTTGACATGGATGCGGCTGGGTCACGCGTGATTGGGACTTGACCCTCGGCGACCCTCTCCAACACTTGACCCTCAGCGACAGTGGCCAACACTGCCCAATCCCATCCAACCCTCCCACACCCCTCCACCCTCCACACCCCTGCCCCCCCACTCACAGCAGCCGGCAGTCAACGGCGTCGCAAGAAACCTCTTTTCCACTGAAATGGTTCAGCAGGCACAGCATCTACCAGCATACTCCCTAAGTGACACTTCCCAAACACTGCCCTGCACTTACATACAAAAACCTACACTTCCCTACACTTCCACAACATGTGTGTGTGTGTGTGTGTGTGACGCCCAATGTATTAAATCAAAGCTCAAATTGTGTGTGTGTGTGTGTGTGTGTGTGTGTGCTCTGTACTATCAACGAGGGTTGACGGCGTTTAATGCCCTGGCCGCTCTTGCGACGGGAGGGTTAGGGGTACTATTAACAAGGGCAAGGGCGGATTAGAGTCCTGGACGCTGTACGACGGGTCAAGCGAGGGGGTTATGGGACAGGGACTGGCTGCGCCAGCCCCCCCCCCCACCCCCTACTCTTAACGAGGGCATGGGCCGATTAGAGTCCTGGACGCTGTGTACTATTAATGAGGGAGACCCATGTGCGATGTGAGGGCGGCAGCCCCATTCATGCTGGCATGAGAGTCGGCACTCTGTGTGACTTCGCCCGCCCCTATCGCTGAATTACAACCTCATGGTCCCTTGAGCCTTATCTGTGTTCAATGCGGGCTCTCCCATGCCCCTGTGCGAACATTGCGCGGGGGGGCGTCCAGGTCTTCCTCCATGCCCCCTTGGGGGGGGAGGGTGATGCTTGCCGCCTCTTCGAGGGCTGTGGGGTGACTGGCGTGAGCGGGGAGCGCGCATGTCCTGTGTGTGTGTGTGTGTGTGTGTGTGTGTGTGTGTGTGTGTGTGCTCTGAACTATTAATGAGGGTTGATGGCTTTTAATGTCCTGGCCGCTCTTGCGACGGGAGGGTTAGGGGTTAGCGGGTTAGAGCGTGCCTGTGGCTTGCCCTATCCCACCCCTGGCCCCCCGGTGTGTCGCGGCGCAGCAGAAGGACGTTCTCCCCGCGATCAAGTGACCTCTCCTGAGGCCCTCCCATGCGCCAAGATGGGCGCCGTGCTGCCCCCCTGATGTGTCGGCATTGGCACCTTAATCCGCCCTTCCAGGGGTTTGCCTCCCCCCGCCCCCGGCTGTGGACCCTCCTGCGCCACCTGACCTGTGGCGGACTGACCGCCCCCTTGGCGGGCGGCTGCGTTAGCCGGCCGCCCCATGTGTAGCCGCGCGGGGAAGGGGTGATTGTGATCCCCCTCCCCCCAAAATAGAGCCTGGGGCACTGAGACACGCAGGGACAGCCCTGCCCGGGGCACCGAGTGTGCCCCTTCGCTGGACGAGGGGCCGGCGGTTGTCGCAACCGGCAGGGCCCCTCCATTTCCCCATTGGTGGACTGCGCCACAACCTGAGTTCTGGCGCCACTGGTGGCGGCCTCACCACCCCATCCCATGTCCCTTGGCCCCGAGGTCTGGGGGGCAGGGTGTGTGCGTGTGCAGGGCAGGGGAAGGGGGGAGGGGTGCAGCCCCATCCCACTGTGCTGCCTACGGAGTCCTCTGGGGGGGGGGGGGGGGAGCACCCCCCCCCTCCCAAGCCAATAGCAGATGACCCACAGGACGCCGCACAGGGCAGGCAGCCCAGGGGCGGGTTAGCGCAGAACCGGACCCCTCCTGGTGCCGGCTGGCATCTCATGGGGGCAGAACCCACGGCGCCCCCACCCCTGAAATCCCAGTGCAGCTGCTCTAGCACTGCCTCCTGCAGCTCAGCAATGCACCCACGGGTGCAGCTCTCCTCCTCCTCCATTTCCTTGATGTCGGCCTCCCGCGCAGCGGCACTGAGAGCACCTGCCTGCACCCCCAAGACATTGAAGGCCGCCACCGCGGCCACAGCTGTTGTTACTGCAGCTGCTGCAGCACCTGCTGCTGCTGCACCTGTACACACAGAGCACACCTTGGCGCCCTGCTCGGTGACGCCCAGACCGCACGGCTCGCTGCTGCCGGGGCGCCCGATGATGGGCAGCTCCTCGTGCGTTGGGGCACTCAGGGATGCATCCCCTACAGCACCCTGCACCACCGGGTCAAAGCTGGGGCCTGACAAGACTGGACCCCGGTACAGGTCAGTGCTAGGGCCTGACAAGACTGGACCCCGGTACAGGTCAGTGCTGGGGCCTGACAAGCCTGGACCCCGGTGCAGGTCAGTGCTGGGGCCTGACAAGACTGGACCCTGGTGCAGGTCAGTGCTGGGTCCTGACAAGACTGGAGCCCGGTGCGGGTCGCTGCTGGGGCCTGACAAGACTGGACCCCGGTGCAGGTCAGTGCTGGGGCCTGAGCGCGCATGTCCTGTGTGTGTGTGTGTGTGTGTGTGTGTGTGTGTGTGTGTGTGCTCCAAACTATTAATGAGGGCAAGGGCCGATTGAAGTCGTGGACGCTGTGCGACGGATCAAGCGAGGGGGTTATGGGTCACGGATTATTAACGAAGGAGACCCACGTGTGGCTATAGAGCAGCTGGTATACTTAGCCCGGCACTCGGGTGGGGCTGTGCATATATTTGTCCTTGCTTCTTTCCACGGAGTCAGAACCTCTGTGGTATAACGGGATCAAGTGATTTCCGAAGATGCGCGCCCGTGGCCCAGGGAGAAAAGGGTCCTTACTACCGCTGTGTCATCATCCAACTGCATACCCTGCGTCCGTGGGGCTGGAGGGGAGGGGGGGATCGGGGATTTGGGTGTCCGTCGCTTGGGTGCTGGCAATGTTGGGGGTATGTGCGGTGAGCGTGGTTGCATCCGCGAGTGTGCAGGGGCCGCATACTGCAGCCGGGGACGTTTTCCGGCGCCCGTGGGAGCTGCCGCTCTCCTCTTTCCCAGAGATTTGTGAGGGTGTCAGGGGTGACATCCTTGTGGTGTCCGCTTTGGCAACAGTGCCGTACCCCGCGCTGCATCAGGGTGCAGCGTGGGCAGGGCGGCAATCCATGCACTTTGGACAGTGGTCTGCGGTTTGGACAGACTTTGGACAATGGTCTGCGGTCCACATACCCAGGTGCGTGATGGCCTTTGGAGCAGCATACAACTGCCGACAGGCAGAGCCGTTTACACGTGACGCACGCAGGTAGCCTGTGGGCAGGGCACGCACGTGCTGACATTAGAGGGGGTGCACGTGGCCGTGGCCGCTGGCACCGGCACTCTTCCGCGGGTGACTGTGTAGGGAGTGACTTTGCCTGCCCCCATGATGGGGTACAGATCCCCTGCGAAATTGGCTGCTCCCGCCCCCCCCTTAGCGCATAGGGAGGATGAGGGCATGAGCCCAGTGTTCAAACTTCCTGTGAGTGCACGTTGTAGGCATGCCTCTTCTACTTCTTGCACTGATCGCGGGTGGCGATAAACATAAGGCCTGTGTGCGTTGGTGCGTGTGTGCGTGTGCGGCGCCAACGTGAACTCGCAGTAGGATGACAGATGCTTGACGTGCGTCTGCATTGCATTGCGACACGCAAAATATGGGCGTCGATTGAGGCCCGCCACGGGCAGGCCGCCCAACGGCACCAGCGACGTAGCGCGCGTGATGACCTTGGTGGGGTGGAGCGACCCCGTCTTGACCAGGTTTTTGCAGTGTGCATAGGGCGAGACGGAGGACCCTGGCTGTCTCTTGCAATGGTAGTGTGTGTCCCCGGTATTTGGCTTGGGGGGCTGCTGGCAGGCTGTGTCCTGCATGTTCTTCAAAATCCAACGCAAGCTCAATGAAGGACACAATGTCTGTGTCATCTTTCCACTGCAGTGTGCGCAGCCAAGCCAGTAGGTCAGCCAGAAAGGGCCTTTCCTACGGCCAGGTGCGTGTTGTAGGGTTGTGCAGGCAGAGTGGACGTAATGGAGGGGGGGCATGGGGCCCACAAGCTGGTGATAGGGGTATGCATTGTGCGCTTGATGACGCACTGTGGTGAAAAGTTTGGGCGCTTGTTGGTCCCTTCATCTGCACGCGGCTAGTACCGACACAAACATAGCGTGGAGTGCACAGATGAATGAGAAGTCGTGCTGCTCCACGTGACGGTTCACTGGCGGCTCAATTTCGGGCAAGAGCCCACTGATTTTCAGACGAGGAGGCCATCTGTCAAAAGGTGGGTGCTCTGGGACTTTTGCCGCAAGAGCGTGGATGCTGGCGAGGTGCGGGTCCGGTGCCGCGGCCCATTCGGTGCAGTCCTAGAGGATGTGCTCTTCTGCTTTATCTGCCTGCTGGCGATAAGGACAGCACTGGGAGGTAATCATGCCTCTTTAATATGCTCTCACCGCGGTCCACAGACCTCCTGCCAGCAGTGTGCAAAGCACTGAGCGTTTATGTTCCGACTGTAAGGATGCAATACTGGCACAGATGAGTCTCCTGTTCATGTGATAGTGCGTGCCCGCAAACTGGTGTGTGTGTGTGTGTGCGCGCGCGTTGTACTATTAACGAGGGTTGAAGCCTTTTAATGCCCTGGCCGCTCTTGCGACTTGTACTATTAACGAGGGAGACCCATATGTGGCAGCAGTGCAATCGGCATATTTAACCCGGCACTTGGGCGGGGCTGTGCATAGGCTCCTGTTTGCGTTTATCCACGGAGTCAGAACCTCTGTGGTGTGGCGGGCTCAACTAACTTCCGACGACGCTCGCCCGTGTCCCATGGAAAATAGGGTCCCCACCACTGCCGTGTCGCCATCATCCACCTACATCCCCTGCGGCCGTGGGGCTGGGGGGTAGGGGGGGATCGGGGATTTGGGTCTCAATCGCTTGGGGGCTGGCGGCGGTGGTGGTAAGTGAGGTGAGCGTGGTGCCCGGTATGCCTACACAACCCCAACGCACGCACCTAGCCATGGGAAAAGCCCTTTCTGGCGGACCTACTGGCTTGGCTGCGAGCGATACAATGGAGAGATGACACATACACAGTGTCCTTCATCGAGCTTGCACTCGATTTTGAAGAGAACGCGGCACGCACCCTGCCGGCAGCACCCCGAGCTAAGTTTCAGGGACGCACCCTACCACTGCAAGAGAGGGCTAGGGTTCTGCGACTGGCACTATGCACTCTTCAGAGATTGGTCAAATCGGGCTCTCTCCACGCAGCCAAAGTCAATGCATGCGCCACGTTGTTGGTGCCGCTGGGCGGGCCGCCTGTGGCGGGCCTCAATCGCCGTCCATATTTTGCACATGGTGACGCCCATGCACAAGCACATCCAACATCTGGCTTCCTACTGCGAGTCCATATGGACGCTGCGCACGCACACGCGCACTAATGCACACAGACCGTACGAGTATCGTCGCAGAAAGACGGAGCAAGAAGCCAAGGAGGCGCGTCTGCAGCGTGCACTTACGGGTAGCTTGAACACTGGGCTCATGCCCTCATCTTCCCTCTGCACTAAGGGGGGGGCGGGCGCGACAAATTTTGCGGGGGACTTTTACCTTGTTATGGGGGGGGGGGGGGGAAGCCGCCCAAGCCCGATACACGGCCACGCGCAGCCGCGCACCGCAACCAACAGCCCCAGCCATGTGCATCGCGGTCCCCTCTCACATGACATCAGCACATGCATGCCCCACCCACAAACTACCGGCATGCGTTACTTGTAAACGGCTTTGCCTGTCTGCGGCAAAGTGCTGCGCCAAAGGCCACCACACTCCAGGGTATGTAGACCGCAGACCACTGTCCAACGTCTGCCAGACGCACGGGCTACCGCCGTGCCCACACCGCACCCTTATGCAGCGGAGGGTATGGCACTGCTGCCACCGAGGACACCACAAGGTTAATACACCGCACAAAGGTCTAGGCAAAAGGACAGTGCCAGCCCCGGTGCGCTGCGCGCCTGCGGGCGCACTGTGGGGAAGAGTTTGGTTGCTTGTTGGTCCCGCAGCTTGCGTTCCGCAAGTATGGCTACAAACATGGCATGGAGGGCCTGTATGAAAGGGAAGTCATGCTGTTAAACCTGCCTGTTCACTGGTGGCTCTGTTTCAGGTGGGAGCCCATTGATTTTCAGGCACGGGGGCCATCTGTCAAACGGTCGTAGATGTGGGACTTTCGCTGCCAAGGTGCAGACGTTGGCAATGTGTAGGTCCCTGGCTGCCACCCATTCTGTGCATTCCCAGAGAATGTGCACTTCGGTTCCATCTGCCTGTTGGCAATGTGGGCAGCACTAGGAGGTGATCATGCCCCTCTGGTGTGCCCTGACTGCTGTCCACAGCCGCCCCCCGCCACTAGTGCGCGCAGCGGCAAGCGTTCCTGTTCTGAATGAAGAGGCGATGCTAGCGCAGACCGGCATTCGGTTTGTGTAATAGTGCATGCTTGCACATTGGCGTGGCCGCCTGGCTATAAGATGTGTGATTTGCTGTGACCGCAACGGTTCCCTGATGCTGTGCTTGATCTGTTTAAAATCCCCTGTCGGTTGGAGGGCGTCTGTGGTGCCCGGCACCTGCCGTTCCCACCAACCTGAGAGCGGTCGCCATCCCTATTCATGCAGAGTTTCTAGCTCCCGGCCAAAAGGTCCCGGCTTGCGTGTGAGGGGGCTCTCTTCCCACACGGCTTGTGCCGTGATCATGGCTCGGCCGCGTGTTTTGCAAAGCCTTGCCAGCCAGACGGCACGGCCGTAAGGTACTAGCAGGGAGGGGGCAATTCTGCGACCCTGAGACATGAGGCAAAAAATTATTTCCTTTGCTCTGCGTGGTCTGGAGGCCCCCCAGATAGGTTGTGTGTGTGTGTGTGTGTGCCTGTGTGCTCTGTGCTATTAACGAGGGTTGATGGCTATTAATGTCCTGGCCGCTCTTGCGACGGGGGGGTTAGGGGTTAGCGGGTTAGAGCCTGCCTGAAGCCTGCCCTATCCCTCCCCTGGCCCCCCGGTGTGTCGCGGCGCGGCGGAAGGACTTATCCCTCCCCTGGCCCCCCGGTGTGTCGCGGCGCGGCGTGGTCTGGAGGCCCCCCAGATAGGTTGTGTGTGTGTGTGTGTGTGCCTGTGTGCTCTGTGCTATTAACGAGGGTTGATGGCTTTTAATGTCCTGGCCGCTCTTGCGACGGGAGGGTTAGGGGTTAGCGGGTTAGAGCCTGCCTGAACTGTGCTATTAACGAGGGAGACCCATGTATGACTGCGTGCTGAGATTGGCTTGCCGAAGTGTACACCTGAGTGTGTACCTTATTGGTCTGCCTGATCTCTGCGGTCAAAAAGTCAGAACCTCTGCACCGTCATACTTATGTGATTTCCGTGGAAGCTCCCCCGTGCTCCGCACCAAACAGAAGTCGGCTGACGTGCTCTAGCTCTCCTTCGCCCATCATCTCGCAGGGCCGCGGGGCGGGGGGGGGAGGGGGGGCATGGTGACTTGGGTCTCCGTCGTTTTGGGGCGGGCGGTGTGGCCGGTATGTGCGGGGAGCGCGCATGTTCCATGTGTGTGCGTGCGGGGTTGCGGGCAGTGCGCAGCCGTTTAGCTGGTCGCGTGTCCGTCGCGGCTGGCCGCTTGCGCACCGGCGTGTGTACTTTGTGGTGCCCTCTGGCACAGCAGTTTCGGACCCCTCGTTGCATTCTGGTGCATCTGGCGCAAGCCGGCAGTCCATGCTGGCGGCACGTGACTGACAGGGGCAGCCTGTCCACATATCCTGGCCGGTGATGTCCGAGGGCACAGCACGCGTCCCCTGACTTGCGCAGACACATGCATGTGATGCACGGTGCGCGCTGGTGTGTACTGCATAGGTCGAGAGCCCGTGCGCATGTATGTGGTGCCAGTGCTGTCACACATGCTTGCGGCGCCGGCGGCGCTGCGAACTTGCGTTGCCTGGTTGTATGATATGGCAACTGCAGGTTTTTGCCCTGCCCAACGACGGGGAAGAAATTTGCGGCGAAGCCCCCCCCCCCCCCTTTGGCGGTGTCCGAGGATGAGGGCATAGGCCCGGTGTTTAACGCTCCCATGAGGGCCCGCTGGGTCCGGGCCTCTTCCACTTCCGCTGGACTGCGCCTGTGTCTGTACACGTACGCGCGTGCCTTGGTCTGTCTGGAGTGTGCGCGCAATGCCCCTGTTTCTTCGCAGTATTGACTGAGCTTAGCAATATGCCCCACCATGGCCTGTCTGGACACAAAATATGGGCGTCTGCTGAGTCCGCTTTGCTGAGGCCCCCCCAGCGGGACCAGAGAGTTCGCCCTCGTGATTACTTTAGCGGGGTGCAGGGCGCCCCGCGTAACCAATTTCTGCATGGTGCATAACGCCAGCCTGAGAACTCTGGCGCGCTCTTGCAGCGGCAGTGCTGTCCCTCTGTATTTGGCCTGTGGTGCTGTAGGTAGGGTGCGCTGTGACGTTTCCTCGAAATCGAGCGCGAGCTCTATGAATGTGATTGTGCCTGGCTCGTTTGCCCAAACCAGCTGGTGCGTCCAGGACAAGAAATCTGCTAAGAAGGGTAGCTCCCAAGGCCAAGTTTTGGATGTGGGCTTGGCGAGTGTCAGCGTGCCTAAATTTTCGGTGCGCGGGACCGGGCCTATCAGCTGCTGGTACGGATACCCTGTTTGCCTGACATGTCTGGCTGAGGGAAACAGCATGGGGGCCTGCTCATCCCGAATCTTGCGGGCCGCAAGAATGGCCACATACATGGCATGTATGGCCTGTAAAAATTCTAGGCTGGTGTTGCGCTCCTGCCTGTTGACGGGCAGTGGCATGTCAGGCGCGAGTCCACACGTGAGTAGGCAGGGGGGCCAGTGGGCAGTGCGTTCCAGTCCTGGAAACTGCTAAGCCGGGTGCTCGATATTGGGGGAGTGAGAGTCTCGGATGTCGTGCCATGCCTCACAGCTCCAGAAAATATGGTGCTCTGTCTCTGCGGCCTTACCGCAGAAGGGGCAGTCAGAGGTGGGCCGCAGGCCCCTTTGATGTGCGCGCAGCGCTGTCCAGACCCCCCCCGCAAGGATGGTGCGTAGCAGAGAGCGTTCGAGCTCTGACGTGAAAGAGAGTATGCATTGTGGGACCAAACGCCTGTTAGTGGTGTAGTGCATGCCTGTGAACTGTCGAGGCCTGCGCTGAATAAGCTGGGCTATCAGCTGTGCCCTGAGCTGTTCCCGAACATGGTGCTTGACCTCCGCCTTGTCTCCCACGAGGTTTAGGGGCTGGTCGACGCCTGGCGCTGTCCATTCCCACCACCCTTGCGCTGGGGTCCAGCCCCAATTGTGCAGTGTCTGCAGTGCCCTGCCGAAAGGTCCTGCCGATTGCGGTAAGGGGTGTTTCTCCCATATGGCCTGGGCCAAAACAAGCGATGGTCCCCGCGTGCGGCACAGTTTTGCCAGCCATACCGCGCACTGATACGGGATGATCAGGGTGGGGGCGATCCTGTGCCCTGCACAGAGCAGGCAAAAAACGATTTCCTTGGCCCGCGCTGGGCGGGAGGGACCCCAATTGGTGGAATTGATTTTGGTCTCAAAGGAGCTTAGGCTTTTGGGCTGTAGTGGCACGATCTCCGCTGCATGGAGGCCTGTGGCCGTAATCATCGTAGAGACGACGGAACATCTCCGTTCAAAGTGTCCCTGGGCTCCGTGCACCCTGTCCAGCAGTTTGCCGGCACGCGCAATACGTTGCAAGATGAGTGGGCCCGAACTGGTATCCCCTGTCGTGCGCACCCCTGCCCCCAGTGACTTAAACTCTGTCGAAATAGGAAAGGGTTCCCGCCCCATCCGTAGTGGATCTTTGTCAGCAAGGCCGACTTGAAAGCTTACCGATTTCAACGGGTTCACTGCCTTCCCTGTGTCGGTCAGCCACTCCTCCGTGCGCTCCAGCAGTCGCTGCGTGCGCGGTCGCGCCGTGCTGAATCCGTAGGTGTCATCTACGTACCCTAATGCCGGGATTATGAAGGACACTGCTTCCGTGGGAGATCCCCCTGGTGGCATGCGGTTTGCTGACACCTGGATTGCATGTGCCTGTGCGTCCATGACTCGCTTCCAATTGCTGTTCAGCAAGTTTATTAAAGTCACACTGAGGGGACAGCCCTGAAGAATGCCATTGGTGGCTTGGAAAAAACTGCACATACACGCCATAATTTTGAAACAGCGCATGAGCTGGGCGTACATTCCGGATAAAGCCCTGTGGACCCCTTCATCCATGCCCTCTTCTTTGGCGACCAGGAGAACCACCTGCTGTGGAATGAGGTCAAAACATTTGACGTAATCTAGCCCAAAACCCATGAGGGTCGTTTGCATGACATGGCATAACTCAATTAGCAGGGAGATCATGCCCGCTGCGTCTGTGGCCCCTCTGTTCTTTCTGAAACCAAAGGCCTGAGGATGGATCCAGGTTTCTTGCCATGTCATGCATTCCTCCAAACGAACCCCCGCCCATACTCGGTAAATCTGAGACAGCACGGACAGTGGTCTTTGCTGCATGGGGAGCATGCCTTCCCCTTTTGGAATAAGAGAAATGAAGCCACGGGCCACGATTCTCGGCCACCGGCCAGTGTGTTCAATGACAGTGAGCAGTTCAGCAAGCCAGTTGAGCAGTACATCAGGCAGGCACAAGAGGTCGGCGACGCACCAGCCGTCTAGCCCTGTGGATGTGCGCAGCCCCATTTTCTTAAATCGTTTTCTGAGCCGCGCCCCTGTGAGTGGAGTGGTTTGCATCCGCTGCCCCCCCCCCGAAAAAGGGGGCGTACTTGCGTAAGAAAATATCTGGGTCCGGCTCGGCCTGGTCTGCGTACTTACGCATGACCTTATCCCAGGCCTCATGCAGGATGTTATCCATGCGATTGACATTGGAGGTGGGCTCCCCAGTGTCTGGGTCCTTCAGCATCAGCAGGGGCGCTGAGCTTTCATTCTTGATCCAGGCATATATGTCCCTGGGTGACTCTGACCAGGCTACGTTCATTTTCTTTTTCCACTTGGCGATGCGCTCAGTGGCCTCTCGCTTGGCCAGTTTGCGGCCTAAGAACTGCAGCTTGTCATAATGCCGCATGGCATCCGTCAGGCTGGGGATGGGCCGCGATACCTCGCAGAGGGGGTCTGGAGAGAGGTGGTGCAGGTCTTGAAGTTCGAGATCGTCTCTGACTGACTGTCCTAATTTCCTCATGCGTCTGCATGCTGCATTCCATGCCTGCATTACATCCACAGGGGTGTTGCACAGCAGCGTGCTCAGGGGCTTCTTGGCTGTTGCCCTGCAGTTTCCCCCCTCCCGCCTGGCCACTTTGGGCCCCCAGCGGATGACGTCCCTGAGGCAGCCCATGGTCGCCTGTATTTTAGACAACAGCTTAGTGCGGGGTCCCCCCTAACGTGTGGTGTGGGACGGGCCCATGGTGGTGTGTTTGAGCATGTGGTCGGTGCCCCGACCTCTGTCTGCCGTTTTGGGTTCACAAGGCAGTGCGGTCTGCGATTCTGAGCTCATGTCCAGACAGCCCAGCGCCAGCCCCACCTCCGCTGCAACCCACGTCCAGTGTGCCGAGAGATCGTCTGTGGAATGGCCTGTCTCCAGCATGCGCTGCCAGACTGCTTTGTGGGGGGCGAGTAGCGCGTCGCATAATGCGATAGACTCCTCGTCCTCTCTCGGGGCGGGGTCAAACTTTTTAATTTTTCTCAACTTGACGACCTACTGGCAGGGAGCCTGCAAATCCAGACTGTAGCACACTGTTGTGTGCCCCGGCAGCCCGTGGTCATGGACTTCGGTCACCTGCGTAACGCAGCCGAAGTGTGTGGCACTGATAAACATAGTATCAATGCGCGTGTGTGTGGAGCCCTGTGTGTATTTGCTAACACATTCATCGCCCTGTAACTGCGCAAAGGCTGCGTCAGCATCCACCAGCCACCCATCCGCAAGCGCTGTCAGAGGGGCGTATGGCATCTTTCGGGGGTTGTCCAGGTCAAAATTGGTATCCGTGAGAATGATCTGTGGGGTGTTCCCCAAAGCACTGGTATAGCACTTGGCCAGCTCCCACAGCTCGGCGTTCAGCGCTGCCTTCCCTGCCACCCCGTAAATGACTTGCACGTTCATGTATGTGCCCCCCCCCCCCCCCCCTAGGCAGGCCTGAACATGGACCCACCTGCCCGAGTGCCAGAGCTGTTCTTGCACCGGGTCTGTCTTGTCTCGTTCTGCCATGCGGGCCACCCAGCCCTTGCGGATGGGTAACCCTACGCCTCCCTGTGCTGCTCCCCATATCCCCCCTGTGGGCGATTCCAGCGGACAGCCCCAAAAACATTGCCATCCGTGCTGGGCCGCAATGGCCTGTAAGCATATCTGACCTGAGGCTGTTAGTCTCGTCTCTTGCAGGCCAACTATGTCTGCGCAATAATCAAAAATCGTGCTGTGGTGTGCGTGCAGTGAGGTGCAATTGGCGTTAATGACCTGTACCCCCGCCGTGTTGGTGGGGCCAAGGTTCGGGGAGATGTCCCCACACTGGAGGATTCTCAAAGCAGGTTCGGGTCCTCTCGATTGGCATCCGTGTCCATCTCGTCGGACTTGTCGTTCGCCTCCACTGCCGGCAGGGATGCCTTCGGTCCTACCCTCTGGTACACGGGAGGGGGGGTTTTTCGTACTATGCGCTGCCATTTCTTGTCTGGCATTCGGGAGTCGCCGGCTGGCACGACCTCGCCTTCCCACGTCGGCGGAACCCCTGTCAGTTCCACGTCGTACACTGGCCTCTCCAGACCGCTCTTCTGTAGGTGCCTGGTGTGCTTGACAGAGACCACATTGGCTCCAAAGACTTTGTCCGCTTCCCTTTGAGCCACCTGCTGGTCTCCTGACACGAGGCCGAAGGACAGGCCATACCCCCGCACCCGGACGGTAGTTGTGGGAGCTTGGAATTTGATTCCCAGGAGACTCGCAATCTCTGCTCTCACTTGTTGTTGGACTGGGCATCCCCAGACCCGGACTCCGACTCTGTCTGGCTTGTCCCCGGACAAGAGGCCAGCGAACCAGGGCTGTCCTGCCAGGGCTTGGTGCAGCTGGGCAATGGGTTTTGCCTGCGACAGTTTCACCCAACACATGTGTGCTTGGAGCCCCTCGATCTTCACGTCTTTGCTCAGGAACAACCGGTACTGGACGCCCTCCCGTGCACTGCTTTGTTTGAGCACTTGCTGCACCAGTGGATACGGTAGTGCCAAGGTGACTTCGAGCCATCCCCCGCGTTTCCCCACGACCATGGGGCGATGAGACAACGGAAACTGGGCTCGCATACGCCCCCGTGTCACAGGCGCATGGTCACGACCATGGGGGGGGGGGGGTCGTGAGTGGTGGTTTGAGGAGAGGCGCAGTGGTCTCCCAGCATACTTCCTTTGCCCATTTCTGGGTCTTGACCTTGTTGGTGCTGTTGCCTCCTTCCCTCAGGGACTGGGGATTCAACGAGCAAACCACTCGTACCGCCGTGTTGTCGCGTGGCAAAGGTGCCGGCTCGCTGTCCTTCACTTCCTCGGAAACCTGTGAAACCCTGCTCCACTGCACAAGCAGCAAATGGCCTTTCGGATAGATGCGCTCCCCCTTCTCCGCCGTGGTCCACTGCATGCGCTCCGTGACCACTGTGGAGTGCATTGAGCACCCCGTGATCAGCAGGCTGTCTCGTGACCGGCCCAGTGATGACAGGACATGAGAGACGGACGCGTCTTGGCGCGTAGCTTCCGTGGCCAGTAACGCTGCTGACATTGAATGAATGCAGTCGTGAGATTTGAGAGCCTGAGTGGCTATCACATGCGCTTCGTGCACCGAGTGCCCCACCAGCAGGACATGTTTGAAATGTGCCGCGTCTTTGGTGGGCCAGTGTGCCACTTTCCTCCCTGCCTTGACTTGCTTTATGTGCTCTGTCTTGCGCTCCTCCTCCGAGTAATTTTCCAGAGGGAAGACCGAAGTACACTCGTGCTTCCGTAGCATTTTGCTCACTGCAGAGGCCACCGGTTGCACTGGGGCGCCTTGGGTCGGCAGTGCTTGCACCGCCACTGTGCATTCGACCGACACTTTCTTGGAGGCCAATGCCTCTGCGTAAGTCACTTTCCGAGGAGTAGATCCAGGAGAGGATTGCTGCTGCTGTGACTGCATACCTCCACCACGTTTGGCGGCGGCCAGTTCTTCCCGGAGCCCACGGATGGTGTGGTTCAGTTGCTGAATAGTTCTGAGCAGTTCGTCCTCTTTCGTTGAAGACTGTGTGTTGTGCGCCTTGCGGGCCCCTGGCCCTGCGATGGCTGATGCCACTTCTTCCTTGATCAGGTCGCGAAGCGCCTGTAGTGAGCGTTGGTCTAAAGAGATCTTCGCCATGGTGATGTGGTTGTCCCCGGGGGGGGTATATGTTGACTGAGACCACAAGGGCCGCGGGGGGTCCGCCTGACAGCGCGTCGGCGCGGGGATGAGCTTTCGAGTAGAGTTTTCGGTACTCCGGGGGGAGCAATGGCAGTGTTACCACTTGCAGGCAAACAAAACAAAACACCTGTGTGTGTGTCCGTGTGTGTGCAACGCCCATTGTATTAAGGAGGGCAGGGGCCCAGTAAGGTCCTAGATGCTCTGGCGAAGGTCGGTGAGGAGACTAGCAGGTTAGGGCTAGCTGGGCACTTGCACACGTATTCAGGTATTCAGGAGGGCAAATGCCAAACTCTATTGCCTTCGGCAAGTCCACATCGCAGAGATCCTACCCCAAGCAACACACACCTAAAACAGGGTAAAAGCTACATAATTACGCGCTGAAACATGCTTTACATATCTTGAATGGTCATTTTAGGTGATCACAATATCAAAAAAAATAAGTTTCGAAAACTTCGATTTTTGAGATGCCTAGGGTGAAAAACTGCATCGGCAGGTTGTGTACTAATCCCTTGGGAGACCCCCCCCGCCCGCCCAATACCCAAATAGGGTGAAACACATGTAAATACAGCCTAAAAACATGCTTTACATAGCTTGGATGGCCATTTTAGTTGATCATGCTATAAAAAAAAAAAGGATTCGAAAAATTCGATTTTTGAGCTGCCCAGGGTGAAAAACCGCATAAGCAGGTTGTGGGCCGGCCCATTCACTAGGCCATTATTGGTGGAAACAGTCATTTGGCGTCTTTGGCACGGGTTGTGACGGGCTCTCACCAAGGCTAGAGACTGCAAAAAATGTCCTTCCGTATCCTAGTAGGCATATACTGTCACAACATCCCCACTCACACCCCTCAGAGTGGGTACCACGGGGTCACTGAGGTCGACGACACCGCCAACAGAAGTGCATAAAGCGCTCGTCCCACTCCGCCCCATACAAACCCCATGGAGTCGGGACCCGGAAACACTTTTTTGGCTCAAAATCGAAAAAAAAAAACCAAAAGATTCATGATTTTCGACCCAAAAAGGGGGGGGGGTCATTTTTTCGAATCTTTTGACCCACCCCTCCCTCAAAACCTCAAAAAAGTGGGTTTCAAGTGGGGGGGGTCTGGAGGGGTCCGGACCAAAAACTCATTGGGGGATGCGTTTATTGGACAAAATAATGATTTTATAAGGGGTTAAACTAACAATTCAACCCCTTGGCGTAGGGTACGCGAATAGGCCCAAAAAGGCCCAAAATGGGGGGTATGTGGCGTTTTCCCCTCTATACGCCTGCCTGGCTTTGATCCAACAACCTCTGCGAGGTGATTACCTCCTGGGCCCTACTGCGGAAGGAAGGCAGAGGGGCTATGGGTTAGGGCCGGCCAGAGGCCTGCTCTATTCCCCCTTGGACCCCCCGAGCAACGGAACGACCCCGTGTTAAGCAGGGAGTCACTCTGATGGTCAAAAAGGCTGCCGTTCCACAGGGGGTGGGGGCCCACTGCAAAACCCATCCATCAATGCCGGCCACCCCCCCCCCCCCCCGGTCCTCCCTGGCCACGCCGCCAGTGTGGAAAAGGCAAGCTCCCGGCTGCACCAGGCAATGTGTGCGCCCCCTCTGCCCGCCCATAGCTTCGTTGCACAGCCCAGCTGCGTCTGCGTGTGTGACCCCCAAAGCAAGGAGAGCCACAGCAATACATTTTCTATCACACACTCTCTACAGCTCTGTTTGCGCGCACGCTGGGCGTATGTGCTGTGCTCGTGTGGCGGGTGGACCAGCACGTTACAGAGCAAGCGCACTGCCGAGAGGCCAGTTTCGCGGGCTGAGGTAAACTCAACACAGCTGTTCGCGCCGGGCCTCCCGAGCGTGAACTGGGGTCTTGCCTCCCGTGGCCAAAGACGAAGAGCTGCTATGCTCGGATAGAAATGGGTCCCAGGCCGTCCCGTTGCTTGCTGCTTGCTGTCGTTTGGGGTGCGCTTTTCTCTTCGTTTTGTTCCCTGCCACTCAGCAGTGCCCCCCTGCAACGCGCAACTTGCAGGGCACACCATCGGTGCAAGAGCCTTCGCACTCATGGGCTCATCACGTTGTGTCACCCATACAACTCTGTTTACCACGAACAGGGCTGCACTGTTGAGATGCCCTGCACCACCCTCCTCGTGCCTGAAACTGGCTCTGCTATGCAGATACACGCACGGCTGGGGATCGAAGTCGTACGTTCAATGAAACTGGCGGAATTTGCCGAAAACTGATTCCCATTGCGATGGGCGGGAAGATCAAGAGGCAAGAGGCTTCCGGTGGTGGTCCATTCGGTTCAGCAACAGGGGCATAAGGAAAAGGCGGAGAGTCAAGCAAATAGGACACGCACTGCCCTGAGTCAGACCAGAGCGAGCACACCATGCCCTGCAACTGGCCATTCCTTCTCCATCCCTCTCCAGAGTGTGCTCCAAAATTCTAGGGATGCATTAGAAGGGAAGGGGCCCTGGAGGGGGTTTCAGAAGCGGTAAACCAGGCGGTTGGAGGAAGTTGCCAAAGCGGTTGGGCGTTACTGCCGGTTACAAAGGCCGTTGAAGCCGGCAGGTGGGGTCATGAAGAGAGCAGCTGGACTGTAGGCTGAGGGCCCGAGAAGGGGGGGGGGGGGGGCTCCTTCCAATGCATCCGTGTCCACAACCTTCCACGACTTTCCACAAATCTCTACAACAGGCCTCACTACCCCAGTTTACAGGCATACCCAGCATCGCAAGTGTCGCAGTGGCTGCCAGCCCAGTGTCCTTTTACGGAGTCCTTGAAGCAGGTGCACATGCCATCCACAGGGTCGCAGAAGCCGTGGCCCCAGCAATCACAGACACGGTTGCAGGCGGCACCCCAGTAGCCGTCCAGGCAGCGGTTGCAAATATCTCCGCCCCAGTACCCGCTGGCGTTGCGCTGGCACTCGCACGCGCCCGTAAAATCGTTGCAACGGGCACGCGGTGGGGGTGCCGTCTCATTGCCGGTGTAGCAATTTTGGGGGTTGCAAGTGCAGTTGGGCCCATACCAGCCGGCGTCGCATGCGCAGCTGCCGTCGCCCAGACGGCCATCGTTGCACCGCCCGTGCCCGAAGCAGAGATCACCAGTCTCGCTGCGTGGGCACGCCACGTGGCAGTCCAGTGTGGCGAATCCGGTGTGGCAGTGGCATTTCTGAGGGAGCGAGGAAGGTTGAGGTTGAGGTTGAGGTTGAGCATCTGAAGGGATCTCTCCTGTGACATTAGGTTTGTCCCCCCACCCCCTCTCAGCCCAGGACTCGCCGCTGTGCCTTGCGGGGTTCGGACTCAGGACCATACGTTGACCACTGGGCCACGAGGAACCCAAGGAGGGGCAAAGGGGTTTGGATGGGTGTTGCAAGGTGGACACTGTGTTGATGCCTAGGACGCACCATTGGCTGTGATGTACAGGAGGGCTCATGTACCCTCGGCCCCCCTCTGAGCACCACTCCGCCCGATTGTGGACCCCACAACGCCTCCTCCTGTTTCCACTGGGCCATTCAAAGAAGGGGTATGTCTCACTTGCAGATTGCGTCCATAAGAACAAAACATGGTACATTTTGCCGGCCTATGCAACGAGGGGGGGGCTGTTCCCATGGGCCGTAAATTGGTCCAGGTAACGGAATGCGACCACCGTAAAGAGGCCCCGAACATCGTGTGATGGACATAATTTTGCACAGCGAGACGCCCTAGCCCCGCATTGGTGGACCCTCCGTGGCGCATTCCACCCGCGGTGGCCATGTTGCGTTGCCCCTGAACCATTCCAGGTGCCCACTGATGGCTTGATGGCCACCGCACGCCACCCTGTTGCACACCCAAAGCATCGCCCCTACTTGAGCACTAGTCTGCAACTTTGGTACTTCTACAGGTCCCACGGGGGCGGCCGCCAGCCAATGTGTGACCCCGAGGGGTGTTCGACAGTTTGGGGGGCTGTAGGGGGGGGGGGACCCCACCCCCCTCCGAAGGGGGGGGGGACCCCCCCCCTTCGTTGACCCAAACCCAGCACCTTTTCCGTCCCCGTCCAAGCGCGCAAACACACAAAGCTAACAAGATGCAAGGTGGCTACATAACCCCTGCACCCTGGGGGATCCCCTCCGCTGCAGAGCGGGGGGCAGAATCAGAAGTGGCCCACTTGTGGGCAAGGTGGCTACATAACCTTTCTTGTGCTTTTCAGCCATTTTTGAATTCTCCACGAAATTCTGAGTATTTTGAGTATAGACACATAGGGTCGAACAAGAAAAATTCCCCCTGCCGTATGCCTAAAACAAAATCTGCGGCGCCTCTGGCGCCGACAAAGCACATTGTTCCGTGCGACAATTTTGGCGTCCGTAGAGGGGGGGGTCCCCCCCCCCCCCTTTGGGGTCGGGTCCCGACCAGGAGCGCCCCCCGTGACAGGTCCGCTCTGAATGAATGAAACATACTTTTCCACTAGCCACCCCCCACCCCCACCCCCGTGCCCGTGCATGAGGGCTGTTGATTGCGCTCCAGAGGCACTCCGAGATCCACGCTCTTGCCGCGGCGGTTCCTGTCTACCCTCCTCCCCCCAGAGCCCGGCCGCCAGCCCAGCCCCACCAGCCGCTCGGGGCAATGACGCGCTGGAGTTGGGAGGTCGCCCACGGTCCACCTCTACTTCGGCCTCGACAACGAGCAAACGGAGACACACCTTCCCGACCGTCCGCCCGTGCCCAGGGACGCACGGCTTGTCGCAGGCGCCACCGTACCACCCGCTGGCACAGTCCCCGCAAGTCTCCCCGGCCCAGTACCCCGTCCGCTCCGTTCGCAGGCAGTCACAGTGCAACTGCGGGGCGTTGCAGAGCCCATGCCCTCCACACGCCTCGGGAAAGGGGGCCAATGGGTCGAACCCGGGGCAGAGCGCCCCGCAGCTCAGATTCGTGTATCCCGCGGCGCATTCGCACGTGCCACGGCCGTTCGGTCCATCGTCGCACGTCCCGTGTCCAGCACACAGCAGCCCCCGGTGCGACGGGCATGCCTTGGAGCAGTCGCGCATGCCATACCCGGGGAAGCAGGCACAGCCGCCGGCCTCCACCACACAGACGCCGTGACCCCCGCAGACCCCCGCGGCCGTGCGGGGGCACTGAAAACTGCAAGTCGCTCCGGTGTAGCCCGCGTCGCAGGCGCACTCCCCCGTGCCGTACGTGCGCGCGAGACACGTTCCGCGGGCGCCGCACAGGCGGTCGTTGGTGTCCCGGGGGCACCTCCGCGCGCACCCAGCACCGTAGAAGCCGGTGGGGCAGGCCGCCGCATCGCAACTGGCGCCAGCGATGTCGCATGCGCGCCCGCACGTTCCCGGTGGGCAGAGGCACTGGCCGACAAGGCACAGGCCGGGGCCACAGGGCACCCCGCTTGCGTTCCGGGGGCACTGCACTGCACACATGGCCCCGGACCACCCGCCGGCACACACGTCGCACGCTGCGCCGTCCCAGTGCCCGCTCGTCTCGTCGCGGTGGCACACGCAGCCGCCCGTGCCGGGGTCGCAGCGGCCGTGCCCGTTGCAGGGCAGCCACGCACCCCCAGGGCACTCCGCCGCGCAGGCGGCACCAGCGAAGCCTGGATCGCAGGCACAGGCACCGGTCCCTATGGCCGTCTCGATGCACCGCCCATGACCGGAGCAGGGGCAGTGGCTCTCACAGCTGCGCCCGGCGTACTCAGGGTCGCAGACGCACCACGCCACCTCATCCGCAACGCTACTGTCATCAGAGGAATCCGCACCACTGCTCGGACTACTGCTGCCGCTGCTGCACACCCCGTGACCCCCGCAAGCAAGACCGGCATGGCCCGGGCAAGCAACTGTGCACGCGCGCCCAACCCACCCCCGGGCACAGTCCGCACACTCTGGGCCTGTCCAGTGGCCATGCGTTGCGTTGCCGTAACACGAGCAGCTTCCCTCACTGGGATCGCTACTGCCGCTGATACTATCAAAGTCGTAACCCACACCAACGCAGTCCCCGTGCCCTGAGCAGACGCCAAAGCGGGTCACCCCAGGGCAGCGCAGGACACACCCTGGGCCACCGTACCAGGCATCGCACTGGTCGCACGCGCGACCACTCCAATACCCGGTCGCGGCGCCGCGCGCGCAAAAGCACCTACCGCTGCCGACGGGCCCATCATCACAGATCCCATGCCCACTGCAGGCCCCGCCGCCCGGGCACCGCTGGTCGCAACCTGCGCCGTACCACCCCGTCTGGCACTTCGCGCACTCGGCCCCGCTCCAGTGCCCCGCCTTCCCCTCGCACTCCCGGAACGCCACCGTGAAGCGCCACTGCGCCGCCGCCACCACGCGGCCCAGGCGCACCACGACGGGCAGCGCCCGGCCGGCGCCAGCGAGGCCGCGGCACTCCAGGTACGTCGCGCTGACCGCGATGACGCTGGGGCACTCGAAGCTGCCAACAAACACCCGCGGGCTCCCGAAGTCGCTGCTGGTCACAAAGTGCCCCTCAAGCCCGAAGGCTGTGCCGGTGCGGGGGCAGTCGGTGAGGGCCCCGGGGCCGGATTCGGCACAGGCTCCCGTTGCTAGCCCCAGGGCGCGGAGCCCTGACAGCTCGGGCACGCCGGCCGACAGCAGCAC
Organism: Eutreptiella sp. 'Long Island Sound 2002'; assembly: GCA_964036045.1. Classification (NCBI taxonomy): domain Eukaryota; phylum Euglenozoa; class Euglenophyceae; order Eutreptiales; family Eutreptiaceae; genus Eutreptiella; species Eutreptiella sp. 'Long Island Sound 2002'. Next base: position 200,764,106 of record OZ038378.1, on the reverse strand, counting down.
GCGCGCGCGCGACGCGCTGAGCCCGCCGGACGTGTGCACCGTCACATCGTACCACTCCGGCCCCTGGCCGGAGGCAGGCAGCCGCACGTCGGCGCAGACGAGCTGGTCCGGCCCCTCGTGGCGCACGGTCGGGCACTCGCGCGCCGCGCCGCTGCTCCCCTGTACAGTGACGCGGGCGCCACTCGCGCCGAAGTGCCCCCCGGCGACCGTCAGGGCCCCCGGGGCCGCGGGGCAGTGCAGAGTACCGGGGGGCAGGTCCAGGGCGCACCCGCTGACGGCCACGATCTGCGGGACGGCCTGCACGGCGAAGGACGTGAGGTGTGTTGTGTGGCAGCGGAGCCCGCCGGCGCCAGTGGAGGTCAGCCACGTGCCGTCGCTGGCCCAGTCTCCCGGCGCGCCGGACACGCAGCGGTACCAGTCCGGCGGGTGCAGCAGAGCACTGGCATTCGTGGCAAACTCGATGGTGATGGGCTCGGGTAGATCCCGGACAGCGAGGCCGCGCCCGGTAACTGGGTCGTGCAGCGTAACCGTCACCACGTCCGTTACCAGAGCCCCGGTGCCGCGGGTGATGGTCGCATGCACGTCGGCCTCGGCGGCGCCCACGGCCGCCCACACCGACGGAGGGAGATGCACGAACGCCCCGCCCACTTGAACAACCACCGGAAGCGCCGCGCGCTCCACGCGGCGCACGGCGGCGCAGGGCCCGGCCCCCGGCGGCCCAAAGTGGAATCCCGGATCCCCGCAGCCGTCGCGCTCGCGGCGCGCAGTGCGGAGCATGTCCATGAGCAGCCCTACGGTGGTGGCGGGGCTGCCGTACAGCAGCGCGTCAAGCGCCCGCAGAAGCACCGCCGCGTCGGAGTCGCTGCCCAGGAGCGGCGCCGTGGCGTTGAGAAGGAGGGGGGCAGCGGCGGCGGCGGCACCTGCGGAGAGCGCTGGGGGCGCAGCGCCGCTGGTCCCGCGGAACCGCAGGGCCACCAGCGCCACGGCGTGCAGCAAGTCGCGTCGCTGGTCCAGCGCGGCGGTCGCAGGGAGAGTGCGCAGGCGGCGCTCCACGTCGGCGTCGGGCCGGTAGCCCGCGGCGCTGCACGTCCCGCATGCGACCTCCTGCAGGAGTTCCGCGGCGGCGGCGCAGATGGCGACGCAGTTGGGGGCGGCGGCGGGGGTGGGGGCTGGGGCCGGCGCCAGGAACGGCCCCGCCTCCGTGCCCTGCGCGTCGCGCACGACGAGGGCAAAGGTGTAGCTGTAGGGGCCCGGGACGGCGCCAACGGGAGAGAGGGAGACGGCGGGCAGCCATGGCAGAGGCACCGTCACGGCGGGGCTGGCGGTGAAGTTTGGGGCGTCAGGGATGGGCAGCAGCAGCCCCTCGGGGGACTGCAGCATGAAGCGGTAGCGCAGGTCCGCGGGCCAGTGCGTGGGGTTGGTGGACAGCCGCACGCCCCCGGGCACCGCGGCGACCTGCAGCGGCCCGGCGCCGGCGCCGCTGTACGCCGGCGGCAGCTGCACGGCCACCGTGAGGGCGGTTTCCAGATGGTGCGCGGGCCCCACGCGGGGCGTTGCTACGACCCGGACCATGTAGGCAGGGGCCACGAGCTCAACGGCAGGCAGGACAGCAATGCCTCCGGCGGAATGGAACTTAGTTCGGCCGGGGCTCGGGCCGGGGCCTGCGGGTGTGACCTGCCACGTGAAGCGCCAAGTGGGATGGGTGACGCTGCTGATATTGCAGCCTTCGGAGGGTGGGGTCCAGCCCTGCACGGAGACGTGCATCCGCAGCGGCTTTCCGGCAGGATGAGGCTGGGGGCCAGCAATGATCATGAAATCCAGGGTGCTGCCGCTGGGGCTAGCGGTCTGCGTGGGCGACAGCCCAGCGGAAGCCGTGGGCGATAGTGTTGACAATGAAACTGGCGATGGAGTCTGCGATGGTGTTGATGATGGTGTTGGTGATGCAGCTGGTGATGATGTTCGTGAGACTGTTTGTGATGGAGTTCGTGAAGCTATCTCTGGCGGTGGTGATCCAGTTTGTGATCGAGTTGGTGTCGATGATGCAGTTTGTGATGCAGTTGATGCGGCATTTGGTGGCGGTGTTGGTGATGGACTTCGTGATGTCGTCCCAGCTGGTGTTGGTGATGCAGTCCGTGATCCACTTAGTGTTGGATGTCGTGTTGGTGTTACTGACGGTGTGGGCGATGGTGTCGGCCTCGGAGTTTGTGACGTTGTTGAGGATGCAGTTGATGATGCAGTTGGTGACGCAGTTCTTGATGAAGTTAGTGATGATGTTTGTGGTGGTGTCTCTGGTGATGCTGTTGATGATGCAGTTGATGATGCAGTTGGTGATGCAGACGCTGATGCAGTTGGTGATGGAGTTGGTGATGCAGTTTGTGATGATGTTGATGCAGCTGGTAACGGTGTTGGTGATGGACTTTGTGATGTCGTCCCAGCTGGTGTTGGTGATGCAGTCCGTGATCCACTTAGTGTTGGATGTCGTGTTGGTGTTACTGACGGTGTGGGCGATGGTGTCAGCCTCGGAGTTTGTGACGTTGTTGAGGATGCAGTTGATGATGCAGTTGGTGACGCAGTTCCTGCTGAAGTTAGTGATGATGTTTGTGATGGTGTCTCTGGTGATGCTGTTGATGATGCAGTTGATGATGCAGTTGGTGATGCAGACGCTGATGCAGTTGGTGATGGAGTTGGTGATGCAGTTGGTGATGCAGTTTGTGATGATGTTGATGCAGCTGGTAACGGTGTTGGTGATGGACTTCGTGATGTCGTCCCAGCTGGTGTTGGTGATGCAGTCCGTGATCCGGTTGGTGTTGGATGTTGTGTTGGTGTTACTGACAGTGTGGGCAATGGTGTCGGCCTCAGAGTTTGTAACAGTGTTGAGGATGCAGATGATGATGCAGTTGGTGATGCTGTTTGTGAGGCTGTCTCTGATGATGGTGATGCAGTTGGTGATGCTGTGGGTGTTGGATAGCGTGTTGGTGTTTGTGATGGGGTGGGCAGATGGGTGTACAACGGAGTTTGCGACGGAGGTGATGTTGCAGTTGATGATGCAGTTGATGATGCAGTTGATGATGCAGTTGATGATGTAGTTTGTGCTGCTGTTGATGATGCAGCTGGTGACGGCGTTGGTGATGTTGTAGATGTATCTGAAACAGGCGAAAATAAAAACACGCAAAACATGGCATCACACAGAGAGGAATAAATCACGCGATTTTAAATGGGACTGTTCACTCCATGAACCCCCTTTTCTTCGCTTCAATTTGCGAGGCCACTGTGTTACCCTTCGAAACATCTGATGGAAACATTTGAAACACTGGTTGCCAACATCAAAAATCCTGAAATCGTACAGGGGGGGGGGGGATTTCGCCAGGGGAGAATTTCGCGAGGAAAATTTCGCCGTTAAGAAAGGTGGCGAAATTTTCCCCTAGCAAAATTTGGGCGTAACAGTTCCATCCTTCACCACAGCTGCAGGCATTGTGTTTCCTGAGCGGGGCCAGGCGCGATTACGAACGCGCCTGTGCCTGCTGATGCCTTGAAAAAGAAGCATGCACCTTCTGCACCAGCTACTGGATCGTCTGCATCAGATTTCATGAAGCTGCGCAAGAAACGATTGGCTCAGGCGCGTTCGTACGCGCGCCTGGCTCCTCTTGGAAAACACAATTCTGGGACCATGTTGTGCCAGCCTGTTGCAGTTTGGACCATCTGTGTAGTGCATGTGTTGTTGTTTTGTGACCATTGGAGACTGCTTCAGGCAGGGTTTGTTTGTGCATGAATAACCAATCTCATCAGATTCACAAGTGCTGGACAGATGAAAAGCATTGCGTCCCCGGGTTTTGAGCCAACGCCTGTACAATCAGAATCAAGTGCACGTACCACTGGAGTAATGACCACATTTGACATCTATGTCCTCAAGGGGCATATACAGACCGAGAGACAAAAAATTTTTTTCGAAAATTGAGAGACATTTTGCGAGACACATGCTTGCTTGGGGCTTTGGGGATTTCAAGGGTGGCGAAATTTTCCCCTGGCGAAATTATCCCCTGCGAAATTGTCCCCGGGCGAAATCCCCCCCCCCCTGGAGGTGAAAAGGCTTCACTACCAGTTTGCCCTCTGAACACCTACCCCTGGATTCCAGCATGTACATGCCTTGCTGAACAAGCCTTGCTGAGGAATACTGAAGGTTGGGTGGTGCTGCACTGGCCTGGTTTTCAGCAGTGTTGAAATTGACTGTCTGCCCCAGATCATCTGTAAATAAGCAGCACTGGTGATCCCCAGGACCACGCCAAGAGGCTCCCTGTTGCCCACGTCTGCTGCTTGTGCTGTGCTCTGCCAGAGATCCATGTACAACCTTGCAATGCAACTGAGGAGGAGTGGCAAATCTGGTTCCTGTCCTTCCTCCACCCTCACCTTCCCCTCTAGAGCGCATTTTAGGTTTACCAAATGCTCAACTTCACACTGGTGTCCGGAGAGCCTGGGCAACCTCACTTTGTCTGACCACACTGATGAACTGTGTTGACAAACTCCTGAAATTTCTCTTTATACAAGGCTCTACCAACCTCAGCAACATGGATCTATGTCACATCCCACACCAGATTGAGCTTGATGAGTGTCTGGTGTCATTGTTGTGTTCACAGCACCCAGTGCACTAGCTGAGAGTGCAGATAACCATCACCCACTCTGAACCCAAATTCTATTGCCTTCGGCAAGGCACCTCGAAGAGGGGAGAGGGACGACCATTTTTTGAGCTGCTAAGGCTGGGAAACTGCATCAGCAGGTTGTGCACAGGCCCCATTGGGAGCCCGCCAAAAAACCCAACTAGGGTGAAAAACACATAAAGAGGGGCTTAAACATGCTTTACATAGGATATTTGATCATTTTGGATTGTCAGAATATCAAAAAAAATCAGTTTCGGAAAGTACCATTTTTGAGCTGCCGAGGCTGGAAAAATGCATAAGCAGGTTGTGCACAGGCCCCCTTGGGAGCCCCCCCCCCCGCCGCCCCCAAAAGCCAATTAGGGTGAAAAACACATAATGAGGGGCCAAAACACGCTTTACATGCAATATTTGGTCATTTTGGATGGTCACAATATCAAAAAAAATCAATTTCGGAAATTACCATTTTGAGGCTGGAAAATTGCATAAGCAGGTTGTGCCGCATCCCCCTTGGGACCCCCCCCCCAACCCCACCGAATTAGGGTGAACAACACATAAAGAGGGGCTAAAACATGCTTTACATAGGATATTTGATGATTTTGGATGGCCAAAATATAAAAAAAAATCAGTTTCGGAAATGACTATTTTTGAGCTGCCGAGGCTGGAAAACTGCAAAGTTGTGCCCTAGCCCCCTTGGGAGCCCCCCCCCCCCCCCCCCGCCCCGGCACCCAAATAGGGTGAAAAACACAAAACGAGAGTCTAAAACATGCTTTACATAGCATATTTCATCATTGTGAGTGGTCACAATATCCAAAAAATTTTGCAAAAGTTTCCATTTTTGACCTTTACAGGGTGGAAAATTGCTTAGGCAGTTGGTGCACACACCAAAGGCCATTGAACCACCTACAAACAGCAATTTTGAAGCTTTTGGGGGGCCCATGGCTCGGGCTACATGGGCCCAGTGGCCACTACGTGGGTCCCCATGGGCGCTCAAGTACCCGTACTGTCACCGAATGATCACCCAAACCGATCCTAGGGGCAACAGAAGACTTTCGGAAAAAGTTGAATTTTGAAAATTCTATTGCCTTTGGCAAGTCCACCTCACAGAGAATCTACCCTGAGCAACACACACTCGAAATTGGGTAAAAACTACATGAATACGAGCTAAAACATGCTTTACATATCTTGGATGGTCATTTTAGGTGATCACAATATCAAAAAAATAAGTTTCGGAAACTGCGATTTTTGAGCTGCCCAGGGTGAAAAACTGCATAAGCAGGTTGTGAACCAATCCCTTGGGAGACCCCCCGTACGGAGGCGTGGTGTGTGCTGGTCACAGGGTACGGGCACACGTCAGCATCAAAATCCTCGTCAGTGGTACCATAGGCGCCTTTCGGCTCTGCAGTGACAATCGGCCGTCTCCAAGCGATAGAGAACACAATGTCATCGTGACACCGTGTAGCTCCTGCCCGGCACTGCAGGTACTTAACTCCTGCCCGGCACTGCAGGTACTATGACTAAGATCCTCAACCCACTACATGTGGTGGCACAAAACATAGACAGACACAACTACATCTTGTACATGTCCTGCGGACAGATGTGACCACTGCCAGCAAGGTCGTACGCGGGCTGCCTCCCATGACGGGCAGTCCAAGAGGACATGCACCTCATCCTCGTGCTGCTAGCCGCAGCCGGGGCAGCTCGACGTGGCCCGCATGTTGTTCCCGCCCATGCAGGCCACCGTCCATAGCACCCCAGCCAACAGGCCCCGCAAGAGGGAGGCCTCCAGCTCTGTGGATGCCACGCGGAGTGCCGCGCAGCAGGCCTCCCCATCGGCCCCGTCCCCTAGCCCGCTGTAGGTTGCTGGGCGGCGGGCCTCCAATCCGTGCATGGCATGACAGCGCAGGCTGTCCCGCACCCTGTGCTGGACCTGCCGCATGGGCTCCTGCACCAGTTCCAGTGGCTCTGTTTGGCCCGGCACTGCCCAGGACCACCAGCCCTCGAGCGGCTGCCAACCCAGCAGGCGGACCACATGCAGCAAGCGCCCGAAAGGCCCGGTCGTCGGGGGCCGATGGTCGCTCTCCCAGATGGCTTGCATGAGGACCTGTACTGGTATGTCTTACTGTGAAATGACCAGCACAATCCTGACCTCATGCCAGACTTACTCAGTTCCTTGCTGGCAAAGTGGTTTGCCTTGCTGCCACCGCAGTGCAAACCAGATCAGTGCCTTGGAGTCCACCGCCTGGGGCGGGTATCGAGGGGGGGGGGGGGGGTTGGTACAAGGCCTCGGTATTAGTGGTGTGCCTTTGGCGGCGCCTATTGGCCTCTCGCCACTGCTCATTCTGACCCTCTGTGGGTCCGAACATGTTCTGGTTGTGTCAACGATCCCCTGGATGACTTGTCCTGTTTGACTACTCTGGGGGTTGGCTGTCCCGGAGACGGGCTGTTGCCCGTGCCGTTGACCCGGGGCGTCCAGATGCACACTCCGAGTCCATGCGGGGGTTTGCTGACTCCCGCACTGACTTGTGCGCGCCGGGGTGTGCATCTGCAGGACAATTGTTCTGACATGGGCTTCTCACAACCACAATGATTCTCTCCATTTTGTCCTTTCCTTCTCCTCGTTTTGCGCTCTTGGGGGGGGGGGGTTGCAGTTGCCAGCTGCCAAACGCCACCAGGTGACCATCCACCGCCGTCTGTTGCGCATCCGCCCCCGTCGATCCAACACCATCCCTGAGCTCCTGACGGGCATGTCCCAGACCGCAGCCGGGGATACCTGTGGCGTTGGGCACGGTCGTGGGCTTGCGCATCCCGGTGGGCGTGCCACTGGACATGAGCAAAGGTGTGGACGTGGCCGAGGGGCTGGGACTTGCAGTAGGCGTGGGCGTGGGGGGGACAGTCGGACTGCAAGTAGGGGAAGGGGTGGGCGTTGGACTGGAAGCGGGAGTGGGCGTGGGTGATACAGTGGAGCTGCAAGTAGGGGAGGGGTTGGGCGTTGGACTGGAAGTAGGAGTGGGGGTGGGCGCGGGCGTGGGGGAGACAGTGGAGCTGCAAGTAGGCGAACGGGTGGGCGTTGTAGTCAAAGAGGGGGTGGGAACCACACTGCACGAGCCACTAGAAGTGGGAGTTGGACTGAGAGTGGGGGTGGAACTGAGAGTGGGAGTGGGCGTGGGGGATACAGTGGAGCTGCAAGTAGGAGAAGGGGTGGGCGTTGGACTAGGACTGGAAGTGGGCGTGGGCGTGGGCGTGGGGGAGACAGTGGAGCTGCATGTAGGCGAAGGGGTGGACGTCCCAGTCAAAGTGGGGGAGGGCTTGGAGGATACAGTGGAGCTGCACGTAGGGGAAGGGGTGGGCGTTGGACTGCAAGTGGGAGTGGGGGTGGGCGTGGGAGTGGGGGAGACAGTGGAGCTGCAAGTAGGCGAAGGGGTTGGCGTTGGACTGGAAGTGGGGGTGGGCGTGGGTGTGGGGGATACAGTGGAGCTGCATGTAGGCGAAGGGGTTGGCGTTGGACTGGAAGTGGGGGTGGGCGGGGTTGTGGGGGATACAGTGGAGCTGCAAGTAGGGGAAGGGGTGGGCGTCGCAGTCATAGTGGGAGTGGGGGTTGGAGTGGGGGTGGGGGATACAGTGGAGCTGCAAGTAGGGGAAGGGGTGGGTGTTGGACTGGAAGTGGGAGTGCGAGTGGAAGTGGGACTGGGCGTGGGGGATACAGTGGAGCTGCAAGTAGGCGAAGGGGTGGGCGTTGTAGTCAAAGAGGGGGTGGGAACCACACTGCACGAGCCACTAGAAGTGGGAGTTGGACTGGGAGTGGGGCTGGGACTGAGAGTGGGAGTGGGTGTGGGGGATACAGGGGAGCTGCAAGTAGGAGAAGGGGTGGGCGTTGGACTAGGACTGGAAGTGGGCGTGGGCGTGGGCGTGGGGGAGACAGTGGAGCTGCATGTAGGCGAAGGGGTGGACGTCCCAGTCAAAGTGGGGGAGGGCTTGGAGGATACAGTGCAGCTGCACGTAGGGGAGGTGGGCGTTGGACTGGAAGTGGGAGTGGGAGTGGGCGTGGGTGTGGGGGAGACAGTGCAGCTGCAAGTAGGCGAAGGGGTTGGCGTTGGACTGGAAGTGGGGGTGGGCGTGGGCGTGGGGGATACAGTGGAGCTGCAAGTAGGGGAAGGGGTGGGCGTCCCAGTCAAAGTGGGCCGGGGCTTGGGGGATACAGTGGAGCTGCAAGTAGGGGAAGGGGTGGGCGTTGGACTGCAAGTGGGAGTGGGCGTCGGTGTGGGGGAGACAGTGGAGCTGCAAGTAGGCGAAGGGGTGGGCGTTGTAGTCAAAGAGGGGGTGGGAACCACACTGCACGAGCCACTAGAAGTGGGAGTTGGACTGAGAGTGGGGGTGGAACTGAGAGTGGGAGTGGGCGTGGGGGATACAGTGGAGCTGCAAGTAGGAGAAGGGGTGGGCGTTGGACTAGGACTGGAAGTGGGGGTGGGCGTGGGCGTGGGGGAGACAGTGGAGCTGCATGTAGGCGAAGGGGTGGACGTCCCAGTCAAAGTGGGGGAGGGCTTGGAGGATACAGTGGAGCTGCACGTAGGGGAAGGGGTGGGCGTTGGACTGCAAGTGGGAGTGGGGGTGGGCGTGGGAGTGGGGGAGACAGTGGAGCTGCAAGTAGGGGAAGGGGTGGGCGTTGTACTGGAAGTGGGAGTGGGGGTGGGCGTTGGTGTGGGGGAGACAGTGGAGCTGCAAGTAGGGGAAGGGGTGGGTGTTGGACTGGAAGTGGGGGTGGGCGTGGGTGTGGGGGATACAGTGGAGCTGCAAGTAGGCGAAGGGGTTGGCGTTGGACTGGAAGTCGGGGTGGGCGGGGTTGTGGGGGATACAGTGGAGCTGCAAGTAGGGGAAGGGGTGGGTGTTGGACTGGAAGTGGGAGTGCGAGTGGAAGTGGGAGTGGGCGTGGGGGATACAGTGGAGCTGCAAGTAGGGGAAGGGGTGGGCGTTGGACTAGGACTGGAAGTGGAGGTGGGCGTGGGCGTGGGGGATACAGTGGAGCTGCAAGTAGGAGAAGGGGTGGGCGTTGGACTAGGACTGGAAGTGGGGGTGGGCGTGGGCGTGGGGGAGGCAGTGGAGCTGCATGTAGGCGAAGGGGTGGACGTCCCAGTCAAAGTGGGGGAGGGCGTGGGGGATACAGTGGAGCTGCACGTAGGGGAAGGGGTGGGCGTTGGACTGCAAGTGGGAGTGGGGGTGGGCGTGGGAGTGGGGGAGACAGTGGAGCTGCAAGTAGGGGAAGGGGTGGGTGTTGGACTGGAAGTGGGGGTGGGCGTGGGTGTGGGGGATACAGTGGAGCTGCAAGTAGGCGAAGGGGTTGGCGTTGGACTGGAAGTGGGGGTGGGCGGGGTCGTGGGGGATACAGTGGAGCTGCAAGTAGGGGAAGGGGTGGGTGTTGGACTGGAAGTGGGAGTGCGAGTGGAAGTGGGAGTGGGCGTGGGGGATACAGTGGAGCTGCAAGTAGGGGAAGGGGTGGGCGTTGGACTAGGACTGGAAGTGGAGGTGGGCGTGGGCGTGGGGGAGACAGTGGAGCTGCAAGTAGGAGAAGGGGTGGGCGTTGGACTAGGACTGGAAGTGGAGGTGGGCGTGGGCGTGGGGGAGACAGTGGAGCTGCAAGTAGGGGAAGGGGTGGGCGTTGGACTGCAAGTGGGAGTGGGCGTCGGTGTGGGCGTGGGGGATACAGTGGAGCTGCAAGTAGGCGAACGGGTGGGCGTTGTAGTCAAAGAGGGGGTGGGAACCACACTGCACGAGCCACTAGAAGTGGGAGTTGGACTGGGAGTGGGGGTGGGACTGAGAGTGGGAGTGGGCGTGGGGGAGACAGTGGAGCTGCAAGTAGGGGAAGGGGTGGGCGTTGGACTAGGACTGGAAGTGAAGGTGGGTGTGGGCGTGGGGGAGACAGTGGAGCTGCAAGTAGGCGAAGGGGTGGGCGTTGGACTGGAAGTGGGAGAGGGGGTGGTGGTGGGCGTGGGGGATACAGTGGAGCTGCAAGTAGGCGAAGGGGTGGGCGTTGTAGTCAAAGAGGGGGTGGGAACCACACTGCACGAGCCACTAGAAGTGGGAGTTGGACTGGGAGTGGGGGTGGGACTGAGAGTGGGAGTGGGCGTGGGGGATACAGTGGAGCTGCAAGTAGGAGAAGGGGTGGGCGTTGGACTAGGACTGGAAGTGGGGGTGGGCGTGGGCGTGGGGGAGACAGTGGAGCTGCATGTAGGGGAAGGGGTGGGCGTTGGACTGGAAGTGGGAGAGGGGGTGGGCGTGGGTGTGGGGGATACAGTGGAGCTGCAAGTAGGCGAAGGGGTGGGCGTTGGACTGGAAGTGGGAGAGGGGGTGGGGGTGGGCGTGGGGGATACAGTGGAGCTGCAAGTAGGCGAAGGGGTGGATGTTGCAGTCAAAGTGGGAGTGGGGTTGGGTGTGGGCGTGGGGGAGACAGTCGGGCTACAAGTAGGGGACTGGGTGGGCGTTGGACTGGAAGTGGGAGTGGGGGTGGGCTTGGGCGTGGGGGAGACAGTGGAGCTGCCAGTGCGAGTGGGCGTTGGGGAGTCAGTACGCGTACAGGTAGGAGTGAATGTGCGCGTCTCAGTGGGAGTGCAAGTAGGTATGACTGTTATGGTGTCAGTCGGCGTGCGGGTGGGAGTGCCGGTTCGGGTTGGGGTGGGACTGCTAGTGGCAGTCGGAATAACGGTGATGGTGGCGCTGCCACTGGGAGTGTGAGTGGGTACGACTGTTGCAGTGGGCTCGGACGTGAACGTGGGCATGGGCGTAGCGGTCAGAGACAAAGTACTAGTGCAAGTGAGGCTGGTTTGAGGAGCTGCAGGAAAGAGATGACGTTTGCAGGCCAAGCGCTGATTAAAACAGTAGAGGCACGCTCAGGGACAAAATGGACAGGCCACCAAAGCACAGCCATTCCCAAGCGGTGCCTGGCAGACGGGATCCGCAGGAATGTCGTCTCCAATACCCATCCAACAGGCCAGGGCTGGGACCCCAAAAGGGGCTGTTGTGGGGCTGGAAGGACCCAAAGGGGGTGTTGTGGGTGTTATGGGGGTCTGGGGCCCAAATATTTACCAAAAATGGCAACAGCGGCAGCAAACGTCCTTTTGGGGAAACAGTGGCTCAAAACCGGCATCGAAGTAGCTCAAAACGACCGCAAAGCAAATGCGCATCACCTGCAACAGGGTTTGTGCCATTTCGAGCTGTCTACACCGCTCCTGCACCTTTACAGTACAGTCCCGCACATGGGGGGTGAGGGACACACCGCAGGTAGTTCCAGGTATTCAAGATTCGAAGAGAAAAGTGGTGTCCGAAAATGGGGACCGTTTGTCATTAGGCAGGGCATTATTCTATGACACAACACGCTTGAAGAAACCCTTTCTGCAGACACAGACAATGGTCTTGTTCAACGACTACCTTCCGGCTTCTGGTGCCGAAAGGCTTGAAAATCCGTGAGTATTGGACCAAAACTAGACGAATTGCACCACTACAGTGACATTTGTCAATCACCACAGCAGGTCCTCCCTCATCCTCCACTGCTTGGAACATAGCCCCTATTGCACATATGAATTCTTTTTACATCCCACTAACTTGCAGAACAACATTTCCTCGATTTGGAAGCAGTAGCCTGGCACAACAGTTCCGTTGTGAATTTGCAAGTTGAAAAACAACCCAAAGTGGTTGTTTTTCACCACTGAAATCTCGCCCCTTGAGTTAACACTTTTAGGTAATCGTTCAGTGTTAACGATTATCGTCCTGAAATCACGGCCCTGTAGGAGCGAAGCGATAATCGTTAACACTGAACGATTATGTAATAAAAACGGTGCTAGCATGGAGTCACGGGTTGGAAAAGGGCACTTCAAGGGCTCATTTGCAATCCTTTGATGTCCCATTCATGGTGCCCTTTTGCAGCACCAACTTGGCACAGCGACTTCGGTCCTGAATTATCCTAATGAAATGCCCAAATGACCCAAAAAAAACTGGATGAAAATGGCGATTTTTGACCCTTTTTTGGCCGTTGTGAGCTGCCAATGGCCAATGCGCAAGTTGATGAAAGTTGTTACGCCTATCCATATTCCAAATCAATGGTTCACTTTCGAAACGGTATGTTGGAAAACTAATGTTCCCTGCGGCGTTCTTGTGCTTGTTGCAGAAGAATTTTTATTATAAAAGAAGGACTTGAAGAAGGATTGCGGAGGACTTATCATTATGTCAGGAGGAATTGGGTCAACGAGACATGGAGGCCATGTAATGTCCTCCTGTCCTCCTCCTCCGCTGAAAGCTGGGGAGCGGCTCCTCTGGGGCGGAAAACGGAGTTGCAGGGTACAAATGGGCACGAAATATGGGAGTGCTACAACTGGATGTGGAACACCACTGCGGTGTGGAGCAGATTTCGGTATTTTGCCGGGACTTTGCGGCACAAGATCACTCCGACTGCAACAGTCATGAGCGGAAGGAAACATGACACATTCATTGAATGAAAAGAATGGGAGATGGGCAAAGCGCAGTGGCAGCACAAAGTGGATGCGACAATTTTTTTCGGACCCGACAAAAGTCGAAGCTATTGCCCAACACACCACTTTGGCCATATGCCTCAATCTCATAGATTGTGTATCCATATCCATATGACAGACAAAGGAAGATGGTTGTGGAACCCCTCGGAGATCAGGCGTGTTAACACGGCCGGCCAAAACAGAGGTAGAAAGTACCCCCCCACCCCCTCCTGTGTTGTGTTAACACAGGCCCAACACGGACCTGAAAAGTACCCCCCCCCCCTCTGTCCCGCCTATGGCAACACACGAACCCGCAGATTTTGTGTTGTGTTGTGTTGTGTTGTGTTGTGTTGTGTTGTGTTGTGTTGTGTTGTGTTGTGTTGTGTTGTGTTGTGTTGTGTTGTGTTGTGTTGTGTTGTGTTGTGTTGTGTTGTGTTGTGTTGTGTTGTGTTGTGTTGTGTTGTGTTGTGTTGTGTTGTGTTTGCAATGGAGACACGCAAAGGTAGTGCAACAATTGCTTGACCACTTATGCACGTATGACATATTGTACCCAAAGACAGCGGGTTCAGTCATCCGTAGCCTGATTCGCAAAGCGGAGGCATGAACCCAGCGGCATAACGCAAACTGGGAACTGTATGCACCATGCCACGCACACAACACAACACAACACAACACAACACAACACAACACAACACAACACAACACAACACAACACAACACAACACAACACAACACAACACAACACAACACAACACAACACAACACAACACAACACAACACAACACAACACAACACAACACAACACAACACAACACAACACAACACAACACAACACAACACAACACAACACAACACAACACAACACAACACAACACAACACAACACAACACAACACAACACAACACAACACAACGCAACGCAACGCAACGCAACGCAACGCAACGCAACGCAACGCAACGCAACGCAACGCAACGCAACGCAACGCAACGCAACGCAACGCAACGCAACACAACACAACACAACACAACACAACACAACACAACACAACACAACACAACACAACACAACACAACACAACACAACACAACACAACACAACAAAATAAAAAACAAGAACACTGCACAAAATGACACAAGAAAAAAACCCAAAACAAAACAAGGAATGACACAACACAACACAACACAACGTAACACAAAAGGAAAACAACACAACACAACACACAACACGTACCACGTACCTATTGGACGTGTTAACACGGCCCCAACACAGGCGGTGAAAAGTACCCCCCCACCCCCTCATGTGTTGTGTTAACACGGGCCCAACACGGACCTGAAAAGTACCCCCCCCCCCCCTGCCTATTCTCCCTCCTGCAGACACGTCATTCCGTGCTTTGGTTCAGTCTGGGTAAGAGTCTCGACATTTGTCCACGTGGTAAAAAATATTCTGTTTCCCCTCGATCGCAGGTATCAATTGGGACTTTCTGATGTTAAGGAAAAGGAGACGAGGTCTTTTCGAGTATTTCGACTGAGCTGGAATAAAATATGACCTCTGCACTCCTCAGCATTGCCGAGGCCCCGCAGCAGGGCCTTGTTGGGAGACACACCCAACACACGTGAGGCGTGGTCCAGCCCGACTGACTCTACTGAAAAAGATACCATCTGCTACTGGAGTACTCACAAGGACTGCCACACTGGCGTCCGTTGCTCCGAGATAAGCATCAACTGCCTTTCGTTAAGCCCCAACGGGTGTCACTGATCCACCAACCGCCGTCACCTTCACCATGAACCGCTAACCGCTGTCAGTCAACGGCCAAACTGAGCGGGTTTGAGCACATAGTGGTGAACAAGAAACAAAAAGGAAGAAGCTGGCTACTTTTCCGGGCAGATGGGGCTCACAGTGTGCGTGCTCCTAGGATTGTAAAAGAAGGTGTGGTCTGCAAGAGATCCTCATGCGTCAGCGGAGAGCAAAAGAGGCCAACAGGGGGAATACCTGCGTGCACCTGATGTATGTTACTTGATAGAATGGCGGCGGTAAGAAGAAGGCATAGGGCCCCACATGGATTGACCATCTGGGGATGCACTTGCGCATAAGAGTCGAAAGAAAACCAGGGTTCCTGCAAAAATACGCGCAAATATGGGACTGACAGACTATCCTTGGGACATTTTTCGTGTCTGTAGTGTAAATATCTTTCCAAACTATCTTTCGCAGCGCTGGTAGCTGGTAGCTAGCGCTGGGTTCCCGGGGGCCATTTAACCCTAATTGGAGGCTGCTGAGGATCGCATTCTGCAAGAAAACCATTAGATTTGTAAACCCTAACCCTGTGCCCAGTGAGGGTGAATCCTAGCGACAAATACCCACCTAGCTCCCCCGGTACCTCGCAGGCGGGGGATGGTTAAACAGATATGACCTCGTAAGGGAAAACCCCGCTAACTTGGACTGAGCCGCGACGCGCAGAGTTTTGAGATTTTCTCGAAATTTTTGGCAGATGAAAGGTTGAGACGCTGGGAATGTCTTTTTCAGGTGTCTGTTTACCAGGTGAGCTATCTGTAATGTCGTCGAGTCGTCGATTTCGCAGTGTAATTTGGTCAAACTTTCAGACACTTAGAGGACCACTTTTTACCCCAACCCCACTAACTTGGACTGAGTTGTATGTAGACGCATTTGAATAACTTTGTGCCGCTGTTTGCGTTCGAAGTGGTGTTTTTTGCATTGGACAGCTTGCAGCTGTCTAGTCATGTCGAAAATGTGGTTTGAGTTGTCTTTTGGTTTGTCCTGTGTTGTACTTGTTGGGGGTTTGTTCCCTTAAAGTGAAACTTTGGTCATTGGTCATGTACTCTAAGCATGCCATGTCTGTACCGTGGACAGAGCCCACCTCAGGCCTCAGTCCACAGAAAGGATTCCCGCGCGCGTGCAGAACACTAACATACACGCGCACAGACAGACTTTGCTGAGGTACAGACCCAGAGAAAGAGTTTTCGAATCGGATTTTCTGTCAGTATTTAGGCATAAATGATATTACAGTGTTGAGATAATTTGTAAGGCTAGATCGACCTGAGTGACAAGTGACGAGATATATTTGTTTTGCATCATGTTTTCAAATGCGAATTGCTCAGTGAGTCATATGCATGCATCATACAAGATTTCAGAATATTTTGCATGCATTGTAACAAGAGCTTGAACTCATGTGCCATTTATTCACTTGTCTCCCTTTTAGAATGGACCTCATGTGCCGGACGCTTAGTATCTTCGTAAGTTTGTAATATTGTTGCATTGTGTTTGTGTGTGGGCTTGTGTGTCTTGCATCTTGCGTGCCTATGGGATAAAGTTTTCTTTTTCTTGCATTTTAAAGTGTTTTTCAAGTGAAATTTCCAATCAAGTTTTAAGCAATTATTTTCCAATATACGACAAAGCCCATTAGAGTACATGGTAGCGTTTTGGTTGGCACACTTGCTTGCTTGTTGTGGTGTTGTAGTATTGTATTTGTAACGTGCGTCCGTGAGCCCGGTGCTTCGACGAGCCGTGATCCGAAGTCCCCAAGGACTTTGTGAACAAGGTCACGAATCCTTTGACAAATTCGACAAGTTCGAAAGGTCGGCTTCACAAGGCCGACGCATTCGGTGGCAAGACGCCGACGAAATTGAACAACTCAAAGCCGACGTCCACGAGCACACACCGGCGGGCTCGAACGCCGTGATTTCAAGACTTCATTGAAAATTGAAGGTCCTTGTTGACTCTTTTGCATCTTTGGACATTTGCTGGTCATTGGTGCTACAATTGGTCGTTGGTGCTACGATTGGTCATTTGGGCATATTCATTGGCATTGCATTGGTTATCTCTCCTCTTGGAAATCTTTGAGCTTTCCGTTGTGCGTCCCGTTTTCTTCGCTCCGCTCATTGCAATTCCGTTGTCGATCTCGTGCCACTTTGCTTGCTCTACCATCGTCATCTTTGAATTCTACGATTTTTGTTCAATTCTTAGATTGGTGATTCTACCTTTGGACAATAACAATTGAAGATTATCTCCAACGACTATCGAATTCGTTAAATATTGCAATTGGCTAATTCATTTGCGTTGGGATCATTTTGGTTGAGACCATTGGGACAAATTCTTTGAGCATTGCAATTGGGATTTTATTTGAAGATTGCCATTGATTGAGAGTTGCTTTTGGTGAATTATTGAATTTCATTTGAAGATTGCCATTGATTGAGAGTTGCTCTTGGTTAATTATTGAATTTTATTGGAAGATTGCCATTGATTGAAAGTTGCTCTTGGTTAATTATTGAATTCATTGAGAATGCAACAACCGCGCGTCGGCGACCTCATTACCACGTGCGTGGACAATTCAACGACTTCGACGTCTCAATCACAGGTATTGCCATGGGATCCAATGTCCAATCCACTCCCGCCGCCTGCAAATGTACTCCTACAACAACACACATCACAAATTCCCGAGCAACAAGGGTAGGTAGGTAGGTGCACTCGGTCGTGGAGAGGCGCCCCATGGTTCCCCCTGGCGTCGCCCCTGTGACGAACAGGAAGAGGCTCCGCGCGTGAAGAGGGGAGGCGGCTTACATCACGCTAGACCTGCCTGTTGGCCCCCAACAAAGCGGCCCCGGGCAACACCGGGAGGGCTGATCGCCGCCAGCGTGACGTGCTTGTCTCGCCGGGAGGGTGTGCTCCCGTGCTTGCGCACGTCCCCTCCTTTGGGCGCAACCCTAGAGGTTCACCGGACTTCCTGGCGTATCCCGTTCCCAAGGCATGCATGCACATTCTTGGTACTAGGGTTCCGAGGCGCTTGGGTGTCGCACGCTCCGCCTCGAGTCCCAAAGCAGCTCAGGCCTTAGGATGCAGCCTTACCCCCGGTCTCCGGATCTCGTTTGGCCGGGTCACCTGCATGGCACGGGCTGCCTCAGTGCCCGGGCTGTGGGCACTGGGTTTCCTACTGTTGTGCGGCGTTTGTGTTTGTGTCCGGTTGGCGGTTGGTTGTGGGTTTTGTTAACCCCGCCAGTCCTGGCTGGGGTCTTGGGTGGGTGTGTTTGGGCACGGTTTGTGGTGTTGTCCCTCTAGTGTCGGCTGTTTGTGGTGTTCGTGGTTGGGGTTCGGTTTCGGCCTGCTTATGGGACGTGTGTGGTTCCGTGGGCGCCCCGCTTGCCCCCCGCCGTTTCCGGACCCGGCGTGCGGTGTGGGCGTGTGTGCTGGGCCCGGGTCTCGGCTGTGCCCAGCCCTTCTTGGCTGGGTTGTCGGGGTGTGTTTTTTGCGCTTTTGTTTTTTTTTCTCCTTTTGTTTTTTTTTTCTGGGTGTTCCCGTCCCGGGCCTTGTGGTCCCTGTCCCCCCATCCCCTTCCTTTCGGGCTGGGCTGATGGCTCTCTTTTTTTTTTTTTTTCCTGCTTGTTTCGGTGTCCCTTTTCCCGGTGGGCCGCTGTTCCTGGCTTGGTGTTGCCGGTTTTGGGTGGGTGGTCCCCCTGTGCCTCTTTGGGGGTCTTGTCTTCGGTGCCTTCTGGGGGGGGGGTTTGGCCGCCTCTGGTGGTGTTGGCGGGCGGTTTGGCGGCTGTGGGCTGTTTTCGCGCCTTTTCCCCCTCGCCCCTCCATTTTTTTTTGGGGGGGGGGGGCTTGCCTGTTCCTCCCTCTGCCTTCCCTGGGCTGGTGCACGCACTGGCCTGCATCCAGTGTTGTCTTCCGGGCTGCTGTTTTCATTTGCGTTCTGTTTGGCCGCGTTCCGGCCCCATGGGTCGGGTGGGCTATGTACACGGTGGGCTCGGCGCCCCTTCTTGCCGGGTTAGGTCCTGGCTCTGCCGGCTGGGCGGCTGCGCCAGGCGGCTGCTTGTGGTTCTGGGATAGGGGGCTAGGGTTGTTCGTGTCCTTTCCCCTCTGCGGTGCCGGTTTTAACCTTCTGGGTGGTCCGCCACCGTTGTTGCAAGGCGCGCTGTGGCCCCGTGTGTGGCCTGCGGTGCTGGTGTGTGGCGTGCTGGTGCGGCACCTTCCGGGGTGTGCGGTGGCTGGCTTCGGTTAGTCCTTCAGGTTAGGGTCAGCTGTGTCGTGTTGTGCCGCTCTGTGCCGCGTCGCGTCGCGTCGTGCTGTGGCGCGTTGCACTGTGGCGCGCTGTGGTGCGGTGTGCCGTGGTCTCGCGTGGTGCCGCGGTGGGTCAGTGGAGGTCAGTCTGGCCTGTGTCGTGGTGCGGAGTCCGGGCCGGAGTGTGGCTGGCTGGTCGCTCGGGGGTGCGGTTAGGTGTGGGTGTCTCGCTGGGTCCGTGTTGTGGGGGCTTGGGCGTGCCGCTCGGGCTGGTGGGTCGGGTAGGTCGATCGGTGACGGTCCGTGGGGATGCCCTCCCTGGGGGCCTGTGCCTTGGTCCCGTGTCCTCTGGGGGTTTCGGTCCCTAGTCCTAGTCGCGGTGGCCGTGCCTTCGTCCTCTTCCGGTGCCTGTGAGGTGGCCCTTGTGGCGGCCGGGGTCGTCGCCTGGCGGTGAGGGCGTGGTGGTGCGCCGTGCGGCGGCGTTCCTTGCGGCTTCCTCTGTAGGTGTGGCCCGTTGTCCCCGTGTAGGTGTGCCCTCCATTCTCCGTGTGGTTTCCGGTGGCTGGTGGGTGTGCGCTGGTGTGATCCGCACGGCGTCCGATGCTTGCTTCGGTGGTGTGTGTTGGGGGGTGCGCCCCCGGGTGTCGTGGGGTGTTGGGTGGGGGTGGGGCGGCGCTGGTCCCCCCGTCGTGGTGTGCCCTTCCTGGGTGTGGGTCGTGGCGCCTGCCGTGGTGCCCTTTTCCACCGTGCCTTGGTCCCCGCTCCCGCCCCTTCCTGGTTCTTGGGTGGTTTCCTGCCCCCATGTGGTGTCTCTTCCGGCGTCCTGTCCCTGTGAGTGCCTGCCCTCACTTGGGGCCCCTCCGTGCCCTCTTGCCTGAGTGCTCCTTGGTGTCCCTTGCCCTTCCCTTGCCCTTGTCCTCCCCCTTCCTGGTGTGGTGGTGGCGGGAGGGGCGGGGTGGGGAGGAAGCGCCGGCGGCCTAGGCCTGGGGGTGGGTGGCCTGGAGCCACTGGCGGAGGGCTTGGGGGGTGTAGGGGGGGCGGAGGCCCTGGACCGCATCGCGGAGGAGGGCCTCCCATGCCGCTTGCGGCATGATGGCCTCCGGGGCGGCCTCGTTGGGGTTTGCGGGGGTGCGGGTGCGCATCTCCTCGAAGGTATGCACCATGTGCACCCCTTCGTGCCTTCCCGCTCCCCCGGCCCACTTCACCCAGCGGCAAAGCTCCTGCAGAGCGGGGGCAGACCAGCAAGCGAGGTGGGCGGGGGCCTGGGGGGGATAGGGGTCCGTGCCCGGGGTCCTGGAGCGGCGGGGGGAGGACGTGGACCTGCGGTGGTGGCGGGGGTGGCGGTGCCTGGGGGAGCGGGAGCGGCGGTGGCGGGGGCTGGGGGTGGAGGACGGGTACGGGCGGAGGGGGGAACGGGAGGGGGAGGTGGACATGGGGCGGCGGTGGCGCGCTTGGTGGCGTCCGGGGGAGCGGGAGTGGTGGTGGCGGGGGCTGGGGGTGGTGGATGGGTATGGGCGGCGGGGGGAACGGGGAGCCCGGCGGGGCGTGTGGGGGGAGGGGGAGGTGGACGTGGGGCGGCGGTGGCGTGCCTGGCGGCGTCGGGGGGAGCGGGAGCGGTGGTGGCTGGGGCTTGGGTCGGGGGTCTCGTATGGCCGTTGGGGGGAGTGGGAGGTGGACAGGGGGCGGCGGTGGCGCTTGTGGTGGTGCCCGGGGGAGCGGGAGCGACGGGAGCGGGGTCTCGGGGGGTCGTGGTGGCACCTGGGGGAGCGGGAGCGGCGCGAGTGGGTGGTTGAGGCGCGGTGGGAGTGTGGGCGCCGTGGGCGAGTGTGCCGTGCGGGGGGGGAGCGGGAGCGCCGCCGTTTGCGGGACCGGGCCTCATCGCTCGAGTCGGGCCAGTCAGGAGGCGTCGGCGGCCCCTGGGGGGCTTCGCGTGGTGCCGCCTGGTACTGGGGGGGGGGGGGAGGTCCCCCGTCGTCCATGGATCCGCTACGTAGGGGTGTGGTGGCGGCAGCGGCTGGTGGTATGGGTTGAGTGACTGTCCTTGGCGGGGTTGGGCCCGGGGGGCCCCTTCGGCGTGGACGTGGTGGCCGGGGGGATACGGATACGGTTCCTGGTACGGGGGGGGTGGCTGGTACGGGGGGGGTGGCCCCTGGCGGTAGGTGGGGTATGCGGGTGGAGCGCTCGGTGGCTGCCATCCCATTCGCTGGTGCTGTTCGTGCACGGGGGGTTGTGGCCCGGTGGGGTAGGGCGGTGGGCAGTGGTAGTGGTGGGGGTGGTGTTGGTAGTGGTGCTGGTGGGGCCGCTGGTGGTGGTGGTGTGGGAGGTGGTGGGGTTGGTGTTGCAGGTATGGCCCATGGACCCCTTGTGGGTTTTCCGGTCCCCCTTGTGGGGGTGGGGGGTTGGGCATCGTGGGCAGTCCCCGGGGCTGCACTATGTGGTGGGCAGGGGGGGCGGGTTGGGGGCCGGGCTTGACGGCGACGGTGGTCGAGGGGTCCCACGTCCCGGGGTCGGTTTGGCCGGCGGTGGTGGTGGTTTGTGGGGGATGGATGACGGGGCGCTTGGTGACGGGGATGCGGACGAGGGCTTGGACGGGGTCGTGCTGGGTGGCCGCCTCTGCGGTGGTGGTGGGTGCCGGTGGGAGGGGGGCGTGGGTTGCGGTGGGTGGGGGGTCCTGGCTTGGGTGAGGGTCCGGGTGGGGGTGGTGTCGGTTGGGTTTGTGTCGTTGCGTTTGTGGTGTTTTGTGTGCTCGCGTGGGCGCCGGCTTGGGTTTGGGGTCCGGTTTGGGGTTGGGGTCCGGTTCCAGGTTGAGGAGTACCTCTGTCCGGAGGTGTGAGGGCGCCGATGTCGGGTCGGGGGTCTTCCCGGTGCGTTGCCGGGGTGCCCGAGTCGCCTGTGTGGGGGTTGGGGGGTCGGTGCGTGCGGCCGCGGCTTTGGCTTTTGCCGTGGCCTTGAGGATGAGGGCGGCGGGGAGGGGGGGGTCGGAGGATGAGGGGGAGGAGGTGGACGAGGCTGAGGATGAGGAGGAGGTGGTGGACGCGGGTTGGGCTGTGATGCGGGCGGGCTTGCGGGCGGCGGCTTCTGCTGCGGCCACGGCGGGGAGGATGGAGGGCATGTCCTCGGGCTGTAGGTTGGGGGCGGGCGGCTGGGGGGGCCCGGTCGTGACCTGGCGGCCCGGCGGGCCGATCTGGTCGGCAGCGGCGGGGGAGGGAGGCGCGGGGCTGTGGCCTTCTCCTTCTGGCCTTGGCTGGGCCCGGGTCCTGCAATGTGCGAGGTTGTGTGGGTTGGCGTCCGCGGGGGGGAACAGTTCGCGTGGGCTGCATTCAGGGGCCGGGGTGGGTGGGCCTGGGTCTTCTGGGGTGTGTGCGGGGGGCGTTGGCGGGCCACTGGGTGGGGTGGGCGTGCCGCGGGGCGCGGGGCTCCTCTCGGCGGGTGTGTGTGGGTTGTCGAGTGTCGGGGGTGGTGAGGGGTGTCCGGCGGGTGGGTGTGTGGCGGGCGTGTGCTGGTGTTCGGGCGGGTGGGGGAGGCCCGTGTCGCGGGGCCCGGGGGTGCGCGTGATGGTGGGCGTGTGTGGGTCTCCGGTTGAGCAACAACCACAATCACCATTACTCCTACAAGAACACCAAGCACGCATGCCCCAACAACCACACCAATCGCCGCTACCCTTACATCAACAACAAGTGCATCAACACTCACCGTGGAATCCCACATCGCATCCGCTTCCGCCACCCGCACATATACTCCTACAACAACTCCATCTACGTCAATATTGTAATGTATGTTGTAAGAGTGTATGTGTGTGTGGGCGGGGGGTACAAGAGTTGGTGCATTTTTACGAAACAAACTCTCTTGCGCTTGCCCCAACCCCACCACCCCAAAGCCCCCTTCGCAGAGACCTCCTCCTTCAGAGCTTGGGAAGAGAGGAAGAGGTTGGTCTCGCTCACAACCCGCACTTGCACAATGCGAATCATGCGAGCCATGGGCATTCGGGGGCATTACAAGTTGTACATACGGCTCACGGCTCTTTGATTGTTGAAACAACTGACCCGGTATGTGTTGCACCGGAGGCGCCACATGATGTTGGCGCTACCCGGTATGATCCTGCACACAACTATGGTGGTAATAATGGCACGGATGCGGTTGATGAGGTTGAAGCGTTGAGTGTACCAGGTAATGAGCCCATACCCACGCGCCGCAATTGGAACGTGGACGTGGCCCCTGTGGCTACCGAGTCTACCCCTCAACTCCGAGGAATGAAAAAGGACTGGTCCGCGCCATTGGCCATGGAGTCCCAATCCGTGTGTGAGGTTCCCGACACACCGGTTGGGCCCATGCCCAGGCGCCGCGACTGGGGCGTGGACATGGCGCCCACCTCCATGGAAGCCACCCCGCAGTTCCGCGGGGCCAAACGCGACTGGGCTGCACATGTGGCCGTGCGCGTGGGTACGGGAGATACCGGGACTCCCATTGTGCGCATGACCGAGGACGCGTCCCAAGGACCGTGCCATACTCCACAACATGAGCCCCGACCGTGTGAACAGGAGGTAAACGACATTTTGGTTGAAGAGGACCGTTTTTCCCAAATTGGGCAAATGGACCCCAACAAAATTGCTCTTTTTCACACCTTTTTACAACAACCTCCACACACCTCCCATTCCCCGATTGGACAAAAAAACCCTCATTTTGTGGCCGCAATTCATGAGGCTCTGCCCATGGACGAGGGGGAAGCAGGGGAAAACGCGGGCACCGGGGCCCTGTGGAGACAACAGCAGGCGGCCATGCAAGCACAACAGCAAGCAGCCATGCAAACACAACGGCAAGCGGCCATGCAAGCACAACGACAAGCGGCCATGCAAGCACAGCAACAGCAAGCAGCCCTGCAGGCACACCAGGCGCAACAGCAGGCCATGCAAACGCAACGGCAAGAAGCCCTGCAAGCACAACAGCAAGGGGCCATGCAAGCGCAACAACAGCAAGCAGCCCTGCAGGCACAGCAACAAACCGTGCGCGCACAACAGCAGGCAGCTGCAGCCATGCAGGCACAGCAACAAGCAGCCATGCGGGCACAACATCAAGCCGCGGCACAGCAAGCAGCCATGCAAGTGCGACAACAAGCGGCCATTGAGGCGCAACGACAAGCAGCGATGCAAGCTGCACAGGCGGAACAGCTGACAGCACAGCCAGGGCCCATGCCAGCACGGCTGCCAGCAGTGGTGTGGAAAACTGCCATCCAGCCGGCGGAAGCCGTGCAAGCAATGGCCTCCAACCCGGAAGGCCCGAGGGCAACAACCTGTATCCATCACAGTGTTTGCAACACGTGTACGGGCCAGAGCCCCTGTGTGCAAACACAGTGCCCGTTGCAGATGGTGACACGGTCGAATCCGTCTGCCGGTTCAGCCATAAACCCCGGAGACAATGCACCGAGAGACCCGCGTGTCCCTTTGGAGCCACCGCCGTCACCCTTCCGGACGCCAGAGCCACAGGTCACTGTGCCATCTGGGGCCCGGGTTGAACATACGGTGAGATGGCCCCCTGGGGTGCATGTAGTCCTCTCAGGGATGTACGCGGACGTTGTCGATTACATTGAGTCAACCGATCACGGAAAGGTAATCACTTTGCCTGACGACCCCGGGGTGCTGCCGCAACTTGTCCAGTACTGTGGCAATGTGCAAATCAGTGTGGACAAGAAACGGAGCGTCCTGGGGGAGCCGAAGCCCCCTTACCGTGACCTGGTGCAAGAACATAACGCTGCCCTGGTGGAGGCCATGGCAGAGCATCAGGCGTGTGTTGACGACATTCGGGGGGCCGTGAACCGAGGTGATAGCTTCACCCCTTTCCGGCGCAGGGAGCCGCGATTACGCAGATCGTTTGAGCTCATATACGTCGGGTGGATGAGGGTAACTGAACCCATGATCTACCCTTCGTCCTACCGGGTCTACCGCCCACAACAGCCCATTAACGATCCGCCGAGGCCGGTATGTGATCGAGCAAATGGGGTCTGCAGGTAGTCTGCGGCCTGTGGCTTTCTTTTCTAGGAAGCTGCAGGGAAAAGAGGGGTATGGTCAGCGGGGCTGGTCCATACGGGAAAAGGAGACGTACGCCATTGTGGCTACGTTATACAAGTTTTGCAGTTGGCTGCGTAATTCCCCCATCAAGGTTCAGGTGCTCACTGATCACGAGTCGCTCCAGCAGTGGCACACTGAGCAGTTAGATACAATGGCTGGCCCCATTGGTAGGCGTGGCTGTTGGCATCAGTTTTTATCCACCTTTGACATAGAAGTCATTTATGTCAAAAGTGAGGATCAGCAGGTACCTGATATTTTGTCACGCTTTCGAGTCCTTCCATCATTGTGATTGTTGACCTATAAAACCCGATAAATGAATCTTTTAAGCTCTTGCTCAACTTGAAAAACACCAATTCTCCAATCGACGAAGGCACGGAATACAAATGCACGAAAATCAGAATGTGAAATCCACGCGATCCTCAAATCCCCGTCCGAGTCGATGAAACATGAATAATCATGGCAAAGCCCCTAAATGGGAAAGCATTGTGAAATGCTGATTCATATTGAGGACTGAAGCTCTCATAAGCGCAAAATTCATGTATTCGACACAAGCATCGAGATCTGTCAATCAATTCTGAAATTCGTTTCATAAACAACACCGTAAGGAAATTCTAAAAGACCGCGCACGCATCTGAACTACTCAGCCGATCCGCACTGCCCTGCCTGCTCTGCCAAGGGCAGGAGCACACCCTAGCCATGCCGATCACACCCCCCCCCCCAAGGCTGAGCATCAGTGGATGACAGCCTGATGAATACTGAGAGGCAGTGGCGTCAGTAAAGGGCAAACAGCGCCCTGAGGCCGGCAGATGTGAAAAAAAAGTACTGCAGACTGTCACAGACGGTCACTGTAGCAGAAATTAATTAAATCACATCCTGGCTCACTCTGGCTGTTGATTTTGGCCATAATGGCCCTGACTTGCGAAGATCAGAGACACACAGCGTGAAAGAGATGACAAAAGGCAGGCAGAGAGAAGAACAATACGCAAACAAAGAAACAGACAAGTAGAGAAGGGACTGCGGACTGAAAACAAGCACAGAAATCACGATACATCAGACCAATCCACATGAATATTGTGACGACGGTTGTACTGTAACCACTTGTCAGTCACATGATGGACAAATGAGAAGCGGGCTCCCAAGAGGGCTGGTCGGCACCCTTCCAGTGCACGCGCCAGAACAGCCGCTTCTTACCACGGCGCTTGGGGTCAGGACGCCGCTCATGGCCTAATATTTCCTGAACAACCCAACCATCATCATCGGGCGGCGCCACTATGTCAGCGTGATAATACAGGGGCACTTTCGCGCCACTCAGTGCGGGACGATATGGTTTCAAACGATCAATACTATACACACGGGGACCCTGTGGCGTGTCCACCAGGTAGCGATTACCCCCCTCCCATTTCAGGATCTCAAAGGGACCCTGCCACACCCGCTTCAGCTTATCAAAATTTTTTTGCTCTGCCTTAGGCAGATCCCTCAACCAAACTCTATCACCCTCTTCAAAGCTCAGCGGAGAAATGGAGGACGAGAATCGCTTGGCCACAGCCGCATGCAGGGACTCCAGCTTGCTTTTCACGCGCTGACGCTCATCTGCCAGACGCGAAAAAAAATCCAGGGCGTCCTCGCTGCCCTCCTCCGACACATACGGAGGACAGTCCCCAAAGCCAGGGGGGTCCCTCCCAAACACCAGGCGGTGTGGGGAATACGGGTGTAAGTGCGGCTAACCCCCATCTGCTCAGATTTTCACAGATCTGCCCCAGATTGACTACATTTTGGTCATTTTCTCTGCTTCGGCGGAATCGCCGCCTCGCAGCTCAGTCTCAGGATCAGACCTATATATTTCTGATATGCCGGATCTGATTCCGCGGTCCATTCTCCGTAAATCCGCCGCGTTCCGATCATTTACCTGGAATCGCCATTTGCCGCTGACGCGCGCTCGCGGGCCAGATCGGCCAAATATTTTTCACAATCGGATTTATATAAATCTTTTCAGATAGTTTTGGACACTCAGATGTACTTAGGGTAATCCGCATCAATTTTCTTCATAGACTGGGATTTTCTGCCGGAAAACAATCAGCATGGATCTTGCTTCTGTTGTTGCTGCTCTCGCCTCCGTTGGTGTCCGTGTATCCGGTTCTACCCCCAACAGCAGCGTTCAGGTCGACTCCTCGCGTGCCTGCCCCACTGGTCTTGCCGGCCCCGAGCCCTCCGGCACCTTCCACGACCCAGGGCAGCACTTTCATGGTAGCAGAGGCTACCTGAATGTTGTTCCTTTGGTGTCCCAACCACAGCCCGCTCCCCAGTACGGCCCCGTAGACCCCGCCGCTTCTGGAGAAGTAACGATTACACTGCCTTGGTGCTGCGCGAACGAGGCCTTGAGAGGAATGCCTTGCGCGAGTCCAAGCTGCCCAAGAAGGGCACAAATCAGCAGCTGTGGGGACCCAGATTACCACAATCCCAGTCGAAATTGGCCATCGAGCAGCTGGAATCCGCCAGCCTACGACGGTGGCAACGCTCCGGTAGACCTTACGGAGTTGGCAGGTACCAACATTCCTTACCAATGTCCAACATTTGAGACCACGGACGCCGATCTTGACGACATTGAGATGGGTGGTCCAGGTGAGGTACCTAGCTATAATCGACCAGCCTCTTGGGCACAATGGGACGACCATTTGTCCCTAGAAGTGACCCGTAACCTTGAGGCCCTTGAGGCCCTTTGTCTCTTAGCCACGTCTAAGTTGATCGGACAAGAAAGAATCGCCTCTGATCTTTTAATGGAATATTTTTTCCTCCTTCAGGAAGAAATTAATACCAGGATGTGGTGGCGTTCTCAAGAAGATGACTCTTTTGCCATTTTTTTGCAGATCTGGGAGGCAAGCCCCTTCCCGAAGGAGAAGACCAAGGCACCTGTTGCCGGGCCCTCCGCCCCTCATCCCCCTGTTTCCATCCGCGACGATCTAGCCGCCGCGGTTGAGGAAGGAATTTTAGAGGCGGCCAGGCAGGCAAGCCTGGAAATTAGGGCTGAAGGAGCTCCCCAAGTGGACTCCTGGCTGCGGACCACCGAGATCAGCGGTCCGACAGCCTGCTCAGGCCCTTCAGGACACGGTATGTACTGTCCTGCCGACTGCTCCTGCAGATTCCAGCGAGATGCTGAGCTCCAAACGCTCAAAGGTCAAATGCACCTCATCATTGAAACGCTGGGAATAAAAAATCTTTTCAAGACGCACATGCGGTCTGAGGGCGCATCATCGGTGGAACAAGCAACAGAACCGTCGGAGGAGGCGACAGAAATTTTTTCAATTGCTCCTTCGGTGGACTCCAAGACGACCGATGCAAGGATCAGCAGGACCAAGCTAAAGGAAAGGGTTAAAATCTCTCGTTCTGAGAGTAGGACGGCGAAGGCTAGGACTGAGGCTCAGAATGCCAAGCGAACTGCCTCCCGTACTGCCCCTCCTGCTGCTGATTCCAATGCCTTAGCCCAGCTGTTGCTCGCCCAGACCCTCGCCGGAGCTGGTGTGGCGAATGATGCCGCCAAGGTGTCTGCCATTAGCGCCGGTGTTGGGCTGGATTCGCTTCTTAATCCTACTTCATTGCGACTTCGTCAGGTTGCCAAGCAACCGAAGTATAATGGGAACCCCAGACGTTGGCCTCAGTTCCAACGGGAATTTAAACTGTGGGTTAAGACTCAAAACTCCAAGATGATCAGTTCCTGATGGCCCTCTTGGATTGCCTTGAGGGAGCGCCGGCCAACACTTGGCTCAGGACTTGGAGTGATCGTGAGGATACAAGTTCCCCCCTTACCTTTGATGAGGTGTGGGAACAGTTGGAGGTACGTGGATCCCGGCTGCCAGAGGACCATTACCACCAAATGTTGAAGAATTTTCCTTCATTCTCGCGATTAATCTTGCACGAAGTGCAAGACAAGAGACAGCGCTTCTGGAATTTAGTGGAAGAAGCTGAACATTCAGGCGAAAAATTTTCTAGTGCCGAGCTGAAAAATCTGATTTTCGACAAGATCCCCTCAGAAACTGCCGCCACCCTTCGGAACAAACAGTCCGAAGAAAAGGTCAAGACCTGGTGGGCGGAGGTCGAAGGCTTCGATGCCTCGGCCAACAGGTTTTCAGTCAGGGAGGCACTTCAAAAGTGCTCCCCCACGTCGTTTTCCAAGGTGAAATTCACTGAAAACACGTGGAAAATCAAGTTTAATGAACACGAGGATCGGGACTTGTTTGTCCAAGTCCTCAACAAGGGAGTAAGTTTCCATGTCCATCGCCTGAAGGCCAAGAACTGGGTGTTTTCGTTCACCCCGAAAGAACTCTGGGAAGAGGTTGAGCGGCTCGCCGACGCCGCCAACCAGAATTTCCATGAGGGTCTGGGGGGAAACAAGAATACCCAGCAAAACACCCAAAATGGGGCCCAAAAGGGCAACAAAAAGGTGAATGACACCCGGAATGTTCAGGATCACTGTAGCATCTGTCTTCTTTTAGGTTCTACGAACCGAGCTAAGACGCATTCCACTGGTAATCACCGATGGTCTCCTTACGATCACAAGGTGATTGGTGAAAATATCAGTAATCCGCAGAATTCAGACAGGAATGACAGACAGGTGCATGGTGGGAAGGCTGGAAAAGGGAATCCGACCCCCTCCGGTGGAAACAAAAATACTGGAGGCCCTGGCGGGTCCCAAGGCACAGGAAATCGGACTCCATCCGGCTCCGGTGGGCAGCCGAACGGCCAGAAAAATCCCAATAGCAACGCCGGAGGCGGAAATCGAAATACAGGCCAAACCCCTCAATCCGGTACAAACAAGGGAAATGCTCCAGGATTCCAGGGTAAAGGTAAGGGAAATCCTTCGGGGACCCCTTTCTCTGGTAAGGGCAGAGGGCGTGGCGACGGTGGAGGTCCATCATCCGGCGGCCGTGGCCGCGGACGTGGAAAGGGCAACCATCGCGTGGATCAGGTCTCAGGTGCAGATCAGGTGTCCGATGCGGATCGAGATTATGTCGAAAATGCCCTGAATCCAGCAGATGATCCGCTCCAAGATGAGTGGGTTGATGAATCCGGCTGTGTCCATAATGTTAACGCAGCCACTGGAGGTCAGAACGCCTAGGGGAGCCACGAAAATCGCCCCTCCCCAGGCGATTTGAGGCATGATCCCCAGATTCCTTCTCGACCACTACTTGATGTAGGGTCGCTTGTCTCCTCTCCCCTGGATCCGGCAGCGGATCCTTCTGTTTTTTTTTTTTTTTTTAGGCATGGCGGTCCCCCGCCGAAAAAACACAATCACTGCTCACACTGCGAGGTTCCTCGAAGGACGGCCGCTATGTACATTTCCTGTTTGATATAAAACCCTGAGGTGCTGAGCACTAACTGAAAGAAACCAAAGGCTCAGGTTTTTATTGTACACGAGCGTACACAAAAGGAAACTTAAAAAGTGGCTGGTACACGCTGTGGTCACTGCAGGGTGTGTGGATGTTCACTGAAGTTGTTACGGATCCTTCTGTTGTAGTGGACGAGGTTGGTGTACAGTCCAAGCACAGGGCCCGTCAGTTTGTCACAAAGCTGTGGGTCTCTGATCGCAAGGGAAATTTCCACCTCGCCACTTGTTTGTGTGACAATGGATCAGAGGTAAATCTCCAATCCAATTCTTTCTTACCCGACGACGGCGTGTTTGAGTCGCCTCATCCTGTTACCCTCGAGGGAGTTTCTGGACATTCTCTCGCAGGTGGGCAACGCGGTTGTTATATATCAACTCATTTGGTCGCTCAAGACCTTTGGGAAGAAGGCAATGTGGAGGAAGTTGTCCTTAAGGATGACTACTTCTATCGTGCCGACATAAAGTATGACCTTTACTTGGGCCATCCTTGGCTTCGCAAGAACAGGGTGGCGCCCGTAGGTCATCGGCGTTGTTTTTTGCTGGAGTCAGGTCCCTTGGAGCGTCCTGAATTTCGTTTTTTGCACGCAGGGTTTAAAAGTGCAGAAGAATTTTTGAAGCAAAAGGTTACACCAAAATTTGGCGAAGATGTCACCATTGCAGAGGTGAATGGGAGTGCCGATTACTCCCAAGAGTTAGAATGTCTTCGTAGGGACTCCCAGCCACGACGCCCTTCGCGCTGGCACTCTTCATCCTACAGAGTCGTCGACAAATGGCGCGATACAATTTGTGAATATTTTCATGAACACCATTCCTTTTGGCCACAGTATGATGCCTTTGCTAACCGTGAGAACAAGCGCTTTGACAAGCATTTTCGCGACGCTTGGACCCATAAATGGGACAAGAAGTTATGGATTAATCCTCCGTTTCACTTAATCCAGCAGGTCATCCACAAAATCAAGCAAGATAAAACCCAGGCGATTTTAGTTGTGCCCTTGTGGGACGACAAGCCTTGGTTTCAGGAATTACAAGACATTTGTGTAGATTACATCGAACTTCCCAGGAAGATTAAGCTGTATGCCAGGGACGACACAGGTCCCCTGCCACAGCGGTCCTGGAGTTCGCTTGCATTCCTGGTGGATGGAAAGCTTTCTGACTCTAATTCTGCTGATTCTGGTACTGACTCCTGTGTTGGGTCTGAATCTGAGGTTGAGCGTGGTACTGATGATGAATCTATTTTTTCTGATTTTTGTCCGTCAGATACCCAAGGTGATCCAACGTCAAATGGATCCGCCTCGTCTCCCTCTTCCCCAATACGATCGACATCGAAAAGAATCTTCAGTGCACGGGCGAAGAAAAATTTTAAATCGCGCCGCAAATTCAGAGTTTTTTATGAAAAACCCCGTGTGGAAGCTTTCATAGATCCTTTCGAGGAGCTGGATCACGAAGAGAATCTCTGGAATGTCGACACTCGACCCACCTATCTTCAAGAGGCAGTTGATACGGACCTTTTTAGGGACATCCGTAAGAAGATTCTTCCTGCCAAGGCCGAAGAAGTCGCCAAAGTTTTTTCGACAGTAATTCCTGGCGATCAGGTGGACACTGAATTGTGTTCCAAGAAAAGAGACAAGATTTTTGAGGAACGGAAGGACACAACCCTTTCGGGGAAGTTGATCAAAGACCCCCCTGTCCGTGGGCAGTTCGGTGAAGCCTTCATCGAGCTTCGTGAAGGGTACAAGGCGAAGAAACAGCGTCCTTATGAGAACCATGGACATAAACATGAGATCCTCAGAAAAATAATCGAGAGAAATCTCAGGGAATTTGGTTGGCTTGAGGGTTGTATGACCAGCGAGTGGTGCTGTGCACCCTTCACAGTCCCGAAGCCGCCGCCTGCAGACCAGAACACTATTGATGGTTGGCGAATGGTTGTTGATTTTCGCAATCTCAACGCCGAAACCAAGGCGGATTCACACCCCCTGCCCCTCATTGAGGAGGAAATCGCCAAGAGGGCAAGAGGTCGTTTGTTTTCTGTGCTGGATCTCCGTCACGGCTTTCACCAAATGCCGTTAAGGAAGGACAGCCGACCTCTCACCTGTATGTGCACGCCATGTGGCCCAGTCCAGTGGACGGTCATGCCCATGGGCCTGAAGAACGCCCCTTCGTTTTTTCAAAGAATGATGGAGGATGTACTTTTTACAGCTCATCCTGAGCTTCGTGCCTTCGTGAGTGTGTACATAGATGACATAATCATCGCGACAGAGGGGGAGGGACTGACCGAAGCCGAACTGGTGGCCCTACATGAAAAGCAGCTGAACCAGGTGTTGGACATTCTTGATGCCAATCAGCTGATTTGTGGGCCAAAGAAGGGAAAATTATTTTTAAAATCAGTCGAATTTTGTGGTTCTCTCCTAGAGAATGGCACCCGACGACCCAGTCCAGGGAAGCTCGTCGCTATTCAGAAGTGGAAGCGCCCTGAGACGATCACGGAGTTGAGAGGATTCCTGGGTTGTTGCAATTTTTACCACACTTTTGTGCCGAATTATGCCAAATTTGCTGCCCCCCTCACTGAATTATTGAAGGTAGGGAGAGATGCAGGCAAGGCAGGTTCAAAGGTTCGTGTCAAGTGGACTGACGAGTGCGAGGAGGCCTTCCATCACTTGAAGGCGGCCCTCTGCGAAGTCGCCACGTTGCATGTGCCGCAATTTGACCGACCCTTCTACATAAGAACCGACGCTTCTAGGTACGCGATCGGAGCTGTCCTTGAACAGGTTGATGAAGCCACAGGTGATCATTACCCTCTTGCATTTTGGTCTCGGAAGCTAGCCCCACGCCAAATGCAATGGTCGCCGCGTGAGCAAGAAACGTACGCCATAATTTGTGCTCTGAAAAAGTACCAATCGTGGGTTGGCACCAATCGAGTCGAGGTCCTGACGGATCATCGATCTCTGGAGTATTGGGCCACCGAACACATTGATACTGTCGCGAGCCCAGCTGGTCGACGGGCCAGATGGCACGAATTTCTCAGTCTGTTTGACCTCCATGTGTCGTATTTGCCTGGAAAACACAACACGGTAGCGGATGCTCTGAGCCGATGGGCTTACCCCGCTTCAGAGGGGCTGCAAAGTACCAACATCCATGGTACGGAGCAGGACCGCCACGTCGTGATCGAGTGGGATCAAGAAGAAAAAAAGCTCATCCGACGTGAATGCATGCAATGTTCTGTTAAACAGCACGCATGCCCGTGTCACGACATCACGGCCTTCTCAGATCCAGCGCATGCCCATGAGATCTGCACCAAATCACTGAAAGTCGTGGAGAAAGTCACCGATCCCTCCTCAGGGAGTGTGAAACGGTTTGACTATACCCGACGTGTAAGTGGATTTCGGTTGATTCAGGGCATTAAGCGTCGCGATCCGGCCAAAACTCCACCCCTTGCAGAAAGATTCCCTGATCATCCGTGACTGGACGTCCGATTATCTGCATGATTCCATGTTTAAAGAGGTCTTTGAGAATCTCAAATCCAAAGATGCTCACAAGGATGGAATCTATGCTGAGTACTCGTTGGATGGGGGGAAGCTGTGGATGGAGGGTAAATTGTGCGTACCAGACGCCCTGGCCCCCCGAGTGTTAAACTGGTGGCACAAATGGGAGTCCCCCCACGCACATGGCCGTAGATTATGGTCGATGATTAAACATAGGTTGTTTGGCTCAAGGCTATATACTCATTGCATGAAAGTAGCCGCCGGATGTGCCCAATGTGCTGTCTCGACGCCCCCCAGCGCGAAGAAGCACGGCCATCTGAGGCCACACCCTATTCCGGAGCGCCTCTTTAACAGAGTCACCAGTGATTTTTTCTATCTGGGTGAACTCGACGACGAAGAGTGCCATTGGACGAATAAAAGAGTCAATGGTGTGCTCCTTATTCAGTGCCGTCATTCCGGCTACATTCAGGTGTTGCCTTGCAACGTCGAGTCGATGACTGGCAAGGCTGCCGCCAAATGGTGCGCGCAGACCTGGATGGGAGGTTGGGATGTCCCATCCGAGGTGGTTACGGACTCAGGCAAAGAGTACACCTCCGAATGGTGGAGGGAATTATGTGCTCGCCTTGGAATCCACCACCTCAGGTGTGAAATCCACTCGCATCGAGCGCTGCCTGGCGAAAGAGCCGGCCGCTCAATTATAAATATGCTTCGTAAGGAGCTCGCGAGTGAAAAGGATTTCCATTGGCTTGAAGTTCTCTTCGCATTGCTTCGCCGTTACCACAACACGCCTTTGTACCATGGCCTTTCTCCAAATGAAATTGTCTTTGGACGAAAGAAGTGTTGGTGGAACATGCCGTTGAATAATCCTCGCCCTTGTAAGGATGCTTCGTTGTTTTTGGACGACGTCCAACGAGCAGATAAAACTGTCTCGAAATTAATCGATAAGCATCAAGCTGACTGGCTTTGGGTCCAGAATCAAGGCCGAAAAAACCCCCACAATTTTGAAGTCGATGATCGAGTTTGGCTTCGAAAATCCGAAACCACCCTGGACGGAGATGACAAGCTTCTTCCCTTGTGGGAGGGGCCATTCGCTGTTACAGCGCGTCTAGGTGAGAACAGGTGGAGGATTCGTGTGGATGTCAGCAGGGAAATTGACGTTTCGGGCGATCGCCTCAAGAGAGAGATCCCCTCCCCCAAGGATCGGGTTAAACCCCTTTTTTGGACTTCGAAATTTTTGGCAGATCGGGTCATCGAAGGGGGGAAGTACGAACTCAAGAGGATTTTAGAAGCAAGACGTGACGCCAAGGGCGAATGGGAATTTCTATGTGAGTGGAGGGGCTTTGATTCCAGTCACAACAACTGGGAACCAGCCCATTCTTTTGTCCATGGGTACACCAAGGGGTTCATCGACTTCCTCAAGAAGCACCCCGAAATTGGCGTACTCCTGACAGACTGTTTGTCGAAACCAGACAGACAAGTGGAGAGCGACGGAAAAAGACCTGTGGTGAATCGAGATCCAGCCTTTTACGGCCCTCAGCAGCCACATTCCAGGGCTGATCCGTCGATCCCCCCTCCTGCGGTCAGGCCAGCCCAGGAACCAAATGAGGACCAAGCTTCGAGTTCGGCCGCTGATTTGCAGCGCCCAAGCCGTATGAGGACCCGGCCAGACAGGTTGGTGGTCACATGTATTCGTGCTTGGCCGAATTGAGGGAGATCCGTCGTGACTTGAGTCGCCGACGCCATGATCTGGGTAACAGTCGTCTAGTACAGGGCGTCATGGCACTCGTCGCTAGGGCTCAAGGGTGTAGGTTCGAAACCCTTGCATGTCCAACTCCTACAAAAGCTCCAGCCTCGCCCCGTCGACCACTTATTCCAATGTGAGTGTTCTGACGCCTTGAAAAAACCACATTCTGCTCAATCCACTGTGCATTTTTCCTGATTAGGACATGATGTGGAGAACTGCGAATGTTTGATAATTTGACGTCAATCAACTTTTCTTTGGTCTCCGTTCGGCAGACAAGGCGTAGATACGCTGCCGAAAGCCACGGAGTGTGCTGCCGTGTTCAGAAAAAACCAAACTCAGGCTTAAATCAGGCAGATTCGGGGTAATCTTGTCTCTGTTTGTCTGTGCATCTTTGGAATTTGGCTACTCGTGCAGATGGAAGCAAATGTACATAGTAAAAACGCTGGCCAGCGACATTCACCCCTACAGGCACCCCCTGTAGTACTGGCTGCACCAGATGCGACGCCAGGAACTCAGATCTTACCTTCATGTGCCGTGATGCTGAAGTCAAAGTCCAGATTCAGATCCAGATTCCTTGAATTTACCTTGATTTCCTCAGGTTTGTCCATCATTCTGCCACTGTTGCACGAAACCCAGACGTCAATTGTTCAGACAACCTTCAGATAGGAGCTCTAGGGACTTCTAACAGCAACCTCTGAAGTCCGTAAGCTTCGTTGTATTTTTGGCACACGCCAATGTGAGCTCAATCCGACCTGGAACTGTCGAAAATGGTGAATCCAAGTGTCTTGTGGGACTCAATCGAAAGATGGGCCTTGTCCAAGTCGATTGACACCGCCGCCACTGTAAATACGGTGTCTCTCAGTTATATACTGTCAGTAAAGCGCCTTCAGCGAACCTTCGGCGCGTTACATGCCAAGGATCCAGGGCTATCATGTCCCATCATGATGCATCATCACATGATCCACATTTTGATGGAATCTGTTGGATGCTCGCGAACCAACGTGCCGGAAAGCACAATTGAGCTGAATAAACGACAATATATATTAACTCTAGTCTAAACGAAAGTGTTAGTAGTTTCAGTTCTAGACATTCCGCTTCATTTCATCTTCATCTTAGGAAATTTGCTGATTTTAGGACAGTTTAGGTTGATTTCCTTGTCATCTCCTCTCATTCCGCGAAGATCTGTTAACGGCTTTGCATATCTTCGTTGACGCTGATGTTTTTCTATTCACTTAGGACCTGTAGACTACATTTGTAGTTGTTTTCCCTCTCTGTGATTGTTTCATCTCCTTCATCCCTGCCCAAATTGACTCTCAATCTTGCTGAATCTAGTGATCATCCACCATATGCGCCAAATCTGAAGCACATGCTGCACTTTTCAGAACGAGAAAAGCGGGAGTAACACGATGTAGAGTTCGGCGAGGACACCGTGGCGTGCCCGCGACAGCGAAACTGTGCCAGAGCGCTGAGATGTCACTCCATTTCTTGATTCCCCCACTCAATCCACCAATAATCTACCTCATTCTCAACCAGTGCATGGTTTGGTATCGATTCTCGATACGTTTACATGCTTTTTAGCCCTTAACCTAATGTTTTGCTGCACGGAGGACTGTTCATCACTTCTCATTCTGTCTCATTTCAGGTTCATCCATCCTGATTCAGTGCCAATTCAGCCCAAATCAGGTCAGATCAAGCAGATTTCGCCCCATCGAGGCTACATTTCTATTTTTTTCTGGGACTTACCCGCACTACGTTCTTCGTTGACGTAGCGACACACCCCAGTGTGTTTTTGGAGGGGGAGTGTAAGTGCGGCTAACCCCCATCTGCTCAGATTTTCACAGATCTGCCCCAGATTGACTACATTTTGG
This sequence comes from Eutreptiella sp. 'Long Island Sound 2002', assembly GCA_964036045.1. Classification (NCBI taxonomy): domain Eukaryota; phylum Euglenozoa; class Euglenophyceae; order Eutreptiales; family Eutreptiaceae; genus Eutreptiella; species Eutreptiella sp. 'Long Island Sound 2002'. The sequence continues at coordinate 200,726,423 of OZ038378.1, read as the reverse complement.
TCATTTTCTCTGCTTCGGCGGAATCGCCGCCTCGCAGCTCAGTCTCAGGATCAGACCTATATATTTCTGATATGCCGGATCTGATTCCGCGGTCCATTCTCCGTAAATCCGCCGCGTTCCGATCATTTACCTGGAATCGCCATTTGCCGCTGACGCGCGCTCGCGGGCCAGATCGGCCAAATATTTTTCACAATCGGATTTATATAAATCTTTTCAGATAGTTTTGGACACTCAGATGTACTTAGGATAATCCGCATCAATTTTCTTCATAGACTGGGATTTTCTGCCGGATAACAATCAGCATGGATCTTGCTTCTGTTGTTGCTGCTCTCGCCTCCGTTGGTGTCCGTGTATCCGGTTCTACCCCCAACAGCAGCGTTCAGGTCGACTCCTCGCGTGCCTGCCCCACTGGTCTCGCCGGCCCCGAGCCCTCCGGCACCTTCCACGACCGAGGGCAGCACTTTCAACGGGGCCATGATCCCGGGCAGATCGTTGAGGCCCCACACCGCAACAGGCAATGCATGATACCAATCGCCCCCACGCTGACACAAATACTTACGAAGCGCCATCATGACCCCCTGTACCGCTGATTCCGCCCTACCATTGCTGTTATGCCTGTATATAACACTGTGATATTTTTCTATCCCCGACAACTCCGCCAACGTGGTGAGGAAATCAGAATTAAGGATAGAAGGATTATCACACAGAAATTCCTGAGGCAAACCCATAAAAAACACGCAATGGCGAAGGAAAAGTTCAGCAGCCTGCCTACTATCAAGGCCAGCCTTGGCATAGGGGATCGCCAACACATAGCCTGTGAGGCGACAAACAACAACCATACAACAGTCATACTGTACACTGTTGACATCAACAGACTTCAAATCCAGAAAATCAAGCGCCAAGCTACTGAAAGGCTCATCCGGGATCCGATAATAGTGCAAGGAGTCTGAGTGAACCCCTACACGTGGCTTGGACTGCTGACAGACATGACAGGCATCACAGTGAGTCTTAACGGCGGCATACAGATCATCAAGCTTCAAACTGGGCACAGAAAAACGCCTTCGCACCAACTGATATGTCTGTTCTATGCCCCCATGCACGTAACTATGTACAGCAGCAATCACCCGTGGCACGAGGGCAGCAGGTACTAAAATTTTTCCTGCACAGCGCAGCTTGTCGCCAGATATCACATGCTGCGGCAGGTAATCCCGCCAGAATGAAATGCCTGAACTGAGTGTTAGGCAGTAGAAAGTGTGAGCTATGCAATTGTCCTCGGATGAACAATGGGAAGCAAGCAAAATGAAGCCTCAACCAATGTGTGACCGGCGATACACAATCCAATTCGGAAATCAGCAATGAAGCATGGAGACCAGTTTCGGCGCGAAATGAGCCCTCATCAGTCCAAAGTACTGTAATGAATGAACAAATCACACAACAGACAGAGTGTTGTAAGAATAGAGATAAACAATCAAAATCACAGCGATAAGGCGACAAATTCACGTCTTCATAAAAAATCAAAAGCAGGCTGTGCGCGCGACGTGTTTTTGCGACTTGCGCGCGATCTCTGTCCGGGATACTTGCTTGCCCTCCCTTAGGAGAGGGACATCCATGCTTACGACTCATATAGGTCACACAGTAGGTCCACCGACTCTTGTGAATGGCATTCCCCGTGGGATTTTTTCGCAAAGGCATTCAAAGACCGAAACATTAGCTTGTGCCATCTCCTCCCCAAAGACAACGAAGGCTTAGGCGTATGGAAAAGCTTCAAACCCGGTATAGGGGTGCTCAAATTAGACTTCAATCGACCCACCAATGCACTCCAACTTATAGGCAAAGAGCGACTACAAAACGAACGGAATGCGTGGAACACACCAGTCGTGTGGCCAGACACCGCCACCCAAAACTACCCCCACCTCACAGAGGAGGACATGCCCGGCATCCAGCGATGCTTCTTCCAGACCCTCGACTACCTCCAGCAAACAAACCCGCACGTCCTGGAGCAGATATGGCCACCCCCCGGGTAACCCACGTGCCCGCGCAGCCGAGACAACGCCGCCACACCAGCACCAGCACGCACGGATCACCAGGGAAAACGCGCGCACACGCTCGGTGCCCGAACCCGCACCCTCGTTCTCGCTACTTGCAGGACCCAGCATCATACGCCCGCCCCCGAAGCCCAGGACCCTCCGCCGTCTCCCACAGCCCTCTCCTCCGCCTCCGACTCCACAACCTCGACCACCACGACCACCTCATCCACCGCCACCACCACGTCCTCATCCAGCACTCCACCCCCCTGGCCGCGGGGGACACCTCCCAAACGGGCCCCCAAACACCCCCCCACCGCGAGCAACCCCGCCGCCGCCAAGGCCCACGCCCCGACGAGACCCACACCCGCGGCCCAGCCGAAACCCAAGACCGCCGCCAAACAGCCACCCAAACCCGTCAGCGCGCCACGACCGCAACGCCTCGGACTATGCTGTAGGGGCAGTCCTCGAGCAGATCCGGGACGACGGGTCACACGTACCCGTGGCGTTCTGGAGTCGGATCCTGGCCGAGGGCCAACGCCGAACCTGGACCGCGAGGGAGAAGGAGACGTACGCCATTGTTTGTGCGCCCAGGAAGTGGTCGGGCCACATCGGATTGCAACCGGTGGTGGTTTGTAAGGACCATCAGTCCTTGAAGAGCTGGCACAAGGAGCACGTCGACACCCCCTCAGGACCGGCGGCAAGGAGGGCCCGATGGCATGAGACGTTCGCCAAGTTCGACCTCAGCGTCGTGTACGTCCCGGGGAAGGACAACACTGTGGCGGATTGCCTCAGTCGATGGGCCTACCCCGCGGGCAAGGCGTGGATGGACATATCCAGCCACGGGGACGCCGAGGAGACGGAGGAGGCCAAACGCATCATCGAGATGGAGAAGGCCATGGAGCAAGAGGGGGTCAAGTACTTTGTGGTGATGGCAAACCGTACAGATCTGGCCAAGTTCCGGCGCGCCCGCGTCCAAGCTATTCGAGAAGAAACCCTCGAGCAATGGATGGTGGCCCCTGTAGAGCTAGTCAGGTCGGTGCTCACAGAGGACTGGTCGGATGACTATGCGGCATCCGAGCACTGGAGCAGGTACTGGAATGCCGTGAGCGCCCCGTCGGACGACGAGTGGCCTGAGGGCTTGACCGAGGATGGGGACAAACTGTTCCTCAAGGACAAGCTACTGGTCCCTGAGAACCGAGTGGAGGAGGTCATTGACCACTGGCACAACGCCCAGCTCATGCATCCTGGTCGGGACAAGATGCAGCAGGACCTGGAGTGGCGCTTCAAGTTCCCTCCGGGGTACTACGCCATCCTGGACAAGTACTGCAGCGACTGCGCCGTGTGTCGGGCCAGAAAGAGCCCCAACCACTCCACAGCGGGCAACCCAGTGTACACGGCCATACCGGAAGCCCCTATGCAGTCCGTGGCCATGGATGTATTCGCCATGCCTGAGGTCACTGTGGAAGGAGAGACCTATGACTGTGTCATCCTGGCGGTGGATAGGCACAGCGGGTATATCGTGGCGGTCCCTGGCAAGAAGTCCAAGAAGAAGGACAAGAAGGACAAGCATGGAGTGGGGCTGCAGGCCAAGACGGTCGCTAATGCCACGATCAGGCATTGGCTGACGATTTTTGATGTCCCAGCTGTCATCTGCAGCGATCGGGGCAGTCAATTCGTGGGGACGTGGTTCAAGACAATGTGCAAGCACATGGGGATTCGGCACGCCAAGACCGTGGCATACCACAGCCGGTCGAATGGCTGGGCTGAGGTGGCCGGGCGGCAGATGTTCGAAAAGTTCCGCCAGCTGCACATCGACGAACCGGGCCGGAATTGGTACAATTCGCTGTGGAGAGTACTCCAGGCGTACCATGACCTTCCGGGACCCAAGGGACTGTCGCCTTATCGTATCCTGTTCCTACGGGATCGAGTGTCACGCACTCTCCCGTGGTTGAACCATGGCAAAGTGGCCCGGGATGCAAATGCTATAATGGCTGAGGCGGACGAAACGGCGGCCAAGGTGTGCAAAGCACTTCAGGACGAGCATGATAAGAGGGCCAAGTACTTCAAGCAGGGAAAAGTCCAGAAGTATGCTCTCCAAGACACCGTGTGGGTGGAGCGGCACCACAAGGATGTCCTGTCCAGGCATCGGCAGGCGTCCTGGTATGTGCCGGGGATAATCGTGCGGAAGGTCGGGCAGGATGTGTATGCGGTTCGTGTGGGGGATAACAAGATCCTGGACCGCGACCATACCCAGCTTCGTCCCCGAGCACCAGACCCCAGCGGACGTCCCGTCACCTTCGAGTTCACGGCCGGCGATGTGGACTCGGACGACCAGGGTGAGGACGACGACTTCACCGCACAGAAGATCCTGGCGGATAAGCCGGACCCGGGGACGCCTGGGGGGAGGCTTTATAAAGTCCGTTGGAAGGGATTCGCCGCATCCAGGGACTCGTGGGAGCCTCCGAGCAGCTTCGTGCCGAGGTACACCACGTCTGGATGGACTATCTGAAGAAAAAGAACATTTCTTTGGATGTCAAGGACATGTTGGTCCATTTGGTGGCTGCAGTAGCACCATAATGGATCCCCCTTGGCATTTTTGTTTGTTTTTGTGCTTGGGAGACGGGTGAGGGCGTTCATCCGGGGATTTTTGGGCCTTGATTGGCCATATACCCCCTTCACTCGATCTCCACATATATATTTCATTGTGGTATACTTATTTAGGTCGACCGACGACGTTTTTCTATCTTTGATCCCCTTGGTCCATGTTGTAGATCAAGAGGAGACCGGATATGGTGTAGGGCACTGATTATCAGTGTCCTCACCCCTCCCTTGGGGCATGGGGGACGCCTACGACGTGCGTGGGGCCTCCATGTGTCCTTGGGACATGGGGGGGGGGGGTTTGGAGCCCATTGGGGTCCTCCCGTCCTCTCTTCAATGACTTCTGAGCGGTAACAACGCTCTGAGAAGGGGGGTGAAGCCGGTTCGGACCCCCGTGGCCATCTTGGGGTCACTTGGGGTGTGTATCTATGTGCCGGCAAGCCGCCATTGGCTGATATCATACTCTGCCATCCACCTGGCCTAACCGGATGTGATAGTGTGATAGGCTTGGCCATTCCGGCTATGAGCGGCCATATTCAGTACTGAGGCGCCGCCAGCTGAGATTTCTATATCAGAATATCAGGAATCAACAGGGTTTTTTTATCATAAAGTTTCCGTAATTTTTCAGCCTTCCGTTCTGATTGTCAATGTATCGGCGACTGTCAGTTGGCTCGCGATTTTGCAGTAACCGATTGGTTAACTGTTATTTACAGATATTTTGGCGGAAACCCCGATGAGAGGGTCAGATTTCATCAGTAAAGGGTTCGTTGCTTCCGCAATTTTCATATTATACACTCGCAAAATTAATCCGATTTTTTCAGACTTTCAGAATGGGATTTTCGACTTCGACATCGCCGCACCCGATATGATGAATCTCGAGTGGTCATACATTTTTCCCCGATCACGAATCAACCTTCCTTTTGTTGTGTCCTTCATTTTGCTTGGAGTTATAGTCGAAACGAAAGTGATTCGTGAGGCCACTTTGAAGGATCATATCTCCGGTTCACGGCGGGGAATATCAATTGTGAGAATTGGTTTGAAACGCCTTGGTCTCAACTTAATTTAGGAAGCATCAAACGCCTTTGGTGTGTACACATGCCTGGTATAGCAAGGGATAAAGGTCAAGAGGGTAGAAAGTGATATATAACTCTTGGACCGTGCAACCGAATATTTCATTGCGGCTTTCGAGTGTACCGCATGAGTGTTGGGGTTGCATAGTAACTTTCCTTGGGTTCCTACGTTTTTTTAACGTGAAGTTATGTCCATGGAGGGGCATGGCATATCATGGTGGGAGCCACTTTTTGAGGGTATTGACGCGTTCCCGTGGGGGGCCGGCCACGGGACGCTGCGGGACACGCGCAAGTGAGCAGGCAGGCAAAGCACTACCCTCACAGGGGCATCAATGCGCTCATGTCATGTGACAAAGCGTTTCAGAATCCTTGCCACTCTGCAAGAGGGAACAAAAGTATGTACAACAACACATCAGGATATGTACACATGGGGTTAAGACTGGACTGGGGTAAGGGCATCACAGGACAATAGACACTCTATCCTAACTTGTATCCCAATCCCAGGTCCGACCCTCTCAGTGGCTGGTGGGGCCGGGGGCTCAAACACAACCCATGCCCTGCTCAGTCCGGACCCTGAAACCCTGCCAATGGGAGAGGTGTCCCGCCCAGCCACAGGTGAGTTCCTGGGAACCAAGATACTCCAAGGCCAACCGACAGTTGCTCCCCATGCTCCCTCAACAGCAGGTCTCAACTCCCATCTGAGCCAGAGATATGGCCCCGCCATAATCCCTCAGGAGTTGGTAGCTAAAAACCGGCTGTTTCAGCCCAAACTGATATTTGCTCCAAAATTCCCAAAATTGACCCCTCGTCTGGACCCGCCAGAGGTAGGGACGAGGCAACTGACCCTATGCCCTTCGAGTACGAATTCCCTGGAGCCCTCACCCAACCTGGTTCCCTCTGAGGTCCCGGCATCAGGGCAACACGGATGAGTCAAGTGGGGTCATGATGCCAAAATCACCAAAATTGGCGTCATTCCCACGCGTGGCTCGCCCGGCCAAGGTAAGGCCAATGGCTCACAGGGTAGGAGGCAGGACCTAGGACTTATATCTGAGTGTACAACTTGGATTTAGGTCCGGGCTCCCTATGGGCTTAGAGAAATGGGGCCGCCAATTGACCACGCGGAAGGGGGAAATTGGGGTCCCAAAATTGGGTCATTTTGGCTGCCTGAAATGAGCCAAAATTCGGTGCGCTCCCAATAGTATATCTCCACGCCGGCTTGGAGATCGGATCCGCCATTCCATACGCGGTCCACCGGGAGTCCAACAGAGACTCCCATGCCCTTGTCCCTCAAAGATCTCCATGCCACTTGGCGTGGTGACGATCCCAACTGGGTCCACAAATGCCAAAATGGCAAAATTGCCCACACTCACTTTGGGCTAGCGCCTTAACGAAGGTTGCTCCGCTTCGCCCACGTGGTGTGTGAACCATGGGGACCAATGTCCATATCATCCATGTCATAAATGGTCCATTGGTCCAAGCGTCCGGCGTGCACGAAGGTTAGAACATGGTGCACGGCGGGCAGCAAAAGTGGAAAAATGCTCAAAATGGCCAAAAATGCGCACACTCATGGTTGGGGCAAATGAGGCACATGCCCGACTTGGACCGGAGTGTGCCATAGGATTGGTATCAAGTCATATGTATCCAACATATCTTTTGGGCGTCGCCCAACTCCTCCGGTATTGGGAATGGCAGGGTCGCCAAGTGAGCCCATGATTTGGGGTAGTCCCAAATCGCCAACATGGCGGCCACGGTATGCCAAGCCTAAGAGGAGTTATTCACCGGGTCCAAGATATGTTGGGCACCGAAGTATGTACCCTCATAACATACTTGGGTCATGATGTCAATTGAGCGCAACGTTGAGATACAAGGTCGCCACTTGACATCATGACGGGCCAAAAACGGCAAAATTGGCACAAGCACACACAAAAGTGCCTTGAAAGGTGCATAATTATATTATAATATCTTCGGCTTGGATCGTGCAATCACTTAATCCTTCTAAACACAATGACTTGACACCAATGACCTTCGATCCCACATATGTGCTCCACTTGGGGCGCCTTGAAAGGTTACGAGCGCTACTTCCCAAGTGGGCACATGAAAATATGCAAAATTGCAAAATACACACCTTGCTCCCAACGCATCGCTTCGGGATCACCACACAAGCTTCCCTTCACGAAGGTTAGGCTTGCAATTGACCGTAGGGAGTATGGAGAAGGGGCTTGCACAATATGCGGTCCATTGGCGGGCTTGGCTTGGAGTAATGGACCCGCCAAATGGGCACGCAACACAACACATGGCACATACCACATATTGCCCAAAAAGGTAGCTCCCACCACGATATGTCATGCCCCTCCAAGGGCATAACTTTGTGTCAATCGCTCATAGGAACTCAAGGAGAGTTCCTATGCTACACCAACGCTTGTGCGCTACACTCGAAAGTTATCTTAACGCACGCAATATCATGGCCAAAGAGTTATAACGCAAACTCTACCCTCTTGACCATGATCCATTACACTAGCGCGCACGTGTGGAAACGCAAGGCATATAATGCTTCCTAAATTACGTCGGGAGTATTGTGAATACATCCCACGTTTCCTTGTCGTCAATACTCGCAAGCGGCACGAGATATGACCCTCACAAGTGGCCTCACGAATCAACTTTGTTTTGCCCATATCTTTAAGATAAATGGAGGGCAGGATAAAAGGGAAGTTGATTCGTGCATAGGGAAGCACGTAGGTCCACTCGAAAGAGGTCAAATCAAGTGCGGGGATGTCGAAGTCGAAAATCCGATTTCGACATCCTGAAAAATTCGGATTAAGGTTGCGAGTGTAAGATGTGAAAATTGCGGAAGCGTCCATGCAGTTCCTGAAGGCTTTGGAGCCTTCGTGACGGATTGCGTTAAAATTTCCATTATAAACAGTTAAACTGGCGGTTACGGTAAAGTCGCGATCCAACCGCCAGCAGTCAAAACAGTGAATATCAGAACGGAAGCGTAAAACTTGATGGAAACAATATGAAAATAAAACCCTGTTGATTCCTGATGTTCTGATATACAAATATCCGCTGGCGGTGCATCGGTTGCCGATGCGGGGCTTTACGGCACGGAATGGAGCGTCAACGGGCGTCTTCCCTTCCGTACATGGGGTTAGTGGACAGGAGACCGGTTGTATGCCGTAACCTAGCCATGGGGTTCTGGGTACCGCTTCACCCCCCTCCTTAGAGCAAACCCTGGGGGGGGCTCGATAACACCCACGCATGGCAGCGGGTACCCAGGACCACTTCCTGAAAGGGGGGGGGGGTGTCACATCCTCACTTCAGTAAGTCACAGTAAGATAGGTATGATGTTGTATAAGCTCGTAGCACATGTATAGTATCAAGTATCAAGCCCCGGGTCCTGGCGGCGATTGTTCGGCATCCAAAGGACCCGTTAACCCATACCAGGCGCACCGGGTGCCGGCTGCTACGGTCACCACCACAGTGGCAGTGGCATACAGGGCCAACATAGGCGACACACGACGACCGAGGCGGTCCCACAAGTCGAGAGCGACCACAAAGATCCATCAGGCTACCCCAAGCTTCCCACGGCCCGCCGACTGGGGAGAGTCCCCACGGGTCCTTCCTCGGGCGCACCATGTCCATATCCATACGACGCGAGTCTAGAGTGCCATAGTCGAACTCCTTAAGAACCCCAGATCTTAAGGGAACTCCTCCTTAAGGGATCGGGCATCAAGGCCGTCTTTTCCCTCGCCCTACTGCCACGAAGGCCATACATGAGGGAGTCCTCATGCAGTGTGGGCGGAGGCGTCGACTCCTCAAACCACCAGTTTCCCAGGCAGACTGACCGAGGTCAGGAGCACCGGAGGCCGCCATCCGAATGCAAGTGCGTCTGCAAATCGGTAGGCTCACACTGGGACTGACAGTGGCGGACCGCTGGGAGTGTAGTCAGGCAACTGGGTTTCCCGCCTGGCGCCATTAGGATCTCCACACATCACAGCGAATAGGGCAACACGGTATCACGATCACTCAAACAGTAGAATCGGTAATCAAGTACTGGTCCAGGCTGGACCAGGCTGTAAGAACATGTACACGGCGACTCAAGGCGCCTCTGTATCCCGATTCGTGGTGAAAAACAGTCCATCCCTCAGCGATGGGCTGATGAAACTTAACATACAGATGCACATATCCTGGAGGGCAGAAGAACAAGCGACAATCTGGGTAAATAGGCGTGTAAACACGCTCTGGACAGAGCGCCAAACCACGCCACGGTCAGGATAAGGCAATGCAGGAGGGTGGACAGGATAACGCCTGAGTTCAGGCATATATAGTCTCGAGACACACGTCGACTGGTCTGGATCCCGCAAATGCCATGGGACCAGACCACACACCAAAATTCGCAATGCCGATGACAGAGGCATCCGTTGCGCAACGTCGTATGGGCTTCAAGGCCCCAAGAGCTCAGAAAAATGAAGGTCAGTCGCCCTACCTGGTTTCCCAAGGACTCAGCAGGGGGGGAGTGACGAATAGAAGAAGAGAGGGGCCATCCTCCTCTGGATTCAGCAGGGGGGGGTATATGGCCACTCTGTCACCGAAAGATGGAAGAGAGCAAGCAAGTAAGGGACGATTCGTCGGCCTCACAAGCGCTCAAAACGCATCAGGGGAGAGCTCAGGGCGCTGATCAGGCACCCCTGGCTGCAATCGCCCGGGTGAGTGCTGCCAAGTCCGAAACGTGGATCTTGGTCTTGTGCTTGCGGATGTACTCCATGAAGGGAGTATTGACCCGCGGCACGAACGAGGAGACGGGTTCCCAGGTGTCGTGGGATGGCCCATAGCCTCGCCAACGAACCTTGAACTCCAGACCTCCGGGTGCCGAGGCCCTCGGACGCTGAGCCAGGATCTTCTCGACTGTATAGTCGTCCTGCTCAGCATAGTCGTCGTCCGAATCGGCCTCGTGTGCGGCATAGCTCAGGGACACATGTTGGCCACGGAGGTCGGGTTCCCGCACACGGAGTTGACTCTCGTGGCGCTCCCGGAACTGTCCGTGACCCACCTTGATGCAGTAGGTGTCCTCACCAATCCTGCGGACCACCTCGCCGGGTGTGAACCAGGTCTTGGTGCGGTGGGTGCCCATGGGGCGGGGTCTGATCACCCACACCGGGTCTCCCACCCTGAACTTCTGCGCTGTCGAGCTCGGGGCGGACTTCTGACGCTCAGCATGCTCCTTCTCGAGCTGCTGGCGGATGTCCCGCGCCGTTTGCTCTTGCCGCGCGAAGAATTCCCTTGCATCCATAGCCATGCCATCACCGGACAAGGGAAGTCCCCTACCCAGGGGGTCCCTGCCGAACAGAATCTGGTGCAGGGACAAACCGCCCGGTGTGGGGGTGTCATGATGGGCCTTTAGAGCAGGCCACATCTCCTCAAACCAGTTCCGCCGTGGATTGGTGATGTGGATCTTGCGCAGCTTCTCGAACAGCTGCCGTCCAGCCACTTCAGCACGGCCGTTAGACCGGCTGAGATAGGCGACGCTCTTGGCATGACGTATTCCCATGAGGGAACACATAGCCTTGAACCAGCCACCAGTAAACTGGGGCCCTCGGTCACTGCAAATGGTGCGGGGGATGTCAAAGACGGTCAGCCAATGACGAATCATCATGACTGCCACTTCCTTGGCAAGCAACCCCTTTTTGCGTGCCGGAACGGCTACAACGTAGCCGCTGTGGCGGTCCACACAGAGAACCACACAGTCAAAGGTCTCCTTGCCAATGTGCACCTCGGGCATGGAGAAGACGTCCATGGCCACGCTCTCCATGGGCTGGTCAGGAAGCGGGGTCCATTGGGGTTCCCCCTTGACGTTCCGGTTATCGGGATTGCAGGCCTGGCAGACCGAGCAACCCTTCCTGACCTTCTTGATGGCGGTGTAGAGAACGATATGGTCGATCTCGAACCGACGCTGCATGTCAAGAGCTTGCTTCTTGACCCCTGGGTGCAGCATGTGGTGGTGCCAAGCTTCACACAGCTCGAGCACCCGGGACTCTGGTACTAGCAGCTTACCATTCCGGTAGAGCTTGCCATCTTCCTCAGTCAGCCCCTTTGGCCACTTCTGCCCGTCGTCAGGGTCGGTCACAGCCCTATACTCGGCCGCAAAGGCCTCAGACTTGGCGTAGTCGTCGGTCCAGTCGTCCTGGAGGCAAGACTTCGGGAAGAGGTGCTTGTCGGACTCAGCTCCCTCAGGGGCGAGTACACTGACCGCTCTGCTCACCCTCGACGCGAGGGGGGCATCTGCGGCCATGACGACGAAGCATTTGGCACCCTCCTCCTCCATCAGGCGCTCCATTTCGATGATCCTCTTGGCTTCAGCGGTCTCAGCCTCATCGCCATGGGCAGAGATGTCCGTCATGCCCTTGCTGGCGGGATAGGCCCACCTACTGAGACAGTCCGCCACGGTGTTATCCTTTCCAGGAATATACACAACCGTTAGGTCGAACTTGGCCAAGGTCTCATGCCATCTTGCCCGTCGGGAGGCGGGACCTGAGGGGGTGTCCACGTGCTCCTTGTGCCACGACTGCAGACTCTGATGGTCGGTGCAGACGGTGACGGGATGGAGGGCTATGTACCCAGCCCATTTCCTGAGAGCCATGACGATGGCATACGCCTCCTTTTCACGGGGCGTCCACGTCCGTCTCTGGCCTTCCGCCAGGACTCGGCTCCAGAAGGCCACGGGCACGTGCCTCCCGTCGTCAAGCACTTGCTCCAACACAGCGCCAATGGCGTAGTCGGAAGCGTCGGTGCGCAGGACGAACCCTCGGTCGGGATCCACGAGGTGCAGACCCACTGCGGATAGCAGCGCCTGCTTCATCCCCTCAAAGGCACGGTCGGACTCAGCTGTCCAGACCAGAGCCTTCTTGGACCCCTTCTTGGTCTCCTCTCGGTTGCCCTTGAGCATGGTCGTCATGGGGGCTGCATACTCGGCATACATTTTGATATACCCCGAGTAGTAGTTGCAGAACCCCAGATACGCCCGTAGCTCAGAGACTGTCTTGGGCTTTTCCCAGTGCTCGATCGCGGCCACTTTGCCAGGTATGGGCTTTCGCTGCCCGTTCCCGACTACGTGGCCAGCGAAGACCACCTCGCTTACCGCAATGGTGGCCTTGTCACTGCTGCCCGTAAGTTTGTGCCGAACCAGAAGGTCGAGCACTCGAGTGACGTCCCTCTCATGTGCCTCCAGGAGCTCCTCGTAGCTCATGCTGGGGTCCCCGGACGCGATGATCACGTCGTCCACGAAGGGGTCCGCACAGTCGCGCACCGGCTCAAGCAGGTTCTCCAGCATCCGCTGAAAGGCTGCATTGCCGTTGGTAACGCCCATGGGCATCACCTTCCACTGGAGAGGTCCAAGCGGAGTGCTCATGGCTGTGCTGGCACGGGACTCGTCGGCGAGAGGCATCTGATGATAACCATGTTTCAGGTCAATCACCGTGAAGATCCTCCGCCGGTGCCCTTTTTGCAGCATATCCTCAATGAGGGGCAGCGTATAGCTGTCGTGCTGCGTTTGGGCGTTCAGGCCGCGGTAGTCGACCACGAGCCGCCACTCACCGGCAACCTTCTTGGGGACGACGAAGCAGGGAGAGGCCCACTCGGAGTGGCACGGCTCAAGCCAGCCTCTCTGGATGAAGTCACGGAGGATCTTCTCCATGGCCTCTTTCCTCTCGCCCCTCAGGGCAAACTCCCGGTGCCGATACACACGGGGGTCCTGCTTCAGTCGTATCTTGGCCTCGCCATACGGTCCACGCACCGGTGGGGGGAACACAGGTTTTCCGCTGAAGAAGGTCTCGCCATACTTCTGCTTCAGCCTGGCCCTCAACGCCTGGATCTTGGGGCAATTGTCGGACTCCGCCTTGGCTTTTCCGTGCACTTGAACCACGGAGCTTACTTGAGGGGTAGCTACTCCGCTCGCTTTCGGCTCAGGTGGTCTTCCCAGGTGGCCCAAAGGGCCATCTCTGGTCTTGCCTCGGAACAGATCGCCGTAGGTGGGTGGGTTACCGCCAGGCGGCTCGTCTTGGCTGGACATGTGATCCAGCACCCTCTGTACGAAGGTATTCCCATCATAGGAACCAGAGACGATTGAGTCCACTTCCCACCAGGCTTTGTCCTGGCCTTTGCCCTCACGCTGGTTTCCCCAGTCGTGAAAGGGCTGATCCATATACCCCTGAACCAGATCCCACTCCTCTTCAGTGAGAGGGTCTTCCGAATCCGATTCTTCGATGTCAACAGGGGGAACCGCAAAGCATTGCCGCCAGGGCTCTGCTATGATACGGTTGACACACACGAAGTCCGTGGCGTCGGCCTGATCAAGGCCCCCATCCACATAGTGGAATTCTGTTGGCCATCTCTGGGGTGGCATGGGCTGTCCCTTAGCGTCCTGATAGACACTCTCTCCAGCCGGTAGGACGACCTTGTTTAAGGTCATGTTGGTCAATGATGCTACCCAATGTCGGGTACTTTCCTCCTCGGTGCATCCCATAGGAACAACCAGCACTGCCTTGGAGCGGTCGTTGCGAATCTTCGCTATCGCTCTTGGAATGTCCCAACGGGGGCAATGGATCCACATCAATCCTTGATGCGGACCCCAGTACTTCTTCCACGCGGAGTCCTGTGCGCTCCAGTACTTCTCACACACCCGCAGATGGGCGGAGGTTCCTGGAGAGAACGCATCCAGGGCAAGATCCGACGCTCCCAGGTCCGCGACCACTCGGTTCGCCACTTCCGGCCTTACGCCGTACTCCTGGTTTGCTGGACCAGTTGGCTCAGTGTCCAGTGCGGCCACTTCGAGCTGATTGCGTTCGGGGTGGATCCATTGGCATTCCACATGGTGCTCAGGTGACGATAGCCACGAGAGCTGGTCGTCCTGGTACAGGGTCATCGAGGCCTGGGCCGGGAGAACGCCGGAGTCCGTCTCCATCATGAAGTCGTACCCAACGATCATGTCCCAGTCCATCTCGGCCTCGTAGAAGCGACCGTGCAGGAGGATTTCCTTGCCGAGGTCTGGGCGACTCAGCTCACGATGGTTCACGAACTGCAGCCCGATGGCCGCTTCCTTCGTGCCTCCCACCATGTACTGGCCGTTCGCCACCTTCAGCCTGACAGGTTTCCGACTGTCGGTGAGACACTCTGGCGGAAGCAGGCCAGCCTTGACCAAGCTGACTTGAGCTCCCGTGTCGACCAACACGTCGAAAACCTTTTCCACTTCCCCGCATAAGGCACGGACCTTAAGATGCAACTGCCGCTCGCGACCGACACGGCGCACGGCGTGCAAACTCAGGATCTCCGGCCGTTCCAGAAGCTCCACCAGCGACTGGTGCAGGTCGTGGACAATGGGCTCAGGCTGCCCATCTGCAGCATCCAGCTGCGGTCCGGGTGATCCTCCGATACTCTCGGATAGATCCTGTAGTACATTGAACACATTCTTGGTCGCGAAGGACGGACGGGTGCAAGGGTTCGTGCCTTCACTTGCCCTCACCCCGCCTCCGCGACTGGGCGCCGGACCGGGCCTTCCGCCCGCAGCAGTCCCCTTGTGCTTATCGACTCCCGACTGGGATGGTTCGGCGCTTCCCACGTCACCATCCTGCGACCGCCCTAGCTGGGGCCCTTGGCTGCAGGGGCTCCGCTAGGGGGCGTCGGTTGTGGAGGAAGGGGTGTTCTCCTCCGCATCAACCTCGTTGATGCCCTTCTTCCTTCCCCCTTTCTTACCCTTGTTCTTGTCCTTGTCCTTGTTCTGGTCATTCTGGTTGTTCTCCTTGTTCTTGTTGTCCGACCTGGGGACCCAGTTCCTCTTGATCTCCTGGATCTCCTTGGCCAACTCGGTCCCCACCGACGACATCAGCTTGGCCAGCTCGTCCTTGTCGACCTCCATTTTGGCTTCCCGGATACCCGCGGGCGCACGCTTCTTCGACCCGTGCGCCTTCTTGTGAGCCTCCGTGTCGGCCTTGTGGACGGGGCATGTTCGGTGGTCATGGTTGAAGCCTTTCTTCCTCCCATAACATACGAAACAGCCCTGCGGGTGAGCTCGTATGAACTCCCCAAAGGACAGCGGAGGGTCGCCAATGCGGCGAGGGTCCCTCTTCTCCTGCTTCCTCCAACCCTGCTGCAGGGGCTTCCAGTTTCCCGGCTTGCTCCCCGCGTTCAGGTTCCTGGCCACGAAGGCGCAAACGGCCACCTCGGCGGGCTCATCGTCGTCGTCATCGTCGACGAGAGTCTCGTCGCCGCCGGCTCCCGCTGGGTCCATGGCAGCTTCCCCGCCAGGTCCCTCGCCAACGTAGTTGACGTCGCGGTCGCCTGGCCTCAACCCGCGGGTGTGGTGGAGGTTTCGGTACTCCTTGAGTACTTCCTCGCCAACCCACTCCAGGATCTCGTCGCAGCTCATCCGCGCCGGGATGGGCTGCAGACGGATGGTCTGGCCGCTCAACTCACAATCGTCAAGGCGCCACATCGCGGTCTTCTCGCGATCGCCCGAGACGGTGATGAGAAGAGCGTTCCGCAGGGAGCGCCGTTTGACATCCCGGGCCACGTTCTTCTTCGCCCAAGCCACCACGTTCGTATGATACTCCTTGGGGGGCATCATCTTGACCGTGTGGTTGGACTTGGCCCTCTTGGATTCCTCCTTGGTGACCCTCTTGATCCATGCTTCCGGCAGCATGGAGAGCAGGCGAGCCTGCTCGTCACCCTCGTTCCAATCCTCCACGTTGCGGCGGAAGAGGGTGTATTTCCCTCGGAAGTCTCGCCACTCTCGTAGGCGGATCTCCCGTCCATCATGCTCAAGCTTGATGGACTTCCAGCGCTTGGCCGCCACCTGCGGAGCGTCCACCCGCTCCTGCTCGTTGAGCCACTTCTTGGCTTCCTTGAGGGTCTTGATTTTCCCCTCCTTGGTCGCCATGAAGTATAGCTCTCCGAGCACTTCCGGCAGGCGGTACCTGAACCGTTTGAAGACATACTTCTCCGCATCAGCGGGAGGCAGGTCTTCAGTGACGGTCAGCCCCCAATCGTCCAGCTTCTCCAAGAAGCGGTCGAGATTGAGAGGGTTGCCGTCGTACATGGGGGGCTTGATGTCCTTCAAGTCTTCCCACACGGCGGCATCCGCGGCCTTAGAGACCATGAACGCCGGCCGCGAGGTCGACCGAGGTTCCCATCGGCCTCGCCCACGGACTCCCACGGCCGCCACGTCCATCTCCTCCATGGAACCCCTGTGGCTACGCCGCGGTTCCTCCACGTACGCTGAACCAAAGTGTTCACGCCGTACTGCATCCATGTACGCATCCTCATCACGGCGCCGGCGGCTGCGTTCAGCGGCCTCCCGTCGTACACCACGCGGCGGGCTGATGTCGAACTCCTCCAGGTCCAGGTCCAGGTCCTCACCTTCGCCGACATCCCACTCCACGTCTCCTCTGGGGACCTCGTCCCTGAGTCCACCATAACGTCCTCCAGCCGTTGGGATTGGCACCGGGGCTGGTGCCGGGCGTTGGGGGCGTACAGGCGTCCGCGGTGGAGCACGGCGGTTGCGGTACTCCGCGCTGAGCCACTCATCACGCCATTCCTCACTGCCACTGCCGGGCGGCACGCGCTCGTTGCGGCGGCCCGCGCTGCGGTGAGAGGGGGCGGTGAGAGAGGGGGCACTGGCGCTGGGGCGACTCCTGGGGGCTCCGCCAGGGGCGTGGGGTCTGCCTGGACCTGGTCCGGGTCCCCAGCCGTCGTCCGACGAGCCAGACTCCAGGGGTGGGTGGTCGCTGCCGACGCTCCCACGGGCTTCCAGCGCGTCCAGCCTCTCCTGCAGGCCGCTGACGACGTTGGTCAGCGACTTGGTCTCGGCCCGGGCGATGTCCAGCTCCTTCTGCGCGCGCGCGGCGACTCCGGAGATGCGAGTCATCTCGCCCTTGCCCGTGTCTACCTCCAGCTCGAGCAACTGGACTCTCCTGCGGAGGTAGACCATCCACCGCCAGGTGGTATCCGGGTCGCCGTCCCCTGGTGGGTCATCGGGGTCCCCAGGTGGTCCTCCAGGAGGGCCTCCGCCGGGTCCGCCCGGTTCAGGGGGTCCTCCCCCGTCCGGTGGTCCGCCTCCAGGGGGTCCACTTGGTGGGCGTCCTCCAGGGGGTCCTGATGGTCCTCCGCCAGGGGGTCCCGGTGGGTCTCCGCCGGGTCGCCTCGGTGGGTCCGAGGATGGGCGCTTCCTCGTGATGCCGAAGTCCATGTCGTCATCCTCGTCCATGTCGCCCCACCTGGGCGTCTGGGTCACGGAAGACTCCGAGCTCCGGTAGGGAGGAGGGAGATCCTCATCCTCACCTTCCGGTTCCATGGGGACGTCTCCGCCGCCTCCGCCCGTCCAAGCCACCACTTGGCGATGTCGGCGGCCTCGTTCATCCCCGTCACTGGCGGTGAAGAAGGGGTCACTGTCGTGGGGGTGCCCACCCGCTGGCCTCCGCGGCCTCTCGGGGGTCTTCCCCTTGCCCTTCCTCCGTCGACGGGTGGTGGTGCTACTGCTCCCACTGCTGCCCGTGTCGGCCTCATCCAGCTTCATCCTGGAGGAGGCGTCCCCTTCGAAAAGCTTTCGAAGGGTCTCCACTCGTGATCCTCCCGGGGGAGTCTCGCGGTGGAGTTTGGCCTCTGCCTCCTCCATTGCGGCGGCGGTGGCTGCGGCAGCTCGCGCTTCGGCTTCCTCCCGAGCACGAGCCGCCTCGGCTTCCCGGGCCTGCTGCAGCCGCGCCTTCCGCGCTTCCAACGCTGCCAGCTCCGCCTCCGTCTTGACCTTCTCCTCAGCGACCTTTTGTCGCGCGGCCTCGATGGCTTCCTTCTTGGCGGCGTCCTCCTGGGCCTTAGCCGTTGCTTCGGCGTGGGCCCTTTCCTCCGCCTCCTTCCTTGCCCTCTCTTGGGCAAGCGCCTCTTCCAGCGCCTTCACCTCGGCCTCCTTGCAGGCAATGGCCTCCTGCGTCCGGCGGGCTTCCTCGTCGGTTGCCCTGATCCGGGCAGCCACTGCCTCATGGGCGGCCGCAGCCGTGAGACCGGCCGCGATGGCTGCCACTTTCGAGGCGTGGTAGTCCATGCCTCTGCCCCACTCGGTGGCCTCCTCATGGGCGATGCCGATGGCGCCCTCCACGGCAGCGTTCTGCTGCGTGGCCCGTTGCCGGGCAACCCGAAGGTTGCAGGGCGCCCCACAGACGCGCTCACAGGCACGCGCCACGTCCCTTTGGGCGGGAGCGGCGCTGCTGCTGGAGCTGGCCTGGTCGGCCGGCATCCTCCCGCGGTGGGCCGACTCCACGTCGCTGCTGGGGCCTGCTGAGGCCTGCTGGGGCTTCAGAAGCAGCGGACGGGGCTTGGCCTTGGTCTGCCTGGCGACTTTGATGTAGTCGCCAAGGGTGGTGGAGCCGGGGTGATGACCACCATTGGCCCGTTGGGGACTGGGGGCTGGGGTTCCGCCCTTGGCGCCTTGGGCGGCTTCGGCGGCCAGGGACTCCTGGTACTCCCGCCACCTCTGGTCCCGCTTCCTGTCCCCGGCGGACCGCTTCTCCGTCGCCGGAGACGCGCTGCTGCTGCCCTGCAGCCTGCGCTCGCTCCCCGGTTCCGGGAAGTTCTTCTCGATCACGTCCCACAGGGAGACGTTGATCGAGGCGCCCGACGGGTAGGCGTTGGGGTCCTCGTCCTCCTCAATCCCGTCGGGGCGCAGCCCTTCGCCGGGCCTGTCTGGCCGGGTCCACGTCCTCCAGCGCTTGCGGCGGAAGCGGTACTCCTACCCTTCCGCCCGCAGCCACTCCTCCACTGCCCGCAGGCGGTCCTCCCCCATGTCCTCCCGGAGCTCGAAGCTCCCGGGCATGCCGCCTTCGCACTGGGGATTGCTGTAGCGGTATTGCTGGTCCCACAGCAATCCGCGCAGCAGGCGCGCCACATGGGGGTGGGGCTGCGACCACCTCCTACCCGCTTCTTGCCAATTCACCATGGCAGCGGGGGCGTAGTTGGTCTTGAGGTCCTTGATGTGCACTCGTTCAACTCAACGAACTGGTTGTGGTTGTTGAGGAGGGTGCTGCAGCACTGGATTGGAAGTGCGGCTGGTGCTGGTCAGCCGGTGGTTGTGGAGGTGGTTGACGCGGCCTTGCTGGTCGGCCGATGGGACTCCGGGTCGGCCGATGGGGCTGATGCAGGAGTCCTGGTCTGTGCACCTGTTTCACGGTCGCTGCGCGGTCAGGGCGATGCGCTGGACGGCGCTGCGGGCTCCGTGACGAACTCGGCGCTGTCGCTGGGCGGCGCTGCGAGCCGCTGCGCTGCGCTGCGAGCTGCTGCGCTGCGCTGCGAGCTGCGAGCTGCGAGCTGCTGTGACGGGCTGCTCGGGGTTGGTGGCCCCGAGTGGCACGCGAGGGCTGGGTAACCGCGCGGCGGTGAAACGCTTTTGATGCGTTCCCGTGGGGGGCCGGCCACGGGACGCTGCGGGACACGCGCAAGTGAGCAGGCAGGCAAAGCACTACGCTCACAGGGGCATCAATGCGCTCATGTCATGTGACAAAGCGTTTCAGAATCCTTGCCACTCTGCAAGAGGGAACAAACGTATGTACAACAACACATCAGGATATGTACACATGGGGTGAAGACTGGACTGGGGTAAGGGCATCACAGGACAATAGACACTCCATCCTAACTTGTATCCCAATCCCAGGTCCGACCCTCTCAGTGGCTGGTGGGGGCGGGGGCTCAAACACAACCCATGCCCTGCTCAGTCCGGACCCTGAAACCCTGCCAATAGGGGGGGTGTCCCGCCCAGTCACAGGTGAGTTCCTGGGAACCAAGATACTCCAAGGCCAACCGACAGTGGCTCCCCATGCTCCCTCAACAGCAGGTCTCAACTCCAATCTGAGCCAGAGATATGGCCCCGCCATAATCCCTCAGGAGTTGGTAGCTGAAAATGGGCTGTTTCAGCCCAAACTGATATTTGCTCCAAAATTCCCAAAATTGACCCCTCGTCTGGACCCGCCAGAGGTAGGGACGAGGCAACTGACCCTATGCCCTTCGAGTACGAATTCCCTGGAGCCCTCACCCAACCTGGTTCCCTCTGAGGTCCCGGCATCAGGGCAACACGGATGAGTCAAGTGGGGTCATGATGCCAAAATCACCAAAATTGGCGTCATTCCCACACGTGGCTCGCCCGGCCAAGGTAAGGCCAATGGCTCACAGGGTAGGAGGCAGGACCTAGGACTTATATCTGAGTGTACAACTTGGATTTAGGTCCGGGCTCCCTATGGGCTTAGAGGAATGGGGCCGCCAATTGACCACGCGGAAGGGGGAAATTGGGGTCCCAAAATTGGGTCATTTTGGCTGCCTGAAATGAGCCAAAATTCGGTGCGCTCCCAATAGTATATCTCCACGCCGGCTTGGAGATCGGATCCGCCATTCCATACGCGATCCACCGGGAGTCCAACAGAGACTCCCATGCCCTTGTCCCTCAAAGATCTCCATGCCACTTGGCGTGGTGACGATCCCAATTGGGTCCAGAAATGCCAAAATGGCAAAATTGCCCACACGCACTTTGGGCTAGCGCCTTAACGAAGGTTGCTCCGCTTCGCCCACGTGGTGTGTGAACCATGGGGACCAATGTCCATATCATCCATGTCATATATGGTCCATTGGTCCAAGCGTCCGGCGTGCACGAAGGTTAGAACATGGTGCACGGCGGGCAGCAAAAGTGGAAAAATGCTCAAAATGGCCAAAAATGCGCACACTCATGGTTGGGGCAAATGAGGCACATGCCCGACTTGGACCGGAGTGTGCCATAGGATTGGTATCAAGTCATATGTATCCAACATATCTTTTGGGCGTCGCCCAACTCCTCCGGTATTGGGAATGGCAGGGTCGCCAAGTGAGCCCATGATTTGGGGTAGTCCCAGATCGCCAACATGGCGGCCACGGTATGCCAAGCCTAAGAGGAGTTATTCACCGGGTCCAAGATATGTTGGGCACCGAAGTATGTACCCTCAAAACATACTTGGGTCATGATGTCAATTGAGCGCAACGTTGAGATACAAGGTCGCCACTTGACATCATGACGGGCCAAAAACGGCAAAATTGGCACAAGCACACACAAAAGTGCCTTGAAAGGTGCATAATTATATTATAATATCTTCGGCTTGGATCGTGCAATCACTTAATCCCTCTAAACACAATGACTTGACACCAATGACCTCCGATCCGACATATGTGCTCCACTTGGGGCGCCTTGAAAGGTTACGAGCGCTACTTCCCAAGTGGGCACATGAAAATATGGAAAATTGCACAATACACACCTTGCTCCCAACGCATCGCTTCGGGATCACCACACAAGCTTCCCTTCACGAAGGTTAGGCTTGCAATTGACCGTAGGGAGTATGGAGAAGGGGCTTGCACAATATGCGGTCCATTGGCGGGCTTGGCTTGGAGTAATGGACCCGCCAAATGGGCACGCAACACAACACATGGCACATACCACATATTGCCCAAAAAGGTAGCTCCCACCACGATATGTCATGCCCCTCCAAGGGCATAACTTTGTGTCAATCGCTCATAGGAACTCAAGGAGAGTTCCTATGCTACACCAACGCTTGCGCGCTACACTCGAAAGTTATCTTAACGCACGCAATATCATGGCCAAAGAGTTGTAACGCAAACTCTACCCTCTTGACCATGATCCATTACACTAGCGCGCACGTGTGGAAACGCAAGGCATATAATGATTTCTAAATTACGTCGGGAGTATTGTGAATACATCCCACGTTTCCTTGTCGTCAATACTCGCAAGCGGCACGAGATATGACCCTCACAAGTGGCCTCACGAATCAACTTTGTTTTGCCCATATCTTTAAGATAAATGGAGGGCAGGATAAAAGGGAAGTTGATTCGTGCATAGGGAAGCACGTAGGTCCACTCGAAAGAGGTCAAATCAAGTGCGGGGATGTCGAAGTCGAAAATCCGATTTCGACATCCTGAAAAATTCGGATTAAGGTTGCGAGTGTAAGATGTGAAAATTGCGGAAGCGTCCATGCAGTTCCTGAAGGCTTTGGAGCCTTCGTGACGGATTGCGTTAAAATTTCCATTATAAACAGTTAAACTGGCGGTTACGGTAAAGTCGCGATCCAACCGCCAGCAGTCAAAACAGTGAATATCAGAACGGAAGCGTAAAACTTGATGGAAACAATATGAAAATAAAACCCTGTTGATTCCTGATGTTCTGATATACAGATCTCCGCTGGCGGTGCATCGGTTGCCGATGCGGGGCTTTACGGCACGGAATGGAGCGTCAACGGGTGTCTTCCCTTCCGTACATGGGGTTAGTGGACCGGAGACCGGTTGTATGCCGTAACCTAGCCATGGGGTTCTGGGTACCGCTTCAGTATGTGTTATATGCATGGTATGTGCTTCGATATGCTCACGCCCATGTTATATATCTCCGTTTGTAGGAAGATATATGGAGTCATACGTGGCAAGGGCTTCGCCCATGTCCCAATGGTGAACTCCATAGCGCTGGACTAAGTCTACCGCTCATATAGTGCATGTGGGAGGGCTTACGGAGCGACCCACAAGCGCCATTATTAATTTTCCCATTTTCGTGGTGCGTGTTGGGAGGGGGTTCGAAGGTGTCCCTATGCGTCCATGTGGGCATTCAAGTCGGGGCATTGTTTGCAAATGGTCCCAAGCAATTGTGTTCTGAATCATATGTTGATACCATGGGTGAGCGAAGTAATATACTATTGTAATTATCTTGAATTTGGCATTATTTGCATGTTTTTGACCTCATTTTATGCTCAATTTTGTGTTTTATGTGCTCAACTGGTCGGCTAACAGTAAAGTGCCTAGAGATTCGTGAACTATGGTATGTTGCTTATATGTTGGCTTATGCTTCGGTGTTGTACCTCACCATATGCCGAATCACGTGGTCACTTTGGCTCGGCACACGAGGCCTCACAAAATTAGGTCTCAAATTCATGAGCTGACTTGTGAAGCATGTCATGTACATAACCGGAGGGGTTTCGGAGCCAATGATGGGATATTCTTCGGCATGAACCTTTGGTCTATATCACCCTTGTATACTACTTTCCGGTTTGACACATGCATGGAGCATTTGGATATTTGCCGTATGCTTTTTTGAGTATATAATTGACTTTTGGGCATAATGGTGTGATTTGCCTGATTTTCTCATGTTGTGAGGTCATCTTCATGGGGCACCTCTCCAAGCCCAATCGACTCCAAGTCCAACCAAGTATATGTCAGGGTAGGGCATGGTCCTGAGGGCCACTCTAGGCCATGACACGCCACCTCCCCTATTGGGCTAGGATTTAGAGGCTTGGAAAGGAACACATTTTTGGGGTTTGTGTAGTGACTTTTGACACATAGCATTTAGCCATCTCATTTGACTGGGTTCAGGGCATCATGTTGGTGAGTCAGGGGAAGGTCTTGAGTCCAGGGAATGAGGGGTCTATGGCTGAGTCTGTGTAGGTTTACCTCTTTCCCCAACTTTGCTTTATTTGTGTTCATATGACAATTTCAGGGCTTTCCTCTTTGGTGCAATTCTTGTACATGCCCGCCACCGTGAGACAACCGGGGTGCTGAACGGAAGCCCACAGTGTGGATTGGGTTATTGCTGTATTTGTGGGATCTGGTTGCTGTTCAGGGTTGAAGGAGGATTTTATTTTCTATATTCTTGGATTTTGGACCCTGGACTTTGAGAAATGCAATCGCTGATCAGGAGCAAATCAGCAGGGGTGACAGGCGGAAGGGGCACAGCAGGGGCCGGTCATGGTAGGGACCTTCTTTATCACCCAAAAATGGCCAAAAAATGCCAATTTTTAGCCGAAATCGGTATTTTCTGCGTCCGGGGTTTCCCCCTTGCCTATATTGGGGGTGCTGGACTAAAAGATGATGGTTTGCATGCCAATATAGCCATTTGATAAGTGTTTCAGAGCCGCCGCCACCAAGAAAACACCCCTTTTCACCCAAAAATGGCAAACAAAATGCAAATTTTTAGCCCAAATCAGGTTTTCTAGGCTGGGTGGTTAGTTGGTGCCCCCCGTGCTTATTTTTGAGGGTGCTGGACTCAAAAAAAGATGTGTTGCATACCATTCAAGCCATTGAACAGGTGTTTCAGGGCGGCCGCCACCAAGGGGGGAGTTGAAATTGAGTAGGAGGGCGTTGAAGTTGACGAGGACGGAGTTGAATTGAGTAGGAGGGGGTTCAAATTGAGTAGGAAGGAGTTGAAATTGACGAGGAGGGGGTTCAAATTCAGTAGGAGGGAGTTCATTTTCATTTGGAGGAAGTTCAAATATAGCAAGAGGGAGTCAAAGCTGAGTGGGAAGGAGTTGAAATTGACGAGGAGGGAGTTGAAATTGAGTAGGAGGGAATTGGAATTTAGGGAGTGGATTTTCATTTAGAGAGAGTTCAAATTGAGAGGGAGGAAGTGAAAATTGAGTACGAGAGAGTTGAAGTTGAATAGGAGGGAGTAGAAGTTGAGTAGAACGGGGATGATTTTCATTTAGAGCGACTTGAAATTGAGTCGGAGGGAGTTGAAATTGAGTAAGAGAGTGTTGAACTTCTTTTGGGTAGAGTTGAAATTGAGAAGGAGGGAGTTGAAATTGCCTGAGAGTGAGTTGAAACTGACTTGGAAGGAGGTAAAGTTGAGTAGGAGGGAGTTGATTTTCATTTGGACACAGTTCAAATTGAGCAGGAGGAAGTGAAACCTGAATAAGAGGGAGTTGCAATTGACTAGGAGGGAGTTGAAATTGGGTAGAAAGGAGTTGATTTTCATTTGCAGAGAGATGTAACTGAGTAGGAGGAAGTTGAAATTGATTAGGAGAGGGTTGATGTTCATTTGGGTAGAGTCAAACCTGAGAAGGAGGGGGTTGAAATTGACTAAGAAGGAGTCAAAATTGAGTAGGAGAGAGTTGATTTTCATTCGGAGGGAGATCGAATTGAACAGGAAAGAGTGAACCTTGAGTAGGAGGGAGTTGAAATTGAGTAGGAGGGGGTTGAAGTTCATTTGTGGACAGTCCAAATTGAGTTGGGAGGAGCAATGTGTTTCAAGACCCAATTGTTGCAGAAGAAAAGCGGTGTAGCAGGCCAGCGGAGCACTGCATGCACAGGCACAAAAGCGAGTCACACTGATTTCGCTGTAGGACCTTTCATAGTGCCTACAAACAAATGAAATGTTTTTTCTAGATAAGAACATACAAAGCATTCATGCATCGATCCAACATCTGAGTTTGTCGACATTTACATCTGCGTGCACGCGCTAAGCGCTTCAAGTGTGCATGTGACTGCTGCGTTCCCCTCCTTGGCAGCGCTTTTTAGAAATGTTGCCAAAAACTGCCGGAATCGCAACGGGAAATGGGGATTTTTCAGCCCGCGGCGCACATGCGCACATGTGCACATACCTCACCATTTTTCTTCTTCAACAACCTCTGCTGTTGGTTCTTTATATCTTGTTGTCTGTTATGAGGAGAAGAAGGCCGTGCGTTTGGGTTAAGGGTAGAGGCGGCCTGCGCCCCCACGTAGAGAAAAACTCTAGGGGACCTAAGGCCACGTGAACGCATGGATGCACCCGCCCCCATGAGACAACAGGGAGCCCGGGGGTATAGGGTAGGCCACGCGGAGGAGCCACACACAGGCACACATGTATATTTGCAGTGCTGTTGTTGTCGGAAAATACAGCATTGGTTTTCGGAAACACACGCATAACGAAACGGAAGGCTTTCTTTGATGTTGTTCAGAAGCTAGACGACAGAGAGGCGAATCAAAAATGCAAAGATTTGGAGGGAGAAGTGCTGGAAAAACAAGTAGCATATGTTTGCTCTGTTAAAAATGTATTTCAGACAAGAAACGGGCTTGAAGAAAACTGGAAATGGATGGTTTTCATGTAGCATGAATAAAAGCATGTCCTTTAGTCTTTACAGCACTTTGCAATACCATTCATACAAAGTGACATACATACTCTCCATTTGCGGAATCTCTGTCTTTCTCTCCAATCCGATCATATTGCAGAAAGGTTATCAAAACACGCTGTTGGAAGAGGAACAAAGGCATGTTCCTTAGTCCTTGCAGCGCTCTGCAATACCATTCATGCTAGGTGACACTTTTACTCCCTATTTGGTGAAATTTCTTTCTTTTTTCTCAATCCGATAATATTCACATGGTTGGGCAACGAACAAAGGCATGATCTTTACCTCTTACATCGCTCGACAATAGCATTTGTGCAACATGACATACGTAGTATCCATTTGATTGAATTCTTTCCTTCTTTCCCATCCGATCATATCTCACAGAGTGTAAAGAAATAATAGTGAAGGAGGAACAAAGGCATGTTCTTTACTGTATAGAGCATTCTGCAATAGCTTGCATGTGACGTACCTACTTTCCATTTGATTTTGTCGTTGTCTTTTTCTGCAATCTAATCTTACTCCATAAAGTAATTACACACTGTTGGAGGTCATGGTTCAATCATTACCTGAAATATTGCAAGGAGCAACTACGACAGGTAAAAGAAATTAGTGAGCTGCTGCAGATCCCACAACATCAAGCATTTCACTGATTTTAATTGTAGCAGCGAGCAGTTTCACAGTGGTCGCGCACAGTTGCGGCGCCATGTGCTCAGCGCGCGGCTCGTATTTGACCGATCTGCTTAGCCGATCTGACCGATCTGCTTAAGAGGTCATATCTGATTAACCATCCCCCGCAGGCGGTACCACAGTGTACAGTTACAGGTGCGTACGCGACGATTTAGCAGACTGAGTCCAAATAGACAGACTGTGACTGAGACTTGACTGAGTCAAATCTCGATGACTCGTGACCGACTGGAGTCAGTCAGCGGCAAACCTGACTCGCGACTGAGTCATGACTCAGTCAGCCCAAAAAGTCAACTTAAGTAGGAATCGAATCGCCCCTGCAGCTGATCCTACTGTTTGGTATGCAGCCCTGAACGAACCAAATTGTTGCAGCGTACGTTCGATCCTTGATGATCCCAACGAGTTTTGAGATACCAAGCTGTTCATTTTGACATGTCGACTTTGTATCTTCTTGGTGTTTTGTTCTTTGTACCTTTTTTTGGCTGTGTAGCTGGTGGCAGGGCTCGTGGGGCGACAGGTACATCTTTTGTTGACGGTCTGATGTTGCGATTTGCGACAATGTTCACGAGTTGCTTTGAGTTTTGCAGTCCTGCCAATGTCACAATCGTGTTGTAGATTGCAAGCTTTGGGCATTTGTGTGCCAGGCTATCGAAGCAATGCCAAAGCAATGGGAGACTTTCTGACTGTCCATCTTTTTTTGTCTTTGAATCACTGATGAGTGTTTTGCTGATTGTGTAGCCTTTCTTCCTCTCGAACAACCACCAAGTTAAGGTGGTTGCCCAAAAAAAGTGGCTGAGATCTCCACTTTTTTAGGGGGAAGGTGTTTGCTTCTTTGGAGATGAGGTTTGGTAATGAGCATTACGTTCTAGACGCGGATACCATGTTTGGGGGGCAAGACAATTAAAGCCCAAATTCCAATATTCTCTTTTCTACATGTTATCAAGCAATATGGTTGGTTAGTTTGCCTACAAACGTCAATTCGTTATGGAGAGTCCTCTACTTTGCTTGAGTGTTAAGCTATTTTGTATTGTGGGCAAACATCTCCTTTAAAGAAGGTCCCTACCAGGACCGGCCCCCGCTGTGCCCCTTCCGCCTGTAACCCCTGCTGATTTACTCCGGATCAACGATTGCATTCCTCAAATTCCAGGGTCCAAACCCAAAAATATAGAAAATAGAAAATACAATCCTCCTTCAACCCTGAACAGCAACCAGATCCCACAAATACAGCAATAACCCAATCCACAATCCAATCCAAATGGCGGGCTTTCGTTCAGCACATCGATTGTCTCACGATGGCGGGCATGTACAAGAATTGCACCAAGGAAGAAAGCCCTGAAATTGGCATATGAACACAAATAAAGCAAAGTTGGGGAAAGATGGAAACTTACACAATCACAGCCATAGACCCCACATTCCCTGGACTCAAGACCTTCCCTTGACTCACCAACATGATGCCCTGAACCCAGTCCAATACGATGGTTAAATGCCATGTATCAAAAGTCACTACATAAACCCCAAAAATGTGTTCACTCACAAGCCTCTATATTCTAGTCCAATAGGGGACGTGGCGTGTCATGGCCTAGAGTGGCACTCAGGACCATGCCCTACCCTGATATAACCTTGGTTGGACTTGGAATTGAATGGGCTTAGAGAAATGACCTATGAGTTTGAACTCATAACATGCCAAAAAACTGCCAATTCACACCATATTGGCCATATATCACATATATGCTCAAAATTGAAGTTACCACTTATCCGAAGGCTCAAAGCATGCATGGAATCGAAGTCTAATATTCATGGAGGATATAGACCAAAGGTCAATGCCCATGTACATCCCACTTTACCCTCGAAACCCCTTCGGATATGGGCGCCACGCACTGCCCAAGTCAGCCCATGATCTTGAGACCAATTCTTGTGATCCTTCGTGCGCCAAGCCAAATGGAGTACACGATCCGGCGCATGGTGGTGTTCAACTTCAAAGCATATGCCAACATATGAACAACATACCATGGTTCGACTCTCCATAGGCTTCTTGCTGTTTGCCGACCAGGTAAGTACACAAAACGCAAAAATGAGGAAAAATTGAGGTCAAAAACATGAAAATATGACCAAATACAAAGTTGTCATGATAGTATATCTCTATGCTCACCCATGATATCCGCTCATGATTCAATACACAAATGATTGGAACCATTTGCGAACAATTCCCCCACTTGGATCCCCAATCGGGCGCATGGAGATACCTTCGCCACTCATATCTACATGCCCCATGAAAATGGGAGTGCACTCATGGATCTCTTTGCCAAACATACCATGAGCAATACATATGCGGTAGACTTAGTCTGGCGCTTTGAATTCCACAATTGGGACATGGGCAAAGCCCTTGTCACGTATGGCTCCCCATCTCTTCGGCCACACGAAGATATATAACATGGGCGTGAGCATATCAAACATATACCATGCATATAACACATACCCTCAAAACGTGGCTCCCACCATGATATGCCATGTCCGTCCATGGACATAAATTCACGTTAAAAATACGTAGGAACCCAAGGAAAGTGGCTATGCAACCCCAACACTCATGCGGTACACTCGAAAGTCGCATTAAAATATTCGGTTGCACGGTCCAAGAGTTATATATCACTTTATACCCTCTTGACCATTATCCCTTGCTACACCGGGCATGTGTACACACCAAAGGCGTTTGATGCTTCCTAAATTAACTTGTGACCAAGGCGCTTGCAACGCAACTTTCCTTATTCTCTTTCCTCACACTCCCTCGTAGATATGGCCCTTCCAAGTGGTCCCACGATTCACTTTTGTTTCCCTTATATCTCCAAGTCAAATGGGTGGCAAGTATAAGGGAAACCTGATTCGGGCATAGGGAAAAGAGTATGACCACTCGAAGAAGACCAAATCAAGTGCGGCGATGTCGAAGTCGAAAATCCGATTTCGACATCGCGAAAAATTCGGATTAAAATTTCGAGTGCTTATTTAGAAAATTGCGGAAGCAACGAACCCTTTACAGATGAAATCTGACCCTTCATCGGAGTTTCCGCCAAAATATCTGGAAATAACCGTTAACCAATCGGTTAACGCAAAATCGCGAGCCAACTGACGGTCGCCGATACATTGACCATCAGAACGAAAGGCTGAAAAATTACGGAAACATCATGATAATAAAACCCTGTTGATTCCTGATATTCTGATATATAAATCTCCGCTGGCGGCGCCTCGGTACTGAATATGGCCGCTCGTAGCCGGAATGGCCAAACCTATCACACTATCACATCGGGTTAGTTCAGGTGGACAGGAGAGAGTGATATCAGCCAATGGCGGCTTGCCGGCACATAGATACACACCCCAAGTGACCCCAAGATAGCCACGGGGGTCCGAACCGGCTTCACCCCCCTTCTCAGAGCGTTGTTACCGCTCGGAAGTCATTGAAGAGAGGACGGGAGGACCCCAATGGGCTCCAACCCCCCCCCCCATGTCCCAAGGACACATGGAGGCCCCACACACGTCGTAGGCGTCCCCCATGCCCCAAGGGAGGGGTGAGGACACTGATAATCGGTGCCCTACGCCATATCCGGTCTCCTCTTGATCTACAACATGGACCAAGGGGATCAAAGATAGAAAAACGTCGTCGGTCGACCTAAATAAGTATACCACAGTGACCGAACGCCACGGCGACCCCAGGGTACGAGTCCCCCTCCCCACCCCCCACCATCTGCACAACCAGCGACACCATCACCAGCACCAACCGGAACACCGACAACGACAGCCTCACCAACAACCGACACCCCCCTACCGCTGCCACCCACCAGTCACGCCACCCTACGTCAAAGCGACCCACCAATGCCGCACCCCGAACCACACTTACACCCGAAACAGGCACCAGCACGCCCGGCCGAGCCGTCAATGGCACCACCGCCCATGGCACCGCCTACACTCACCACCGCCACCACCACCCCGCGCGAGGCCAGGAACCCCCGGCGTCGCCAACGGCCTCAACGAGCACCGACACCACCAACACCACCACCGCCGGACGGGGACTACCCACAATCCAGGAACATCTCCACCACCAACAACCAATACACCACCCGCGGCACCCCACCATCGCCAACGCCATCACGGCACCCAACACACCTCCACCACCAGAGGCGACGTGGGCCACACCACCCGTCAACTACAGCACCCTCGCCACCACCGCCACATCCGGCCCACAAACGTTACGCCCCAACGACCAGAAACAACACCCTCACTATCGACACCATCGACAACACCACATACGCCCATACGTCACCCACGCCATGCTCACCAACCATCACCTCGTCATCAGAGGCACCAACACCACCGGCGACGACGACAGCGACAACAGCTGACCCACCAGCTAACCACCATCAACCATAGCCCAGCACCAACTTCATCTACTCTAACGCCCATACCACCCGCGCCAACAGCGCCGCCACCGACACAATCATCCACTCCGGCGCCCACACCACCCTCACCACCAACATCACCACCACCCCCCCAGGGTCAGGGCCCGCGGGAAACAGAACGGCAGAGCGAGCACGCCACCACCCGCACGCTTCGCCCACCCTATCGTACACCGCTCCGCAACACGCCCCCCCCCCGCTCCCCCTGACAGGGCGTGCGCTCCAGCCCACTGCTGGGAAGACGACTTCGACATCCTCCCGGCCATCCGACACCTACTGGCAGCCACGGCCCCGCGCCCACAAGCCCACCAGCAACCCACGGAACCGCAAGAGCCCGACCACCCCATGCCACCACGCTCCATATCCCCCGCGTCCACCGCAGACCGGAACGCGGAACACCAGCGAGAGGAGCCCGACCCCGGCCGCGCCGCCACGCCCCCACCGCCCCCCCCCCCCCAAAGGACATCTACGCCACGCTGGCCAGCACCCTAGCCCCCATGGACGCCGAGCAGTACTACCAGTCCGTCCAACGAGACCTCCCTGAGGACCACGCGACCCTCCAGGGGTGGAAGCAGGAGAAAAGGAACGACAACGAGTGGGGCACAGAGGAAGACCTTCTCTGGGAAGACACCTGGAAAGGCACCGCGGACGCCTTCCTGGAGGCAGCAGCCGAAACCTACCCCCGCCCGCCCGGGGACACTAGACACGGCCTCCACGCCCTCCTAGCGTTCCACAGCTGGAAACACCGCCACACCGTCACCCTCCACCCCCTCGACCACAATCTACACCGATGGACACCTGAAGACGACGCCACAGCCACCATCACCGTACAGCAAAGCCCCGAGAACCCGGAGGAATACCACATCACCTGGGACGATCCGGCACCCCACCCCCCCGCCTCCCCCACCCTCCCAGATGTCTTCGCCACCATCAGTGCAGAGCTCCAGGAGGCGAAAGCCCCACAGCAACTGGACGAAGAGATGCCCCAGGCCCCATCACCATCAACCACACAAGACCAACCCCGCACAGAGCCCCTCACCCACCCCATCACCACAATGGAGCTCCCCCCACAACACCGCACCACCCCAGACCGAAACGGGTTTCGAGACCTGCCGCGGGAATGGGCGGTCCACAACGGCACACTCCGATGGGACGAAATCACACCGGGCCTCCAGGCCATCCGCCTCCACTCGATCACAGAGCCCACCACCACCTGGGCACTACCGACGGACCGCCACCACCTCCTCCTCACCGTCCAAGGCGATGCCACGATCACACCCACGGAAGGAGACCCCGTAACAGCAGCCCCCGCCCACGCCGTCGACATACCCCCGCAAGCATCGTCGACACCTATGACGGTGCATCCAGGCCCCACCCCATGGCAGGCCATCGTCATCACCTACCCCGCCCCCAATGACCACACAAACACCTGGCAGCAACGGTGGGAGGACATCCGGGGGGACCTCCTCCAAGAACACTTAGGGCTCACACGCACCCACCACACCCTACAACCGATGCGAGGAGTAGGCCAAGCACCACACGGCATACACGCCCCGGGAGTATGGGCGTACGCCACACCCATAAACCCACAAGCAGCGGAGGACATCAAGACCGCCCTATCCATCCAGCAAGCCCAGACCCAAACCCCGCCCCGCAACACCCAACGAGGCTACACCATTTGGTGGGCATACCAAGACCATGACACCCTCACCCCCCAACCGGGGGCCCCCCCTCTAGACACCAACACCAGCGCCCTCCTCCAAGCCGCAACAGCGGCAGCCACACAGGTAGGGGCCCCGGAAACCTGGGGCCCACAATACCTGGTCGAAACCAAAGTGGCGCCCCACGCGAAGGGCCAAGACAAGCCCCCAACACCGAAGCCGCTCCACCCCCCGCTCAAGCTAGACCCGACAGAACACACCCCCCAGGATGAATGGGCGACCCACTACATCATCCCCCACACCACCACCCGCAAAAACGACGCCGCCAAGATCACCGTCACCCGCCACCTCCTCCGCACCACACAGGTGTATGAGCTGACGGCCCCCAACGTCCTCGTCACCTGTCGCCGACACGACGAGCGCTACACCATACAGGCGGAAGGGGCCGCCGCGACCACCCTGTACACATGGGCAACACGGGGGGACCTCCCACACCCCACCCTCCACCACGCCCCCTCCTGGCCCACCCCCTTCCAATCAGCGGACCGCCCCAACAAGAAGCCCAAACACACGGGTGTGCACACCCACGCCCAGGAGGCCCGGCACCGACACGATGCGAGGCGCAAGGCCCGCGCCCTCCACGACGACCACACCATCCCCCGCATCGGCGCCCCCCCCGCGAGGGTATCAGATACCACCCACAACCGCACGATCACAGGCATCACCACGGACTGCCTGAACCCAGCGGCGTCGCGGGCAGACGCCGTGTGGATCAGCGAAGGGCGCTCCCACACACGGGCGGTGGCGCGCCTCCACAACATCCAACCCCACAAACTCCAGCGCGCCGTTGGACCCTTCGCCGTACACGTCACCCCGTACGGCATCGACCACCCCCGGTGTGAGCACCATGACCCGCCCTGCTCCACCCCATGCACCTCGCCCCTGCGCCAACCGCTGCCGGCCCCCACCATCACGGGCAACATGTACCTGGGCACCGTACCGGGAGACCCGGGCATATACATCCTGCCCAACAGGTCCAGGGAACACGCCATCCCCCTCCACGGTGTAGAATCCCTCGCCCTGGGACCACCCCCACCAAAACACCAACACCAGCACATCCCGGGGGACAAACGGACACAGGCCCCAGACGGGGGAAAAAAAGCCCACCAACGCGCCCTGGCCCACGACACCGTCCACCCCGCAGCCCACCTACCAAAGGACTTCGGCACGGAGCGCCACATCGTCCTGGAGGGGCAAGCCCACCACATCATCACCGCCGCCCTGTACACCCTCGCCGCCCACGAACGCCACTGGGACCCCACAACCATCCCAGCAATGCCCCCACCGCCCCAAGGCCCCAAAGATCCCGTCACCCCCTTCCACATCGATCAACTCCTAAGCCGCAAGGCCCCCCCACACCTCCACCCCTCCAGGATACCACTAGCCATCGCATCGTGGGACACCCTGGACACCCCCCCCCAACAACCCGCCATCCACATCCTCAAAGCGGACACCCAATGGTGGGTCCTCCACTGGGCACACAGAGTCTTCATGGCGGCCCAGGCCTATACCCCGGAAATGGACCCGGAAGACCCCCCACGGGGCCAACAGCGACTCCTCCAAGCCACTACCTCACAGGCCGCGAAGGCGCCCCCTGGGAAGCCCTCCACACAGCACTCTACTGGGCTCAAGGCTCCCCCAACGGCCCGGACACACCGGAACCCACAGAGGCCTGGGTCATGCAGGCCAAGGCCATGAGGAACTACCACCTACACCACCCCTTCGACGACAGCCCCGCCGCACTGCCATGGCCAACAGATCCCCCGGAGACCGTGCGCAAGCTCGCCGACATCATACGCAGCCACGCGAAAGCGAAAATGCAAACACCGGCAGAACCCCCACTGAGGGATCCAGACCAGCAAGCAACGCACCCCTTCTTCAAACCCCATGCCCCCCCAGCCCCGCTACCTCCAGTCCCACCCAAGCGAACGAGACGACAAAGGGGCGCACCCGCCCCCAGCCAAGCCGGAAAAGCAGCGACCTCCCGACCCCCCGCATCCCACCCGACCCACCCGGCGAACCCAGACCAAGCATCCTCGTCATCCTCCCTCCCACCAATACCACCGCCCCACCCGGACCAAGCATCCTCGTCATCCTCCCTCCCACCACTACCACCGCCCCACCCGGACCAGGCATCCTCATCATCCTCCCTCCCGCCACCAGCACAGCCCCCGCCCAAAGCGTACCCAGGATTCGAAAAAGGTGCGAAGGTCCAACAGCCCTTCCGCAACGACCACACAGGCGACTGGATCTGGTTTGAGGGAACGATCCAGTACCGCCTCAAGGAACCGGGGGACAACGGGGGGCCACAGGTCCGGGTGATCTGGCACCGCCAAAAGGAGCTAGACCAAGGCAGCAGCGCCCCGGACAAACCAGTCGGCCACACCCTGGAGCTCACCAGCGCCCACCCCATCCGGCTCCGCACCGAAGAGAACAAGGCCCACACAGGCACCAAATACACTGGGGAGCTCCCCCCGGAGTGGAGCCAAGGCCTCCCCCCGCCGCGCCTACCCAAACGCCCACAAACCAGCAAAAAGTCCCCGAGCCCCAGTCCCCCTCCCTGACGGGGCAAGGGCCGAGGGCACAAGCCTCCACAGCCCCGGCCCGCCCCCACCGAGGCCACCGTCAACCTCCTCGACCTCAACCACCCGGCCGTCACATACTCCAAGGACGCCACAACCGCCCTCCAAGAGCTCCCGATGGCACAGGGGCCGGGGTGGGTTCCCCACCTCCTCACCTTCCAGGAACAAGGCCTACAGCGCGACGACCCCCCAGAAACCACCCCCATATATACCCCGGACCAGAAAGCATACAAATGCTACTGGCACAAGGGGACCCCCCTATACGCCCAAACCGGCATCCACGTCCACCTCGTCCACCACCTCAGCGTCCCAGGGAGGCTAGGTGTCTATGAGGTCGTCGGGGACGGATGGCAACTCAACGTCATCAACACCCACGCCCCCTTCGGCGAAGCCACGGAACCCTTCCTCCAAGCCCTGCCCGAGGCATACCGCCAGATGGCCATGCTCGCCCCCACAGTCATCATCGGCGACATGAACGCCGCCCCCACCCCAGCGGACCGAGGGGGACAGGCCACACCCCAGGACCAAGCAGTCCGCGACACCATCGAAATGCTGGGGCTCGTGGACCTAACAGCCAGCCTCGAAGGCCAACCATCCCACTTCCCCCACCAAACGGATGCCGCCCCATCCCGCATCGACGTATGCTATGGCGACCCCACCACCATCATCCGAGCGGAGGCCCGGTACGGACCCCTCCTGCTGGGACCCACAGGCCATAGCCCCCTGCACATCCGCCTCACCATCCCCAACCTTCCCCCCAGCCCCCCAGAAGATGCGGACCAAGGCCTACCACCCCCCCTGAAGATGCCCCCGCTGCATGACAACCCTAGTGACCCCTTTTGCACACCATGGTGCCATGTCCTATGTTCAACCGGTGTTCAACTGACTTCACCTGGGCCCTTGAACCACCCCTGAACAGCGGTTGAACACCCCCACCGCGCGTAGTGCAATTTTACCAAAAATTAAACTTTTGACGTATCACCATGCCATTCCAAACCATCCATGACGATGTACCATGCTTTTAACAACATACTAATGCCCAATGCACTATTCCATGCCATACCCCTCACATTGCCACTCCCTTTCTATCATGTCCAAGAGTAGCGTCAACGCCGCCTTGGTGTTCAACCATGCGGTTAAACACCCCACTTGACACATTCCCCTAAGCTTTGACCTTCATTGTGGTCCTTTGGCTTCCATTCTATCGTGGATGGTGTTCAGAGGTTTTTGCAGTGTGCACCTGCCTTATCCAAATCAATTATAACCACAAAACCATGGATTTTCTGCTACTTTCATATTGCCGCCCATACGCGTTCGGCCATGTTCAACTGCGTGTTCAACCGCGCGGTTGAACACGGTTGCACACGGTTGAACACGGTTGAACACACACTGGAGCGCGTTAGGAGAAATGCCGCACGTAATCGCAATCACACAACAATGGCACCAACAATTCACGTCAAATTGGATGAACAATCCCAGTGCCTGTCACCATGGGAACCCCAGGTCCAGGACTTCAGAAAGATGTCCTTGAATTATGCCCTAGGTCTTTTGATGTATTCCTGCAAGTTGGTTTTGTAGTGGAAAACCCCAAACCAAAGCAGCAAGTAGAGCAAGGACTGAATATGGATCGAATCAATGAAATCAATGATTGGTTTTGGAATCCAGTGTAACACAGAAGGGCTGCAGATGGACAAAGCAGGTATATGAACATAGATTCAATCACAAATGAATAATGCAAAAGGTTTTATATGAAAATTGGTCAGACTCTAGCCTCAGAGGTTGCAATAGGCACTTCATGTGCACTCTTTTGGGTGAAATGGTGCTGGTTAGGACTGAGGGGCATAGATGTCAGGACCACACAGAAAATGACTTGGCCAAGCAACTGAATTCAGAAACAGTTACAAAGTAGGACCACAATAAGTGGTAGAAACAATTGAGTATAGGGGTCTTGGGGTGGGAGACCACTTAGGCTTAACCTCCAAGGCCCACAAGCATGGAATGCCTGATTTATTTTGGTATGACCTCCATGAAGGAAGGTACCTCCGCTCAGTTGAGTGGTAGGGGTGAACTTCATGGGGGGGGCTAGGGTCACAACCCTAGTTACCTTGAGAAAGTGTACTTTAGGCCACAAAAGAGAGATAAAAACACTTAAGTTTGTCTCAGCATCAACAAAGGGTTTTAAGGGGGGCTTAGCCTGGATCAAGCCCTCCAAGAAAGACATGGCAGTGACTTTTTCTTACTCCCCCCTGGAGTACTAGTTGATCAAGCTAGTAGGACCAAGGAAAAAGGCTCAAATATTCCCAAAATTACCTCAAAAAAAATGCATTAAACTTACCAAAAACATTCTCATCACTTCATAGAAGCCTATCACACTGTATGGACCCTTGAAAAACAGTGTAATGTACCGTGAATGATGTCCCTTCGAAGGGGCATTCCTCAAAAGTCGTCGGCGTGAGGCGAAAACTTTTGGAAAGAGTGTGGGGGCAGTGGGAATTGAACCCAGGACTCCCTGTCTAGAGCACATGTGTCTGTCCACTAGGGTACAGTCGAACGCTCTAGTGCGGACGGTTATCGCCGTATAAACAGCGTTTTAGTAAACGTCCTGACCAAGGGCCAGGGCGGAGCAATACTCCTAATGGAGGACACAAACCCCCAGGAGCTGAAAAAAATAGAAAATGGTACCAGCAGGGAGTGATTCCTGCGGTTTTGCGGAAGGGGCTGCGATTTAGCCAGTGAAATCGTTGACAATCGACGAAACCACGCGGGAAATCGTCATTTTTACACATAACTTAAAGTCGCAGACAAGCGCAAACGAAGCGGACGCCAAGAAAAGGGTTGCGCAAGCGAAAACGGCTTTTGGAAAAGAAGGTATGAGCCGTAGTTTTTAAAGTTTTAAAGAAAATTTTTGCACAGTTGCATTAAAATTTTTATAAACTTCAGAGTAAAGTATTCAAAATCAGCCCGCACCACAGAGCAGTTCAACAACCCGTCTCTCAGGTATGTCTGTGTCACTTCACACTCACGCATTGCGTTCGTGTTGGTTGCTCCGTCAAAACGTTAGGGTTGTTAACGCTGTGCTCGTTGGGGGGTCGGGTGTTCATCTCTCGTGCTCTGCACAGGTGAAAGCAGGAGTGAAAGGTATGTGATGCGAATGGAGCGCGCAGCGCGCATGTAGGGTTAGAATATGCGCTGTGCTCGCGATGCATGTGCCTAATCTAGGCATCCACACGCTGTATCGCTTCACCTGTATCCCTAATCCACCCTTGTTTCTTTCTTCACAGGTAAGCGTTTGTACGTGTGCCGCCGTAGCGTTCAAGTTGAGTTGCTTAAAACGCTTAGGCTTGTTTTGTGTTCGTTTCAATGCGGCATTCACACGATGCATGGTGAGTAAGGTAGGTTAGCCCAGGAGGAGCTCACCTCCTGGTTGAGTCTGTGGTTAAGCCTCCCTTCCCTGCGTGCACATGATGCATTAAAGGGTAGGCCACGCGAATTGCGCACGGTAAACCTTGTTTAGGTTACCCAGAGGCTCCTCGGTACGTTCTTTAAGAGAACCCGAGGAGTTTCTTAAAGCTTGCTTGCTTGACAGGGGTAGCTGCATCTGCAGCGTGTTTGCGAACAGCGTATTATAGGTCACACTGAGAAGGGTATAATACCTGGAGTGTGGCTTGGTTCCACAGTCGCAAACGCCCCTTCATCTGCCTTTTTTGTACAGGTGGGAGAGGTTAGGGTGATTGGTGCACGCAGCAGCTGCCTTCGGCGGCTACCATTTTTCTGCCCCAGCAAAACAGGGGCGCTGATCACAAATCATATCACTGTGCCTCAGCCAGTACTGGCGAGGACAGTTCGACCTCAACGACATCTGCGCTGTGCACGCAACGAGAGCACCCCTTCCCTCCAAGCCCTAGCAGGGGAAACGCGTTGTGGCGTCCCCTGTTAGGCCACAGCTGCTTAGGAGCGCTGTGTTCTCTCGTCCTTTTCACAGGAGGGTCGTTAGGACCCATGAGAACTTCACCTTCGCAACGCCAAGTAGAGTGTGCGTGTAGGAGTGGTAGTCCTGAGTGGGGGCTAGAGCCAGTTGCCCAGTGCTCGCCCACCAGGATGGTGCCACTGTAGGGTGTGTAGGACCTGTAGGGGGCGTGTCACTGTCCCACCCTTTTCCTGCAATTTTAGCTGGGCTGGTGGGCTGTGACAGTGGTTAGGTTAGTGTTTTTGGCCACATAGCAAACAGGCGTTTTGCATGCCTTCATAGCTTTTGGCCACCCCTCCCTGTAGTAGACAGATAGGTAGGGAAAACAATACCTGGACTAACACTCTGGG
This sequence comes from Eutreptiella sp. 'Long Island Sound 2002', assembly GCA_964036045.1. Classification (NCBI taxonomy): domain Eukaryota; phylum Euglenozoa; class Euglenophyceae; order Eutreptiales; family Eutreptiaceae; genus Eutreptiella; species Eutreptiella sp. 'Long Island Sound 2002'. Next base: position 200,686,058 of record OZ038378.1, on the reverse strand, counting down.
TATTCCCCCAAGGTTTTGCGCCAGCACAGAAATTGGGCGCATAGGGGAGGGGAGACCCGGGGCGTACCCCGTGGCATCAATAAGCCAACCCTCCAGGTTTAGCAAGGGCGCAGACTTGGGTATAATTAGGACACCACTTCTGCGGCTTGCTCTCAGGACCTTAGGACTAGCACACTCACACATACGCTATGGCAGGTAAGGGTAAGGTAAACCCTGTAAGGAAGGGTAGAACCCCATGGGTCTGGACCAGTCAGGGGTCCTAACTGTGGGCTCGCTTGTCCCCAAGGAGGGAAGACACACCTTGCCTCATAACACCTTGCTTGTCATTCCCCCCTGGTGTAGAAAGCCACCGTTCTTCGTTGGCTCACCAAGGTCATTACATTAGGGCAGCACCCATGCAACACACGGTCAACAAGGCAAACACTCGCTGGGTGGCTGCAATCTTGATAAGCGGCCACCTGGCTCACGCTGGAAACCATAGGCATGGGTCTGCAGGGCACAGAGAGGGTCAGTAGACTGACACAGGGTAATTAGTTTCGCTTCTTACGCTGGGACATAGTCTCAGCACGGGTTAGGAGCTGCCCCTCGTTGTTCTCAACGAGGTAAGTGCGGAAGATGGGGTTGATACTCCAATCTGGTTGTATGAAGGCTGACATAGGTTCCCAGGTCGCCTCGGACAACCCATAGCCATCCCACAGGGTAAGGAATTTCCAGCCCTGTTTATACTCGTGGCGAGCAATACCTGCAACCACGTAGTAACCATCGACTGCCATCTCATCGGCAGTCATCTCTTCGAGTTCGTCTGCCTCCTCTGGACTGGCAGCGTTCTCTAGGTCTATACGTTCAATCTCACTGTCGCTGAGGCGCCACTCATCCCAAGACAAGTCGTCAGGGGAGTGATAGTGCCTCAGCTGCTTAGGAGCACATAGCAGTTCACCACCTAGACGTGGACTGCATCTGACATGGATCCTGGATCCATCTATCCTGATGATACAATAGGGTCCAAAGTAAGGGTCCTGTAGGCAGTTACGTGGCCAGGAGGGTAGGCGTGAATGGTGTACCAAAACAAGGTCACCAACCTTGAAGCTGGCAGGTCGCCGTAGGCGGTTCCGTCGGCTCTGTTCACGGTCACGAATGTGCCTCAGGTTAGCACCAGCCTGGTTAGCTAGAGACTGCTTGTGTTCTAGCCAATCTCCTACAGGGCTCTTGAAGTCCTCAGGAAAGGGGGTTTTGAAGAACCAAGCAGGTCGTCCTCCATGGAACAGTTCGTGGGGGGTGAAACCCGTAGAAGAGCTCCGCTGTGAGTTCATGGACAGAACTGCCCAGGGCACTAGGCGTACCCAGTCCTTGGTGCGCTCCTGTTTCATCAGGATTCTTAAGTTTTGCTCCACCACACGGTTCTGTCTCTCACAGAGAGGGTTAGACGTGTGAGTGTAGGGCACACCTGTGGTTACCTCCACGTTGAGGGCATTTAGCACTCGTTTGTACCACCCAGTGTCACTGCGGATGCGTACATCTTCATCAGAGTGCACCTGTTTAGGTGCTCCATAGGGTTCGAACCATTGTTCGACCAACATTTTCACAGTCTGCTCACCTGTGATTTTCTTATTGCAAGGGAACACACGGGTGAAGCGAGATAGACCACAGGTGACCACGAGGCAACTATCATAGCCGCCAAAGCGTGGTAGGCCGTGGATGTAATCCACGTAGAGAAGAGAGTTAGCACAATAGGGTATGGGTAAGCTGGAAATCAGACCCCTATCCCTACTGTCACTTTGCTTGCTGGCATGACAGCCACAAGCATCCACAATGGTCTGCATACGCGACCTCAGTTCAGTCAGGGTTAGACTAGAGTAGAAACACTCACGGAAGAAGTCCACTGAGCGATTAGCGCCAGTGTGACCAGAACTGAGATGGGACCACTGTAGGCACCCATCCAGTCGTGCCTCAGGCACCACAATTCGGTCCTCGTAGAAGAGGTACTGATTGTTTTTATACCACTGGTGCCCGTCAATGACACGGGGTTCGAGACCAGTGTTGAGGGTTTGGAGAATTTCTTCATACTCTGACTGATAGTCGGTTAGACTCCAACCCTCCAGGATTCCAGCAGTGCGCATGGACAGGTCAAGCTGGACATCCATACGCTGGAAGGCCTCTTTGGCGAGTGCCTCAGAGCTCTCACCAATAAGCGCATCGAAGTTGTTGCGCGATATATAGTCAGACAGTTCATTCTTAATCCCGGGGATATGATGCACTGTCAGCCTGAACTGGCTCAGGTAAGTCCACCACCGTTTTAGCTTCGCTTTTTCTGGTGGTGGGCCCTTCTGAAAAGACTTCACAGGCTCCTGGTCACACAGCCAGACAATAGGGTTAGACCCCAGGAGTCGGGATTGTGAAGATAGCACCAACATACCGGCCAGGAGTTCCTGGTCATAGGTGCTGTAGTTGGAACGCGCTTGGTTCCACTTCCAGTTCCAGTGTCCCAGTGGCACCAGTCGCCACTCACTGGTAGGACAGTCATGTTTCAACGAACCATCACGGTTCAGTCCAGTAGTACGATAATGGCAGTGGGTTAGCTCAGCGGGGTTAAGCTCCTGCCATTGGTAGATCGTACCTCCCCCCCCTACATCACTGGCATCAGTGATCAGGACTATCTCGCCCTCAGGGCGGGGAACTCCCAGGCAGTTGGAGGAGGCGATCTTCTTCTTCAACTCCTGGAAACACTCTTCCTCTCTGGAGGTCCACCTCCAGGGAGTAGTTTTCTTGATTAGGTCAGTGAGGGGTGCAGAGGAGTATGTAAAATTGTGGATGTGACGCCGATAGAAATTACAGGCGCCCACAAAACTCCTCACATCGTGTAGACCCTTCTTAGGGTCATCGCGAATCTGCATGTCCTGTAGGGGCTGCATCTTAGACGCGGCTGGTTTCCACCAGCCATACCCCACATCGAAACCCAAAAACTCCATCTCCTCTTTCATAAACTCGCATTTTTCGAGTTTGATTCGGAGATGGTTTTCTTGACAGACAGTGAAGAATTCACGGAGGAGAAGGACATGGTCCTCTTTGGTATTAGTACCCAAACTCACGTCGTCGATGTGAGCCTCCATTTCTGCACCCCGAGAAATCAACTCTTGTACTAGAGGCCTGCGCCTCAGTATGTACAAAATTTTGTTCATAAGCTCCTGGAAGAGCGCTGGGGCGTTAGCCACCCCGAAAGGCATAACCTTCCACTTGAAGACACGACCCTTAGGGGTTATAAAGGCAAGCAGCTCCTGAGCTGCGGCGGTTAGGTCAACCTGCCAGAAACCAGAGCGTTTGTCCATTTTGGTCTTATACCTGCATTTGGCAATACGCTCCAGGGTGTTTTCCATGTTAGGAATACTCCCTGAGTGGTTCTGGGTTTTCTTGTTGACCTCACCATAGTCTACAACAAGACGTAGAGCAGTCGACCCTGGTTTAGCAACAAGGAAACAGGGGCTGCAGTGATGGGGATAGTCCCCATGTTTGTACTCTTCAACGAGGCCAGCATCAATGCATTCTTGGATCTGGCGCTCGATTTCTTCAACCTGTTCCTGTGGAGCGGGATAGGGACGACGCCTCACTCGCGTCTTTTCAAATTCTGGTTTCAATTTCAGGTCCATCTGGACCAGTTTTTTGCAAGATAGAGGAGGCGGCAAGGCGCCGAACACCTCCTCATAGGTTATAAGCAGTTTCTTCAGGAGGGGGTCAAGGTTAAGACTCTCGACTTTCTGAAGGAAGTCCTCCTCAGCATGGAGGTTGCTTTTTCCATGTTCTTTCTTTTTATGCCGATCAGCAGTTTCGGCAGGTACAGTACCATCGTCCCACTCAGGGGGACATTGCTGCCCATAGTGTAGAGAGTACACTAGAGGTATCTCAGGATAAGGCAGCGTATAGGACTCATCGTCCTCCTCAGACCAGATGGAGTATTTCCAGGTCTGTCTGAGGTATTGCAGCCGCTCTTGGCGCTCAATACCTTCGGCCTTCAGGTACAGCAGCCGTCGGAGTTCTTGCGTGTCATGCTCAGACAAGAACATGTTATTAGCAGCAGGCCGTGCCAGAGCATAAGTACTCCGGGCCACGGGTTCACCTGTGTGCACAGGCTGCATGTGTAGCACTGGTTTCCCAACAGAGGAAGCGGGTTCAGAGGTTGACTCTAGATCTACCTCCTCTAGCAACAGCTGGGCCAGGAAAGCACTATGTTTTAGGTCAACACAGCTGGGATCAACAGAGGGAATAGTGCTGGCGATCTCAGACAGTTGGTCGTCAGCATCCTCTTTTACAGCTGCAGGTTCCAGATAGTCATCAGGAGACTCACACCCTGTAAGTGTGGCAGATAGGTGCTCAGGAGATCGATTTTTGAGATCATAAAGGGTCAGCCCACGATTTTCGGCCATGACCTCTTTTAGTAGCACCTGGTCCAGGTCACACAGGGGTACAGGATTGAGAGATCCATCGATGATGGACAGGAAACTGGCCCACTCAGGGGCCTGCATAGCTGTGTCTGAGTCCTCAGGCACATAGATGGGGCCGTCGGGGAGTTGCACTCTTCCCACGGTCATTCGGTCAAGCATACGGCGCCAGTAAGCATGTTCACCAGAGCAACCCCAGTCAGGGGTGCACATAACAACCCTTCCTCCCTCATAAGCGATCTTGGTTAGAACCTTCGCGAGCAGGGAGAAGGGAGGGTTAGCATACGCCAGGCCCATTGCTTTCCAGAAGAATCGGAAAGCATTGTTCATTTGTTTCGAGCAGTACAACTGCATGATGTGCTGTTGTTGGCTCGCAAACAATTCCACCTGGATCTCGTCCAGGTTTACCTGAAGGGCCGCCAGTCCATTTTCGAGAACATGACGGGCCAGTTGGTAGTTTTCAGTACGATAGTTCGTCTTGGCTGCGTAGCGCAGCCCAGACTCTTTTCGTCCTGACAGCTCCAAAGGAACGGAGAATAGCCCACTGCCAAAGTCGCAGTGCAAAGAGTAAGGACGCTGTAGGGACAGCATTTTAACCTGGGGGTTTCTCCTTAGAAAGTCAGTGCCAATGACAATGTCAAAGGCGTCAGTGTCCAACACTCTGCAGTGTTGGGTCACGGTTTCGTCGCCCAGACATATGGTCACATCGACCCCCCCCAAGGAATGGATGGTACGCCCATCCCCTACTCTTATGGCCACAGTCTTGGTCTTCCTGAAAGTTTTAAGCAGGCGCCGGGCCACTATGGAAAGTGTTGCACCGGTATCAAGCACTGCTCGAAAAACCTGATCCCCGATTTTCACGAGGATCCAGAAAACCAAGTCCTCCTCTTCGGAGCCGCCCCCCTATTCCTCATCAGGGAATTTCACATCCACTCCTGCAGCCATGAGGGACTTGGCCATCCAGGCCAAGCGCCTCTTCTTAGAATTATTCCCCTCAGGGGTAGCGTTATCCCCTTGGGGGCGCTTCTGGGGGACACCTGCGGCAGGAGCGGGTGTCGCAGCAGGAGTAGGCGTAGCAACGGGCGCTGATGAGCGCCTCTGGGGGTTAGGGGGTCCAGTCTTACCACCCCCCTTGCCACCTCCTTTACCTTTATCCCCTTTCGGGGGATTTCTGGCGGGCGTCGGGTTCTTCCGGCGCTCCGCCTCCTGACGCTTGAGTTTGTCACTCTCGCGTTTCTTGATGTGGCATTCGTCCTCATAGTGACGACGCTTGCCACAGTAACCACAGGTGATGGTACACCTGAAGTGGTCCTGATGGGTCACAGTCTTCCCATCTTTAGTATGCTGCTGACGTTTCATCTGCAGCATACAGCCACTGCGGAGATCGCAGTCAGAGGCATGACAAGGTCCCCCCTTGTCATTGACAGGTCGGCAGTAAAACAGGGGGGGGGTGCCTGCATCAGTTGGAACCTCGTTCATGGCACGTAGGTTGCCCCTCCCTTTACCGCCTCCCTGGTTGGTGTTAGTGGGATTTTTATGCCCCTTCCCTTCGCCACGTTCAGGGGTAGGGGTACCACCTCGTCCCAAATGCTTCTTGAGGAACTTCTCCATGTGGGAGTCGTTCTCTCTCTCAAGAGCTAGCTCAATCAAGAGATCCACCAGTGTATCATACGAGTGGGTCCTGCTCTTCCTCTCAGAGGTTGAGCGGCAATCATCCCACGTACGCTGGGGGATCTTACTCATGAGCCACAGGTGGGGCTCAGTGGCTCCGTAGGAGCCCACATTCATCCTCGAAAATAAGTACTCCATGTCGCACACATACTCAGAAATTCGCGCAGCGGATGGAAACTCCGGGAGCATAGGTAGCTCCTCGATTTGTGTGCGTACGCTGAGGTCAGTCTCATAGACTGGGAATGTTTTCTCTAACCTCAGGAGTACCTCCGCCCAAGTAGAACAGGTTTTCACAATCTGTTTGACCTGTTTTTGCAAAAATTTCTTTTTGCATGAGCGTTTTGGCAGGGAACATTTGGTCGCCACATCCACATGGGATTGGCCAGTCAACAAAAGGAACTCCGCAAATTCTTCTGCCCATTCAGGCAGGTTTTTAGGGTCGAACTCCGGCAGTTCCAGCTGGATGTTCGCCTGGGCAATTGGTCTGCCCATCTTCCCACCCCCTGGAGTTAGGCCTGAAGGCGACACGCCGGCAAGTGGGGCCAGGGCTGACAGCCCTCTTCTCTCACTCTCTGTGACAGGCACGTCCTGTAGGTCCGCCATAGGCACAGTCCTGGCACGGGGGTGAAAGGGGCTGGGGCAGGTAACCTTAGGCAACAGCCTTGAGACCCTCGATCTCTTGAGATCTTCGGCCAGGGTACTCAGCCCTGGAGAGAGAGAGAGGAACTCAGGCTTGGGTAAGGGTTCTGCAATACCCAGTGTAGCCTTAATGGCCTCTGATAAGGCCGTCACATCTGGATCTTCTGATCCAGACAGGAATTTGGCCAGCAGCTCGGCCGTTTGATCCAGGGCACCGTAGGTTGGCCTTGGATGATGTTCTTCGACTCGTGTTGGGCCCACTTCGGGAGCCCTTGGGGTTGGGTACTCAGGTCGTAGTCGTCTTGGCAGGGATGCAGTAGACGGAGGGCCTGAGTGTGAGTAGGACCCTAGATCCGTACGTGGTCTGGACCCATGTACAGCCAGTGGTTCCTCTCCATCTTCCCCACGGATGGATTTGTAGTACTCATCGTGCATGATGTACTCATCCATCTTCATCTTCAGCTTCTCATATTCCTCAGGTCCTTCAATGGCAGTTGAGGATGAAGCTGGGCAATTGGATCGTGATACTGAAGCAGCCACACGTCTGTGGAGGTGACTGAAGCTGTCTCCACCGTGTGCTGCTAAGGCCTCGGTGGTAAGGCCTTTATTCTTCTCCGCCCTTCTGCGTTCTGGATCTCCTTGGGACCCAGATGCGCCACTGAGGTGATGTGGTGCTCGGTGTGGTGGTTCACTCATTGGGTGGACCACACTGCCCATTTGTACTTGGACAGTTCGGATAGGCCAGGTCCTTACACTTGGTGTGGACATTATGGACTTGTTGTTGAGCTTTTGTTCTGCACTTCTCAGGGTCGGTTCAAAAGGTCTCAAGGGACTGCCTCTGCTACCGGAAAGATGTCCTTGAATTATGCCCTAGGTCTTTTGATGTATTCCTGCAAGTTGGTTTTGTAGTGGAAAACCCCAAACCAAAGCAGCAAGTAGAGCAAGGACTGAATATGGATCGAATCAATGAAATCAATGATTGGTTTTGGAATCCAGTGTAACACAGAAGGGCTGCAGATAGACAAAGCAGGTATATGAACATAGATTCAATCACAAATGAATAATGCAAAAGGTTTTATATGAAAATTGGTCAGACTCTAGCCTCAGAGGTTGCAATAGGCACTTCATGTGCACTCTTTTGGGTGAAATGGTGCTGGTTAGGACTGAGGGGCATAGATGTCAGGACCACACAGAAAATGACTTGGCCAAGCAACTGAATTCAGAAACAGTTACAACGTAGGACCACAATAAGTGGTAGAAACAATTGAGTATAGGGGTCTTGGGGTGGGAGACCACTTAGGCTTAACCTCCAAGGCCCACAAGCATGGAATGCCTGATTTTTTTTGGTATGACCTCCATGAAGGAAGGTACCTCCGCTCAGTTGAGTGGTAGGGGTGAACTTCATGGGGGGGGCTAGGGTCACAACCCTAGTTACCTTGAGAAAGTGTACTTTAGGCCACAAAAGAGAGATAAAAACACTTAAGTTTGTCTCAGCATCAACAAAGGGTTTTAAGGGGGGCTTAGCCTGGATCAAGCCCTCCAAGAAAGACATGGCAGTGACTTTTTCTTACTACTTCAGTGCGCATCGGAGCGGGAAGGCGGTGCCACGCGATAGATGTATACGCCACGATGGCATACCTTTCATCCTCCCATCGCTCCGGCCCATGCGTACGCCACGCATTGAAAATCACCCCCTTTCGTGCATCCACAACAACCCCTTGCACAATTTGACGCCCACATTGCATCCATGCTTGACGCTGCGCCCCCCCCTCCCCCCCACCACCCATCCACGCCGTAGTAAAGAAACCACCACCACGGAAATCACCCACCGCCACCACCCCACTCAACGCGGAGTCATCCCTTGGATGTTTGTGTACATCCATGGGTGCACATCCGTTGCCCCACACGATGGAAATTGCGGTGTAACTGAGGGACGGTAAACAAACCGTGAGGAAATTATTTACAAGGCGCACAACATGTGCATCATCATGTGTCCTCTTAGACATGCCCACGTGTGTAAACGTCGGAAACTTCCTTGTTGCTCCCCATAGGATCCGGCGGTACTCTCCTCCATGTTTCTTCTTGTGGAGCCATCCCTTCAAGCCTTGTAAGGCTTCATGGACCTTGTCGGCTAGTCACTTTGAGTCCACGGCCCATAGCGCTTGCGTCTCCGGTCCGACCTCCTCCTTCCCATCATCGGCACACTCCTTCTCCCTTGTGCTCGCCATTGCCCTTTCGCTCCCACCTTCGTGCATGCCGTCTTGAGGTCCACCTTCCTCCTTTGCATCATCTCCAACATGAGGTCGTTCATTCTCCTTGGCATCGTGCTCCACCTTGGGGTTGTTGAGGGCATCGGACATGCCCTCCTTGTTGGCATCGTCCACGGACGTGCCCTCCTTGTTCGAATCCTCCACGGACATGCCCTCCTTGTTGGAATCGTCCACGTCATTTGAAGTGCTCTCCTTCATGGGATCCTCGGAGTCCTCCTTGGTGCCATTGTCCGACGCATTGGTGGTACTTCCCGCGATTGCTTCCGTGCTTGCGATTGCTTCCGTGCTTGCCCCATCTTGACCTCCATCTTTTGTATCTCCGCTAACGGTTGCCGCGTCTTGGCCTCCATGTTTTGCATCTCCGCTCTCGGTTTCCTTGTCGTGGCCTCCATGTCTTGCATCTCCGCTCTCGGTTTCCTTGGTCGCTTTCTCCATGTTCTCCTCCCACTTCGCCAACATGGCCTTTGCCTCATCCTCGCTCGTGAACGCTGTGTGGCGGAGGCGCACAATGACTGGCCACGTGACGTTGGCCTCACTCTGCTCTCCGGGCCATTGGGGGGGGAGTTTCACCATCTCCTCCCCCTTCCGTGGCTTGGGGTCGTCCTTCGTTGGCTTTGCCACGGCGCCCACTGCGATGCGGTGGCGCTTGTCTGGACCCTCGGTCAGCACCCACCGTACTGCGGATCCCGCTGGCAACGCGAACTTCTCACGTGCCTCTTGGCGCTTCTCGTCGAGGCGGCGTTTTTCCTCCAATCGTTGCACTTTCACCATCTCCTATGCAAAAGCGTTGCAGAGAGTTCAACCGAGTTCAACCGCGTTCAACCGTGTTCAACCGACCGGTTGAAGTGTTCAACCGTGTTCAACCGTGTTTCACGACGTACCGCCACACACTATAGCACCGGCATGCTTCGACGTTGTGAAGGCGCATTGCAACCAAATGTAGAGGCATATGCATACGCAGGAACATGGGGACATCACCTCTTCCGCTGGTGCGCTTGCTTGCACCGTGGTACTTGTGCTTGCACTTGTCTCCATTGCGCCACTTGCCTCCATCGCGCCACTTGCCTCTGTCGCGGCACTTGCCTCCGTCGCGCCACTTGCCTCCATCGCGCTACTTGCCTTCGTCGCGCCACTTGCCTTCGCTGTGCCACTTGCCTCCGTCACGTTCGGTGTTGACCGTTGTCCTTCCTTTGCTCCCACATTTGCGTTGTTGGCGTCTTTGGGCCGCAGAGATGCCTTCTCCTTCTTGTCCTTGTCCTTTTTGTCCTTCTTTGGTTTTGCTTCGATCTTCTTCCTCTTGTTTGCCTTGGGAGCCTCCTTTTTCTTGGGAGGTGTCCACCCCTCATCATTGTCCAACAATTGGCTTGCACTTGACCCTTTTGAGTCGGACGACGAGTCCGCTGACGTTGCCACCCGTTGCCGCTTTTTGGAATGCACTCCCCGCCCGTCCTTCTTCTTCTTCTTGTCGGTTTTGTCTTGCACCCTTTGTTTGAGCACAGTTTGCGCTTGGAGGAGCAAAACCTTTGGGCTTGCACTTCCTCCCTTTGCTTGTGGAATGGCCTTTGGTGGAGGCTTCAAGAGTCCACGAATGGGGACGTGGACTTTTGGCTCTTCTCGGAAGGGTGATGTTGAGCTCTCTGCCTCGTCGACCACGGGATTTTCACTCTCCACGTCTCCATGATCCGGCGCAAACCATGCATTAGAATTCTCCCACCACGTGCCATCGTCGGTGTTCATGTCATCCCTCAATTCCTCCTTCACGCCAAACATTGGTTGGGGGAATTGCTTCGCCTTGCCCGACTGACTCCGATGCTTTGGGGTGGACTCCATGGGTGTGCCAATCGCATGTGTGTCAATCGCATGTGGGGACCCGCCATGTGCAAGCTCTTGGAGTGCGCGATGGAGTCCTCGGGTCCATTTCTTCACGAGGGCGTCGCGATCGGAAACCCGTGCACCTGGCCCATGCCACCATTCATCGATGGGTAATGGCGGCCATGCTCCATGGAGCATGACCGCCGGTCCGCGTTTGTCAATGACGAACATGTGGGGGGGGACGTCTTTGGCCGACAACTAAGAGAGATGGGCGGTTGAATGGGGTTGAGGTGCGAAACCGACCGGTTGAACACCGGTTGAACACATGTGGCCACCACCTCATATGCACGGCACCCTCAGCGCACTAACACAGGGTATTCAATTATTGAACCATGTATGCATCCCAGACATGCAGGTCTCAATGTCCTAGCCACCAATTGCCCAAAACATCCACTCCGAACGTGTCACACACGGACTGTATCCATACTCTCTCCGTTCGCTTTGCTTCAACTGCCCGGTTGAACACGGTTGAACACCGGTTGAACACTTGTTGCACACACCTGCTCCACGCCTCGCATCATTGACGAAGTGCTTGTGGCCGCATTGGGTAGTGTGGTTGGTGGTGCAACCGCTGCAGGTGCCTCCTCCATGCTGGACTTCTTGCTGCGCCCGCCACTTGATATGGTTCCCCCGACCTCGACCATGGATGGCGGTGACGCGTTGTAGTTGGTGGCGTCGGAGGCGTCATACCAATTGTGCGGCACGGACTCCACGTTTTTAAAAAAGAATTGCGGCCCATGGCCCTTGCCATGGCCGCCACTTCGGCCAGCACACCCAGGGCCGGTCCATTGGGGTGCCACTGCAGTCCCCAGCCCGTAGGATTCCCATACCCTAAAGAGGGCATGGAGGGCGGTCTCCGACAACGTCATGGCAATTCCGGGGCGCGTGCTAAAACCAATCCTCAAAAGTTTCCACTCGGCCCAATTCTGGGCTGTGAGTGCTTTCGTTTCCCACGGGTGGCTCCGGTGGCCATGGAGGTCATACTGGGCGTTTTTTTTCATCCACACCCCGACACTCCTCCGGTACATGAACCGGGGTGTGATGTCCCGGAGCCATCTCCATTGAGGGGAGTCATCCGCCAACGACGATGAGTCGTGGCACACCCCAAATTGGGTCAACTCCTCCTTCGCTGGGAACAAAGCATCCAACGCTGGGACCACTTGTGGCAAAGGCAAGGATGCTCCTCCTGTTGTACCCCCGCCTATCGGCCCCGTTGATCCCGTAGGCCCACTTTGGGTCGGCGCAATTACATTTGGGTGTGGCAATTGCGGCGCGGCCAACTGCGGTGGTCCCAATTGCGGCACTTGGGCACCTTGTGGTGCTTGCGGTCCTTGTACCCCTTGTGCGGCTTGTAAGAACTGCATGAGTGCGAGCCCAATCGCTTGTTGCGCCGACGCTTGTTGTCCTTCCATGACGCCCCCCTAAAAACAAAGAAAAATAGACACTCGCGCGGTTGAACATGCTTGCACACCTCAACCGACCGGTTGAACAACTTGAAGTGCCGCTGAACACGGTTGCACACGGAACATGGAGCATAAAGTATGAAGCACCAACGACAAACCACATAGCCCACACCTAGAGTTTGATCATTCTCCACCCGCACTCGTACGTTCCCACCGTGGTAGCTCTTTTGCCAGAAAGATCCTTTCGTGCGCTTGTTTTAGCATGCGCTTATCACGAGCTACACGCCCACCGGGGCCACCGCCACGCCCACTTGAGCATAAGAAGTGGTCTTTTAATATATAGTTTAGTGATTCTACTATATCCCCACTAAACATTCCCGCCCCCCATGGGTAAATATTTTTCAGAACCTCCGTAGCCTCTCTTCTAAGCCACAAAAGGCAAGGTGACCGCTTATGCGGACAAATTAATTTCTGAAATCGACGTGCCACACGTTTACACTTTGAAAGGGCCGCGGCCTCGTAGCGCCATGATTGCATGGCCGTCAAAAGGTTTGCCATTTCTTGTACAACAGATATATACTTTGGAGGCAACTTCATGGTCTTACCTATTATTGTCCAGTTAGCGAGGAGACGCCATGTCTCCTCACCGTCCGGGCTTGCCTTACCTTTGAGACTAATATTAGTCTTAGATTCATTCAACACGGTTTGCACGCGTGCACGGACAAGAGGCGGCAAACGTTTGCAAAACGCGCGAATGAAGTGTGTAAGGTAGTCGCCAAGTCGGATCACCAAGTGCAAAATGCACATCACAATGAACCGTGTGCGGTCATCCACGCGGAGCATTGGTTTTGAAGTGCACCCTTTGGCCGTAGTGCAATCCAAACCTTTATCGTACAAAGCGTGGAATTTTCCATCAAGGTGCGTTGTGCGCCGCACCTTAGTGTTCATCCATCGTTCACGCCTACTTCACCATGTGGAAAAAGAGTAGATGCTTCCAATGGCATAGTAAGACGACAATCCTAAAAGTAGACGCAACCATGGAGAGTCTCCACCCAACATGATTCGTGCACGATAATAAACATTATTCATTTGGATGTATCCACTATCAATGATAGTTTGGATGTGTTGCAACGTGGCACAAAAAAAGACACGCATTGCTTCGTCGTCATGTTCAGATGTCAATGCGACATCCAATGTCCAATTATATTGAAGAGTGCGGGCCTTTTCCATGTGATTGGCAAAGCCAATCGCAATTTGCACCCATGGGCGTGAGCCACATGGGAGCCCGTCGCCTCTAATTATGATGACGAATAATTGCTCGCCATCGATCATTGGAAAGTCCATGGACTCCATGAGCTCCTTTTGTGTTGCGACATAATTAAAGAAATGCGGTAAGTCCCATCGTACACCAACTATGCCATTGTGAATAGTGGTTTCCAATTTTTGCGCCTTACCCAATCGTTGCCATTCACGGTGCATACGCTTGAAAGATGGAAATGGGTGCACCCAATGAACATCCAACTTTTCTTGGGCAGCTTTTGTTCGCCGGTTGGCCCAAGATATTAGATTCTTGTACCTAAATTTGAGGCATGTTAATTCGAACAAAGTGACGCGCACAACGTGAACGTTGGTGCACAACGTGAGCGTTGGTTGAAATCGTTCAACTTGTTCAACCGGGCAGTTGAACATGACTTTAACAAATGTTCAATTTGTTGTTTTCATGAAAAAACACTTGATGGTAGCATGTAAATGGGGCCACAATTGCATGTGGAAGAAGACATATACATGATAGTTCGATGAAACCTAGGTAGGCACTCTATGTTGCACAAACATGAGTCACATTTGTTTCATATGTGTTCAACCGCACACTTGAACGCATCTCGCATACGGTTGAACACTCCTTGCATACATGCAACGCACCATGGTATGCATGTAGGACATGTAGAGCACCTATTTTTCGGCATTTCCAAGTCAAGGATCAACCGGACGGCATCCTTGGGTGTAAACACCCTTTCCATGACCTTCCGGTCATTGCGTCGACTACGCCGCCCCCTACCCATTCTAGTCTTGAGGCGTTCCCATAGTGTACGACCACCCTTGGATGCGGTGAACAAGTTGACCAAATCACTCATCAATTCATCCGATTGTAATCCAGTGTAGTGATCTGCAATACATTGCTTCAAGTTTGACGTTGGCATTTTTGATTGTAAAATGAGAGGGATCCTTGCATACAAGTAAGAAACCACAATGGGGAATCTCTTGGTGCTCTAATTTGTTCTTATTGTTACGTTATTTTTGGTGACACTACCATATTGCACAAAGGTGAAATTAAATATTCTTCAATTCAATGCGTCATGTATATAGTAAAAAGCGAGCAGGTGGCAACTACTACACACCATGTGCATTCCCTTTACCGCCACGTGTTGGCCACCACGTGCCGGCTCCAGTTTTCATGTATGTGGTCACCACACCGCCACCTGCCCATTGGTAGTAGGTTCCAGGTTTTAACTGGGTTTTAGGGAACAGCTCAAAACCAAAATTGTGGGACAGGCTACATTTACCAATTAACCACTGTTGAACGCGTGATCGCGCGAGCACGCGCCACCGATTGGCGCGATAGGCCAGTTGAACTGTTCAACCGCGTTCAACCGAGTTCAACTGGGGGGTTGAACAGCAACATGCTGTTCAACTGGGTTCAACCGCTGTTCAACCGCTACGCTCAAAGGTGTGCAAAAGGGGTCACTAGGGAAGCATGCCTGGTCCCAATATCACAGGGCCATAGACCGCGCCCGGCGCATCCAACCAGACCCCACCGACCTACTCACAGCCATGCGCACGGCCGCCGTCGCCTGCGGCTTCCAACAACACCCCCACACAGACGACGACCAACCACCCACGGCCCTGGGGGACATGCTCCATGACCTCTGGCATGCGAAGCAACAACTGGCGACCCTCCTCCACACCGACACCCCCCAAACCCGCCGCGGGATACACCACTGCAGGACACAGATAGCCCACATCAGGGCGGACCTGCAGCGGTGGCACATCCACAGGCAACAGCGCATCGCCCAGGAACACGAACGGTATGCGCAACATGAACTCCCCTACAAGGCCATCCGCCACCTCAACGACGCCATGACCGACACCGGCCACCGCACCATCACCACGGTCCGGCAGGAGGACGGCTCCCTCACCAACGACCCAGCCACAGTGCTCCAAGCCACCCAAGACAGCTTCCTCCGGCAACACACCCCCACCCAAGACACACTGGACCCAGACACCCAGGCCAAAATCGACCGCCTCCCTCGGGTCTTCAACCACGCCCAGAGGAGGCACCTGGAAGAACGCCCCTTCACCATCCACGAAGTCCGGAAGGCCATCCACAGTCTCCGGCAACACAAAACCCCAGGCTACGACGGCCTCCCTGCAGAGGCATACTACCACCTCCCCGCCCACCTCCTCCGCGTCCTCGCCCACCGCCTCTGGGACATCGTCACGGGGCGGACCCCCCTGCCACCAGACTGGGCAAACGTTGTCCGCCCCCTCTACAAAAAAGGGGACTGGGCAAACCCGGACAACTGGCGCCCCATAGTCTGTGCGGTCACGGAGGTCAAAATCGTCTGGACCATCCTCCTGCGCCGCATCCGCCCCCACCTGGACCCCCACATACCAGCGAGCCTCTGGGGGGACATCCAAGGCCGCTCTCCACACGAGGCCATCTTCCTCCAGGACACCATCGCGGACATGGACCCGGTGGACCTCATCATCGCCTCCCTCGACGTCAAGGGAGCCTTCCCGAACACCCCCTGGCTCCTTCTAGAAGCGGTGTGGAAACGCCTAGGCCTCCCCTTCTACAACTTCACCTCCGACTACATCCGCACCCGCAAATACACGGTCCGCACAGGAGCAGGCCTCACCCCCTTCCTGGAGCCAGGCAGCGGGGTCCCCCAAGGGGGAGCAGAAGGCCCCTTCCTGTACCTTCTAGTAACGCTCCCCCTGGCCCTCGCAATCGAGCAGGATTACCCGGCCTACGCACCCTACCCCCTCCTCCCCCCCCTGGTCGGCTTCGCGGACGACACCAACCTCACCGTCGCGCACACCCCACACGACCCCCATGCCCCGGACCCCGGACCAACGGTCACCCAACAGGCCAACGACTTACTGGACGTGACCGTCTCCTACCTCTCCCACAACAACCTCATCGTCCACCCCACAAAGTCAGTGGCCATGATCAAGGGGTCTGCCACACCTCCCACCCTAGGGCCACAAGGGCCCCCCATGCACGTCGTGACAACCACCACCCACCTGGGGGTAATTCAGGCCGCCAACCCTGAGGACGCCACCCTCCCTCCCAAGTTGCAGTCACACCTCGCCCATCTCCCCAGATATGCGTCCCCGACCACCAAAGCCCTCTCCCTGTCCCACCAGAGCCTGGCGTACTACCTCACCGGGGTCTTGAACGCCTCCATAGGCTTCCAAGCACTCCACCTGACACACCCCACAACCGCCCTCCACCCGGCCACACGCGCCGTGACCAAGGCATGGGCAGCACACGGGGGCTGGCCCACCTCCATACCCACCCGCGCCATCCGAGCGGCATGGCCCCACTATGGAGACGCCATAGGGGACGAGGTGAAAGCGGCCTACACCAGACACACCGCCCTCCTCCTTCACCGCATGACCCACAACCACTCACCGGAGGTCCTCGAGGTCACCGCCATCCGCCTCCAAGCCGCACAACGGGCCCGCAACACATGCCCGCGCTGGGTACTCCACCAGACGGGCATGCCCACCAATATGAACACGCGCCTGTGGAACCACCTGCAGCTTCTCCTCCCATCCCCACACCACGCCATACTCACCAACCACACGTGCCCAGAGGAAGGGCCACTAGCGGTCCTCTGCGGGGACCTCCACCATCACCCCAAGGGCACCATCCACACCATAGACCTTGTCGGGGCCTCCATCACCGTAGTATACGTCACCCTCCCCCAAATGCGGGTCCTGCACCACAGCGGGGCACACCACACCCCCTTTCTACAGCTTCCCGAATGGCCACAATACCGCCTCTTCCACCAGTACCTCACGCAGACGGCACGAGCAGCGGGACACACTCTACCGGGCAGCAAAGACATGCGCACAGCCTACCGAGAATTCAAAAAGCAACACCCGCGACCCATCCCAGCGACACCGCCCTACGCACCCACCGGATCGAAACACGAACCCGTCCCCCCGGTGACGGGCCCAGTCCCACCACTAACCCTACTACTGGCCCCGAATGAAGCCAAACCCACGCAGACCACCGTCATCCACCACGGGGCAAAATGGCGCATACCGAAACACCACATGACCGCCCGAGACCTACCAAAGGTCCCCCAAGATTCCCAGAGCATGCCAAGCACATGTTGGGCCTGTGACCCCGAGGCACCAACCACACCATGGCCCGTACTACACCTCAAAGCACGCCACCACACCCACCCCACAACCCACCTACCACCACAGGCCTACGCATGGATAGCCCCATGGTTCCACCGCACCGACACTAACCCCGCGGTAGCATGGAACCCCGACCACGCGCCCAAATGGCTCTTCACCACTACACCCACATGCCCCCGCCCCGACCCGGCAGGGGTCGCCATCCGTTACAGCATGTACGAGCCAGGCAGAACGGGCAAGCACGAGCACCCCTACTATCCGCTCCACCACTCCTGCCACACACCAGAGCACCGAACACAAACCCTCACATGCCACGACCTAAACCCCGACACAGCCTACATCCTCCACTACATCTACTCCTACCTCACACAAGGACAGCCGGAGCAGGGACTCATAGCCCTGTCCCCCGAAGCGAAGCACATCATCTCCAAAGGAATAGGGGTGTACGCCACCCCAATCCTGCAGCCCACAACCCCAGTAGCCCACCTCGCCACGGGCCTTGCCATATACGCCTACCTGCCCATGAACCCATGCCGCCTCCCACAACCATCACCGGCGGACCGGCTCTTCTTCACCGACGCCTCAGGCGAATCCGCCCTCACGCCCATCACCGGGGGGGCCACCCTGCAGCTAACCCACACCGGGGGACACTACCACATGGACCACCACACGGGCCACACCACCTATGGGGCCTCTTCCCACGGAGAGCTAGGGGCCATGGCCGACGCCATCACCGAGGTCGCGGCCCACCTACCCGCCCACTCCCCGCACATCGTCCGGGTCTGGTTCGTGGTAGACGCCACTGTCGACACGCACCCGCTCCTCCGCATAGCAAGGCAACCACTTCACAAAGCAACCGCGACGAGCCTCGGCACCCAGGCACTGCTACTCTGGAAAGCCCTACGCAGCCTTCCCCCCTACGTCCAACTCCACATCGTGAAACAAGAGTCCCACAGACACCAATACGGAAATGGTAAGGTCGACAACCAGGCAGTACACCAGCGCACAACACACCTACCAGCCCTCCAGATCCCTGACCTCGGCCGCAACCACACACACCTCCAACACGTGCCCCCTGTACCCGAGCCCCATCAGACCCCGGACTGGGTACCAGAGGACGCCCCCTATTCCTCCCACGACAGAGCGTACCACTACCCCGACCCCATCCAACATCTCGCCCGCGTGCTCGGCGACGCAGACAGCCGGGCGCACATCCAGGAGCTCCAGGACAGACTGCAAGTCCCCCTCTACCACTCAGCGCTCCGCCCAGCAAACGTCCCAGCCCACCTCCAAAAACGACGCATCCAGCTCCTCAGGGAGCAACTGCCATTCCTCACCAGGGTCGCCAGATGGCTCGCCCGCAAGCACATCCACGTCCCCGACGAACACACCCGTTGCCCATGCGACCACACCACCCCGGAGGACTGGGAACACTTCAAGAAATGCCCCCTCCATACAGACAGGGACACCCTAGTGGGCTGGTCCCCGGCGGAAACCCTGCGACAACACGAAGGATGGCCAACCCACAGCCACGCACACCAGGCCACCGAACACCTCTTCCGGGACCCCCTGATCAAAGAAGCCACCATGAGAGGGGCAGTGACACAGGCCCTGCACCGACACCTCACCAAAGACACGGAAAGCCCCATGGAGGCAGCAGCACACCTCCAGCTAGAAGCAGTCCGCAGAGCAGCGGCCCAAGTCGTACACCGCAAACACCTCCTGCTAACACACGCGGAGCAACTCACCGACCCCACCGCCAGGGAACACATGCAGCGTCTCATCCATTACCATGCCGTGCATGACCCAGACGTCCACTAACCCGCTCCGCGCCCCGCACGCGCCCCCCGTCCCAATCCACAGGTCTCCAAGGCACCACCACAGCGCCCCGAGACCCGTCTCACACCCAAGAAGCCACCCGGCACCGCCCAGTCCGGCCGAGCCCAGCCAGGGCCAACCATCCATCGACGTAGACGCGCAAGACCCCGGCAGCCCATCCAGCCCACCCCCCCCGGACCGGGGGCACCCCCCCCTCACACCGGCCACCATCCGCGACCCCGACCTCCTCCGAGCGACCCTCCAAGACAGGGCCCCGACCACCCCCCTGGGCTGGTACCGCCAACAAGAGGACTGGACCAAGCTCACCGTCAAAGCCCTCCGGGACCTGACCACCCCAGGCAGCGGCCTCCACGAGACCATAGTAGACCTCGTGCTCTGGCGAGCCCGCAAACACAGCCGGGGCCAGCCCATCTGGATCCCCCCCATCGAGTGGGGCCAGGCCCTGACACACGACACCGGCATCAACGTCGCGCGTCAAGGGACCGTACGCCTACGACGGGCACCAGCGGAGACGGACCACCCAGCAGACCCGAACCACCCGGAGCAGACGGAACAGGCCACCGCGCCCAACCGCGACACCGCCCTCCGCGCCGCCGGCCTCCGCACCCCGGACGACGACCTCCCCCCCCCACCTACAGACAGTGACCACCCCCCGCCGGAGGTCTGGGTTACAGTCCTCGAGCGCGGCCACTACTACGTGATAGCCGCTACGGCTACGTCCCCCGGCCCGCAATGGATCATCCAGGGGACAGACACCATGTTCGCCCCGGAGACCGCCCCACCAGGGGCAGTGGGGGACCCCACCACCCAGCACAGGATCCTCAGGGGTGTCCTCCAGCCAGGGGACACGCCCCCAGCCCGCGCCCTGGCCCAAATCACCTCAGGGAAGGCGGGCTACCACCTGGGATTGGCCATGCTCTGCCTAACCCACTGGATCCAGCGCCGCTTGGCACCCACGGGGACCGTGCCCTGGGTTTGGGCCATCCCCACCGCCCACACACAAGTCGAGGCAGGCCCGGACACACGACCAAACCCCCCCCCCAGACCGCAGCAGTCCCTCACCTGCGGGTACCACGCCATCCACAGGGTCCTCAACCGCGCGGGTCTTAGCCCAAAGCTAGCATGCCCCCTTCCCACCACTGACCAAGAGGTCCACCAGATACGAAAGCTCGTCTGCGAAATCCTTGCCGCGGCAGCAGAAGACGGCAAGCTTCTCCTCCAAACCGCCCGGCCTACAACTGCCCACGCAAGCGCGCGGCAAGCGGACACATACACCGACACAGCACACCCCGCCGCACAATCCCCGCCCATGCCCCCCCCCTCTCGCTGCTCAACCGGAGACCCACACACGCCCACCATCACACGCATCCCCGGGCCCCGCTACACGGGCCTCCCCCACCCGCCCGAACACCAGCACACGCCCGCCACACACCCACCCACCGGACACCCTTCACCGCCCCCCACACTCGACAACCCAGACACACCCGCCGAGGGGAGCCCCGCGCCCCGCGGCACGCCCACCCCACCCAGTGGCCCGCCCACGCCCCCACACACACCCCAGAGGACCCAGGCCCACCTCCCCCGGCCCCTGAATGCAGCCCACGCGAACTTTTCCCCCCCGCGGACACCAACCCACACGACCTTGCACATTGCAGGACCCGGGCCCAGCCGAGCCCAGAAAGAGAAGGCCGCAGCCCCGCGCCTCCCTCCCCCGCCAGGTCACGACCGGGCCCCCCCAGCCGCCCGCCCGCAACCTACAACCCGAGGACATGCCCTCCATCCTCCCCGCCGTGGCCGCAGCAGAAGCCGCCGCCCACAAGCCCGCCCGCATCACAGCCCAACCCGCGTCCACCACCTCCTCCTCATCCTCAGCCTCGTCCACCTCCTCCACCTCATCCTCCGACCCCCCCCTCCCCGCCAAACTCATCCTCAAGGCCACGGCGACAGCCAAAGCCGCGGCCGCACGCACCGACCCCCAAACCCCCACACAGGCGACTCAGGCACCCCGGCAACCCACCGGGACGACCCCCGACCCGACATCGGCGCCCTCACACCTCCGGACAGAGATACTCCTCAACCTGGAACCGGACCCCAACCCCAAACCCGACCCCAAACCCAAGCCGGCGCCCACGCGAGCACACACAACACCGCATACGCAACGACATAAACCCACCCGACACCACCCCCGCCCGGGCCCTCGCCCAAGCCAGGACCCCCCACCCACCGCAACCCACGCCCCCCTCCCGCCGGCACCCACCACCACCGCAGAGACGGCCACCCAGCACGACCCCGTCCAAGCCCTCGTCCGCATCCCCGTCACCAAGCGCCCCGTCATCCATCCCCCACAAACCACCACCACCGCCGGCCAAACCGACCCAGGGACGTGGGACCCCTCGACCACCGTCACCGTCAAGCCCGGCCCCCAACCCTTCCCCCATGCCCACCACATAGTGCAGCCCCGGGGACTGCCCACGATGCCCAACCCCCCAGCCCCACAAGGGGGACCGGAAAACCCACAAGGAGTCCATGGGCCATACCCGCAACACCAACCCCACCACTACCCACACCACCACCACCAGCGGCCCCACCACCACCACTACCAACACCACCCCCACCACTACCACTGCCCACCGCCCTACCCCACCGGGCCACAACCCCCCGTGCACGAACAGCACCAGCGGACGGGATGGCAGCCACCGAGCGCCCCACCCGCCTACCCCACCTACCGCCAGGAGCCACCCCCCCCGTACCAGCCACCCCCCCCGTACCAGCCAGCACCCCCGTACCCCCCCGGCCACCATCCGATGGCCGAAGGGGCCCCATGGTCGACGGGGGACCTCCCCCCCCAGGCGGCACCGCGCGAGGCCCCCCAGGGGCCGCCGACGCTTCCGGACTGGCCCGACTCGAGCGATGAGGCCCGGTCACGCAAACGGCGGCGCTCCCGCTCCCTACCCGCACGGCACACTCGCCCACGGCGCCCACACTCCCACCGCGCCTCAACCACCCACTCGCGCCGCTCCCGCTCCCCCAGGTACCACCACGACCCCCCGGGACCCCGCTCCCGTCGCTCCCGCTCCCCCAGGCACCACCACGAGCGCCACCGCCGCCCCATGTCCCCCTCCCCCTCCCCCTACCGGCCAAACAAGACCCCCATCCCCAGCCCCCGCCACCACCACTCCCGCTCCCCCCGACGCAGCCAGACACGCCACTGCCGCCCCACGTCCACCTCCCCCTCCCCCCACACGCCCCGCCGGGCTCCCCGTTCCCCCCGCCACCCGTACCCATCCACCACCCCCAGCCCCCGCCACCACCACTCCCGCTCCCCCGGACGCCACCGAGCGCACAACCGCCGCCCCATGTCCACCTCCCCCTCCCGCTCCCCCCTCCGCCCGTACCCGTCCTCCACCCCCAGCCCCCGCCGCCGCCGCTCCCGCTCCCCCAGGCACCGCCACCCCCGCCACCACCGCGGGTCCACGTCCTCCCCCCACCGCACCACGACCACGGGCACGGACCCCTCCCCCCCCCAGGCCCCCGCCTACCTCGCCTGGTGGTCTCCCCCCGCTCTGCAGGAGCTCCGCCGCTGGGTGAAATGGGCCGGAGGAGCGGGAAGGCACGAAGGGGTGCACATGGTGCATACCTTCGAGGAGGTGCGCACCCGCACCCCCGCAAACCCCAACGAG
This sequence comes from Eutreptiella sp. 'Long Island Sound 2002', assembly GCA_964036045.1. Classification (NCBI taxonomy): domain Eukaryota; phylum Euglenozoa; class Euglenophyceae; order Eutreptiales; family Eutreptiaceae; genus Eutreptiella; species Eutreptiella sp. 'Long Island Sound 2002'. The sequence continues at coordinate 200,662,818 of OZ038378.1, read as the reverse complement.
GCTGCCCCGGAGGCCATCATGCCGCAAGCGGCATGGGAGGCCCTCCTCCGCGATGCGGTCCAGGGCCTCCGCCCCCCCTACACCCCCCAAGCCCTCCGCCAGTGGCTCCAGGCCACCCGCCCCCAGGCCTGGGCCGCCGGCGCCCCCTCCCCACCCCGCCCCTCCCGCCACCACCACACCAGGAAGGGGCAGGACAAGGGCAAGAGAAGGGCAAGGGGCACCAAGGAGCACTCAGGCAAGAGGGCACGGAAGGGCCCCAAGTGAGGGCAGGCACACGCAGGGACAGGGCGCCGGAAGCGACCCCACATGGGGGCAGGAAACCACCCAAGAACCAGGAAGGGGCGGGAACGGGGACCAAGACACGGACGAAAAGGGCACCACGGCAGACACCACGACCCACACCCAGGAAGGGCACACCACAACGGGGAGACCAGCGCCGCCCCAGCCCCACCAAACACCCCAACACACACCACCGAAGCAAACATCGGACGCCGTGCGGATCACACCAGCGCACGCCCACCTGCCACCGGAAACCACACGGAGAACGGAGGGCGGACCTACACGGGGAGAACGGGCCGCACCCACAGAGGAACCCGCAGGGAACGCCGCCGCACGGCGCACCACCACGCACTCACCGCCAGGCGACGACCCCGGCCACCACAAAGGCCACCTCACAGACACCAGAAGAGGACGAAGGCACGGCCGCGGCACCCACGACTAGGGACCGAAACCCCCAGAGGACACGGGACCAAGGCACAGGCCCCCAGGGAGGGCAACCCCACGGACCGTCACGCGACCACGCCTTTGGCTATAAGGGCCGGGCTGCGTTACCGTCGTCGTTTGACGCAGAGTATTGCTATGCACTTGGATTGACGGCCGGGGGCTTGATCTCAGCTGGTCTCACGTCCGTGAGGGCGTCCGTCACCAACCTGTTGCGTCCAGTGGAGGAATGGCACTGCGGCGGCACGCCGATCCCGTCCATGATGAATTTCGACCGCCGCAAGGGGAAGTGAAAGGCTGTGATCGATCGCGAAGGCCTTGGTGCTGCTGGACGGTGCCCCCTTCAAGGCCTTCTCCGAGCGCCGTGAAGACTGGAAGTGCCAAGATTACTACCGGTGCCCCGGACCCCTGCAGTTCAGCACCGGAGATATGGAAATCCCCCTGACCCTGAAGTATGAGCTCATGCCTGCCGGCGGCACCGACCCGGACCCTCATGTCCCTGCCAGCGCAGCCGAGCTGCAGTGCAAGCCTTTCGCCACTCAAACGGCGTTCGGAAGCCACCTCCACCGTCCGACTCCTGATTTCTGTTTGTCTGCCTTGGAGAAGGAACGCCTTTCCTACACCCCGAGTACGCCTGACTGTCTGCGAGGCCCGGTGAAGATTGAGTCCATGGGTGAGAGTCAGCGTGCACGCCCCAAGGACACCGTGATCATTCAGCAGAATTTCCCGAAGACCTACCCGACCCACCAGCCCGAGCGGCACGCCCAAGCCCCCACAGCACGAACCCAGCGAGCCACCCACACCTAACCGCACCCTCCAACCACCAGCCGGCCACACTCCGGCCCGCACTCCGCACCACGACACAGGCCAGGCTGACCTCCACTGACCCACCGCGGCACCACGCGAGACCACGGCACACCGCACCACAGCGCGCCACAGTGCAACGCACCACAGCACGACGCGACGCGACGCGGCACAGAGCGGCACAGCACGAAACAACTGACCCTAACCTGAGGGACTAACCGAAGCCAGCCACCGCACACCCCGGAAGGCGCCGCGCCACCACGCCACACACCAGCACCGCAGGCCACACACGGGGCCACAGCGCGCCAGGCGACAATGGCGGCGGACCACCCAGAAGATTACAGCCGGCACCGCAGAGGGGAAAGGACACGAACAACCCCAGCCCCCTAACCCAAAACCACAAGCAGCCACCTGGCGCAGCCGCCCAGCCGGCTGAGCCAGGACCTAACCCGGCAAGAAGGGGCGCCGAGCCCACCGTGTACAAAGCCCAGCCGACCCATGGGGCCGGAACGCGGCCACACAGAACGCAACTGAAGACAGCAGCCCGGAAGACAACACTGAATGCAGGCCAGTGCGTGCGCCAGCCCAGGGAAGGCAGAGGGAGGAACAGGCAAGCCCCCCCCCCCCCCAAAAAAAAAGGAGGGGGGAGGGGGAAAAGGCACGAAAACAGCCCACAGCCGCCAAACCGCCCGCCAACACCACCACAGGCGGCCAAGCCCCCCCCCAGAAGGCACCGAAGACAGGACCCCCACAGAGGCACAGGGGCACCACCCACCCGAAACCGGCAACACCAAGCCAGTAACAGCGGACCACGGGGAAAAGGGACACGGAAAAAAAAAAAAAAAGAGAGCCACCAGCCCAGCCCAAAAGGAAGGGGATGGAGGGACAGGGACCACAAAGCCCGGAAAAAAAAAAAGAAAAGGAAAAACCAAAGCGCAAAAAACACACCCCGACAACCCAGCCCAGAAGGGCTGGGCACAGGCGAGACCCGGGCCAAGCACACACGCCCACACCGCACGCCGGAACCGGAAACGGTGGGGGGCAAGCGGGGCGCCCACGAAACCACACACGTCCCAAAACCAGGCCGAAACCGAAGCCCAACCACGAACACCACAAACAGCCGACACTAGAGGGACAACACCACAAACCGTGCCCAAACACACCCACCCAAGACCCCAGCCAGGACTGGCGGGGTTAACAAAACCCGCACCCAACCGCCAACCGGACCCAAACACAAACGCCACACAACAGTAGGAAACCCAGTGCCCACAGCCCGGGCACTGAGGCAGCCCGTGCCATGCAGGTGACCCGGCCAAACGAGATCCGGAGACCGGGGGTAAGGCTGCATCCTAAGGCCTGCGCTGCTTTGGGACTCGAGGCGGAGCGTGCGACACCCAAGCGCCTCGGAACCCTAGTACCAAGAACGTGCATGCACGCCTTGGGAAAGGGATACGCCAGGAAGTCCGGTGAACCCCTAGGGTTCCGCCCAAAGGAGGGGACGTGCGCAAGCACGGGGGCACACCCTCCCGGCGAGACAAGCATGTCACGCTGGCGGCGATCAGCCCTCCCGGCGTAGCCCGGGGCCGCTTTGTTGGGGGCCAACAGTCAGGTCTAGCGGGAAGTAAGCCGCCTCCCCTCTACACGCGCGAAGCCTCTTCCTGTTCGTCACAGGGGCGACGCCAGGGGGAACCATGGGGCGCCTCTCCACGACCGAGTGCACCTACCTACCTACCTACCTATACCACAGTGAAATATATACGTGGAGATCGAGTGAAGGGGGTATATGGCCAATCAAGGCCTAAGAATCCCCGGATGAACGCCCTCACTTGTCTCCCCAAGCACAGAAACAAACAAAATGCCAAGGGGGATCCATTATGGTGCTACAGCAGCTACCAAGTGGACCAACACGTCCTCAACATCCAAAGAAATGTTCTTTTTCTTCAGGTAGGCCATCCGGACCGTGGTGTACCTCGGCACAAAACTGCTCGGAGGCTCCAACGAATCCCTGGATGCGGCGAAACCCTTCCAACGGACTTTATAAAGCCTACCCCCAGGCGTCCCCGGGTCTGGCTTGTCCGCCAGGATTCTCTCAGCGGTGAAGTCATCGTCCTCACCCTCGTCGTCCGAGTCCACATCACCGGCCGTGAACTCGAAGGTGACGGGACGTCCGCTGGGGTCTGGTGCTCGGGGACGAAGCTGGGTATGGTCGCGGTCCAGGATCTTGTTATCCCCCACACGAACCGCATACACATCCTGCCCGACCTTCCGCACGATTACCCCCGGCACATACCAAGATGCCTGCCGATGCCTGCACAGGACATCCTTGTGGTGCCGCTCCACCCACACGGTGTCTTGGAGAGCATACTTCTGGACTTTTCCCTGCTTGAAGTACTTGGCCCTCTTGTCATGCTCGTCCTGAAGTGCCTTACACACCTTGGCCGCCGTGTCGTCCGCCTCAGCCATCATGGCGTTCGCATCTCGGGCCACTTTGCCATGGTTCAACCACGGGAGAGTGCGTGACACTCGATCCCGTAGGAACAGGATGCGATGGAGCGACAGCCCAGTGGGCCCCGGAAGGTCGTGATACGCTTGGAGTGCCCTCCACAGCGAATTGTACCAATTCCGGCCCGGTTCGTCGATGTGCAGCTGGCGGAACTTCTCGAACATCTGCCGCCCGGCCACCTCAGCCCAGCCATTCGACCGGCTGTGGTATGCCACGGTCTTGGCGTGCCGAATCCCCATGTGCTTGCACATCGTCTTGAACCACGTCCCCACGAATTGACTGCCCCGATCGCTGCAGATGACAGCTGGGACATCGAAAATCGTCAGCCAATGCCTGATCATGGCATTAGCGACGGTCTTGGCCTGCAGCCCCACTCCATGCTTGTCCTTCTTGTCCTTCTTCTTGGACTTCTTGCCCGGGACTGCCACGATATACCCGCTGTGCCTGTCCACGGCCAGGATGACACAGTCGTATGTCTCTCCTTCCACGGTGACCTCAGGCATGGCGAACACATCCATGGCCACGGACCGCATGGGGGCCTCCGGTATAGCCGTATACACCGGGCTGCCCGCTGTGGAGTGGTTGGGGCTCTTCGTGGCCCGACACACGGCACAGTCGCTGCAGTACCTATCCAGGATGGCGTAGTACCCCGGAGGGAACTTGAAACGCCACTCCAGGTCCTGCTGCATCTTGTCTCGGCCAGGGTGCGTGAGCTGGGCGTTGTGCCAATGGTCAATGAGCTCCTCTACTCGGTTCTCGGGCACCAGCAGCTTGTCCTTGAGGAACAACTTGTCCCCATCCTCGGTCAAGCCCTCAGGCCACTCGTCGTCCGGGGGGGCGCTCACGGCATTCCAGTACTTGCTCCAGTGCTCGGATGCCGCGTAGTCATCCGACCAGTCCTCTGTGAGCACCGACCTGACTAGCTCTACAGGGGCCACCATCCATTGCTCGAGGGTTTCCTCTCGAACAGCTTGGACGCGGGCACCCCGGAACTTGGCCAGGTCCGTATGGTTTGCCATCACCACAAAGCACTTGACCCCCTCTTGCTCCATGGCCTTCTCCATCTCGATGATGCGCTTGGCCTCCTCGGTTTCCTCGGCGTCCCCATGGCTGGATATGTCCATCCAAGCCTTGCCCGCGGGGTAGGCCCATCGACTGAGGCAATCTGCCACAGTGTTGTCCTTCCCCGGGACGTATACGACGCTGAGGTCGAACTTGGCGAACGTCTCATGCCATCGGGCCCTCCTTGCCGCCGGTCCCGAGGGGGTGTCGGCGTGCTCCTTGTGCCAGCTCTGCAAGGACTGATGGTCCGTGCAAACCACCACCGGTTGCAATCCGATGTGGCCAGACCACTTCCTGAGCGCACATACAATGGCGTACGTCTCCTTCTCCCTCGCGGTCCAGGTGCAGCGTTGGCCCTCGGCCTGGATCCGGCTCGAGAACGCCACGGGTACATGTGACCCGTCGTCTCGGATCTGCTCGAGGACTGCCCCCACAGCATAGTCCGAGGCGTCCGTCCGTAGCACAAATCCCTTGTCCGGGTCCACCAGGAATAGCCCCAGTTGCCCCAGGAGTCGCTCCTTCAGGCGGCTGAACGCATCTTCGGCCTCAGGGGTCCAAGCAAGTTTCTTCTTGCTCCCCTTCCGGCCATCAAACTTGCCCACTTGCAGCATCTTGTGCAGCGGCCCCGAGAGTTCTGCATACATCCGGACATAGCCCGAATAGTAGTTGCAGAACCCCATGAAGGACCGGAGTTCGCTGATGGTCTGGGGCTTCTCCCAGTGGTGCAGGGACGCCAGCTTCCCAGGCATGGGACGGCAATGCCCGTGACCAACCACGTGACCCGCGAACTCCACTTCCTTCACGAAGAGTGAGGCTTTGGTGGGCTTGCACACCATGTTGTGCTTGTCCAACTCGCTGAGCACTCGGCGCAGATCCTTCTCATGCGCGTCGATGAGCTCGTCCTCAGTCATGTTCTCCGTGCCGGACCCGATGATGATGTCATCCACGAAGGGGTCGGCACAGTCCCGGACAGGACCGAGTAGGTCCTCCATCATGCGCTGGAAAGCGGCGTTGCCATTCTTGGCGCCCATAGGCACCACTTTCCACTGCATGGGCCCCAGCGGCGTCGACATCGCTGTGCAGGGCCTGGAGTCCGGGTGTAGCGGCATCTGGTGATAACCGTGTTTCAGGTCCAGCACCGTGAAAATCCGCTTTTTCTGTTGTTTTTGGAGGATGGAGTCGATCAGGGGAAGCGAGTACGAGTCGTGCTCGGTCTGCTCGTTCAGACCTCTGTAATCAACCACCAACCTCCACTCGCCCTTCTCCTTCTTGGGCACGATGAAGGCTGGGCTGGCCCACTCACTGTCGGAGGGTTCGATCCATCCCCGCTCAATGAACTCGGCCAACAGCTTCTTCATGGCCTCGGCCCGATCGCCCTGAAGTTGGTACTCCCGATGACGATGGATCTTGGGGTTCGGCTTCAGCTTGATCTTCGCTGTGCCAAACCTCCCACGATCTGGAGGGTTCTTGTTGGCGACGCCACTGAATAGCCGCGGATAGGCTTTGATCAGCCTCTCCTTCAGCTCGGCGACCTTTGGGTTCTCCTGGGCCTCTTCAGCCGCTTGCTTCGGTATCGATACAACCGACCGCACTGCGGTATAGGCCTCTTCTGGGTCCGGATCCGACTTCTCCTCGTCCGATATGCCGTCTTCATCGTCATGGGGTGCACTTCCCACCGATAATCTTCGAAAATTTGCGGCCTCGGGCTGGTGACTGTCGCTATCGACACCCATTCTTGGAAAATCCCATGTTGGTGGGTCCGACCCAACCGGACCATCGTATTGGTCCGCGATGTGATCCATGACCCTCGCCACGAACTCATCCTTCTCGTACTTGCCGGTGACCAACATCTTGTCATCCCACCAATGCGGAGATGTTACCATGGCCCGCCTCTTCTTGGCTGCCACACGGTCGTGCATCCCCATTCGCATGTAGTTGACGACGTCGTCGATCTCGGAGTGGGACAGGATGTCAATGCCATTCACTGGCTGATCCGTCCCCTCCTTGGGCTCAAACATGACCTTCATGGGCACCGCCTCCACCCTACCGATGAGTGCTTCATCACCCGTGGGCTGGGCTTGCGCCCCATCCACCAGGATAGCCTTGGTACCCCACGCTTGACCCGGGGAGGGCATTGATACACCCTTGGCGTCGATGAACAGCTTCTCCTCTGGCCTGAATGACATCTCGTTCAGGGTGATGGAGTCCAGCGTCGACTTGAGACCCTCCAGCGGACATGGGGTGGATCCTATGCCGGTTATGACCAAGATCCCCTTCGCCCTATCCGCGATGATCTTCTCCACCGTACGTCTGGTATTGTCCAGGGAGCCATGCCAATACAGGGGTCCCCACTCCTTCAAACCCCAATGCCTGTGCCAGGCTGAGTCTCCTCGATGCCAATGCCTCCTACACTTCCGCAGAAGTGGGGCATCCCGGGAAGCGAAGACGTCCGTCTCGGGCGCATCGGCTCCCAGCGTCTGGATCATCCTGTCGTACACCTGCGGCGCCATTCCATACTCCGTGAGCTGAACTCCGCGGTCTCCTCTGGACTTGGCACCCACAGCTTGCACCGCTTGGACGATCCGATCCTCTTCCTCAGCATTCCATTCGGATGATCCGCATGCATAGTCCGTGGACAGCCATGTTAGGCATTCATCATCCTCCCGGACCAGCGTTGCACGATGGGGAAGGGCTCCAATGGCATTTGCCACCATGAAGTCATACCCCATGATCATATCCCAATCGGTAATGTCGGCCACATAGAAGTTCCCGGATAGAGTGCTTCTCTTCGCCTGATCAGGGCGGTTCAAGCGCTCATGCTCCCAGAATTCCATACTGATGGTGGCCTCATGGGTGCCGCCACCCATGATCTCTCCGTTGGCGACCTTCAGGCGGACCGGTCTCCGGCTGGGCTGCAGGAGTTCCTCCTTGAACAACCCTCTCCGGACCAGGCTCACCTGGGCACCCGTATCCACTAACACATCCACCACCTTCTCCTCTCGTCCACACCGTACTCGCACTTTCAAGTGCAACTGCCGCTCGTCGCCATGAGGTGTATGTACGACTCTCACGGCATGCAACTCTAGCACGTCCGGGTGCATCAGGACTTCAAGGGTATGGTCACGGATGGTGTAGATCTTGGGTTGGTCCTGCCCGTCCACGGGGCTCTCCGTGGTCGCTCCTTCCTTCTTGCCATGTCCCGTACCCACATGTACTTCTCTTGGCAGGGCGCTCCAGGGGTTGGGAGTGGCGAAACTCAGTGGTTTTGGCTCTTCCGGAGCTTTCTTCAGCACCCGATGTGCCTTCGCTTTCTCTGGGATTCCACTGATTTTCGGAGGAGAGACCTCCGAGGTCCCACTCCCGTGGGGACTCCTCTAGACTTGGCTTCCGGCAGCCCCTTCCGGCTGCGATCCGCCAGGACTTTGTCCACCACGTTGCTGGGCTTTGAGTTCCTCCAACGTCCTCAACATGTCCTCAGCAACCTCCTCGATCGACCTCACTCGTCGGTCTTGGCCAGGTCCACCACCATAGCCTCTTCCTCCGCCTTTTCCTTGGCCTTTGCCTTGGCCTTTTCCCCCGTCTCCGCCCTTCGCCTTCCAATCGGAAATCCGCTGCTCCTTGGGCTTCTTCTCGGGGTGGGCGGCGAAGTAGGCCTTCTTGTCCGCCTCCTACACCTTGCACTGACGGTGGTCGTGTGCATGGTTGTTTCCCTTGCCATAACAAACCCAGCACCCGTCGTGCTGAGACCTGTACTCCCGGAACGAGAGCGGTGGGTTCCCGATCCTCCTTGGCGCTCTGCTCTTATTGGGTCCCACCTGGCTCCATCTGGACCGATCCTGCCCATGATTCCTCACGTTGTACGCCACAAACGCGAAGAAGTGGGCCTCCTCGTGATCCTCCCGGGACCCGGTCCAGTGGTCTTGGCCACTTCCACTACCATTCTCCGCGGAGTTGGCCGTGTCCTCCTGGATCTCCCGATGATGGCGGTCTTCTCGGTGTCCTCGTTGTCCATGACCATGTCGATCCTGCACGTGAGCCTCGTTCTTCGCATTGAGCTTCAACTCCACCGTGATGCACTTCACGATCTCGTCCAGGCTCATGCGGGCGAAGATGACCTGCATCCTCAGTGGCTCCCCGCGCCTCCACTCCACGTTGTTGAGGCGCAGCAACCTTTGCCCCATGGAGTCTCCAAACACCTCCACGTACACGGCATTCTTCAGTCCCAACATCCTGTTGGGTTCGCCCAGGTTCCTCCTGAAGAACTCCATGATACCCGCATGGGTATCCTCCGCCGCCATGATCCTCACCGCCACCCGCTTCTTGGCGCGCTTCTTCTCCTCCTCCTCCACTCTCCTCTTCCAGTTGCCGGGGAGGACGTTCTTCAGGAGGTGGCGGATCTCGCTGGCCTCGTTCCAGTCCTCCACCAGCTTGAGGCATCTGCGGTACTTCCGCAGATACCGCTTCCACTCCCGGACCCGCAACTCACCGCGGTCCAGCGGCAGTGGGATGGACCACAGGTCCTCCAGCTTCTGGTTCGGAGCGTCCACCCGCTCCTCATCCTCCAACCACTGGAGGCAGGCCTGCTCTGTCCTGATCAGTCCTTCCCGGATCTGATCCCGCAGCTCCTCCTTCAGGTCCTGCGCCAGGCGGTGTGGGAATGTCCGGCATACCCACTTATCCCGCGGCGCTCCCCGCATCTCGCCGACGACCTCCTCGGCAAAGTCCTCCCAATCCAGGATGAAGTCATCCAGGTTGGAGGGGTTGCCATCGTAGTAGGGGATTTTGATTCCCCTGAGGTCGTCAATCGTGATGGCGTCTCCGACGTCTCCAGCCACCACTCCACCGAGACGGATACCACCTGTGGCCGGGGGGTGTGAGTACACTCCCCGTACATCCCTCTCCTCCATGGAGAGCGGTCCAGTTGGGCCTGAACCCATGGGGTTTGGAATGCGGGAAGGATTTGCTCCATCGGCCGTCCATATCCCCGTATTGGGGTCATTCGCCCACAGGTTTCCGCCTGGATGACCTCGACCATGTCCGTCGGCGCTTCCCATGGTTCGCCCCTGCATGGTCTGGCTCTCGATCTTCTCTTCCGCATAAACTACCATATTCGTCGTGATCGGTACATCCTGGGCGGCATGGGACATGTGTACCGTCAGGCTCCTCGGGTCCGTGGTTACGTGCCCTTCCCGCATGGACCCAGCCAGTGCCGTGTGTTCCCCGAGCATTGTGGATTCGCTGAACATGGGAACAAACGGCAGCGCACCCGGGTCAACACGCGGAGGCGCGTATGGTGCCTCTGCAGGGCCGCCCATGGGTTTCTCCATGGCGCTCCTGAGGGTCTTAACCCGCTCCACCAGCTCTACCGCGGCCGGCTTTGCCGGGAACTCCGGACCCGAGGCGAGGGGCTGTAGCTCCTCTAGCCTTTTCAGGCGTCCCGACATGTCCTCCACCAGGTGGAGGAGGCTGTCCACCACTGGCTGCTGCTTCTCCAGGGCCAGCTCCAGATTCTCCCGGTACCGGTCCCGTTCCGCTCGCAGCTCCTCCATGTCTCTCTCCGCAGCCGACTGGTCGTCCAGGATCCCCGCGACGTCCTCCTCTAGACCATCCTTGGCGTTGTCCAGGCGGTCAAGACGATGCACGATGGCGTCCATCCCCATCTTCGGGTACTTGCCCATGAGGAAGGACACGTGCTCGCAGTGGCACGCAGCGTGCTTTCCGCCGGATTCAGCACATCCCGCGGTTCCCGGCACCTCAGACTCATCGCCCATGGGCGTATCGCCTATGGCGTCCGTCTCCGGTCCCGTGTGCCGGGGCACAGGTGCCGTCCGGGCCCTGGCTGGCCTCTCCAAGCCCTCGGCGTCGTGTTCCAGGCTGGGCTCTGGGGCCGTGTTCGCCCTTGTGGGCGGTCTGGCCGTCTCCTCCGACTCCGAAGGTGGCTCATAGGCTGTCCGATAGCCCTCGGAGTGCCCCTCGGATTCCCACAGCCTGACCGGGCTAGGGTCCGTATCCATAGCCCCGGCGTCCCTTGCCGCGGACTTGGGTGACCCGCGCTTCCGGTAGCGCCGGCCCGTCCTCCACTGCTGTCTGAATGGCAGCCCTCGTCGGAGTCCTCCGCGGCGGAGCGGAGGTTGCATGCCTTTTGGCAGCGACGCTCACACATGGAGACCAGGTCCTCCATGTCACGTCCTCCTCTTCCCGAATGTCTTACTTCTCTTCGGGCTTCAACTTCCGGAGTTCGCCATGCTCTTGAACGTCTCGGTTCTTCTACGGCTCTGATCTCCGGCGTGGTCTCCACCGAGTCAACAATACGCACCCGGGGCGTACTTGGGCAGGGCTCATAAGGGCCCAAGTCCCCGGGTCGGCGGTAGGTAGGGGCAGCAGGTAAGCCTCTGCTACCATAAAGAAGGTCCCTACCAGGACCGGCCTCCGCTGTGCCCCTTCCGCCTGTAACCCCTGCTGATTTACTCCGGATCAACGATTGCATTCCTCAAATTCCAGGGTCCAAATCCAAAAATATAGAAAAAAGAAAATACAATCCTCCTTCAACCCTGAACCACAACCAGATCCCACAAATACAGCAATAACCCAATCCACAATCCAATCCAAATGGCGGGCTTTCGTTCAGCACATCGATTGTCTCACGATGGCGGGCATGTACAAGAATTGCACCAAGGAAGAAAGCCCTGAAATTGGCATATGAACACAAATAAAGCAAAGTTGGGGAAAGATGGAAACTTACACAATCACAGCCATAGACCCCACATTCCCTGGACTCAAGACCTTCCCTTGACTCACCAACATGATGCTCTGAACCCAGTCCAATACGATGGTTAAATGCCATGTATCAAAAGTCACTACATAAACCCCAAAAATGTGTTCACTCACAAGCCTCTATATCCTAGCCCAATAGGGGAGGTGGCGTGTCATGGCCTAGAGTGGCACTCAGGACCATGCCCTACCCTGACATAACCTTGGTTGGACTTGGAATCGAATGGGCTTAGAGAAATGACCTATGAGTTTGAACTCATAATCTGCCAAAAAACTGCCAATTCACACCATATTGGCCATATATCACATATATGCTCAAAATTGAAGTTACCACTTATCCGAAGGCTCAAAGCATGCATGGAATCGAAGTCTAATATTCATGGAGGATATAGACCAAAGGTCAATGCCCATGTACATCCCCACTTTACCCTGGAAACCCCTTCGGATATGGGCGCCACGCACTGCCCAAGTCAGCCCATGATCTTGAGACCAATTCTTGTAATCCTTCGTGTGCCAAGCCAAATGGAGTACGCGATCCGGCATAGGGTGGTGTTCAACTCCAAAGCATATGCCAACACATAAACAACATACCATGGTTCGACTCTCCATAGGCTTCTTGCTGTTTGCCGACCAGGTAAGTACACAAAACGCAAAAATGAGCAAAAATTGAGGTCAAAAACATGAAAATATGACCAAATACAAAGTTGTCATGATAGTATATCTCTATGTTCACCCATGATATCCGCTCATGATTCAATACACAAATGATTCGAACCATTTGCGAACAATTCCCCCACTTGGATCCCCAATCGGGCGCATGGAGATACCTTCGCCACTCATATCTACATGCCCCATGAAAATGGGAGTGCACTCATGGATCTCTTTGCCAAACATACCATGAGCAATACATATGCGGTAGACTTAGTCTGGCGCTTTGAATTCCACAATTGGGACATGGGCAAAGCCCTTGTCACGTATGGCTCCCCATCTCTTCGGCCACACGAAGATATATAACATGTGCGTGAGCATATCAAACATATACCATGCATATAACACATACCCTCAAAATGTGGCTCCCACCATGATATGCCATGTCCCTCCATGGACATAAATTCACGTTAAAAATACGTAGGAACCCAAGGAAAGTGGCTATGCAACCCCAACACTCATGCGGTACACTCGAAAGTCGCATTAAAATATTCGGTTGCACGGTCCAAGAGTTATATATCACTTTATACCCTCTTGATCATTATCCCTTGCTACACCGGGCATGTGTACACATCAAAGGCGTTTGATGCTTCCTAAATTAACTTGAGACCAAGGCGCTTGCAACGCAACTTTCCTTTTTCTCCTTCCTCACACTCGCTTGTAGATATGGCCCTTCAAAGTGGTCCCACGATTCACTTTTGTTTCCCTTATATCTCCAAGTCAAATGGGTGGCAAGTATAAGGGAAACCTGATTCGGGCATAGGGAAAAGAGTATGACCACTCGAAGAAGACCAAATCAAGTGCGGCGATGTCGAAGTCGAAAATCCGATTTCGACATCGCGAAAAATTCGGATTAAAATTTCGAGTGCTTATTTAGAAAATTGCGGAAGCAACGAACCCTTTACAGATGAAATCTGACCCTTCATCGGAGTTTCCGCCAAAATATCTGGAAATAACAGTTAACCAATCGGTTAACGCAAAATCGCGAGCCAACTGACGGTCGCCGATACATTGACCATCAGAACGAAAGGCTGAAAAATTACGGAAACATCATGATAATAAAACCCTGTTGATTCCTGATATTCTGATATATAAATCTCCGCTGGCGGCGCCTCAGTACTGAATATGGCCGCTCGTAGCCGGAATGGCCAAACCTATCACACTATCACATCGGGTTAGTTCAGGTGGACGAGAGAGTATGATATCAGCCAATGGCGGCTTGCCGGCACATAGATACACACCCCAAGTGACCCCAAGATGGCCACAGGGGTCCGAACCGGCTTCACTTTCCTAATTCGGTTGGTCTCCCGGACAAAGTATCACGAGGCTTTTTCTTCCGCAATTCGTTCACAATCTCACCTGTGCGATGTCGGTTTCGAGAAGACAGTTCGTTCGAAATGTTGGATTTCTTGGAAAGGGTTTGTTGGAATCGTTTCACGCAATAAATTTTGCCCTTTGTTGGATCTCTTTGGTGTTTGGTTGCATGCTTGGGTTGATAAGGTATGGGACAAACATGTTAATTCGGCGTTGGTATGCGCACTGGTATGAAGCTTCAATGAAATGTTTGGCGCTCCGTTGGGTTTCTACGGGAGAATCTTCATTCGTTCAAAGAGAAAAATTTAAACGAAGAGGCGCATCGGCCCGAGCCATAAGTCAATCATCACGAGTTTCATTCGGACACTCGAAGTGGCGGAAGCAAACATTTGTGCATCGTACAATGTGTTAGATTTCTTCGTTTCCATTGCCATTGCATGATCTCTACTCTATGTCGCGGGAGGTGTTTATTGGTAGCCCCTCGGTCCGTCTTGCTATTGGATAGTCCAAATGCGAGGTCAATGCCGGGCTCATTGGTCCCTAGGTCTGCAATACCCCGCTTCTTGCAGAAATTAAAGGTTGTGCCTAGTGTCATAGGGTTTGTTGCTTTGTTTCTTTGCATCTCACTCCCGCCTGTGACCTGCACCTGACGATGCTCCAAGCGGTCTCTAATGACAACATCACCCGATTTCTTAGAGCTTGATTTGATGTGTTGCCACTGTGATGGTGCATGGTAATCGTGCGAAACACTATATATATATACATATAACTCGAACTCGGTCCGAGTTCCGGGTTATAACACTCAGTTTCTAAGTCCGGGTTATGGAGACCCGGGAAGTCAGACCTAAGAGTCCGGGCTATGTATCCAGGGAGACCTTGCTATTGTTCCGATTCTTGCCCCCTTGCCCGTCCCTTGTCGTCTCCACCTTGACACCCTCAGGTTGGGGCTTTGGATCGCGCCCATGTGCAATCGCAACGCAACAATAGCAAATCATGTGCCACTGGTAGTACCATACGTTCCATGCTTTGGTGCCACTCTCTTCTACACTAGCAAACAAAGTATGGTACCGGTCTCTTTCAGCCGAAATTGAATAAATAGTGAAGAATGTAGGCAATCGCCAAAAGAAAGATATCCTTGATTTATGCCCTAGCAGTTTTGATGAAATCCTGCAAGTTTTGCTGTTGAAAAACAAGACCAAAGCAGCAAGTAGAGCAAGAACAGGATGTGGATCGAGTCAATGAATAGTTTTGAAATCCAGTGTATCACAGAAGGGCTGCAGATAGACAAATCAGGCTTAAGTACAAAGATTCAATCACAAATGGATAAAACAAATGATTTTTATGTGAAAACTGTCGTGACTCAGGCCTCCAAGGTAGCACCAAGCACTTTTAATTCATGTGCACTCTTTTGGATGAAATGCAGTTGGTTAGGAATCTGGGGCATAGGGGTTAGGCCAGACACAGGATATGGCTTGGCCAGCATGGCTGAGCAACTGAATTCAGAATCAGTTAAAAAGTAGAACCACAATAAGTGGTAGAATCAGTTGAGTATAGGGGTCGTGAGGTGGGGGACCACTAGGCTTAACCTACAAGGCCTTAGGCATGAAGTGCCTACTTTATTTGGTATTACCTCCATCAAGGAAGATACCTCCGCTCAGTTGAGTGGTAGGGGTGAACTTCACGGGGGGCTAGGGTTATAACCCTAGTTACTTTGAGAAAGTATACTTTGAAATTCTAAAGAGTGATGAAAATGATTCAGTTAATCTCAACATCAACAAGAGGCTTTTAGGGGGGTTTGGCCTCGATCAAGTCACCCAAGGCAGACATGGTAGTCACTTTTTCTTACTCCCCCCTGGAGTACTAGTTGATCAGGCTAGTAGGACCAAGGAAAAAGGCTCAAATTTCCCCAAAATTACCTCAGAAAATGCATTAAACCAGCCAACGACACTCCCATCAGTTCATCGAAGCCTATCACACTGTAGGTACCCTTGAAAAACAGTGTAATGTACCGTGAATGATGTCCCTTTGATGGGGCATTCCTCGAAGGTCGCCAGCGTGAGGCGAAACCTTTTGGTAACAGTTTGAGGGTAGCGGGGTTTGAACTCAGGGCTCCCTCCCTAGAGCACACATGCTTGCCCACTAGGGTACAGTCGAACGCTCTAATGCGGACGGCGATCGCTGTATAAACAGCGTTTTAGTAAACGTCCTGACCAGGGGCCAGGGCGGAGCAACAGTTCCAATGGAGGGCACAAAACTCCAGGAGCTGAAGAAAATAGAAAATGGAACCAACAAGGAGTGAATCCTGTGGCTTAGCGAAAGGGATGGCGATTTAAGAAGTCAAATCGCTAAAAATTGACGAAAAAACATTAGAAATCGTCATTTGTAGGCCAAAACCTAAAGTCGCAGACAAGCACAACAGGAGCACATTCCCAAAAAGAGTTGCGCAAGCGTAAACGGCTCCTGAAAAAGAAGGTATGAGCCGTTGTTTTTAAAGCTTTTAAAAGAAATTTTTGCCCAGTTGCATCAAAAATTTTGCAAACTTTGAAAAAACGTATTGAACAGAAACCCACACAACAGAGCAGGTGGACAACCCACCTCTCAGGTATGTTAGTGTCATGTCCCACGCATGCATTGCGTTCGTGGTGGTAGTTTCGTTAAAACGCTAGGGTTGTCACCGTTGCGTTCGTTGGGGGTTCGAGCGTTCACTTCCTTTGCTCTGCACAGGTCAAAACTGAAATGAAAGGTATGTGAGACGGATGGAGCACGCAGCGCGCACGTAGGGTTAGTGTATGCGCTGTGCTCGCGATGCATGTGCCTAATCTAGGCATTGAGACTTTGTGCCGCTTTCGCTGAGCACCCATCCACCCTTCTGTTCTCTTCACAGGTCCGAATGGAAAGTGCTTGCTCGTGCTCCTGTTGTCGTAGCGCTAAAATAGGGTTGCTTAAAACGCTTAGGCTTGTTTTGCGCTGCGCTGTTGCTCGCCATTCCCTCTCCTTCTTCTGCAGGAAACAAGGTAAGAAGGGCATGCATGACACACGATGTATTAATCGTTTAGGGTTGTTTATAACTCGCCGTAGGGTTGTTTAAACGCTTAGGGTTGTTTTTGCGTTCGTTTTCCCTTCGGCATACACATGATGCGTGGTGAGTAAGGTAGGTAGACCCAGGAGGAGCTCACCTCCTGGTTGAGTTATGTGTTCATTTTTTTTTTTTTGCTCTGTGGCTCCCAGCTATCCGGTCGGGGCATCCCGGTTATGTGTTCATTGTTCATTATACAGGTCGTTATGTGTTCATTGTTCAAATGTGGGTTGAGCTAGGAAAAAACATTTTTATCATTCCTCCCCCTTCCCCGCATACACATGATGCATTAAAGGGCTGTAGGCCACGCGTTGTGCACGCGGTATAACCCTTGTTTAGGCTACCCAGGGCTCCGCCCTACGTTCTATAAGGGTACGGGCGGAGTCCTTAAGTTTGCTTGCTTGCAGCTCGGTTAGAGGACAGTGTATTATTTTCTACCCTAAGACCTGTATAATACAGCGAGGGTAGTTAGGTTCCTCAGCCGCTAACCGAGCCTCATCTGCCTTTGCTCTCAGGTGGGAAAGGTCACGGTGATTGGTGCAGCAGCAGTTGCCTTCGGCGACTTCCCATTTTTCTGCCCAAGCTAAAAAGGGCGCAGATCACACAAACAAATTGGGTCAGTGAACAACATCTTTATCGACAACCCTTACTACACGTTGTGCACGCGGCACTCGTTCCCTCCAAGCCCTGGGGGAAACGCGCGAGGGCGTACGTGGCAGGCCACAGTTGCCTAGCGTCGCTGTGTTCTCTCGTAATCTCACAGGTGAGCCAATAGGGCTCAAGACCTCTTTGTCATGGCCACCCAGTGGCGTGTGTAGGGGTTAGGGTCAGCAAGCCTGGCAGGGACTGAATGCGGTTGTGCTCACCCTGCCTTCGAAGGTTGGTGCTGGCATTATTGAGTGTAGTGTAGTGGTGTCTCCTGCTCCGCGTGCTTTTCCTCGCGGGTAGGGGAGTGTGTTAGCTTCTGGCCATTAGAAAAATGGGCGTTTTGTATGCCCTTAGCACACTTGGCCACCCCTCCCCTCTAGTACGTAGGGCTTTTGCCGTCTTCCCCAAAGGACAACCGCCAGCACAGCAATTGCGGGCCATAGGCGCCGTAGTAGTACCTGATTAGGACCTTCGGTCCGAGTTCAGCGAAGTCCGCTTGCCGGGAGCCACGCCGGGGGGTGAAATGAGACACATACGGACATACGTAGCACACTTAGGGGTATGGTAGCCCCGTCAGGAAGGGTAGAACCCCATGGGTCTGGAGCAGTCAGGGGTCCTAACTGTGGGCACGCTTGTCCCCAAGAAAGGTGGACACACCTTGCTTCACAGTACCTTGCTTGTCATTCCCCCCTGGAGTAGTAAGCCACTGGTCATCGCTGGCTCCCCAACGTCATAACATCAGGGCAGATCCCATGCAGCACATGGTCCTCAAGGCACACACTCGCTGGGTGGCTGCAAACCTGATAAGCAGCCATCTGGCTCACGCTGGTAACCATAGGCATGGGGCTGCAGGGCCCACACTGAGTAGGCCTAGCTATCAGCACAAGAGTGCTCACCGCCCCTGGGAGGTTCGAAAACAGAGGGGGTTGCGAGTAAAGGGCCTCAACTGTGAGTCTCAATCTGATGGGAACCTGTTCACGTAGGCCAGCGTGCTCAGGTGATCCGGAGTTGAGGTGGTCGTATGGAGGTGGGAAAGGTGAGTGTTGGGGCCAGTGTGTGTGTGCAGGGCAGGGGGGAGAGGTGGAATATCATTTTAAGGAGGGCTGACATTCCTTGCCGTTGCGGAGTCAGGGGGGGTGGGGAGTTTGGCATATGGGTAAACCAAGCAAATCCGGTATGCAGTTGGCAGCGCAAAGCAGTTTGCATGACAGAAAATACGTTTGTGAACATGGGTGGCAGTGGGCGTGGACTTACAGCCTCGCCCCCGATCGGGTGTGGGTCTCGTTCAATTCCACAGGATTCCCCATTTCCACGGGTGGATCCAGCACTCTCATACCACGGGCATGCACTTTGCGGGCCAACACGGAGCGGCCGGTAGAAGGGGGGGGGGGGGCGTCCATATCCGGCAGGTCGGCGAGACACACAACCGCATAGTGTGCAATGCGGGTGGCCCGCCACACTCCACGCGTACACAATATCTCTGGCAGAAAGTACAGCAAGAAGCCATGGGTACTGAGGGACAGCACCAGCAGCCGGAAGGACTCGAGGCTGTTGAGCACGCTGATCGAGAAGGGTATCGCCAGCCTGGGCACATGACAAGAAACAACAGCCGGTGCAAAGACGGCTGAAGCACCCGTTTTGGCAGCGCATTGAACCCCGAAATTGGGACCCAGTCAATGGGGCATCAGAAGAGCGCTTCTGTTGGCGCTGCAGGCGCGCCAGAGGCGCCGCAGGGTTTGGATTTCCGCTATTCTCTGAATTGCGTTGTTTTTTTGAAACGCACGGAAACTTGGAGAACCGCATGATCAGCGGTCCGTCACACGTACCCAAGATGCGCCGCCGTGCCATCGCCACGATTTGGTACCCGGGTGTGCCCTTCACCAGCAGCCCAACCTTCTCCGGCCAAGACGGGCACAGGTCTTAGTCATGCTACGGTTGTGCGCGCGGGTGTGCCAGCGTGTGTACGCGCGCGCGTGTGTTTCCCATAGAGTGCCGCACGACCTTCTTTGTGTGCAAGTTGAGACACCCAATGGCTTTTTGCAGGCCGGTACTTGCCTTGCACCGGACCATGTTGTGTGTACTTCACAACGTTCGCAGTGCTACAAATCACTCTTCTCTGACAAAAGGCCTGCAGGGCCAACGCAGGCACCGCAAGACAGGCATCCTCTATGTTGTGGATGCGTGCTGCTGATGCCCATACATCATTCGCCGGCCCAAAGAAGGGCCTCCATACGCCCCCCAGACGCGCGCTCCAACCCGGATGCCCTGCGGACTGGCACAAGATTTTGCTTAGTGACCCAGTGGGGGGTCTGAGCCACCTACCAACATCACTAAAATTTACCCCGTGGGGACGACAAAATGTATAAAAGGGACCCGAATTTTGAGGCCAATTTTTGGTCCCCCCAAACTTTGTGTTGGCCTCTGACACCCCCAGAGTAAATCAGTGCTGAGGCCTGGTGTGTCAAGCGCACGGTGCTCGACGGCGCGCAGCAGATTTGTGTGTGTTCTAAGGCAAAATGGGTCAGGCTTGAATGCCATTACAAGATTATGGTGCGTGTTCCACACGCGGCTGTCTTCAATCGCCTACCGCCTGCCTCATCATGAACTACGATTTTTTCACTTGGCACTTGATGCAGCCCATGTTTGTGTCGAAAAATTGCCCGGCTTGAATCCCACCGTGGTGCATTTTTTTTTGAAGATTGCAACAACGCTAAATCCGCGCCCAGACCATGGGCGCCAATCGCAGGGTTCATATGTTGGCCGCTAAAAATACACTCCATCGGTGCTTGCGATGGAGTGTGAACGATCACGGCCTTAGATACAAGAGCATGGGTACTGTTGTGTCACAGAAGACGGACGGTTGGGTGACCGCGGGTTGGGCACTCACAGGCCCAGCAGCCACACGGTGGCAGGGGCCCTGTCGGCCGGCGCCATGCGCACACTGCTGGACCGCAGGTATCAGGGGTACTTGAGTCCGGGAGCATGCAAACCCCCCTCCCCGCGGGGCCAGAGGCCCGTCCAGTCGCTGTAGGATGGGTCGCCGCACTGGGATGGGGGAGGCAAGAAAAAGGAAACCCCAACACGTTGAGGTCGGGTGGACGGGCCACCAAGCAACTAAGCAATAGCCTTGACTGGCACTTGGCAGAAGACGGACATGTGTCAAGAGAGCCTCGGGGGGCGGGGGGGGGGGATCGTAAGTAGAGGCAGGGGCTGTTGTTGATGGGAGCCTTCCAAACTGGAACACAAATGTCTCGTGTTCAGGTCCATTGGTACACCAGCGTTTGGTTCATCAGGCCCCCAATGCCTGGCAGGCAAATGGGGTGCAAATCTGTTCATGGATTTCTCAGGAGTTCCAAGGAGACGGACTGCAGAAATTGCACGAGTGTGGACTGCTACTCGTTGTTGTTCCGGGGGGCAACAGCCGTGGGTGTAAGTGTTCCTGATGGCGGACCAGTCGAGGAGGAGTGCAGTGCAGTGCGGTGTCCGGCGCGTTTGCCGGCGTCCAGGGGCTGGTGCACACTGCACGCCATTTATCTTCCCCGTTTGGCCACCTGACACCAAAACAAAACCCTCTCCCCAAAAGGTGGCCCCGGCCGTTCACGTGGACACACAAATCGGAGGGGGGTGGGCGGGGGGGGGAAGTCACGTGAAAGACTCGGAATTGGAGGCTGTTTTTCTATTTCTGGCCTCAGACCTGCCACTCGGCAATGGCCTGCCCCAGAAAATGGTGCTTGACCACCACGCTTGTGGTGCTGCATTCGGCGCAGCCACTGCCGCAGCCACCGCTGAGGCATCCGTGCTCACCGCCACCAAACTTACGAACCCACCAAAGCAGCATTTTGGAGTCTGAGAAAATGGGGAAAGGGGAGGGAATGCAGAAAATGGAAGAAAATGGAGAATCATCAACAGATCAGGATGAAAAACGTAGGAACAGCATCCAGAGTGGGAGAAAAAGGGGGGGGGATGGGAAGAGAATGGGAAAAAACCCCATTTTTTACAGTCCCAATATCCCCATTTCCCTGGAGGTCAAAGACCTTCCCCAAATTTCCCTTTGCTAAGATTCAGTCACCGCACTCACCGATGGAAAAATGGGCCATTGTCCACTGTCCTACACTCACCGCCATGGCGGCCAGTGCGGATGGTTGACCGCTTGTCAGCATTCACCATTGAAACCCGGGCTTCCGCAAGCAACGCGCTTCATTGTTGGACCGTCTGGGCCCCATGTGGGAGTCCGATAGTGAAACGCTGGTGGTCAAATGACCAACGGGCCATTGATGACTGAAACGGCTGGTTTTAGCGAGGAGGCAAGACCACCCGTCAGAATCAGAAGTGGCCCACAAGTGGGCAAGGTGGCTACATAGACCGTGCCGCCTGGGGGGACCCCACCGCTTCAGAGCGGTGGACAAAATCAGAGGTGCCCCACAAATGGGCAAGGTGGCTACATAACCCCTGGTCCCCACCGCTTCAGAGCGGGGGGGAGAATCAGAAGTGGCCCACAAGTGGGCGAGGTGGCTACATACTCCTTGCCGCCTTGGGAGGTCCCCCAACGATTCAGAGCGGGGGCAAGAATGAGAGGTGGCCAACAAGTGGGCAAGCTGGCTACATAACCCCTGCCGCCTGGGGGTCCCCACCGCTTCAGAGCGGGGGACATAATCAGAGGTGGCCCACAGCTGGGCGAGGTGGCTACCTAGTAACCTAATAAAACAGTTTTTAGTACTAGAAAGAAAAACTTTTTTTTACTAGGTTCCCAATAACCAGTGAACCTAGTAAACAGTTACCTAGTGAAAAAAAGCACCAACTCAAGGGGCCACACAACAAAGCGAATTGGCTACCGCACCCCTGCCTTCTCACGGGCTCACAAGTGGGCAAAAATGCTATATAGTGGTAGTGTGAGGTGCGCCAATCAAAAAAGGGGGGGTTATGTAAAACCCCCCATGCCGTCGTTCTCCGCCGAAACGCCCCCCCCCCCCCACGGGCATGTCCCATACGCAAAAAGAAAAAAAACAGGTTTTCCAAACTGGACCCGACGCCAGAATTGAGCTGGCTTTGGCTGCAAATGGGCTGAAAACATAGCGAAAGAGTGACAAAGAGAAATGGGATGGAAGTCAAAACAACAGGGGCTTCTGGACACAAGGCCACTGGTGTCGGAGAGACAAAAAAAAAGGGGAGGCCAGAGATGAAAGCAAAGCAAAAAAGGAATCCTGGCACACAAACCAGAATAAAGCTGATCCAGATTAGAAAAGGAGTACCGGTGCTTGAATACTTCGGTGCACCTTACTCGAATGACTTCTTCATTGGTTCATTTGCGACCTCATCTATGAAACGATCACATGTTATTCAGAACCAGTGCTCAAGTGAGATTTGGGAGCTGGGATGGATGATGATCCTGACAAGGAGTGCATATCAGATGGATCAGCACTAGTGTTCTTGATGGCCTTTTTAGTTTCACGTAGGGCTTCTTGTTGAAGATTTAGTGACGTGAACCTCAAACCAGCTTTGAAACGGAAGCGGTATTTCTTCAAAATGGTATGGAGTGTTTCCCTACTCGTCAGCCCAGGAGGATGTTGGGTTCGGTGGCGGCTGTGAGAGTGATCAAAAAGAATGCACGGAGCGAGTCTTTGAGAGATTTCTAGTTTCCATAGATTGATGGTTCCAGTACGGCAATGCTCTCCGTAGGGGCATTCTTCTTCGGAAAACAGCTGTGCTAGCTGTGCTAGCTGTGCTCTGCTAGAGCCTTTAGTAACCGGATTAACAAAAACTCCACGTTTGAATTGACGGCAAGTGACATTCAGCTTGATTGTGGTTTTTTGCCAATTTTCGTCTTTGATACTGCGCACATCGTTGAAATCGGAAAATTCAAAGTGTGGTGTACAAACCCACTGGGAGCATCCCGTTTAATGCATACTTCGCAGAAATTCGTATTTGCCTTCGATTTTTAGGTTCATTGTGCAGACGACTTTTTTCAGTTGTGTTCTGCCAAACAGCTGTCGTGCACAGACAAAATAGCAGCTGTTGCTGCAGGCTCTAGGATGCAGCATAAAGGGAAGTTGTCGAGGTGGTTTCTGGCGGACAATCAAAGCTGCTGAACTGGCTCCAGTTTTTTTCATGGGACGTGCCTAGGTCCCCGAGGTCATTTTTTATTGCTGAATACGAAAAAAATAGACACTTAAAAAGTGAGCTATACAGGCTAAAAACATGCACAAGCAGGTTGTATACCAATCCCATTGGAACCCCAGCCCCGGGCGACCAATACCCAAATACCGTGTACAGGATGTGCACCGGCCCATTCACTGATGTAAGCCATTATTGGTGTAAACAGTCATTTCAACTCTTTGGTACGGGTTTTGACCAGCCCTCCGCAGGGCTAGAGACACAAAAAACTGTCGTTTGGTAGCCTAGTAGACATATACTGTCACAACATCCCCACTCACACCCTGTCACCGAAGTTGCCCAACCCCGCAAACATAGCAAAAATGGCTGAAAGGTGCATAAACTGCGCTGGCCCCACTCTGCCCCATACAAACCCCCATGGAGTCGTGACCCGGAAACACTTTTCCGGCTCAAAATCGGGAGAAAAAAACAAAACATTCATGATTTTTGACCCAAAAAAAGGCGGAGGTCATTTTTTTGACATCTTTGGGCCCCACCCCCTATCCTCGAAAACCCAAAAAAGTGGGTTTCAAGTGGTGGGTGGGGGGTCTGGGGGGGGGGGGGGATTCGGACGAAAAACTCATTGGGGGATGTGTTTATTGGACAAAATAGTGAATGTACAAAGGTTTAACCAAACAATTGAAACCCTTGAGGTAGGGTACGCGAATAGCCCCAAAAAGGCCCAAAAGGGGGTATGTGGTGTTTTCTTCCATATACCGGCCTGCATGTGTTTGATTTAACAACCTCTACAAAGTGATTTTGAGAAGTTTTTCGGTGCCACTAAACAGCCCACCCAGCGTGAAAACGGCCAAGTCCTCACTGGCAAGGGGCCATATGGGAAGGGCCGACTGGGGGTACCAGGAGTTGGGACCCGGGACCCCGCCATGGTTAGGGGGTCCATATACAAGAAAAAAGTTCTTCAGGACCCAGGTCCAAATACACACTCAGCGGTCACAATACACAAAGTAGTTTTGACCCCCACCCCACCCCCCAGCCCACCCCCAAAAAAAGGGTACCCAGGTACAGGGGGGTACATGGGAAAATATTTTTTGAGATGCGAAAATATTTTTTTAGATGCGCTAAAAAATAATATAACCTCAAAAAAAATACAAAACATCTGAAATTTAATACAAAACATCTAAAAAAAAATGTCAAAAGTGACTAAAATTTTAGATGGTACCCTAAAAAATAATCCGCTGCAAATCCAAAAAAAAATGTGCATGTGGATGTGGTGGGAATGCGCAAAAAAGGTAGAAATGGGTGAAACAGGGTGTAAATCCAAGCTTCGGGGGGGGGGGGTCAAAATGAAACTTGCTTCATCACCCGTGCCGTCACGGGGTCCCCGCACACACCACATTCCCCCACAGGTGGCCGGTGAATCACCCATAACACTTTTTTGACCGCTTCTAAAATCACCTCGCAGAGGTTGTTAGATCAAAGCCAGGCAGGCGTATATATGGAGAAAACACCACATACCCCCCCATTTGGGCCTATTCGCGTACCCTACCCCAAGGGGTTGAATTGTTAGTTCAACCCCTTGTAAAATCATTATTTTGTCCAATAAACGCATCCCCCAATGAGTTTTTGGTCCGGACCCCCCCAGACCCCCCCCACTTGAAACCCACTTTTTAGGGGGGGGGGGTGGGGGTGGGGGTGGGGGGTCAAAAATGTCGAAAAAATGACCCCCCCTTTTTTGGGTCGAAAATCATGAATCTTTTGGTTTTTTTCGATTTTGAGACGAAAAAATGTTTCCGGGTCCCGACTCCATAGGGTTTGTATGGGGCGGAGTGGGACGAGCGCTTATGCAGTTTATGCACTTTTCAGCCATTTTTGCTATGTTGGGGGTTTTGGCGTCCTCGGTGACCCCGTGGTACCCACCCTGAGGGGTGCGAGTGGGGATGTTGTGACAGTATATGCCTACTAGGATACGAAAAGACGTTTTTTGCAGTCTGTAGCCTTGCTTATGGCCGTTCACAACCCGTGCCAAAGACGCGAAATGGCTGTTTCCACCAATAATGGCCTAGTGAATGGGGAGGTACACAACCTGCTTATGCAGTTTTTCACCCCAGGCAGCTCAAAAATCGAAGTTTTCGAAAGTTGTTTTTTTGATATTGTGACCACCCAAAATGACATTTCAAGCTATGCAAAGCATGTTTTAGGCCGTATTTACGTGTTTTTCTACCCTATTTGGGTGTTAGGTCCGGGGGGGGGGGGTCTCCCAAGGGACGGGTGCACAACCTGCTTATGCAGTTTTTCAACCCGGACAGCTCAAAAATGGAAGTTTTCAAAACTTGTTTTTTTGCTATTGTGACCACCCAAAATGACCATCCAAGCTATGCAAAGCATGTTTGCACAAGCAGAGCACAAGAAAACTGCACAGGACAGGACAGGAAAACTGCCTAAACATTGGAGACGCAAACAAAAGTTGAGACGAGGCACAACTAGTGTTTTAGGCCGTATTTACGTGTTTTTCACCCTATTTGGGTATCAGGTCGGGGGGGGGGGGTCTCCCAAGGGACGGGTGCACAACCTGCTTATGCAGTTTGTCACCCTGGGCAGCTCAAAAATGGAAGTTTTTGAAACTTGTTTTTGTGATATTGTGATCACCTAAAATGACCATCCAAGGTATGTAAAGCATGTTTTAGGCCGTATTTACATGTTTTTCACCCGATTTGGGTATTAGGTCCAAGGGGGGGGGGGGTCTCCCAAGGGATGGGTACACAACCTGCTTATGCAGTTTGTCACCCTGGGCAGCTCAAAAATCGAAGTTTTCGAAACTTGTTTTTTTGATACCATGATCACCTAAAATGATCCTCCAAGGTATGTAAAGCATGTTTTAGCCGGTATTTATGTAGTTTCCACCCTATTTTGGGTGTGTGTTGCTCGCGGTAGATTCTCTGCGAGGTGGACTTGCCGAAGGCAATAGAATTTTGCAGCATTCCCCCAAAAAAAATACTCCACGCAGAAAAAAAATGTCTGAGTATTTTTTTAGCGCGGAATATTTTTAGCGCAGAATATTTTTTTAGTGCGGATTAATTTTTTTAGCTAAAAAAAAATACAACCTCTAAAAAAAAAATTTAATCCGCATCAAAAAAAAAAATACAGGACCGGAGTACAGGGGTCAAATTCCGAAAAAAATCATTGGAGGATCATTGTTGGTCATAAAATGATGATTTTACAAGGCGGTTAGACGTCAGAAACCATACATTGGGGTATGCTACGCGAACGACCCCAAAAAATGGGGGTATACGACGCCCGCTCCTGCGCTTGATCAAAAATCCTCTCTTCGAGGTGATTTCATGAAAACAGCGGTTCAACGCCCACCCCGTGCTTAGACAAGGCCATGCTTGGACGGGGGGGTGGGGTATGAAAGGCCCTCATCCGAGCATCACCGTGTTGAGGTTGGAACACCTGCTTGACATCTGCACCGTTTTGCGAATAATCTGCATACAAAAGGCAACACGGCAAGCACCTGTAAATATTGACTCAGACCAGGTTCCATAACATCACCCCTTTGACTGGAGGTCACAGCTCCAGGTCAGCTCTGGTCAGCCATACAGGGCGTCCAAGCCCGCAGAGAACCATTTGTGTCAAAATCAGCCTGAATGGGGAGGCCCTGGTTCAATTTCAGAGGAATCGTCTATTTCAAATATGAGCGTTCCAGCGACTGACCCCACCCACAGCAGCCCAATGCAGTGCCTCAACCAATGAATCGGATGAACCCCAAATCCTATAGCGTCCGACAGCGTATGTCTGCCCAAAAGCAACAATTTTGGACATTGGGGAAAACAGTTGCTTCCCAGAAATCATCCAGCTTCATAGATGCTAAGATGGTCATGCCAATGCATCCATCCTTGTCCTTGTGCTACCACTTGACTAAAGGGGGCGAGGGGGGTCCTTCAGCAGTAGAATTTGCTCCACCAGAAACATGGCAGAGCACGGATGTATGTCACCAGGTACCCTGTCTCGGTCATCGGTGGAGTGTGGTAGGAAATCATTTATATTGAAGGTTTTCCAATACTTGTTTCCTTCGGCTTGTATTTCCCACTGTGAGCAGTGTGCAACCGATGGGATGTTGTTACATTACCTGTGCCTCCATTTTTTGCGGGGGGGGGGGGGGACCCCGGCCACAGCGAGCTGGTGAAGCCCACTCACCAGAAGGCAGTCGAGAAATCTCTCGGAATCAAGGACCAGAGCTGTCCAATACCTGTGCCTCCATCTGGTAAATTCAGCCATAAATCGAGAGCTGCACGATGGCCCACAAACCTGCCTTTTCCCACCGCAACTGTGCGGTTCCCATCTCCTCACTAATACAAGACCCACCCCACTGAATGCAAATCTCAGGTTGGCTGACATCTTAAAAGGCAGCGTGCAGTCTGCAACCAACCAACCAACCGCAGAGGACCTATCAGGCCGGGCGGCGGGGTGACGGGGGGGACTGGTTAGGCGCCGGTCGGACCCCGGGGGAACCCAGGAGAACGCGCGTGGGCCGGGGGGGGGGGTCCTGGGGGAACCTATGGCGGAGTCGGGTCCGCCCCACCAGAGGTGGCCGCCAAACAAAAGGGGGACAGAGCGAGAGGCACTTAGGGTCGACCCAACCAACCAACCAATCATTCTGCAACCACTTCCAGCAGCCACCTGGTTTTCATAGACTTTACGGGACTGCAGGATAGGGAGTAAAAGGGATTCAACGTTTTGTAATCAAAATCTGTCTGAAGCCAAATTGTGTGCAGGGCTGCAGGGTGTCTTGGTTCACTTGCATGTGCCAAAGCTGCGTCACAGATGAAATCAAACAGCGAGAGGCATACCGAGGCCTTTGCATCTGGAGCATCTTTCAAGTTTATGGAAGCGTGGGATGGCGCGTGAAGGGGAGGGGGCGGAGGGGCCGCAAGCAGGTCACAAAGCGCTCCACACATGCACGTCCTGGTATGCATATGCAGCAATGTTCGGCAGGTCTTCTGGGATTTCTTGTACATACCAAATCTTTTACCTTGCTTTGTTGCCGTGGGAGGGGGGACGGGGGGGCTGATGTGGACAGGTTGGGTAGAAGCCGTCCAGAAAGAAAAGAACTGGGGGCCAAGGGCCAGGTCGGCGAACTGCATGACCTGAGTGTAAGATGGGCTGGAGTGGTGCCTGATGTGTTGAAGTGTATGCCTCAACTGGTGGATGCCACCAGATTCCCCGAAAGACAACAACACTCTTAGCCCAGCTGCTGGTGTTCAGCGCCGAACAACCCCACCATTCCGCCTACAATTGACCAAGTGTCCTTTCCCATGGCGCCACTTTCATAAAATAGCATTCCTACCGTCTGCTGTTTTGGCTGGCCCCCAGCTCCATTTGCATGGACAGGCCACGCCCAGTGGCTCAGCAGACAACACAAGCGGTTTCACAAAAAAAAAATGGGGCTGTCCAATGGCCAGCTCACAGTCGGCCCAAAGGGCCGGAGGGAAGATCTCTACGGAAAAAGGCTGGTGCAGATGACATTCTTGAGTTTAAAAAAAGAAGAAAAAGTGCTGTTCTGCATCAGCTCCTGTTCTCCTGGGACAGAATATTAAGAGCACGTGAAGGCTTGTTTGACCTTATCAACAGTGCTGGAGTAGGGTTGTTCAGGGTTCTTGAAATCGCCATTGAATTTGGGGCATGGAGGGTTGTGCAGGCTTGTTTTAGGTTGTTGAGGGCGGTGGAAGGGTCAATGTTCCCCAGGTAGGTCCATTTTGCCTCACAGCACTGGCAGGCAGAAGTGCACAGATTGCACAGGTGCCCTGGCCAGCGTTGCTTGTGTTGTTTCAAGAACTGTTCGTACTGCCTGACTTCTCAACGTCGCATTGAATTGGGGTCAAAACGTCTCTGACAGAGCTTAAGGCTAGCTCTTGGCAGACAAAGCCAAAGTGAACACAAAACTATGATACACATGACCATGCACACTCCTGCTGTTTCTTCACACTAACAATTGAAAAAACAAGTCGCATTGTGTTTCCCACACACTCAAATACAAACATCATCCGTCATACATCTGGCTCTCAGGACCAGATGCTTTCAGTCAAGCACCCCAGATCCCTTCAGCGATTGTGTCCAATTCCAGTAATCCTCAACATTCAATCCTCATGTGGAGGTGCTTCATAAACATCCAAAATGTAAAATGTAAAGATCCATAGCTTCGGTGCTGTGTACCATATTCCTATCGCACCCACAGAGGCCAGAAACAAGCGCATATTCTTTAGGAAGTATTTAAAAAAAATGGGGTAGATGCACCAAGTGAGAAGACCAAAATCCCCGCAGTCAAGGAGACGCATCCGCAGCCAGAGGAGCGCTGCACCTGCAGGTGTAAATAGCGCCGCTGTCCTTCGCGTGGCCTATGGTTGATCTCCGTTGCAAAATGCGCAGCAAGCCACCATGCTACAAAACAAAAAATAAAGAAAAGGGAGCACCGCGCATGCAGTTGTTGATTTATTCAACGGAGGCGCATGGGAGGCTAAATTACAAAACAGAATGAGTTATGATGAAATTGAGAATGCCAAAGCCAGTCCGCTCCTCTTGCTGGCTCTCACGCCCATCTGCCCCCAAAAGCAGCAAGAAAGCAACTGAGGGCTGTGATGCTGTGGTGATCCGCGGCTTGTGGTTGGCTGTATATGTTACAGGTGATGATTCCTGTTTCAGGCTTTTTCAGGGCTGGATTCTGGAGGGCACAACTTGTGAAAAACTCGTCGCAAAAATGTGAAATCGTTCCACAGCTTTGGGGCTGCCTTTGATCGTCAATGATCAGGTCCTCTGACCAGGTCCAGACTTCGGGCCTCAGGGCACCTCCGGCAATGGGATGGGCCCCAAAGCACGTCCCGGAGGTCTTGGGTCCTGGGCCCTGGGATGTGGACCCCCCAATCGCTGGGGCAGACGAAGCGGCCTGGGGCCCATCCGCCGTGTTCCTTCCAACGCGGTAATCCGCCCCTCATCCCGAGCCCTTCCTTCACTGAGGCCCCAACCCCCTTCAGCAGCTTGACTCATCTGTTCGGGGCCCAGGACCACCCCACGCCGTATTGAAGATGTACGTCGGACATGGACTCCGTTCGTGTGCGGCACTGGCGGTAATCTCAAGTGCTGGCGGTGGTGCAATCCCCGCGCCACGGCAGAGGGGGGGGCCAGAGCATCACCCAACGTGCCGCAGCCATCAGTCAGAGCGCATGTTGACCGCAGGACGTACTGGCTGATGCCCACTGGGGTCAGCATCACGCGTGACGCAGCGGTGCTGCCAGAGTGAATGCCTCCCCTGATCGCCTACAATTTGTTGTAGTATCGATAAGCCTCGTCCACCAGGGCTTTGTTCGAGTACATGTCAATGTTGTGGTATTTGTGCTTGTTTCTGGCATTCTTCCCCCCGTTCAACGCCTTTCCATCCCCCTCCTTGGGGGTCAGTCGGCAAGCGGAACGATGCTGATCTGACCACCGCGTCAAATCACTGGATGTTGGGCTCAGCACTGCAGCAGCATCCTCAACTTGAGCGTGTTTGCAGCGACTTGACAGTGTGGGGGATGCATAGCGGGCTGTCCGCATGGGCGAGACGCAGAGGGATCTGAACAACGACCGCTTTTGGGGGGGGGTCTGCTTTGCGAGCGGCTGCTGAGCGCGGTCACTTGTGAGGCTCATGCCGTGCACTGTGCTTTGTGTGTGTGTGTGGGCAGCGCCCGCAGGGATGCTGCTGGGGAGGCAGGGATTCATGGGCCGATGCCCCGGAGACAAATCGTCCCACGCCTGCAGCGCATCATCCAGTAAAGTGGTCGTCAGGTTCGAGGGCTTGTCAGGGGACGGAATATTGGAGAGACTGAGAAGGGAGACGTCTGGACTGGTCGGGGTGGTCAAGGGATTCTGGCGAGGACTCTGCTCCTGGACCCTTGGCAGAGGCTCGGACGCAGATGGCTCCATGGCACTTTTCAGTCGCCCATGGGAATCCAAGGGCAGCAGGTGCACACTGCTCTCACGGTAGGCGGTCTCCAGGCGGGCGAGCCGCTCCGTCAGGACAGCGACCTCCCGCTGCAGCTGCTGATTGGCGACCATCGTGGACTCCAGAAGTCCTTTCTGGTGCTGGAGCTCTGCCGCCAAGACGTCGTGCGTAGGGCTTGCCTCGTCCCAGGGGCACCGGTGCGTACAGACGTCGGAGTCGTAGATCACTTCGTACATCTGGTTCCGCTCCCACACAACCCCACGGCCTTGTTTTCGGTTCCGCACAAACCCTCCCTGGTACATGTCCGTGTTGGCGTAGTAGTACACCCCAAAGCGCCGTTCCCCGTTCACCCACTCCCCTTCAAATTGGTCCCCGGTCTGGGCCTCGGTGAACATCCCCCAGCCATGCATTTTGCCTTCAAACCATTGCCCCTGGTAGTCGCTTCCATTTGCAAAATGATACGTGCCCTGGCCGTGTTTCAATCCATTGCAGAAGTACCCTTTGTATGAGTCCCCATTATCATAGCAGTCGGAGTCATATATCAGCTCATTATCGTCTCCTGTCACGTCGTCAGCCACGCCGGCGTTGGGCTGCGCCATTGCATCCCAAATAGAAGAGCCAGCATCTGCAACCTCATTCTCATCGTCCTCCAAGGCCCCATTGATGTGCTCCCCTGCCCCAATGCCTGCAACTGCTTCATCCTCTGCATGCCTGGAAGGCTGACTGCGACACTCTGCGACGCCCTTTAAGCCCCTTGGCCCAAAGCCTTCAGCGTTGTCGACACAAGGGGGTGCAGCCTGTGGATAGTGATGCAGCCCCTCTGCCGGCGCACCCGTGTCAGTGCCCTGGGAGGCTGGATGGACTACCGCGGCCAAAGGCTCGAAAGAGGAAGAGGAGTGGGAGGCAGGCGGTGCTGAGGCCGGGTCCCTGTCGAACACAGAGGGCTCTGTGGTAATTCGACGACCTGCATCGCATGTGGCGTTACACTGTGGAGCCAGGCCCGTGTCCGAATCCCGCAGGACGCCGTCCAGTTGAGCAATGAATGCTTCCTCGGGGCA
Source organism: Eutreptiella sp. 'Long Island Sound 2002' (assembly GCA_964036045.1). NCBI lineage: Eukaryota > Euglenozoa > Euglenophyceae > Eutreptiales > Eutreptiaceae > Eutreptiella > Eutreptiella sp. 'Long Island Sound 2002'. The sequence goes on along the minus strand of OZ038378.1, from coordinate 200,630,071 downwards.
CGCCTCCGACGCCTTCGCAGCGCCGCTGTGGCTCTGCAGAGACACAGGGTGCGTGTTGGCCTTGGCTGCTGTGGCCTCCTCTTTCGATGCCAAATGCTTCTGCACGGCCACAGACGTGGTGCTTACGGCAACGTGCACCGTATCCCCCCCTGGATGGACTGCGGGCTCCGGCTCTGATTCGCCGTTGGAAGGCCCTGCGCTTAACGGCACCCTCGAGTGGATACCAGCGTAGGGCACGGGGCAGGGCTCAGGCTCGGGTTCAGAGTGGTCCAAAATGTTGAGGTTGGGGCCACAGGGGGATATAGCAAGGGCATCCTCAGCGGAGTGGGAGGAGCCCCGCGATTCGCTGCTCAACGAAGATAGCGACATATCAGTGTTGGCCGACACGATATCGCAGTCGGGTGAGGCTTGTGGATTTTTGGCCTGCAGCATCACATCCATATCTTTCAGATTGTCCTGATGCTCCAGCTCTGGCTCAGAGGCAGCACTGCCATTGCCATCAATGAGCACACCATTTGAATGCGCAGCCGCTGCACAACTCGACTCCAAAACACAGGTGGCCACAGGATAATTCGACCGACTGATAATCGAATTGTCAACTGCAGCACCCCCAGATTTCGAAGACCTTTCATCGGGGGGTAGCATTCCTCCACTCAACTCAGGAGCGCAAGTATCTCCCTCCCGATCATCCAAGGCGTGGACTCTGGGCTGCAGGGTCGTCGGAAACCTCGAAGCTACCGGACTTGGGGACTGCTGCGGGATGCCAATCACATCTACATCGCTCTGAGTCGGGCCCGCTTCACTTTGACGGACCACAGATTGCCTGAGAAGCAGGGCATTCCCCAATGTCAGTGGCTCTGGTAGTTTTGTGAGATTTTGTGGAGCAATGACCGCTGTTGACTCGTCCGAAACAACTCCTGTTGAGAACGAGGCCGGTGCTTCTGCAGACTGCAGTCTGGTGCTTGTTGCCTGCTGACGGTCAGATACTCTGGGCACCTGAGGTCCTACAGCCACAGGTGGCCTATCGCGCATGCCAGCCTTTGATTCTGTGTCTGGACAGATCTCAAGCTCCCTATCAGAATAAGACTCGGAACTATCGGTATCCGTGCTTCTGTGAAGCCGAAGGATTCCCACGGGCTCATTAGACAGCCCCAGCAAAGTACTACTGAGCACTGCTGAATAGGGGTCAGTAATTTGAGTTGCAATATACGGCTCATCCATGTCTCCGTCACTATCGCCATTGCTATCCCCTTGATTGGCGCCTTCTTCAGAGTGGACTACCAAATGGGACACGTGGCCTGCCTCTAGGGCATGCCATTCCTCTTCATCAGAGCAGTCTTCATTGTATGGACTGCCGTCCCGCATCAGTCCACATGCATGTTTTCCAAAATCATTGCACTGTGATGAAAAAAAATAGACACTCAGGAATTGATATTGAGGTGATATTGTGTATCTCCTGTTGTACGCTTTCAAACTGTTTGTCGAGAAACGAGTCAAGAGGCAGGTACTTCATCCAACCGAAGAAATGAGTCTCAGATTGGTGCAAATCCCCAGTGTCAAATGTCGGAGGTGGTAGAACTCCATGGCTCCCTGGGGGGCAGGGGAACGTTGGTGCGCATGAACACTGCTGCATGATCCCATGCCAACAAATAGGCTTGTATGTGGCATGAGGTGTAGGGGTTAAGTATGTCCCACAGGGACCAAGGAACAAGCAAGCCGTCCCTTCCTTCCCTCCCCAATTCCTGGGTGGGGCCTGAGGCGAGGGGGTGGATTTGATATATGGATCCGCCAGGGAAGAGCGATGTATGAGGTCATGCAATGCACAACACTGGAGGGCCGGCATGCGCAAGATGACACCGTTGCAGTCACCGCCCAAAGTAGTTGGGGTGGGCAGGGAGAGGTACCACTCATGAAAGGCACGCGCTAAAAAACTGCTAGTTGACAACCAGAATCTTAGACGGGGAAAAGGTACAGTACTTAAGGATGCTCTCATGGTCCAAAAGACGAGGTCAAGCACTTTGCCCTCAAAGGAGAGAGGCAAGTGCTTGGGACACGCACCTGCCATGTGTGCCATGTGTGCACATACTTTATTTACTCCGTATGGCACCCCATAGCAACCTTAACAATGGGACGCCGACGCCACGGTGCACCTAGTACTCTGTGTGGCCAACATAATAGCATGCGTATACGCTCCAACATTGGTACACCAAACAGGCAGAGGAAGATATAGCTCACAAAACATGCACCCGCTACAAGTAGTTGCAGAATGCACGCTTGTAGATCAAGTTAGCTTTTGTGTCGCCAAACTTGGGCTTTGCACTACGTTTGGTGTTAAGCTTACAAGTGGCGCGCAACTCCGCGGCTAGCTGCTTGGCCGGCTCATTGAGGAAAAGTTGGTCACGCTCCAGCTGGCGAGATGCATCTCTCGGGTAGCCATCCGGCACCTTGCGCCACTCTCCACAGATGAGGACCTTGAGACGGGTGTCCTCCTTTGTGGGAGTGGCCATGGAAGGTGGCGCCTTAGCCTCCAGACCTTCAACGCTTTGCTCCGCGCAGGCCTCCTTGCCTTCTAGCGGGGTGGGGGTGGCTTGAACACTCTCCTCGATCCCAAAAAGTGCAAATCCTCCAAATCATGACGCGGTTCAATGACCCGCACGGCGCGATCGGCATTAACAATGCTCAATACATAGTCCACAAAACCGGGAGGCATTGGGTTGAGGGGCACATCCGAAAAAGAACCCCGGTGATCCACCACCAGGTTTGTGATGTGCAAGCTCTGAAAACCACAAGACCAACCGTCCTTTTGGAGTCCCAAGGCCTGGAGCTTGGTGGTTAAGCAAAGCTTCTTGATTGCCGTCAAGAAAGGGCGGATCAAATGAATGGAGCTCAGGGGTTCCCAAATCCAAATAATGAAACGCTCCAACCACACCCGACAATCAAAGGCACACACATACTAGTGCGGCCCTTCTTTGTCATCACTATTGACCACAAAAATGTGGCGACGGCACCAAGCCATGTTGTCTAGTGTGGTGCCACAATCGACAGTCCGCATGCATTTGGACACTCTCTTGATATAAGGAACCGCAAGAGTCCACGCCCGTGGTTCATCAATTTCCATGTGGCGGAGCTCTTGGTTCAACCAACACAAGATATCCTTGTCCGTCAACTAATCTCCCACCCCCAAAGGGGTTGTTTCGCTTGGGATGGACCTCCAAGTAGGCCTTTTGGAAATCAGAGGACACGGGGTGCAGTTGGCTGGGTCTTCCTTCCCTTCACCTTCTTCTGCGGCACCGGGGGGGCACTTGGCAAAGCCTTCTTTCCCTTCTCCGTCTGCCATGGCACACGGCCGTAGGAGGAGGCGCAAAGAGGTCCCCCTCCAAATGAGATGACTGGACCTTTTTTTTCTTCACCTCGTTACCCGGGGGAGGGGCCAAAAGAGGATTAGAAAGGAGGCCCAACTCCTCATTGCTAGACACGTGTTCCTTTGGGAGGGTGCACCTCCTCACCTCCTCAACGTCTGGCTCCTGGCAGCACTTTTGAAACAGCCACTTGTCCGTGTTAGGGTGGGGCCTTCCACGAACTAGACACTCCAAAGTGGGCAGGCAAAAGCCACATCCCTCACAATGCATGCACCATAGGTACATGGCCTTGTGACATTGGCCACACACATAAGGGGCCGAAAGAGATTTGGGCAATGCTATTTCTTCCGATGTACCTTTATGCTGTCGACTTTTTGGGGCGCAACAAGTTTAGTAGACGGAGACCGATTCTCACTGGGTGCGTTGGGAGCAAGCATGGAAACATTAGCGTTGCTATCGGTATCACTACCGGCCAGCACCTTCCGGCAGCATTTCGCAGGCGCCTTTTTTTTCTGTGAGGCAAATTCCTGTGACTCGCGGGTGTGAACCGTCTGGATGGCTCGGCATGTGCAGTCACCTTGCGCTGAATACGGCCCAAATTAAAAGAGCGTTGGGCAACAATCTCCCACGAGTAATGAGAGGGTATTTTAAAATTTGGTTCCCTTACAAGGTGCCACATCAACACACCCTCACACATGGTAGCACAAGTACAACCATCGGCGATAACGCGGCGAATGCAAAGAAAGGTTACAAATTATTCGCCATGTAATCCAGGTCCCTTCCTCAATCTTACGCAACGTGGCTTTCCATTCGGCCACCGTGGGCCGCGTGGCCACATAACCGCTGCCGCTTGGGGGGTCCCCAACACTTCAGGGCGGGGGACAAAATCAGCAATGGCCCGCGAGTGGGCCGGGTGGCTGAATAACCCCTGCTGCCTGGTGTGTTCCCAACGCTTCAAAGCAAGAGACAAAATCAACAATGACCCACAAGTGGGGCGGGTGGCTACATAACCACTACCGCCTGGGGTCCTCAACGCTTCAGAGCGGGGGACAAAATCAACAACGCCCTACAAGTGGGCCGGATGGCTACATTGCCCAAGCCGCAAAGGGGGTCCCCAACACTTCATAGCTGGGGACAACTGCATTGGGCCACAAGTGGGCCAAGTGGCTACATAACCTCTGCCGCTTGGGGGTCCCCAACGTTTCAAGGCGGGGTACAAAAGCTACAACGGCCCACAAGTGGGCCGGAGGGCGACATAACCCCGGCCGCTGGGGGCGTCCTCAATGCTTCAGAAAGGGGGGGGGGGTCAGCAATTTCCCACAAGTGGGCCAGGTGGCTACATAACCCCTGCTGCTTGTGGGGTCCCCAACGCTTCATAGCGGGGGACGAAATCGGAAGTGGGCCACAAGTGGGCCGGGTGGCTACATAACCCCTACCACCTAAGGAGGGGTCCCCGACGCTTCAGAGCGGTGGACAAAATCTGCAATGGCCCACAAGTGGGCCGGGTGGCTACCTCACCGCTGCCGCATGGGGGATCCCAGGGGTTATGTAGCCATCCGGCCCACTTGTGGGCCCTTGTTGATTTTGTCCCCCGCTCTGAAGCGTTGGGGGACCCACAAGTGGCAGGGGTTATGTAGCCACCTAGCCCACTTGTGGGCCATTGCTGAGTTTGTCCCCCGCTTTGAAGCACTGAGGACCCCCCATGGGGTAGCGGTTATGTCGCCGCCCGGTCCACTTTTGGGCTAGTGTTGATTTTCTCCCCCGCTCTGCAGCGTAGGGGATGCCCAAGGTGGCTGGGGTTATGTAGCCAGCCCAGTTGTCGGCCATTGCAGATTTTGTCCCCCAATCTGAAGCGTTGGGGACCCCCTAGGCGGCTAGGGTTATGTTCTAAAGCATTGGGGGAACCCCCAAGCGGCAGAGGTTATGTAGCCACCCTTATGCGCCACTTCGGATGTGGTTCCCCACTCTGACATAAACAAAAGTGGCCCACAAGTGGGCCGGGTGGCTACATAACCCCTGCCGCTTGGGGGGGTCCTCATCACTTTGGAGCACGGAGCAAAATCAGCAATGCTCTACAAGTGGGCCGGGTGGCTACATAACCCAGCTGCCTAGGGCATCCTCAACGCTTTAGAACGGTGCACAAAATCTGCAATGGCCCAGGAGTGGGTCACGTGGCTACGCAACCCCTACCATCTAAGGGGTCCTCAACGCTTCATAGCGGGGGAGAAAATCGAGTAATGGCCCACAAGTGGGCCACGTGTCTAGATAACCCTTGCCGCTTAGGGGGTGCCCAACGCTTCACAGTGGGGGACAAAGTCAGCAGTGGCCATCAAAGGGGCAAGATGGCTACATACCCCCTACCGCCTCGGGGGTCCCCAACACTTCAGGGCCAGGGACAAAATCAGCACTGGCCCACAAGTGAGCCAAGTGGCTACATACCCCCTACCGCCTGGGGGGCCCCCAATGCTTCAGCGCGGTGGACAACATCAAAAGGGGCCCACAAGGGGGCTGGGTGGCTACATATCCCTACCGCCTTGGGGTTTGTTGCGTGGCCCCTTGAGTTGGGGTTAGGGAGTCTCAATTCACGCTTTGCTGCGTGGCCCCTTGAGTTGGGATTAGGGACTCGCAATCCACGCTTTGCTGTGTGGCCCCTTGAGTTGGGGTTAGGGACTCTCAATCCACGCTTTGTTGTGTGGCCCCTTGAGTTGGGGTTAGGGACTCTCAATCCACAGGGGTCCCCAACACTTCAGAGCAGGGGACAAAATCAAAAGGGGCCCACAAGGGGGGCAGGTGGCTGCATACCCTTTCACCTTTGGGGGTCCCCAACGCTTGAGGGCGGGGGACCAAAACGGAAGTGGCCCACAAGTGGGCCGGGTGGCTAGAGATCCCCTACCGCCTTGGGGGTCCCCAACACTTCAAAGCCGTGGACAAAATTAGAAGTGGCCCACAAGTGGGCCATGAGGCAACGGAAACTGGGCTCGCATACGCCCCCGTGTCACAGGCGCATGGTCATAACCACTTTGTTCAATGTCATGCTTGCTGCACTGCAGCATAGTCCAGTTCTGTACCACACCAGGTGGTTTCTGACTGTGCATTGGCTCTGCTCCTCTGAACAGTGAGGTCAACTCAAACCCACCACCCACCCACAGTGCCAGTTAGACTCTAACCCTTGCCCTGCAGGTCATGCCCCTGCCTTGCACTCTTTCCCTGGCACGTAAGGACGTGTCGTTGTCGTGCCCCAGGGGCGCAAAGGCGCCTATGTTGGTGCAAAGGCGTCTCAACACTTCAGCTTGTGCTCCTTCTGTCATGTGTCTCAACAGTTCATTGCTGTGTCGTGTGCGGCGTCTACCTTTTTCGCTCGACACCATTCTTGCACATGCTGTCCACTTTTTCTTGCCCACTGGCTTCCAGCTGCCTCACGTGGGCCGCACTCTCGCAGCCCCAGTCATGCTTCGGCTGTTCAACACGTGACGACGTGTCCAGCCTGTGGCTCAGGGGCGCTACGGCGCCCTGCTTTTCATTTCTTGACTGTTCCGTGATGTCGTGGCGTCCCATTTACCCTGGTCAGCTCGAACCCACCACCCTCCCTTTGTGCCGGTTAGCCCCGGTCTCTTGCTCTGTGGGTCTCTCTCCTACTCTCTCCCTCCCAATCTCTCTTGCTCTCTCCTGCTCTATCTCTCCTGTTGCTCCTCTCTGTTCCTTTCCCACTGTGCTCTACCCTCTCTCTCTCTCTCTTTCTCTCTCTCTCTCTCGAGCCCCAAAAAAAGAAAGGGGGGTTCGGGTCGTTCGGTGCATCTCTATCCCCCCCGGGTTCGAACCATCCTCCACGGGACAGAAGAGGTGTGGTGTATCCACTGAGCCACGACGATGGGGTATCTGCACCATGCGCTCCAATCTTCTTCTCCTGTGTGTCACCCCCTGTCATGCGTATCTTCTTTCGCATGGGGGTGTGTTCAGGAGCGTGTAGAGGAACCGCACAGCGTCCCCGGGTACCGGGTCCGCCTGCCTGAAGAGCGTTCTTTGGAACAACCGCAAGAGGTCCGCTCGGCCTGCGAGCCACACATGCATGCAATCTCCAGTTCTGCTCACCGAGGAGGGCACCGCTCTATGTCCCTCTGCCGTCGGACAGTGGAGGATCGCCTCCCACTGGAACGGGTGCCACTTGCCTGCACTTTTGGGTCGCCACTGGACCTGCATGTTCGCCAGAGCCTGGGACTTCAGGGTCCAGTTGATCTGGACCATCACCGAGTAGAGCTCCTGATTGCTCATCAGCAATGGTTCCCCATGGTTGTCCACAATCTCACAGTGCATCCTGGTGTCATGTGGTTGGTCCAGTCGGAGCCAGATCTGCTGGTTGCGGGCCCAGGCCATTGTGGTCAGCTCTGCTTCAACTGCTTGCAGTCCTTCGTTCGCGATGGCGTCCAGCTGACTTAGTGCTTGCACTTTGAAACACTGGCGTTCTTGCTGAGGCTTGACCTTCTTTGGGGTTGGCTGGATGTGTGTGTATGGGCCGTACCGCTGCTGATGTGATCCCTTCTCCTGCTGTGTCCTTCTAGACGGCATAACGCCTGGGTGCCTGTCCGCGACAAGACGCGGCGTTCAGCTGCTTGGAGTTCTCCTTTGCGTGCTGCTGCTCGCTGCGGCAAAACGCAGCTCGTGTGATGCAAACTCTGCGTCAGAACACAGATTTCAGACATGCATTGTTGTGCTTGGAACCTGTGAGATGTCCGCACCATTGTGCAAGGGCCACTGGCTCTGTCATTATCGACCCTGTCCTAGGTTCCTACGTTTCTTGAGCCTTCGTTTCTTGCGCTGCCTCCTGGTGTCACTCACATCAGTGCTGAAGGACAGTGTGTCCGCTGCTGACAGTGCACTCGACAGCACTCCCTGGTGTGTGTGTCCTGTCCTCATTTCCTCACTTTCTGTGCTGCTTGAGGAGTAAGGTCCCATTTCACGTGGCGCTGGCTCCCCGGATGCTTCCCCTATCAGTTCATCACTGTCCATGGGTACCATACCCAAGGATGACCAGAGTGCCCTGGTGCCCTCTGACTCTGATCCCGACCCTCCCCTCAAGCCTACCGTGGACTGTGACCCTGATGATGAATTTGGTGCAACATGCTGAGACCACAGTGGGCTTGAACACATGCCTTCCGTGGCCAATCCATTCGCCACCTCATTTCCCTGCACGTTGACATGTGCTGGGACATGTTCCCACCTGACTTCTCTTCCCGGCGTCGCCATTTCCTGGAGCAGCTTTTCCCAGACTGGGACATGGACTTGCAGTTTTCCAGATGTGGTTGTCCATCCCTTTGACTTCCAGTGTTGGGCCCTGCCAGTCGCTCCTAGCTGCAGGTACTGCGAGTCGGTGAGGATTGCCAGTTTTGGCACCCAGAATCCTTGTAAGGCTTCCACGGCTGCCCAAAGCTCTGCTCCGTTATTTGTTTGCCTGTGATGTGTTGGTACGTAGCCACAGAAGCGCACCTCTGGTCCTTGGGCGTCTTCCGCCGCGAACACGCCCAATCCCCCGGCTCTGCGCATGTCCTTGTGGCTCAGTCGTTTCGACGATCCGTCCGTGTACACTATCCTGTAGCCCTTCGCCACCAGTTCTGCAATCAGATCTTGCACTTCTTGTAGCACTCCCGGGCCTGCCTGCCTCGGGCGCTTCGGGCGTGATTCCGTTGCCCCTTGCCAACTGTGATTGTTGGCTGATTTTTCTTGGGTGAAGCACTCCGTGTGTGTTTGCCACCATGCATTCAATCCCCCATGCACTTGCACTTCCCCTTGTCGCGGCTGCACTCCGGTGTCTCGAAGTTGTTCCAGCGATTTTTGAAAGCCTTTCCATTGTTCCCTGTGCTCCCCTGTGTAAAATCCCACCCACTCACATAGCCCCCTTAGCCATGTTGTTAGGTATGACGTGAACACCGGCGACGCTCCTGCCTTGACCTCGCACCGGTACCGCCAGTGGGCACTTCTTGCTGACCACATTGCCCAGCCTTGGTTCGTTTTCAGTAACCATTCTTGGTCGTCGGACTCCATCATGTCTCGAACTGTGGATGTCCCGTTTTCAGTTTCCATATGGCCATAGTAGTGCTGTATAACCGCCGCCGCCGCTTTGAACATGGGGGACGGGTGGCTACATAACACCTACCGCCTAAGGGGTCCTCAACGCTTCATAGTGGGGGAGAAAATCGAGCAATTGACCCTACCGCTTGGGGGGTCGCCAACGCTTCACATCGCAGGACGAAATCGGCAATGGCCCACAAGTTGGCCGGGTGGCTACATAAGCCCTACCTCTGGGGGTCCCCAACGCTTCAGGGCGGGGGACAAAATCATCAAGGGCCCAAAGGTGGGCCGGGTGGCTACAAAACCCCTGCTGCCCTGGGGGTCCCCAACGCTTCGGAGTAGGGGACAAAATTAGAAGTGGCCCACAAGTGGGACGGGTGGCTACATAACACCCACCGCCTGAGGGGTCCTCAACGCTTCATAGTGGGGGAGAAAATCGAGCAATTGCCCCTACCGCTTGGGGGGTCGCCAACGCTTCACAACGCAGGACGAAATCGGCAATGGCCCACAAGTTGGCCGGGTGGCTACATAAGCCCTACCTTTGGGGGTCCCCAACGCTTCAGGGCGGGGGACAAAATCATCAAGGGCCCAAAGGTGGGCCGGGTGGCTACATAACCCCTACTGCCCTGGGGGTCCCCAACGCTTCGGAGCACGGGACAAAATTAGAAGTGGCCCACAAGTGGGCCGGCTGGTTACATACCCCCTGCCGCCCACGGGTGCCCAACGCTTCACAACATCAGCAATGGCCCACAGGGGGGCCGGATGGCTATATATATACCACATGCCACTTGGGAGGTCCCCAACGCTTCGGAGCGGGGTAGAAAATTAGCAATGGTCGACAAGTGGGCCGGGTGGCTGCATAACCCCTGCCTCCTTGGGGGTCCCCAACACTTCAGAGCCGTGGACAAAACCAGAAGCGGCCCACAAGTGGCCCGGGTGGCTACATAACCCGCTTCATAGCGGGGGATAAAATCGAGCAATGGCCCACAAGTGGGCCGGGGGTCTCCCTAACCCCTACCGTCTGGGGGGGGCAACGCTTCTCAGAGGGGAACAAAGTGAGCAGTGGCCGAAAAGTGGGCCGGATGGCTGCATACCCCTTGCCGCTTGGAGGGTCATCAACGCTTCGGAGCAAGGTACAAAATCAGGAGAGGTGCTAAAATGGGCCGGGAGGCTACATAACCCCTGCCGCCCGGGGGGTCCCCAATGCTTGCAGGCCAGGGGACAAAATCAAAAGTGGCCCACAAGTGGGCTGGAGTGCTACATACTCCTCAACGTGTGGGAGGTCCCCATCGCTTCAGAGCGGGGGACAAAATGTGCCATGGCTCACAAGTTGGCCGGGTGGCTACATAACCCTGCCACGCTAGGGGGTACCCAACACTTCAAAGCCGGGGGACAAAACCAGAAGCGGCCCACAAGTGGGGTGGAGTGCTACATACCCCTCTCCTTGTGGGGGGTCCCCAACGCTTCAGATCGGGGGACAAAATCTGCAATGGCTCACAAGTAAGCCGGGTTGCTACATAATCCTTGCCGCCTCGGGGTTCCCCAACGCTTCAGAGCAGGGGACAAAAAGAGAAGTGGCCCACTAGTGGGCCGGGTGGCTACATAACCCCTGCCATCTGGGGGTCCCCATCGCTTCAAAGCCGAGGACAAAATCGAGCAATGGTCCGCAAGTTGGCCGGGTGGCTACATAACCCCTACTTCCGCGGGTCCCCCATGCTTCAGAGCGGGGCACAAAATCTGCATTAGCCCCCAAGTGGGCCGGGTGCCTACATAACCCCTGCTGCTTGGGGGGTCATTGACGCTTCAGAGCGGGGCAAAAAATCAGAAGTGGCCCAAAAGTGGGCCACGTGCAGAGAGGGTCATAGTTGCGAGCAGCCTACTTGGCAGGCAGGCGGCGTGGGGGAGGTGGAGGGACACCCGTGGGGGGGGGGGGGGCGACTACTAGTGCTTGACACTGAGATAGTTGACCGAGCCGGCGACGTAGCCCTTGGGCTCGCAGAACCTTGATAAATAATCCGCTTCCCCCCCCGTGCTTCTTGGAGAGGAAGCGGACGCCTATGACGCCTTCAGGTCAATGCATCTGCTCTCCCCTGAGGGGGCTCAGCGGACGAGCCCTCGGAGGATGAGGTTTCAAAGTCGGACGACGAGTCTCCAGGCACAAAGTCTTGATCCTGCGCCTCTGCCCGCCTCAGGTCCCTTCGCCCTTGGTCAGATCCCCTTCGAAGGAGCCCCGAGGCCTCGGAGTTGTCCTGTTCCCTAACGCAGCGCCTGGGCAGCGCAGGGACGCCCCCGCTTCCCCCCGTCCTGTGTGTCGCCCTGCAGGGAATTGCGGAGCGTAGTGCGCATTTTCTTTGCACTTCTGCTTCCTTTCCGGCTGCATCCACCGGGATTTTCTCTTACTGTCCCAAAAGGTCGCCTCCCCCTCCCCCAAGACAATAATCTCCTCCGGGCCCCAGTCCCATTGCGCCGTGTGCTGGTTAGTCGCCCGGAGGTCTAGGTGCTGCTGCTCAAATTGGCGGCAAATGGTGTGCCACCCGTGCCAGCCGCACCCCTGGACACGGCACTCAACAAGGAGGGCTTGCACGCCTTGCTTGCGTGCTGCCCGCATGCTAAACTTACAAAAAAAACCCATTTGCGCAGGAAACCGGCTGCGCCTGTGGCTCCCCCTTTTTTACCCGGCGCATACGGAGGACGCAGCTGGAATCCCCACGAAAACCACAGCAAAGGGGGGAGGAGTTTTTCCGAGTGCAGATGGAACGCAATGTGAATGCGCATCCTCCCTAGCGGTACTATCTTCCCGCACGCTGGCAACCGGCAAACAACCTCCCCATCCCGCCTACGGACCTTTGCTGGCGGCAGTGTAACCCCTTTGTCAGCAATAGCCTCCCTAGGCAGCACTGCTGCCTGTGTTTTGGGGATCAGCGCACAACTTTCCAAGAACCCGCTTGCAGAACCCAAACCCCCTCTTCAAGGTCAGGATTCACCCACTCACAGGCAGCATATTCCACCTGCACCAATTTTCCCACTGCCCCTTCCCATGCCAAGGGTAGTGACAGTCCTCCCCCCAATGAGTGCGGATGAAAGCGTGGGCAAGAAGGGCGCACTTTGCGAGGGTTGCCCTGGCAGGTTCAAAATTGCCACAAAGGGGCGGCCCTTCAACAACTGAGACGGGCCCATTGTGGGTTCCGGACCCCCTCTAAAAGCCGGGATGCCGGCAATCCTGGCAAGGAAGTCAACTGACCGCCGGACATGTTTCCCATTGATGCACAGTTTTACTGCACATAATATGCATGCCACGCCCCTGATACACAATATGCCCCCCTTGAGCTTCCCAAAATAGCTTAGCGCGGGTATCCACATCGTACTCCGTTTCCCTACCCTCACTATCCCTTGGAATCGCCCACACATGGTCAGGATCAACATGCAAAAGGCCCTCGCCGAATGGTTCGAAAAAATTACACTCCTTGGGGCCAGGATACCCTGCACCGGGCCACAACTCACGAACGACGGCCAGAGCCTTGTCGGCAGCCCGATGGCAAATGGAGGGCAGGTCGACCCGGTTGATGTCCATGTCCGCCGTGTAGTGGCGCGGCCGCGGACGGTCAATGGAAGAATAGCGGGTCCGCTTCTGCTACCAGGTGGGGTGGCAGTTGTAGATTGTGGCTACAACGAGTGCAGCCGACAACCGTACAGCTGCGGTCAATCAGTATTGTCCACACAAGGCAAAAGCCGTCCTCAGCCCTCTTGTTGCCACACACGCATGCAAAAAATTTCTGTGCTCCATGCCCATGTCTGGCCAGCCTTTTGAGAAAGGCGGCAATCACCTGGAAAGCCTGGACTGTGCGAACAAAATGCAAGTGACAGCAATCTCGAAAAGGTTGACACCGAAGCTGAACGAGGTAAATCATGCATCCAGCCTCGGTGATATCTTCCAGTGCTACCGTTGGCGGCAACTCTGTGTTATAGCCCTCCCCTATGAATTTTTCAAGTGCTTTCCCCAACACAACAGCATCGTGGGCAACCTGGGCCAGAGGGGGCGGCGGGGCAAGGTTGCCAAGGGCTGTCCGGCCTTCTGCAACCATCGACTTCAAGAGGTCAAACGCGGGCTCAACCTCTTGTTTGTCCTGTGGCACGGGGGGTAAAATAGGCTTGGGATGGTCACAATGGTTCTGCAGCTCCTGCAGCACACCAAAGGACAACTCCCCCTGCAAAATAAGGGTCCTCCCCCCCAACATGTGGGACACCCGTTTCATCAGATGGAGGGGGGGGGGAGGCAAAGTTTCCACACTTTCCTAACTCATCGATTTGGAATGGAATGTGTGGAATCTTGGGCATCCAAGAGGGGGTGCTAGCACCCTCAGCATACGGTGCACCCTGCATCTCGCGCGACTGCCATGCATCTCCGTCCGTATCAGCAAATAGAAGAAAACCGTGGCGGCCCCGAAATGCAGCATTGCCGCAGAGCTCAGCCACGTGTTTCCGCATAGCATGGCAGTGCTCTGCCCTGAACGTGCCGCACGTGGGGATGACCCACACGGGGATGGCAGAGTACCCCTCCTCTGTGTGGGGAGCTAGAAACACCACCGTCGCCTGGTTGGCGGTGTGGTATGTATCTGGGTCTTGCTCCAGCCGCTGTGCAAGAGCCTCCACATTGGCGCCACTAGCCGATGGCATGGGATACCGGCAACATGTAGCGCACAATCCCACTGTGACTGCCTCGCGAGAGACAGTGATGACGTCCTCCACATGGATTTCGTCGATGCACACGTGCCACACATGGACACCCGCGATGTTGCTTAGGGCCTCCAGAAGCCAAGGCAGACTGGGCGGCTCGTTGGGGCGTACACGGGGGGCTCCCTCAACGTGCCTGTGGCCAGTATCGTAGTTGGTCAGGTACCCGGCGTTGTTCAGTGCTTGTAGCAGCTTGGGCCCCCCAACGCCCAGTGCTGCTAGCGCAGCAGCATCCCTATCCTGGGCATCCCACGACTGCACGCTCCATGCCTCGCACAGGTGCCCCAACACTTTGGCAGGCGCCCACCCAGCTTTCAAAAGGTGTGCTCCCCGACGCCAAGCAAGGGGACGGTCGTCGTCCGCTATGGCAGCAGCGAGCGCCTCGTACGTCTCGCAACGCTGCCGGAACTTGTGCAGGTCCTCCTGCAACTGGCCTAGTGTCTCCTGGGCAACGTACCCCCTGTTGTTGGCCTCGTCGAGGCAGCGGGACAAGACATGGGGCCCTCGCCGGTAATGCGGCTCTGTGTCCTTTGGCAGGGGGGGGGGGAAAATGCGGTCGCCGGGATTGGAAAAAAATGCGGAAAAATGCGGAAAAAATGCGGAAAATGCGAGAAAAAATGCGGCATAAAATGCGGTTTTGCTACAATGCTATAGGACTCCCAAAACCCCTATGTTTATCAAGACGCATGTTGATCTGTTGACACCATCGCTCCATCAATGTGAAGACTACGGCCCCGGCTCAACATGCAAAGCGTGGTAGGGAAGTCTCACCCTTCTACTGTGGTTTAGGAGGAGGGGCGTTACACCCTCGGCAAGAAGCAGCAGAGCCCCAATACTGCCTCCGCCCCATACTTTGCGCCGGCACCACCTCTCCCCTTACCACGTACTTTGCGGCGGGGTGGGCTATTTCCATCATCAGATGTGGGCTCAGAAGGAGGGCAATGGGAGGGCATAGCATGTGACATGTCTAAGGGAAAAGGAGCCATGTAACAAACAAAAGTGGCGGTGTTGGGAAGGTATGCAAACACTGACTTGACTACAAAACTACCCTTTAGTTGAACTACACAATGCCACTTGAATGTATCCTCTTGAACATTACACTAAGGGACCTGCCCAGAAAATGCGAAAAAAAATGCGGAAAATGCGAAAAAATGCGAATCGCATTTTTCCCCCCCCCCTGCCTTTGGATGGATGGCGGTGTTCATCCAGCTCTTGAGCCTAGCGGCATGCTTCCCCGATAGCAAATCCAGGCATGGCAGACAAGGGCCGTAGTGGCGCGCTATGTCGTCCCAACGACTATCCGTACGGCAATCCAGCGGGAAGACCACTCGGCGGTCACAGAACTCCCAGGGTGGCTTCTCATAGTTGCCCCGCATGACGGGGTACATTCGCCACAGCTGCTAGATACTTCCCTACTGAGCATGCTCATCTGCGTAGACAAGCATCCGGAGCTCCTCAGGGCTGTCAGACTCGCTTCTACATTGCTCGTGCAGCCGTTGTAGCAGACCTCGTGTCCACTCTCCCGGTGCCAGACTTGCATCATGGTTCCATAGATGCTGCATTGGAGATGGACCTTGACGCTCCGATTCCCCTTTGCGAGCGCAGTGTCCTCGGGTGCTTCCTAGGCAGGCCCCCACATTGCCGACTTTGCCATACCGCACCGAATCCTTATGCTGGGCACCCGAGCAGTGGATGCCGAACGCCTCGCTCTCTGGGGTCTGCACTGTAGGCAGGACCTTGCCGCAGGGGAACTGCAACTTCTTCGTGAGGATGTGGCGGTTGCGCCACCCTGCGGCAACGCTAAGGCGAGGCAAGCAGGAGGGAGATGCGTGCATGTCAGCCATTTGGGAGGAAGTGGAAGATTTGTAGTATCTGCAGCGAACAGCAATGCTCGCACTGTCCAGGGGCTCCCACGGGCCATGTGTGTGACCACAAAGCCCGGTCACACTCCCGAAAAGCACGAACATTCAACACGACGAAGCAACATTTGAGCAACAATTTTTGAGATGTGTAACTAGAATCAATCCCTGACAATCCCATTCACCCCTTGTCTAACCCCACAGCCCAGGCCCGAGCAGACAAACGAACAACGTATGAGCAAGACGCACAAGTGTGGACGGCGCCCCTGGGGGGCCCTACTTGGGCAGTACGCCCTAAAAAAAAAAGAGCGTACTGCCCAAACAGGGGGACCTCTGAATTGCGGCACAGCTGCAGTGGCTCAGCTCCAAGCTTCCAAGCTCACGGAGAGTTACCCTGATTAATGAACCGTCCACCAGGACCTCCAATGCCGCGATCACCCGGGGGCGATTAACTGTGCGCCACTAACATGCATTTTTTCAACCCCAACAATGATCCCGGACACACCCCCGAAACCCGGCACTTTTTCAACTTTGGGTGTTTTTTTTTTCAAACGCGACACTTGCCCCCCCCCCCCCCTGCTAGGTTGAAATTTCGCCTGCCGGGGTGAATTTTTTGTCGCCCCCCCCCCCTTGGCTGGGTGGTTACATAACCCCTGCCACTTGGGGAGTCGCCAACGCTTCACAGTGCGAGACGAAATCGGCAATGGCCCACAAGTTGGCCGCGTGGCTACATGACCCCTACCACCAGGGGTCCCAAATGCTTAAGGGCGCGGGACAAAATCATCAAGGGCCCAAGAGTGGGCCATGAGGCAACGGAAACTGGGCTCGCATACGCCCCCGTGTCACAGGCGCATGGTCATAACCACATTGTTTAGTGTTTTGCTTGCTGCACTGCAGCGTAGACCAGTTCTGTACCACACCAGGTGGCTCCTGGCTGTGCATTTGCACTGTTCCTCTGGACATTGAGGTCAGCTCGCACCCACCACCCACCCACACCCAAGAGTGGGCCGGGTGGCTACATAACCCCTGCCGCCTAGGTGGTCCCCAACGCTTCGGAGCGGGGGACAAAATCAGAAGTGGCCAACAAGTGGGCGGGGTGGTTACATACCCCCTGCCGCCTACGGGTCCCCAACGCTTCAGAGCGGGGGACAAAATCAGCAATGGCCCACAAGGGGGCCGGATGGATACGTACCCCCTAGCACTTGGGAGGTATCCAACGCTTCACCGGGGTAGAAAGCTAGATACCCCCTGCCGCCTTGGGGGTCCCCAACACTTTAGAGCTGTGGACAAAATCAGAAGGGGCCCACAAGTGGGCCGGGTGGCTACATAACCCCACCCACCTAAGGGGTCCTCAACGCTTCTTAGCGGGGGAGAAAAGCGAGCAATGGCCCACAAGTGGGCCGGGTGTCTAGATAAACCATGCCGCGTGAGGGGTCCCCAACGCTTCAAAGCGGGGGACAAAATCACAAGTGGCCCACAATTGGGCCAGGTGGCTGCATAACTCCTGCTACCTCGGGGGTCCTCAATGCTTCAGAGGAGGCAATTCCCCGCAAGTGGGCCGGGTGGCTACACAACCCGTGCCGCACTACTGGGTCTTCAAAGCTCCACATCGGGGGACAAATCAGCTATGGCCCACAAGTGGGCCGGCTGGCTACATAACCCATACTCACATTGCTGCAAAAAAAAAAAACACAACTTGACAATTTTTACACGTGTTTACCGCAAAAGAAAAATCACACAACTTGGCAATTCTTTTTGCACGCTTTTACTGCAAACAAAAATTCACACAACTTTGACGGTTTTTTTACACGTGTGTACCCCAAAACATATTACATGACCTTACCGCAAAGAAAGAAATTACCAATTTTACTGAATATATATGCATGAGCCAATGTGCCCAGTTGTGGGCCACCTCTGATTTTGTGCCCCGCTCTGAAGCGTTAGGGACCCCACCCTCCCCCGCAGTAGGGTTTACACGACTTACCACGAAAACAAAATTACACAACATGACGATTTCTTTTTGTCACACGCAATTACCGAAGAAAAAAATTGCACGTATCAAAACATACACACAAACTTGTGACCCCCACCAACCCCCCACCCCCCCACCCCCATAAAATGTGGTATGCAGCTCCGGGGGGATGGGGGGCTCAAAATCAAAAAATCAATTGGGGGGTTGTTTTGTCGGGCAAATTAATAAATTTACTAGGGGCTGGGCACCCAATATCATGCCTTGGGGTATGCTTGACAAACAACCCCGAAAAAGGGGGGCTGCAATGTGTCCATGCCTGCACTTGATCTAACAAGCTCTCTTGGAGGTGAGTCACTTCAAGGCTAATCATCAATGAGGTCTTTGCGCAAAGAGAGCCACTCCAAGCTTTGGTTGTCTTTGATCTCTGTTTTAGATGCATCTGATGGCATAGAATCTACCGGAACATGGGGCTAAGGCCTGAGGCCTAGGGAGACGAGGAACTTCAACCCATAGGATGGGTGAGCACTGGCTTGTAGTCGCGAGGTCAAGACTAGATTGTACCATTTGGGCCGATATTCATTGCAATGTGTTATAGCCCTCTGTTGGGATATCCTCTTGGCTTTGCTCCACATGTGGAGTGATTGGGAATAGCTCTAATGTGGTGACAGAAGACCATTTTCATCATATGCGGTCACGAGGTGTAGAACGGTCTAGCGGTCCTCCAAGACAGCCATAGGGCCAATCCACCATGTTGTTGGGTTGAAGATAAGGGGGATGCCCTTTGTAGCCCAGCGCTTTGTGGTCAGACCTATCAAGAGAGGCAGTAAAAACCGATGGAGCGTTGTCAGCTAGGTGTGTAGTTACATGTATACCATCTAGACTACTTAGAAGGTAGGTAGTGTCTTGCTGATGTTTATCGTAGGAATACGCCGTCAAGGTGCACCCTTATGGCATATAGATTGTGTTGCGGTCAAAGCGAGTGTGGATCCAAGCTCCATACCAACCACTTCGGTTTCTCATACTCTAAGCTCAGCCTTGTCTTCATGCTTGGGGTGCACAACACAGTACCAGTGGAGTGCGGGGGGGGGGGGGCACTCTATGCGTCAGAACACACCCATCTCTTCTCTTTGGTCCCGAAAGCATAACCCTAGGAGCACAAGCAAAACTACCATATGATCCACCCCCAACCCAAGCTATACATAGCGTGACCTGAAACCTTTCCCTTTTTGTTAGGTAGTTCCGCAAATAGTTGGTCGTCCCTCGTGTATTGTTGTCTTAGATATCTGCCATCCTCCCCATTGTGGTTCACTCCCCCTTCCTCTTGTAGCCTGTGTAGCATCTGTGCACTAAGCCATGTCTTTGCCTCCTTCCACACCTCACAGGACCAAAAATCTTCAGCCAGGAAAAAGCACCGTCCTACTTCATCCTCATCCGCCTGATGTGTGGCTTTTATTTTGTCCGACGTCTCTGCATCTGTGACTCTCATGGATTCCATTGTGCCCATGGCTGTTCCAAGTTTCATGCCGCCGTCGACAACCCTCGACTCCATGCGCCTATATACCCATATATCTCCTTGTATTGAGTCACACCCTGATTGCTGTATTGGTGGTGGTGCTGCAGACTTTCCACGGCCCCAAACAGCTGCAACCTGCCTCAATGTGCACTCCCTTAATCCTCCTCCTGCTATTAAATGGAAGTTCCCCCCACAGGATGTTTGGGCTGAATGGCTATTTGCACTATCTGCTCCCCATTACAGGCACCTGAATCTCTGCCACACAAAAATTTCTGTTTCCAAGTCCATTTGGTTGCGGATGGGGTTGAGGGGTCTTTCAAACCCCAAGGAGCATAGTAGCTGTTCAATTCGTCAGAAGCAGAAGGTGGCGTGAATCACCAACATTTTCTACCGGTATACAAACGACCAGAAGAATGTAGGACAAGTGCAGCATATGCCTAGTGTAAATTTCCGTGGCAGGAAGGCAGAATACTAGGGCTTGTGACATATCAGGCACAGCTCAAGTCAGGGAAAACGACGGTCAGACGGGGCCCTTCGCTGAAACAAGGCTCTGCCCGTGTAGTAACCAAGGGCAAACTGTTCCACGGAAGATTGGGCATCAATACAACAACATTCCTTGAAAATCACATCAAAACAAGTAGCCTCGGGTTACGGTACCAGCCAAATAGGGTTTTGCCCAGAAATCCTTCTTCACAGGCACGACCCAGTCCCTCTTCACCATTACAACCGGATCACAAACCTGCCATCGTGCATTCTTTACGACAAGAACTGTGGTTAAAAAAAAACCAATGATTGGACGGGGTCACGCTTCGACAAGGCCGTGTCAGCGCAAGGGTAAGAAGAAGCGGAGGTAAGAATTCATTCCAAAAGGATCAAGAGCATTCTCATTTTGGTGGCAATGGCACATCTGTACAGAACCCAGACCGCGCACATCGCAAGCATCCTGCTTTTCCCTTGCAATCTGCATTACTGGCACACGGAGGCCCGTGCTTGTTGGGGACACAAGCGAGAGCACTACCAGCCGGAGGGGGTGGTGGGGGTTTGATGGCACAAGCCCCACCACAACGCGCTGTGAACTGATCCGGGGGCACCAGATGCCACTCACCTTCACAGGTGCCACAAGCAGAGAGCGAGATCCGTTGCTGTTTGATATCCACTTTCCAAATGAAATACCCTGCAGACATGAGAGCCTGCACTTGTGCCTTTAAGTCTCGACCTGCATCAGTCATCAAATTCAAGGGCTTTGAGGCAAGGGAACAGACTTGGACAAAGAAATCTTGAGAGTCACGCACCCCTGCACAGACACCATGCTTCTCCCACTCATGAGCTTGAAAGCCTCGGTCCTTGTAGCAGGTTGCACTACCGGTGGCCGTTCTTGCAGAGACTGTTGGTCTGCGACATGCTGAGTTGCCATAGGGGTAGACCTGAGGCCACAGACCATGCACATACGGCGGCCAATGATCGTACCTTGCGGTGCCCACGCCCGACTCAAGGGCAAGGACTCCACAGACAGCTGCTCCCTTGCAATCCATGCGGCCTGCAGGTGCAAGGCTATGAAAGCCAGAGTCATCTTGCATGAAAAACGCCATAACCATAATTGCTAGAAGAACTACTACACCAATCAACTTCACACGGTCCTGATCAATGCCTGACCAGCGTGACAGGAGCCCAAGCAGATTGCTCCCATTGCCCTGCATTGTGGACACGAAAAAAACTGGACCTGAAATGGCAGGGAAACAGTTTTGAACCATGGCTCAATTGATCATGGCTTTTTTTATGTCTACCATCAGCTACTCCTGTTCCATGAACCCTTGTACATACTGGTCAATGCATATACCCTGGTGAGAACCATCAAGCATCCGCGCTCACCGCCACCGAGCTCACCAACTCACCGAACCAGGTTTCTGAAAAATGGAGAACAACGGAGAAAAATGGGGGGAAATGGGGGGAAATAGGGGAACATGGGGGGAAATGGGGAATCATGGACAAATCAAGATGGAAAATGTAGGAACGACTTCCAGGGTGGGAGAAAAGTGGGGGGGGAATGGGACAAAAAAGGCAGAAAATGGGGGGAATTGAGAGAAAAATGGGGCGGAAGACCCAGTTTTCATGGTCCCACTTTTCCCATTTTTCCTGGGGGTCAAAGACCTTCCCCTCAGCATCCTGTATGAAAATCAACTCACCGCACTCACGACAGAAAAATGGGAATTTTTGCAACTTACCGACACTGACCGCCACGGCGGCTAGTGCGGATGGTTCCATTATATCATCGAGCTAGCGGTGAGGCTCGGATGCCACCTCTCGACCCGCACCGTGAGCACCTCGTATCTTTGCTCTAGTGAAACTTGCTGCATCAGCTGTGGATCTTCTACCACCGCTCTCTCAGCGGTATCTCAAATCCCAGTATCGGCTCCCACTAGGTATTCCCAACTCCACTCCTGCGCATGAGCTCGCACAGCACCCGTCATGCTACAGTTTGGCTTTTGGGGGGACGCATAAAATAAAAAGCAGATTTTGCGATAGATTGGCAAGGCGGGTCTGGGGATGGAGGTGCACTACAGGGGGTCCTTGTACATACTCTCCGTTATGCGCACACTAATAACTACTGTCATACCTTCAAAACAAATCGAAAGGCACATACATGGGGGGGATTCATCATCAAAATACATCCGGGCACCCGATTGTGCACACGCACATACGCATACACATAAGCGAAGCAAAAAAAGTAAAACATAAGATACAATGCAGCGAGAAGAGGGTATTTGGGAAGACTTAGTACCAGATGAGGTAAAACTTAGTAGAAACGAGGTAAAACTTCGTAAACAAAAATTTTAGGATTTTTAAATTTTTTTACTAAGTTTTACCTCGTTTCTCCTAAGTTTTGCCATACCGCCCCCCCATTCTTAACAAAGTAGTCAACACTTCGATGGTAGCTGGTACTTTTGTTTTAAGGGCACAAAGCCCCTTGGTTGACCCCTGACCACTTGTGTCAGTGGCGCCCCACCCAAACCAAACCATCATGCATACATCAGTTGGCACTCGCCAACATAACATACTATAGTCGGGATCGGGCACTACTATGCAAAGGGGGCCATGAAGCAACGGATACTTAGCTACTTAGGTCATCGTTCTTTCATTGTCCAGCTGCACTATAGCATGTATCTGTGTTCGGCCAACACCCACTGAATTGTTCGTTTGCCGCCTTCTCTGGCTGCATCCCGTTCTGCACTCATGGCAGACTGCATCACTTTTGGTACTTATGGATGGCGCCCAAGTGAAGCGCGGGAACAGTAAGCTGGGCCAGGAGAGGACCCTTCTCTTCCTCCCACCATGCTCCCTGGGCTCTACCCAGAACCATAACCCCCCATTGCCTTATAATTGCCTTCTACCACAAACAGTCAAAAGCAACGGCTCCGTGGCAGGCCGACCGGGGTTTGAACCCTTGATCTGTGGCGTGTTTGTGCAGTGCTTGTCCGGTATGCTACGTTGCCGTCACTGTGGTAACCGTTTTCCGTACCACCCACTGCCAACACCTTTTCAGCCCCGGGTCTCGATCTACCGACTGAAGACCGAAGGCAGGGCCGGTCCCATCGCCTCCGTGGAGGGCAAACCTGGCCCCCAACCCATGAGCACTGTGGGGTGTTTGCCCCATGTGTTTCAGGTATGCTCCCTTCCCTTTGACTTGTAAAAAACATGTAGTAGGAGGTGGGGCTCGGGTTACTCGGTGTAGGCAACATTCAACCACTCTTGATGTTTATGGATTGTGCCCAAGTGAAGCGCGGGGAAGCACGCTGGGCCAGAGTAGGATAAAGCCGGATGTGTTTGGGACATAAAAAGGCTTCAGGGATTCGGGTCACTTGGTGCAACCCCATCCTTCACAGGGTTTGAAGACTTGCGTTTTCGGGGCACCCCATGCAAACGCAAAGGAAGACGCACGGAGTTTGAACCCACGTTCTATGTTGCTGCCATACACTGCACGACCACTGGATCATACCATCGACGTTACCGCTACTCCCTACCCCACCGCCCCAGCCCTAACATGGGGGGTGTACCGTTGTCTCATCCTAGACTCACTTACATCCGTGCTGAATTCTGATTCCGAGGACCACCCCAGGCTTGTCACCCTCCAAAATCCAATCCCTATACCAGTAGGCTGTTGAGAGGTGCTGTGGCCACTCCCTCCTGGCAGTTGCAACTATCTTCCTTTGACTCCGGGTCACTCATGGCTACCAGCCCCAAGGAGAGCCAGATGGACCCTAGATCATCCATTAGCGACGGATCCTCCATGTGCGGTTCAGGATCCACCGGTGCACTGGGGTGCCCACATCGCACTCATGCACATTCCCTCAACCGCCAGCCTGTGTGCCGTGCCATTTCCCTCCAGGCCAGCGTGCCCCGGGACGTACACCCACATCAGTGACCTGTCCGGCCACTCCAGTTCCGTCAGTAGCTCCTCCCACATTGGAATGTTAGTGACTAGACGCCCCCCTTTTCCAACCTAGGCCATGTCGTGCCACAGGTGGACTTGTCTTTGAGCACCAAAAATGAGGTACTCTGAATCCGACAAGATCGCCAGCCGCTCCCCTGGCACCCTTTTCAAAACCTGTAATCCTCCCCCGCCGCATTGTTTGTCTGTCGGAGCTCCAGTGGCAATGGCTCTGAAATCCTGACTTCCGGGGACAGTGCGTCCTCCTGAGAGTAGATTCTTCTGCCCCCCGCCTATGTTTGCTGCCTTTCTAGAGCATCTTGGATGAGCCGTCTACGTAGGCAAGACGCCATCCACCCTCTGCCGCTTCCGCTACCCGTTGCCACGCGATTTCAGCAGCCGACTGTTTCTTTGCCTTTTTGGATGGCGATTCTTTGCTCTGCCAGTCCTCTTCACCTTCACCCAACCGTGCCTCCCTGTCCTGCCCTTCCGCAGGCCTCCGTCACACGGTCT
Organism: Eutreptiella sp. 'Long Island Sound 2002'; assembly: GCA_964036045.1. NCBI lineage: Eukaryota > Euglenozoa > Euglenophyceae > Eutreptiales > Eutreptiaceae > Eutreptiella > Eutreptiella sp. 'Long Island Sound 2002'. The sequence goes on along the minus strand of OZ038378.1, from coordinate 200,605,635 downwards.
CCCCCATAGGATGTGGGGCTCGCAGTAGCCCTCTGGGGTGTTGCAGGCTGTCTTGTATTGCCTGGCGTAGTTGGTCGATCCACCCTCTCCATTTAGACTGTCCACCCCAACCAGGCATGGATGACCATTTTACCAGCATACCAATCCAGATAGTCCAGAACCTCTGAGCGTCGCCAACACCCCCTTCCTTGACATACCACATGAATGCCCAATGTGCTTCCCGTGCCACCCATAGGAGGTAGCCAAGGGGCTCTCTCAGTGCGTGGAATTCCCAGCCCTGCCTCGCCAAACCCTGACCGAGAGGGGGCCGGTACTGCCGTCTTCCGGATCATCAACAAACCGTAGCGGCTTGGTCACCCCCCACAACAACATCTTCACCTGACAACAAATGAACATTCTTCACAACCTGTGCTTTGCTTCCCCGCTGAAACGGCTGACTGGCTCAACCAATGACCGCCGAATTGGGGGGTTGCAGCCAAGCCAAGCCTGCAGCTCAAGAGCCCCTTCCTGTGGCCCGTGTTGAGCATTTGCAGCTCTTCAGAGTCAAATACTCCCCCCACAAAAAATGGCAACTTTTATTCCTGGTCATCTGTGCTGCCACCCTCCTTCATAATCCATAACCAACCGCAAGCAGGCACACAAGCACACAGGGCAGCTCGTGGTTGCAGCTAGTCACAGGAAGCTGAGATGTTTACATTTGGTCTCAACAGCAGTTTCTTTCACTCAACCTGGGATTTTGGCTAACCCAGCCCCCCACCAGATCAGAAACATTTTCCTCAGAAGAAAAATGAAATTTGCTTGAGGAGCCGGAAAATGGAGGCCGATTTCAGGTACACAAACTTTTTGTGGCCTCAGCAGGGGTGGCCTGCAGGGGAGGAAAAAAAAAAAGAAAAGGATTCACAACGCCAACAGAACCGATCGTTCACAGGGACGCTCTCTGCTTCATGGTCAAGCCATGTGCAAGACACAAGACCACAGAAGCAGTATTATTGTGGTTGGCGGTTGGCGGCAGTTGGTGGTGGGCGGTTGGCGGTTGGTGGCGGTTGATGGTTGGCGGTTGGCGGTTGGTAGCGTTCGCGGTTGGTGGCGGTGGCGTTGGCGGTTGGTGCGGTTGGCGGCTGGCGGTTGGTGGTCCTTAGGGGCTGTTCAGAAGGGCTGTCCTGAAAGAAAAAAGCGTTTTCTTAACGACAGCCCTGGGCCTCAGACCCCCCCCCGGGTATGGTGTGAACCGGCCACTAAGCAATCCCCTGCGCTGAATTATCGAATCATATTTTTGGTCTGCTGTGCGGGCGATTTCCGTCTGTCTCTGGTGACATTTCTGGCGTCGAAGTCAACTGTGGATCTTGCCACCCGTGGCGCAGCGGATGGGCCTCTTGGACGCGGGTTCCCCAAACGCCGTCCCTCATGGCCCAGCAATTTCAGTGCAAAGCATCTACTCACGGGATGTGCGTCCGCGCAGCGACGAGCTGCATCCAAGGGTTCGCCCTTGCTGAACCCCGCCCCTGTGTGACATTCCGTCTGGTTATTGCTCCTTTACGGGGCCCTGGACAGTCACCCGTTCTTCCCTTCGCAAGTTGCGTCGGGTCGCTGCTTTCTGTCGGCCGCTGCGGCCGGTGCTCTTGCTGGTGTCGTTTCCGCGTTCGCGGAGCCCAGTAGTTGGTGTGTTGGGACTGTGCTGGGAAGGAAATCATATTAAGGAGCAATAGTCCATGGGGCTTCTACCCATTCCAGCCCCCAGACTCACCCAAGGGGCAAGTCGCGCGGGTTTCTGGAGAGCTGCCGCCCTGTATGACAAGAGGCTCCCCCCTCCGTCCTTTAGGTTGCCTCACGTGAGGCCCGTCCATGCTTCATGAGCCCCTCCGCGCTGTTGGAAGACAGAGCACCTTCCTGCATGCTGTACAGCATGGTGGAGTGTCGTGCATGGGGGTCACGAACCCATCCCTGGCTCTGTCGGGCCATGCCAGGCAACTCCGTGCAGAGACGCTGTGCTCCGCGAAGAGAGGGAAAGGTAAAGGGGTTAGGGGGCCACTCCCCCACGGAGGGTGGGGTAGAGTACTGGACTTCATACTGACCCATGTCCTCATCGCACTCACGATGAGTGCTGCCCGCTCGCGAGGCAGACATCACGCTCTCAAAAAGTGGAGCCAGCAGGGTGGGGGGCAGATCGGGGGGGGTAGAACACCGGACGGCATACTGTTGCACGTCCTCATCAGACGCACTCTGAGTGCTGTCCCTTCGCGGGGTAGACATTGCGCTCTCAAATAGGGGCGCCAGCAGGACAGGGGGCAGGTGAGGTGAATCCTGCTGTCGGTTAGACCCCCCCGCTGGTGTGCATGCGGGCGACCAATGCTCCGGGGTCACGTGCCGCACGGAGTGCCAACTGGAAGTCACCGCCGGCGACCATGCCGGAGATGGCGAGAATTGCCCTGGCCTGCTCAGCACCCGCGGAGACGGGGTGCTGGTTACGTTGAACCCCATCGGAGGGCCGGGGGGCAGGACGGCGGTGCGTGAAGTCCGCTCGCTGGGCCGTGGTTCCCTTCGGGGCTGTAGCGGCTGTGGCCTTGCTGAGGGCATCCGGATCTGCTGCAACATCCTTGCTATCCCCGGGGGGATGTCGCGTCCCTTTTCGTGTGGAGGCTGCTCCGAGCTGCGTGTCGGTAGTGGGGTGCGCTGCCCCTCTGGGGTGCTTACCACCACTATGCGTGACGCACGCTCAGGAGTGATAGCTCCTGTGAGCTGTAGGTATGAGAGCGCATGCCTGGACATGGGGAGGGGGGGGGCTCCTGCTGGGCTCCCGTGGCGGTCTGGGGCCTCCAGGGCCGTGTGCGACCGCGCATCCCCTTGCTGTAGCTGGGGTCGCTTGCGCCGTGGGCTCCCCGGCTGTGCTGTGACCGACTGCCGCCTTTTGACCCCTCGGGGCACCCGCGCAGGTGGTGCCCTACGCCGTGACTTCCTCAGCGCCGGGTTCCGTGACCGGTGAACGGATCGGGCCCTGGGAGCGCGTGTGCGGGGCACTGCGTGTGGCGGTGAGGACCGCGCTGGGCCGCTTCTGGGCCCCGCTGTCGCTCGTCGGTAGCTTCCCCCGGTGTTGATGGGCTCAGATTCCCACGAGGACGACGAGGAGAAGACCTCCGGGGTAGAGGGCCCTTCCTCCGAGGTGTATTCCAGCTGCACCGGGGGCGACGGCGACGGCGGAGCCCATCCTAGAGGTGCATCCGGGAGAGTTAGCGCATCTACGCGCTGAGACAAACCGCTGGGCGCTGCCGCTCGCCCCGCCGGCAGTGCCGCTTGTGGACTCGAGCCCACTGCAGCTACATCAGGTGGAGGCGGGACCGCCTGCTTGGCAGGTCGGAGCAACCGGTAGGGCCGCGTAGGGGGAGCTCCAGGGTTGCGGTGTGCTGGAAAGTAGTCAGCCGCAAACAAAGTGGTGCTCTTCTTACCTCCTCCTCTGCCGGTGAGATGCCTGGGGGTGTGCATAGCAGGCAGCAGAGACGATGTGTACTTGAGCTTGGGAATGCGCTCCCTGATGCTGGGGCTGGACTCCATCGCTTCCCGCCGTTCCTTGGCCCGCTGTGCATTTCTCCGTCTCGTGTCCGGTGAGGGGGGCGGTGCCTGTAGCACAGCCGTCCAGCGCAGCTCACAGTACTCTTGCAGGTTTTGTAGAAGTTTCAGCATGTCCAGGCGCCGTGTGAAGTATGGTCTCGCAGACACACCCACTACTGTGGGGGCCCCCAGTGGGACTAGGGAGGAGCATTTGGTAAGCACACCACCTGGTAGCACGGCCCCAGCCACGCTCAGCTTTTGCAAGGTCGCTAGGGCAAGCTTTAGGACCCTTGCCCTTTCTGGTAGCGGGAGGGCAGTCGCCCGATACACAGCCTGGGGTGAGGCCGGCAGGGTGCGCGCCGCGAAGCACTCAAAGTCCATTGCCAGCTCCATGAAGGAGACTTGCCCTTTCCCTGGTATCCAGACCAGCTCGTTGACCCATCGTAGCAGATCGTCACGAAAGTCGGAGTCCCACCGCCACTCTTGAGCTGTGGGTTGGCGAATCCGCAGCTTCTCCCTGTGCTCCGGCCGCGGTAGCGGCCCGATGAACTGCCAGAATGGGTACCCTCTGCCTTGTTTCGTCTTAGGCTGGTCAAAGAGCTGCACATCTTCCCGGTGTGCCCGCGCCCGCAGAATTTGCAGCACCATACTATGAAAACCGTACATGAATTCGTGCACCTGACCTTTGGGGATGCCGTGCGACAGGTGTTCCGGCATCAAGCCACAGATCCGTAAGCACGTGGGCCAACTACTGATCTGGTCTGATAGCCCCAGTGCCCTCGCCGTTCTCATAAGCGAGCGCCAGGCACCGGATCGATGTATGCCCCAGGCTGGGCAGGCCCACAAGATGTGTTCGTCGTCTTCTTCTTGTTGCCGCGAGCAGTATGGGCATAGCGGTGTCGCCCTGAGGCCCCTCGCATGCGCCCTGGCAGCCGTCCATAACGCCCCTGTGAGCCAGCCCCGCAGCAGCGCCTTATCAAATTCTGTGCCCTCTGATAGAAGGACTTGACATGCCTCCCTGTCGAGGGCCCCTAAGATGCCTTGAAATTGTCGCGGTCGACGATCTTCCAGCGAGAGCAGGGCCCGCCGCCTGATGGAGTCCCGCAGGATATGCTTGAATTTGTCCTCATTTATGAGCGTCATGTCTATTTCTTCGGGCACCCCGGGCACATTCCAGACCCACCAATGATCCGCCTGCCTCCAGCCAAGGCTCTCCAACTCCAGGAGGGCTCGTTGAACCGGTCCTGATGTAGTGGGTCGTACCTGTGCTTGCCGAGCTTCAATGCACGACTGCACCACAACCTGAAGGGTGCCTGGCGTGCGCGCCACCGCGAGGAGCCAACATACCCTGTCATACGTGGTTTTCATGTGAGGAGACACCCGGTGTCCCTGTACTAGCAGCACGAAGATGATCTCCTTCGCCCTACCTGGCCTCGAGGTGCCCCACAAACTGTGGAGCACTGCCGTCTCCAGACTCTGTAAATCCCTCCGGGATACCTCCGCCCCCGGGGTCCCCCATAGGGCTGCAGCTTGTACCAGAGTGGCAATGATGTGCGTTCGCCGGCTGAAGCCCCCTTGTGCACCCCTCACTCTGGACAGCAGGTGTATCCCCTTGGATGTCCTCTTTTTCAGGAGCGGGCCAGTCCCCCTGGTCAGGCTGGTACGAATACCCACCCCCAGCGAGCGGAATTCAGCTTGGAGGGGGAGTGAGATCCCTTGGAGTACCGTGTGTTTGCGGGCAATTTCCTTGGATTGTCGTACTTGTATGGACAGTGACTTCTTGGGGTTCACTTTTTGCAGGGTGAGAGCCAGCCACTCATCAGTGAGCTGCATCACCGGCGCCATGTATTGGCCCTCAGATCGCAGCGGATACGTGTCATCTGCGTAGCCTATGGACCCGACCTGGATCGTGCCCGCCTCTTGTGGCTGGGGTTGAGCACCCCTGAGCTTCACTGGGCTGTGGGGCGGGGACTCCCCCGATGCCGCCATTTCTTCTTCCACCAGCCCATCGCGTTCGGGCTCAGGTTCGGAGGAGGGGTGTGGCGGCTGCGATTGCTGAGGCGGAGGTGGAGGTCCATGGCCACATGTGCAGGGGTTGGAGTGTTCCCAATATTCAAACTGGTCAATCCCCGAGCCGAAGGTCTTCATAACGCACCTGCTCGGGGCCTGTGGTGGCCGAAGGCGGGACACCGCGGTGGACGGGGAGGGTTTACGTCTGTATCTCAGCTCCTTGGGCTCTTCCAGCTTGGGCGGTATGGGCGGCAGGCTGTGTACCGTCACTGTGATAGCTCCTTCCAGCTCGTCCACGGCACGCATCCAGACTGTGGTGAGCATGTTGATCATGAGTACGCTCATGGCGCACCCTTGCAGTACGCCGTTCGTGGCGTGAAAAAAGGAGCCCAGCGCCCCGTTTATTTTGAACGCCCTGTGTAGTTGTTGATACATGGCCTCCAATGCCGCCTGCGGTTTGGGGTCCAGGCCGAACTCTCGTGCCATCCGGAAGGAGATTTGTTGTGGTATCAAATCAAAACACTTCACATAGTCAGTGCCAGCGCCAGATAATGCCTGCTTCAGTAGGTGTGCTCGCTCAATGAGGGCGGCCAGCAGAGTTGCTGCGTCCAGGGCGCTCTTCTGCGGCCTGAAGGCAAATGCATTTCGGTGCACCCACTTCTCCTGCCAGATGAGGCACGGAGTCGGATACCGGACCAGGCGCCATAAATCGCAGACAGCACCGACAGCGGCCTGAGCTGTAGCGGCTCACTGCCCTCGCCTTTGGGGATCAGCGGAATGTACCCTGTGGCAAGTTGCTCAGGCCATACGCCATGGGATTCAACCCAGTTTAACAGCTGAGCCAGCATGTGCAGTAGCGGCCATGGCATGTTCCGCATGTCTACAACAGTCCATCCGTCTAGACCTGTGGCCCGGCCGCGTTTCATGTCCTTGAACTGACGGCAGAGGCGCTCCGCGGTGATGGGCTGACATTCCATCTGGTGATGCTCCACATATTTGCCGAACTTGCGCCAGAAGGGTTCAGTTTCCGGCTCCGGCAGCGTCGGATCCGCGTGCTGCCTCATTATCGGGTCCCATTTCTGGTGTATCACGAGGTCCATTTCGGGCACATTGCCAGTCAAGGTGCCGTCCTCTTTCTGGATCAGGACCGTGGGCGTGTACTTGTCCTCTTTGATCCATTGGTACACCTTCCCAGGTGATGTGGTCCAGGTCTCCTCTATCCATTCTCTCCAATCTTGGTGCCTCTTCTTCTCTTCTTGAGCCAGTTGCCGCCTACTCAGCATTTTAATCTTATCACTGAGCCGGACCAAGTCGGTGATGGTCATGGGTGCACTTTCTGGAGCCTCCATCACCGTGCGCAGTAGTTCTTGGTGCTCTGCTACACATTGCCCTTTGGAGATGAGCTGAAGAATGCGGTGGGCTCTCCTGCGTATCGCCTTCCAATTGTTGAGGACCTCTCGCGGTACGGGGCCCATAACAGGGACCACGGCTTGTTCCCTGCTTGCCGCCCACTTCATCACTGGCACTAGGGCGCTCAGCAGGGCGGACATCTCCTTAGTTGGTGCAGTGCACGGGAGTCCTGACGACGTCATGCGCTTCGGCGTGAGCTCCACCGTCTTGAGCATCTTCTTGGTTCCCCGTCCTCTCGGCAACTCTTGGGGAGCCAGTGGTAGTTGGCATATTCCTGTCCTGACCGCTGGCGGCGGTGCCATGGTCAGGACCAGCATGGTTTCTTCAGCCAGCCATGTCCAGAGGTCCCACAGTTGATCTGCCGTGGACGCCTCATTGTCTAGGACTTTCTCCCATATCGCCACGTATGGTTCGGTGACGTCTTTCACTATTTGGTCCCGCTTGCGTTTCTGCAGGTGGGCTGGTATCATGGGTGGTAACCGCACAAACTTCAGAACCCGCTGTGTTGGGACTGTGCTGAATGTGGCATGATGTGCCGTTTGCGCGTCAGCGGCACCCAACAATTGGCGTATTGAGGATGTGCTGGTTGTTGCCGGGGTCGTTTGACTGTTTTTGCTGTCCACGCGCCTCTGTCCACAGGCCGTCCATAGCCTGCCTCGCTGTGTTTCTGTGTGCGTGAGCCCAGGTGCCCTGTTCCTCCACGCGCTGTCCCGGCCGTCCACCATATGACCTTTTCCCCCTCACGGCTAATCTGCTTCTGATGGGCTCCCGCTCCTGTTGCGCAAACAGCCCATCTGGGCTGCGGGAGACACCCCCCACCTGATGCCGGTTGAGCAGGGGTTGCCCTGGCACCGGGTAGCGACGGGGCTGGCTGGCCAAGCCATCCCCTTTATTGTCGCTGCCTCCCATGCGCACACTCTGCCATCCGCTCCATTCTGGTTCCCTGTTCTCGCTATTCTGGTTGCCTCTCCTGCCTTGATGTGCCCGTCCTCCTTGTTTGCTGTGCTCGCCCTTGTCCCTCATGGTGTGGCTCCCGCGTTCAGTGTGTCTGTGTTGCTCCTCCCCCTGTCTGTTGGCGCTCCTTGGTGCCCCTATCGCGCACCCCCTCCTGTCCCCCCCCCCCCAAACGAAGCCCCCACTAAAGCCCCACTCAATCACTGCCCACACACTGGAGCGCCCACTGAAGCCTCCAAGTGAAGCCCGGAATGAAGCTGCCGGTGGAGGCCGTATCAGGCGCTGGCAGGTGCTGCTCGCAGCCCCTTGTCTCTTGTATCAGTCCAGTCACTGGGTCGATGAGGGCATTCCCACCAGCTGCACCACAAATGCCACTGAATCGGGCTGACAAATCGGGGGGAATCGGGGAAATCGGGCCCCGGTTCAGCGAGGGGTGTGGGGGGGGGTTGGCTGTCCCTCTTTTGACGCGCCTGCAAACCCCCTCGCCTACTCGGCACCGTGGGGCCAGGCAGGAATCCCGGCGCGCCTCACCACCGGTCCACGAAGGCCCTCGCCATGGCCTTCAGCTGCCGCACGTCCAGCACCAGCCATTTCTGCAGCGTCCCCAGCGGCAGGATCTTGAAGGGCTCCTCGATCTGCACCGCGACGTCCTCGATTGACAGGAAAATGAAGCCGATGAACAGCATCGCCAACACCAGCATCAGCTCCTGCCACCCGGCCCCCACACCGAACTCTGCGAACGTCCGGCAGAGGGCGAACGGCAGCAGCGTCAGCCACAACCACAGGAACCGCACGCAGTACCGCGTGTACCCGAGCGGGATCGGGGTGCGCAGGAGCTTCTCGCACGTGCCGAGGGCGGACGTCAGCTGCGACAGCTCGGCATCGATGGCAATCTGCTGGTTCACGTCGAGAGACGGCATCCGCTGCGTCACCCCAAGCGACAGGGCGGTGGCCAGCGTCGCGGGTTTGAGGTCGCCGGCGAGGCCGAGGCGGTTGAGCTCGTCCTTGGCGTCCACCGACGACTGCCCGGAGATCGTCTCCTGCGTCCGGCGCTGCTGCCGGGAGATCTCGCCGGCGGGCCCCGTGCGCGACGTGCCGATGGCAGCGCGCAGCACCGCCGCTTGTGCGCCGGTGTCGTCCGCCCCTTTGAGGTAGCAGGTCATCAGCCACCCGTGGAACAGGGCGCACGCGTCCATCAGCTCCACCGCCGCGTTGCGCTCCGGCGACGGGACGTGCGGGGCGCCGCTCCACGCGATCAGCTTCCGAATGACGCTGCGCAGGCGACTCGTCACCTCCCACGCCGCGTCGGATCCCACGTTGAAGCGCTCGTACGCGGTGTTGGTCCGGAAGACAAGCAGCAGGCCCAGGATGGGCGCCGTCAGTTCAAAGGGGGTCAGGGGCGCCAAGATCTCGGGGAGGTTTGGGTCTGCCAGGGCCCAGCTTTGGTAGATGCTGAGCAAGGCGGTGAAGAGCACCAGCAGCAGGACTGTGGGGGAAATGCGGCGGGTGGTAATGCCGAACAGTATCCCTGATGAGAAATGGGAAGAGCCCGCAACTGCAGAGCCGGACGGCGTGGAACCAAAGTGCGACTCGAGACCAGAGGGGGCCGAAGAGGGGGCACTTGCTGACAGGGTTGCGCTGCGTTGCGACCCTTGGTGGCCATCACGGTGACTAAGGCATGGCATTGGGGACTGTACCAGAGGAGACGGGGGACGGAGCGGGAGGAAAGCGCACCCCCCACACAACAACAGAAGAGAGAACGGGAGCCTTGGGGCGCAACGACACATGGACTGAACCGGCCCAAGAGCAGGACGTTTTTTGATGAAAAAAGAAAAAAGCCGGAGTGTCCGGTGGTCAGCCAAATCTGCACATTATGGCCATTGCAGTTCCACCAGGAATTTGTTATCTTTAGTCTGATGCAACCCGTTTGTCCCGACATCCCCAGTTTTGCTCATTTTGACGACTGCTGTTCCACCGGGAATTTTTTTTCATTCTGATGCAACCCATATACCCAAATGATGACCCTCCAACCGCCGTCGATTACCCGCCAACCGCCGTCGATTACCCTACAACCGCCGTCGGTTACCCGCCAACCGCCATCGGTTACCCGCCAACCGCCATCGGTTACCCCCCACGTTATTCAACTAAAACAAAAATCTTGTCCACTGAAAAATGACCTGCCCAAGAGTCCGGAAGGCGCCGCAGGTCACTTTCGGCAGGTTTCTTGCCAAATGGTCCTTGAGCGCCACATACATCCCCTTCTACGTGGTCCTTTCAGAAGCCCCCGCTCTCTGTTGTGGATGGACCCCCTTCCGCAGGCCTTGACCTGCCTCCGAACTCCTTTTGGGCAAATCCTTGGATCATCACTCACCGACCCCACTCCCCCTATTCCAGCGCAGCCCTGCGTCCCCCGTAGCCCCAGACCAGCTGAGGCAGGGAGTCCCCTCGGCGTCGCCTCCACCTCCTCCGGCCTGGCTCTGACCCGAGTGGCGCTGGCAGCAAAGGAGGACTCGGAGGGCTCTCTGGAGCGCGCTCAGCAAAAAACTGAACAAACATATTGCCACTCGAATTCTACTTCCCGCTTCTGCAAAGGCGGGGGGCTGGAGGGGGCACATCAGCAAATGACCCTTCATTCGAGCCTGCAAACCGCCTTGTAGCTCACAGGCGAGCACGGCCCCGCTACTGCCCAGGCCATGCAGGTGAACCCGTCTTGACATGGGTACTGATGTCCAGTAGCCTTTGAGCCAAGAGAAGCGATTTTGCTATTCACCGGCAAGGGACCGTTGCGAAGATCAGATGACTGCCCTCGCTTGGCCTCCCACCAGGTCTGTGGAGAACCCACCCTCGACAGTCAGCCCGGTAGCCCTCGTGCCCATACGACAACAACGCTGGTGGGCGGGCGGGGGGCGGGTGGACCTAGCAAAAGCGTCCCATAACGTGAGGAGGAGCGGTGCATTGCCCACCGGTCGAAGTCGAAGTTTTCGCCGGGCTCCTCGTCGGTGAACATCACGGGCAGCTCCACAAGGGTGCCCTTCTGCTCCAGCTTCACCTCTTGCACAAGGTCCTTCACAAATTGTTCTGCCCTTTCCGTGGGGTCCTCGCCCTTTGTGGCCGAAGGCACCCGTGCTGCATGCCACAGCATTGACCACGCAATCCACAGGAACGTGATCCCTCCCAACAGCAACACCGCCACAAAAAGTCCTCTGATGTCGATGTTGGCCCACCACATCACCGATCCCTCCGACGTGAGGTCGACCGATGGCGCATTGGCGGCGGGGGTTTGGGTTGCACCGGTGGCAAATGCAGGTGGTGCTGAGCTAAGGACCCCGGCCGCTGCAGCGGCCAAATGTGGCAATGGGCGCTGTTGCGGAATGGCCTGAGAGGAAACGGTCTGTTGCGGAAGGCGAAGCAGCGCCGGGGTCGGCGTTTGCGGGCCTCCTGCATCCAAAGCGAGCCATCGGTCAGGCAGTGCACCGTTGCAGAAGAGAGCGACGGCACTCAAGCACAAGAGCAGACTCACGACAATGGCCGTCGTTGATCGTCTGCCCACGAATCCGGTCGCTGGCCGTGGCGGGCCCAGATAGTGTGGACGCTGCGACGCCAATGCCGTGCGGTCGGGGCTTGCCAGGCTCGTTGCATAGGCTTTGGTGGCGTGAGTGCCCGCCATAGCCTTGTGGAAGGCCTGTTTCTTGGCAGTGGACCCTGGCTTCAACACATAGCCGAAGAATGCACTGGCAAAAACGAAGTCGGAAAGGTACGCGTGTGGAACCTCCTGCCGAACCCCCGATGGTAGATACAGGGCATCCGCCAGGAGTCGTGTAGTACAGTGTTACACTGTGATGCTCTGCGGTGTTCAATGCCAGGGATTTCAAGGTGACGGAAAATAGGCCGAGGATGTGATGATGCCAGTTGAGGGCTCGTTTCGTCCGGCGGAACATCAGACACGTGAAAGCATGCTGATGTTGCTGGGTTGGCATCTTCAGAAGGAGGTCAGAATTGACGCAACATCCACTCGAAACCACTGAGAAAGCGCTGCTGCCTGTATCCAGCAATTTTGACTGTTGGGGAGGGGAGCGACTTGAACATCCCATTTACCATTCATTTGGGGGTGGTGTTGAAGGTGATCAACCCAAGAGTCTCAACTCCCCCTGCCTTGCTCAAATCGCAGCAAAAAAAAAAAGCAGAATTGAGGAAAACACACGTATTGCTGTTTAGACAAGAGTGCTGTGCATTGATGCGCAGCGTCTCCCACGGACTCAGCTCAGTGGCTGGGGCATCTTGTAGAGGGGGAATGTTTGCCCGGCGCGCTACTTTTAGACTATGTTCCCCCCGAAGAGCCCCCAAGCACACTCCTTGGAAACGCCCTTAGAATTAGGTGACCCAAACTGCCCGAGCTCAAGAAAGTTGCAAACTGGGGTACACAGCACCACTCTCACTCCTTTAAGGGTGATCTTGGTCAACACCTTAGCAAGTTGGGAGAATGGGGGGTTAGGATAGCACAACCGCATCGATCTCCAGTAGAAGCGATAGGCGTTATTGAGGTATCGCGAACAGTAGAGCTGCATCATAACATTGGTCCCACAAGTGTGGGTGTCAATACATTCAGTACAACAGTGCTCCTTACACTCATCACAAACTGCGACGGTGGAGCGTTCTAGCAACACAACACACACACTTCTGCCTCATCCTCTGCCTCATCTTGCGTGCCACAACCGAGCAAACAGCTGCTCAATGCGTGCCCTATACCACCCGTGCACGTCATTATAACATTGTTGGCGGGCTGTCAAAGTGCCATTCTTTCTTCCAATGAATGGCACAATGACATGAATCCGGCCCTTATAAGCACCATCATGGCCCCCAACTTCGAAATCAAAGAAATCACCTCGGGTACGAGAAGGTCCATACCTATCCCAAATCAAAACATCTGCTGATGTCCCGGGGGCCAAGGGGCAAATCCATATAATGTTGCCCAACATATCAACGGCAACAGTCCACCGGTAGGGCACGGGTCACAAAAGATGCCCGGCGCGCGCCCGGCGCGCTAATGTTCCCCCAGAGTTGAAAAACATCACGGTATCCATAAGGTTGCAGTCCGGTTGGGCAAGCAAAGCAAACACAACATCATCCCAGCAAAGCCATGCGATACGTACTCAAAGGACAAAGAGGACAAAGAGGAATAAAACTGCCTAATTCCACCTATCCATGCATCCATGGCTCCAACACATTTTGCATACAAGGCATAGTGTTGTTTGGACAAGCGATTGTTTCTGCAAAGGGGAGTTGCCATCTTCACCGAAAGAAAGGCCACAAATAAACGAATGCGGTGAAAATGTTTTCATTTGGGGGAGGAGTGCAAACTAAAGATCTAGCTTTCGTTCCTTAAAACGGCTTTGAATTCACAGATTTGGGCTTATGTCTCTCTTAATGATGCCCAGGTTGAGATGAAGTGGATCGAAGATGCAAGTAAAGAGACCACTCCCTTGCCCATCAGTTGAATTGTATTGCATTTGCAGTGTATCTGGAATTGATTGCAAGCAGTGTCTTCTTTTTGGTAGTGCCGATTGTGTGGTAGGAGTACAATAGTTTCTGCAGCATGTCGTGGTTGTGTCCCTCTTGTGTGGTAGTAGTGGAATAGTTTTGGCGGCCTGTTGTGAGTGTGTCCCCCTTCTGGTGGTCGCCCTTCAAGTGCGCTACTGATGTTCGCCCAGAGCAGGCAGTATTCAGCAATTGCATAGCCAACATTGGACAAGGTACAGAAAGGTAATTTTGTTTGCTAAATATGCGGTGTGGCAAAGCATGTTGTTGCTCCAGATTTGCATCACAAGTACTCTATCATACCCTGTTCTCCCAAATTTCCCCCTCACACAGCCTCTCTACTGTCCCATCCGTCCCCAAAATGTATTTTCATGAACTCCCCACCCTCCAAAAAAGGCGCGATGGGTACTCCCAACCCAACCTAGAGTGCACCCAGCAGTGGTTGGGGGGGCAGGCACGGCGTTGCTTGAGCGGAGGGGGGAGGGGGGGAGGGGGTCCAGGGAAGGGGGGGAGGTGGTCCAGGGGGGGGAGCCCCCCCCCCCCCCCCCCTGCCGGAATGAACCATATTGACCAAGAATTGCAAAAATGCACCACATTGACCCATTCAGTATATACATTTGCCATAATGTCTGAACACAGGTAATCAAATCATCTTTTTAGGTCCATACATTGTGCCCTCACCGACACCACCAGGCAAAACAAACAGGAAACACGGTGAACACAATGCTCATTGTTATCAAATTGTTTGCTGAAGATCAATCAGAGTTGGACTTGCATGAGCAAAAACTCATGCGGCAGGCAGCGCACCTCGCGGTCTTGGCGTGCCATTACGGCTGCTTGTGTTATAAACTCATGCAGAGTTGCCATTGGAGTGTTCAGAAACAGTGTGGAACATGCTTTCTGTGCCACATTATGCGCCTCTTGCCTTTTCTTCCCAGTTCATCTATCTTGGAAATGAAAATAGAGGATCGCGTTTACAACGTCGTCACGTTTTACGCGGGGACACGGTTGGACCGGGGTGCCAAAGAACGCACTTATGGGACGCTGGGACATGGTGTCGGGAACAGAGGGAAGAAAGGATACAATGGAGTGACCAAAGAACCCTGCTATAAGTGCGGTGAAGGCGCGGGAGGAAAAAATTGGCCCAAACGAAAAAACGTTCCCAAAACCCTGATTCTCAGGTGAATTAGAGTGGAGGGGGGAGGGGGGGAGGGGGGGAGGGGGGGGGGGGAGGGAGGGAGGTGGTCCAAGGGGGAGGCCCCCCCCCCTGCCGGAATGAAAATTAAAGCAACGCCCTGGGGGGTAGGGCACAAGGACATGATTGCCATACACAAGCATCCAAGGGTCCAACTAAAAATTACAAAATGCGAAAATTAGGAAGAAGGGCCCCGTTTTGTTCCAAAACCTTTTCTTGTATGTTTTTGGGTCCGTTGGCGGGGTTTTCTTCCAAAGGCATGACGTGCAACCAGCCCTTGCACGCCCCATCATGGTTCCCAACCTCAAAATCAAAGAAATGACCTTGTGTGTGAGAGGGTCCATGGGAGGCAAATCCCAACAATATTATCCGACATATCCACAGCAATGGAGAATGTTGATCGGGGGCATTTCGACCTAAAAAAAAATGCCTGGTGGGCGCCCGGTGCACCAACATTCCCAAAAAATCACACGGGCAGGTGCATGGTGATCTGTTCACACCATTGCCCTGTCAAGAGGACACAGCTCAACATGCAAAGCATGGACAGAAATCATACCCTTCCTGCTGTTGCGGTGCGGAGGAGGGGCAGTCCTCCCATAGCATGACTCAGTACCACCTCAATCCTACTTCAACCCTCCTATCCTACCCTGTGGCATCTGGCAGTTGAGCACAGCACAGCACAACATGCTTTTGCCCAAGGGGGTCACGAATGAGGGATTGCTTGCTCTTCGCGTGCTGCGCGCACCGGGCTGTTATCCCCACAATCTGCCCCCATAGAATTCTTCCAAATGGCCCACAAGGAAAACCTTGCCCTAGGCCTGCAAAACATGGTCATGGACCAAATCGACCCATAGTATCAGAAAATCAGTGGTGCCTTGTCGTGGTCAACAGCACAGTATGTGATGTGCTGGAAATCATTCCCATGTGGCGAAGGCCCAACAATTTGGGCAATAGCATGGTCGCCAGTGGAGCGCATGTACTGCGACAAGCGTGTTTGGAGATAACAGGAGCGGTTTGCAATAGGTGGTTCACAAACTGTGAACTGTGATGCAGCAGAATGTGGTTCCTTACTGTCCCTCTTTGCAACACAGCAACATGCCTTGAAATACACAAAGCACCAAAAGCGCCTGGCGCAGAAGGGTTCTCCCTCAATTTCTGCACAGCCTGCGAGGTTCTTCGACGCTACAGCTAACTGTACATCCATGTTCATGTTGGGCTGCCAAGCATTCTTGTCCCTTCAACAACAGGGTGTATGCTGCTGAAGGAGTGGAGGAGGGTGTCCTGTCGACTGCAGGATCCAGCCCACCGGTGCCATTGGTCCAGTTTTGTTTTTTTTTTGGTCGGTGCACTTGCCATGTGTTCAGGAATCTCACATGTGTTTCCCAGTGACGTACCACAGGTTGTACCATAGCGAGTCCGTGACAGATTCCTGGAAGTCCTCAGTGTGAGCCTCAGATCAAGGAGGATGCAGCAAGTGACTGGTTGTTCTTACCAAGGCTACCGCTCCCACTACCATGATGACCAACATTTGGTCAGGGAACAACCCATTCAGATTGTGGTCACGATTGTCCGAAAGGATGCACAACTGTAAACTCTCTGTGCTTCGCGAGACATCCCTGTCGATGACGATCGTCTGGACGAGTAGAGCCGGTCACTCTGGCACCTCATCCCACTCAGACAGCCTCTGACTCATCCACAATAAGCCCTTTTCTGCCCAGGCCTAACTTGTCAACAGGCATCAGAAAAACTCTGTGCATCTTCAACACTTTCAGAACCTTTCAATGGGGACGACTCCCCTGCCACTTCAGTTCCAGGCAGGCTGGCCATAGCGAAGGATCACATCCTCTCCGCGAACGTAGGCACATCCTTGCGGGGACTATGCTCCCCTCCCTCAGCCCCAGTCCCTGCTCTGGCGTATTAGAACACTCTCCCATCTCGCCATCTCAGCAGCCTACTCAGGACACAGCGCCCATGCGAAGCCAACAATCCTCAATGGGCTGCAGTGAGTGTGCCTGCGTGTGTGTATGTATTCCCAGGTTTACCATTTTTCTCGCTTCGGCTTATCACATGTATGCTGGTGGTCACAATCCAACACGGATGCACACAGACCTCAATGAAACAAGCATATATAAATGGCCCGCTGAGGCCACAGGCAGTCGGGGGAATGCGGTCTGATATGGGAGAACGGGTGTCCAGTCCTTTGCCCTCAACTCTTGTGGAACCCACTTCTGTTGCCACCAATGCACTCTGTGGGACATTGGCATGAGACATGGCTGCATGAGCCTTGCCATATCTGTCCCGCAAAATGCATGGGTGGCTATGTAAACTCTGTTGTGTCAGTCTCCTCACACCAGGAAGGAGATGTGACGACATACATACAACCATATGGGGGCCAGAAGGTGGATGCGTGGCTGTAAAAATCCTACCAGGTTAACCCACATCCCCAAAGTTGGTAGGAGGCATAGCTACATACATTGCTGCATCAAGATCCCCAACGAAAGGCCATATGGATGGCCCCAAAGCGAGGAGGCAATGCCCACCTGAAAACATACTTCCAGTGCATCAATACCTTCTGATTGAGAAAAATGGAGAGTGACACGTCAAACTGCACTTCCGGTGGCCTATGCACACGTCACCAGGGATGCATTGGAAGGGAAGGGACCTCAGAGGCAACCCAGAGGCGGTTGGAGGAGGTTGCCAAAGCGGTTGGGGGTGGTTACTGTCGGTTACAAATGCCATTGAAGCTGGCACTTGGCGTCGGGGAGACCGTGGCTTGGCATAGGCTGGGCGCCCTGAAGGGGGGTACCTCCCTTCCTTCCAATGCATCCCTGCACGTCACTCTGCCTTTAATTCTGATTGGCGGGGGTCCAAAACGGCCCAATTTGTGCACGGTGCACAACGTGCGCCCCTTGAAAAAAGAAGTGACCACATCATGACTTCGTGACTGCATAAAAGAACACGTTAACACTGTTTTGGGAGTGTTGAGTGTCGTTAAATCCAAATAAAATAAGAAAAATAGCCTCTTCCATTGTCAGAATACCACCCACCAACCCACCAACCCACCAACCCACCCACCCACCATGTGCCATTGTCGACGCCACCCAGAGCCATCCCTGGTTGAATCCCCGACACTTTTCGAATTCCATTCGGTGGCAAAGATTCTCACGCACTGAGTCTATGGCATTTCAATGCCAACTGCTTTCGATGCGATCAAGAAAGCGACTCGGTGAAAGGAGGACGAGCCACCTGTGCCAAGCCTTAAATGGGTATAGCGTATGTGACAACCAGCAAAGCACAGGCACGAGCACTGGATCGTCAGTGTCAAACGACGGCAGAGCCCACACAATGGGGATGCCTACGAAACCTTTAGAGGACCTGTGCAGTTGTATGTTCCTGTAGGTGTATGTGTATGCTTATGTGTGTCTGAGTATCTGTGTCTGAATGTGTTGATGTGCTTTGTCTCCGTTTGTCCGTGCCTGCATATGTGTCTGCGTATTTGTATTGTCTCTCTGTGTGTGCGGGCGTGTGTAGACTGGAAAGTCTTAGAACCAACCCTCGAATGTAGGATCTTGGCTTCGCTTATACCACTTAAAGGCATTGAGCAATGAGGGGACGATGATCACGGACAAACCCAAATAGACGTTTGCTTCGTACGGAAACGAGAAGAAGGTCGCGCCATATTTTATGGCATAAGAAGCTATCGCACAGCCAGCAAAAAGTTTGATCAGAAAAGTGTAATCGTTGTCGCCAGCGAGCGCGTCGCCGAGATCTTCAAAGCCGACCAGCGACTGCGACTCCTTCGGTGTCTCCGACTGGTTTGTCGCATCAGGCAGCAAAAACGTCGCGCCGGGAATCGGAGCCAGACTTTTGTCTGGCGATGCATTGAGCCAGTCCGACACGAACGGGAGGTTGGATCGCCAGCCGTTGGATCGAGCGATACGATACGCAGCGTAGGCAGCCGTTGTATTGCCGAAACATGTCAACGCCGCCTGAATCGGCACGAGCACGGGAATGCGGTTGAAAAAGAGGTGGTAGGTGCAGGCCGTGATCCCCGACGAGTGCAGCGGAAGTAACCCCCATGTCAAGCCCTTCCACGTCGGATTCCCTGTCACATCGGCCCATCTCCAGGCAAAGCCCATCGCCACGAGGAATTCGACGAGGGATGACACATGAATGATCCAGCAGGCGACCGTTAGAGCGTTGTCCGGTTCTGGAAAGGCCCCAAGCCCCTCCAAACTGAAAGGCAGGTCCATGAACCCCCCCAAATACGGAGTATGAACCTCCGGATTCATCAGCGCAGGGACAGCGGCGGTCACACCAGCAAGGGCAATCAAGCCGGCGGCGAGGTAGGACATGGGTGCGTAGCTCGTGGCGCTGGGAGGCATGGCCGTGCCCTTTTCCTTCGCCGACAACGCCTGACGAAATGCAATGACGGTCACCAGGTTAGTGATGGTCAGCAGCGACTCGGCCGACCCGTGGATCCAGTCACAGTCTGCCAGGGACGCGCCGTACAGCACCTTGGCCGCAATGGCCCCTGGGATGGTCAGAAAGACAAAAAACAGCAGCGTCACGAAGCCCACTGTCACCCCTTTGGGGCACTCGTTCTCTTTGCGACTCAGGAAGTAGAGGAACACGAGGTACGGAAAGAGCGAGGCCCCAAAGAAGGGCCCAGCCAAAGCTTCGGCGGTGTCTTTGTCCATTGAGAGGCTCAGCTGACCCAGGAAGGAGGTTGTCTGTGGAGGGAGTAGGCTCGGTAGATCTGCCGCTTTATCCATGAGAGACAGCGTCTCGGCTGGCAATGCGCCCATGGCCACGTTCCGAGGTGGGAGCTTCGACGGTGTTTCACGATAGTACGAGCGGGGATGGGGTTGGGTGTTGGGGTTGGCCAACCGAGGGAGGGTTTCTGCCGCTTTCAGGCTTGTTGGTGCAAACGCCACCGATTGCCAACTGAGCGACAGCAGGAGGCACAAGATCAAACCCAGCGCCAGGGTCCTCATTCTCTTGGGCAAGCCAAAGATGCTTTGGAAAGAAAGATCGTGGCGGCTTGTCGGACGCCACGCCAACTGCCGTCGCCCCTACAGCTTGAGCGGACCAGCACTGGGCGATGCCCAAACGGGTTTCCCCGTAGCCTCAGATGATGATTCAACGACCTCATTTGGACTCTGGGACAACTTTGGGTGATGATTTGGGTGATAATGTGAGCACAGAGAAACTTGGGGTCACAGATAGCACCAACCCTACCCCTAGTCGATGCCATTCACCCCCAACAGGGCAATGCCTCTCGGTTGCTGGTGGTTGGGATGAAAAAGCCAAAAATGGCCTCCCGGTGCATTGGTGCAACGGACGGTCAAGAAGTCTCATGCCGCACATTGCATTGGTTTGAAAGCCATCTAGAGCCCATCGTTCAACAACCCGTGGATCCCCATTCGCGTAGAATCTTGTAGGTACCGGCGACTCAAGTATGAAGTATGTGGCCATTGGGATTCCATGCTACTAATTCCCGGGAGAGTTTTGGCAACTTGTTGTTCATTGATGGGGAGGGTTGTGGATGACTATTGTTGATTCTAGGAGGGCTACTCCCAAGAGCCAAGAACCTCCCCCAAAAAAAGAGTGCAAGAATGCTAACAAAGTCCCCCAAGAGTGCAAAAGCACACCCCAAAGTGTATGAGTACCCCGAGAGTAGAGTGGAGGCCATTAGAAGTGATACGGTAAGAGGCAAAGCTGCCCACACCATGTGGGAATAACTTTAGCTCCCAATCTGTGCTGCAGTGTGACTTAGACTGCGCACAAACACCAGCCTCTTGTTCTTGAATGAATGCAACAGTTTTTTATAGCAAAACCACAAAACGGGGGAGCTCACGGTCGCAGGCGGTCGCAGGCGGTCGCGGGTGGTCGCAGGCGCTTGAGATGCCCTTTTTTGGCCAAAAACCCCTCTTTTGAGGCCCCACGTAAGTGTACTATGGGTTGTGACCCCTCTACGGACATATTTTCTTGTGCTCTTTGCCATGAAAGTACTTTTGACAACATTTTTATTTTAACCGAAAAAACGGTTTTCTTACCTGAAAGTAACGGTTTCATAGGTTGATGACGTCATGACTATGAAAGAGGTGATGATGAATTCCTTTTGTTTTATTCGCGTTTGGAAGAAGATCTAGATCTTGGTTGCATTCTATTTGCGTCGGTTCCAAACGAATGAGCTTGTGGGTCCTTGGCGTCATGACCTTGATGTTAAGGAGAAAGCAAAGGGACCTAAGCCCTCCGCTTCTACCTCCCATCCAAGCTCTAGTTCCATCCTCAGTTCAACCTCGAGCTCAAGCGTACCTCAAAACAACAATGTGGAGGACCCCATTGTTGCATCTGATGGTGAGGTAAGTGTTGATAGTGACTATACCTCAGATCCAGTGGAAGTTAACAAGGTGCATGTTGAGCGCGCCAAGCGACGAAAGGCCAAGGTTCCATGCCTCCAGCCACTTGTGCTTACAAGGAGCCAACAAGCCATTGCCAATGCTACTGTTTAGCGCAAGGGACAATTATGATATGTTTTTCCGTCCAACGACTTAGCACAGTGCACAGTTGTAGGGAGGGAGGGACTGTGGGTGGCGCGAGGTGTGTGTTGTGCCTTGGTAGACGCGACATGTACAAAAATTATCTCCACGGTCGCAGGCGGTGAGCACCCCCAACGAACCTTCTGTGAGCCGAATCCCGGGTATGAAACCCGGATTCGGGTCCAAATCCCGGGTTTTGGAAATTGCGTGGTATGTAAAACATTCTATGTGCACAAACCTCTTCTTTTGCATTCAAGAATGTACCCCAAGCAACTTGCAAACATGTTGGCCACTCAACAACCGCCAGTACCCTCGATAGAGGAGTTCCTCAAGATTTGCGACAATGCACCACAAGACCAACGTGACGTTGGCGGCAATGACCAACAATAATGAATTCTTTGGAGACTGGGCAATCCGATCCGCGGCGGATCGGAGGTCCAGGAAACCCCCCGCCCCCCCCCCCCCCCAAGGATCGGCGCGGATCGTGGATCGGAGGTCCGGCAACCCCCCCCCCCCCTTGTTGCCTAGGGGTGCAGATCAAAAATTTCAAAAACCACCAAAACCAGCCAAAACACATGGGTCCACACATGCTTCTTGAGGTAACATGTGACAAGAAAGCGAAAAATCGATCCACGAAATGCTTATTAAAAAATTCTTCTGAATAATTGTTCAAAGTGCATCTGCTATTATGGTGTAGAATGCAAGCACAAAGCAAAAAATGATCCACGCATGCTTCTTGATTGAAATTTGTTTTTCAAAGTTCGGTACAATGAACAATTTATGTTTCAAGTTCAGTCCAATTGGCGAACTGTCTCCCCACTATACCTTGACCGTGGTAATAGATCGGACCGTGGATCGTACCATGGATCGTGGATCGAAGCTCAAGAAAAACCCCCCCGCCCCCCCCAAGGACGGCGCGGATCGTGGATCGGAGCTCAAGAAACCCCCCCCCCCCCCCTTGTTGCAAGACCCAGGCACAAGGCACTAGTTCACTGCGGAGATTATGCATGGTACCAATCCCGTGAATGTGGTCGCCTGATTTAGCTCTTAAACGACCCCCAAAACCACCAGATTTTGTTTAAAAAGCACTTGGAGGCAGCGATTCTGCTTTTACTCTTAAGTATTACTTACTCTTACTTACTTAATTACTTATTAATGACCAGTCATGTGCCATTCTTTGAAATTGAAGCCAGGAGCAGAGTGAAGCATGATGCGTGCAAGGGAGGATCAACAAGTGGCAGGACATATGCCGGCATACCCAAAATACCATCACCAGCCCCAAATCCAAGAAAAAACCAGAACATGTTTTTTGTTTACATATTGAGTTTGCATCTAGAAGGTTCCAAACATTCGACATATCATTATTGACCATTGAGCACGTGGCCTCACCACATAAAACTGCTTTAGAACCTGTGTATGTTGGCATTGTGTATCAAAGGCACTCACTACCCGTCGCCATTGGTTGACCTGAGTTGTTCGAAACTCAACTTGACTTCATGCCAAAAAAAAAACGAATGACAACTTCACGAGGAGCAATTGTTCGTGGCATGCCTTAAAAAAGTGGATTGTTTGTGGGGCTGCACCAAAATCACGTCGGCACCCGAGCAATCTTGTCTTTGAAGAAGTCTCCTTGCATCTATCATTATGTTGCTTGCATGTCACAACTGTAGCGCAGGGAATGAAAGTGTGCTTTTCCACAATGATTGGGACCAATCGAACGAAAACCGTCAAGCGCCCCACATTGAGACTACTTGTGGTTGTGCCAAATGCCAAATGCGCAAACAAGCCCATAATTAGTGCGGTGGTGCGGTCACCTGGCGCGATCTAAAAAGCGCGAAATGCACACCGAACAGGTCCACCACCGCATAAAAGTACTACTACTAGTACTAGGGGGGCTCAAGGGGGTTGGTGGTTTTGAGATATCGGACTTGCCCCCCCCCCCAAGGGTCCCAAAAGCTTCCATTAGATGTACATATGTCATTTCAACTCCCTCCGCTCTTCGCGCGTCCCTGGTTTGGGCTCGGCACCCGCCCCCCCTTTTTGCACCCCCCAGCCTGCACAGCCATCTGGTAGGGTAGGGTTCTGGAACCTTGTTTTCGCTATATCTTGGGCTTACCGGCTCATGCACAACTCATCTAACCACCGATGGATGCGGAATTGCAAACTGCACGCACATGATACAAAGCAAGAGCACCAAAACACATTTGCGCCACCATTTTTCGACATATGTTGAATAACACAGTCTACTGGAACTCAGGCCCAAAGATTTTTGGGTTCGGCTTCCGGGAGCGGGTGCTTTGGCGTGATGCCGGTGCACCTCGACCACCCATCCGCTCAGCCACCCGTTCAGCTTCTTTTTGGGCCTTTTGTGTGCGCTTTTCATCCACTTTCCGTTTCGTACGACGTTCCTGTGCAGCAGCCACCATGTGGTCTGCCCGTCGCTTTTTGTGGGTGTCCGCGCGCAGTTGTTGGCGCGTCCCGGTGTCTGCCTCGAGCCTTAGGGCTTCGGCAACAATGGCCTCGGCATCCTCTTCAAGCATAGGCACATCAAATACATCATTGTGCCGTGCCGCCGCGACCATGGCACCCCTTAGAGGGTGCACACTGGGACCACTCACCTTGAGTGTGTCCGTGAGCACACCAAAGTATGACTCAACGAACACAGTCTCGGCAGGAGTGCACGCCCAATGGAGCCTTTGCTCCTCGCTCAACTCGGGGATGCAGGTGGCTCCTCCTAGCTGATACGACTTAGTATAATGGAGCCACCGCCTATGCATCCGCAAGAAGATAACACGCAATCGCAATTTTAGAGGCACAAGGATAGGAGTAGCAGGGACCAAGTCCATTCCACGTGCATCACAATTGAGGGCCAGTTGGACATCATTTGCATACATTTCCAACTCGTTGGCAATCTTGTGCACATGCACATATGCCTCTTCCACGGTAGAATTGGGGATACGTTCAAAGAAAGGCTTCGCGAAACAAGCATGTAACACAGTGCAAATGCAAAGAAAGAGAAGACCGCCACTAGTGAACAACCATGTCACTAGACCTCGGAACCAAGCTCGTGTAGCTTGCACCCATTGTGCGTAGCACACGTAGCGGAAGGCACACCCTCCGACCGCTTTGTGGCCCCCTCATTGGCGGCACCATCGGACACACCGGTTTTGATATCCGATAGCTCCAACCCCTCACCATTGGCAATCAATCGACACAATTCACACCTTGACTTTGCAATTGCTCTCTTTGAAAGAGCAAAAGCTGCCCTCAATGTCCTTCTTGTGTGTTGGGCAACCACACCAAACACACAAAACCGGCGAAACTTCTGCTCCCATCTCTTCTTACCCACAATTGCTTCACCCAAAAGTCGGCATTGCCCAAGATAACACTGAAATGCATATCCCATCTGTGCGGACAAAGGATGCATAAATCCGACTGCATCAGATGAAAACTATACATCTACTGAGTAGATTCATATAAAAAAATTCATGGATACCTGATCCGCTCTCGATTTCTATTGAAAATTCGGTCCAAAATCCCCTTACCGCGAAAGCGCCGCAGGCGGTACCAGATCCATCCGACAAAACAGCATCCGGCAGCCAGTGCTGGGTTGACTGAGTCAAAATCGACAGGCGGTGACTGAGACTTGACTGAGTCAAAAAATCGATGACTGATGACTGACTCGAGTCAGTCACCGGCGATCGTGACTGGTGACTCAGTCATGACTCAGTCACGCCAAAAACTTGACTGCGCTACGGTTCGAACTGATGCCTGCGCAGAATTCCACTGTTTACGATCTCCATCTTAGACCATCTCTGCTGCCTGCTCCTATTGCAAGTGCTGATAAAAAATGATACAAATTATACGTCATTTTTTCGAAGATTGTAAAAAAACCATGGTGCCGGCCGAAGTACATCGATGGAAATAAAGTGCATCAAACTGTTACACAAAATAGGTCAATGCATGCAGAAAAAAAAGACAATCAGAGTAGTATGTACAGAAGTTTCCGAAATTGTGGGAAAAGTCTGTTTCTAAACTTGTGAAATCAAGAAAGCTGGCACATCGCGATTTTTTAGCGCACGTTCGGCAGTAATGTGCTGTGAAATCGGCATTAAAAATGCCGCAGCGTTGGTTCGATCCCTGCTCCTTGCAGCGATGGACCGATCGCCACAGCACAGACCACAGTAGGATTCGAACCCGCGATCGCCACAGTACAGACCACAGTAGGATTCGAACCCGCGATCAGTGACTCCTAAGGGCCTTTTCAGTCACAGTCACCGCGCGACATCGTGACTTGACTGAGTCGACTGGAGCGGCGTGACTGGTGACTTGACTTGGCTGAGTCAAAAAATCGTGACTCGTGACTGACTTGACTGAGTCAACCCAGCACTGCCGGCATCCTGACTTAGCTATCTAACTGTCCCTAATACCACCAGATTTCAGTAGCGCCGCCGTATCTCAATTCTGGCGTCGCCCTTGAGCCCCCTTTAAATTATAGTACTAATAAAGTATACTACAAAGGCACTAGTGTAGTACAAAGTAGCTGTAGCCATAGTAGATGTATAGGCAAAGCACCGTAAGTACAATAGAATGATAGTAAAGTATTACAATAATGTGATGGTTTCGGAAAGGCTAAGTAATTACTAGCTAAAGTGCTAAAGATGAAGTGATGTGTGGCATTGAAAATGGTGATGGTGTGGTATGGTATGGTATATGGCAATGCAGTGAAGATACCTCCGCCCCAAGCCGGAGTAAGAAAAAGTCACTGCCATGTCTTTCTTGGAGGGCTTGATCCAGGCTAAGCCCCCCTTAAAACCCTTTGTTGATGCTGAGACAAACTTAAGTGTTTTTATCTCTCTTTTGTTGCCTAAAGTACACTTTCTCAAAGTAACTAGGGTTGTGACCCTAGCCCCCCCATGAAGTTCACCCCTACCACTCAACTGAGCGGAGGTACCTTCCTTCATGGAGGTCATACCAAAATAAATCAGGCATTACATGCTTGTTGGCCTTGGAGGCTAAGCCTAAGTGGTCTCCCACCCCAAGACCCCTATACTCAATTGTTTCTACCACTTATTGTGGTCCTACTTTGTAACTGTTTCTGAATTCAGTTGCTTGGCCAAGTCATTTTCTGTGTGGTCCTGACATCTATGCCCCTCAGTCCTAACCAGCACCATTTCACCCAAAAGAGTGCACATGAAGTGCCTATTGCAAACTCTGAGGCTAGAGTCTGACCAATTTTCTTATAAAACCTTTTGCATTATCCATTTGTGATTGAATCTATGTTCATATACCTGCTTTGTCTATCTGCAGCCCTTCTGTGTTATACTGGATTCCAAAACCAATCATTGATTCGATCCACTTTCAGTCCTTGCTCTACTTGCTGCTTTGGTTTGGGGTTTTCAACTACAAAACCTGCAGGAATACATCAAAAGACCTAGGGCATAATTCAAGGACATCTTTCCGGTAGCAGAGGCAGTCCCTTGTGACCTTTTGAACCGACCCTGAGAAGAAGTGCAGAACAAAAGCTCAACAACAAGTCCATAATGTCCACACCAAGTGTAAGGACCTGGCCTATCCGAACTGTCCAAGTACAAATGGGCAGTGTGGTCCACCCAATGAGTGAACCACCACACCGAGCACCACACTACTCAGTGGCGCATCTGGGTCCCAAGGAGATCCAGAACGCAGAAGGGCGAAGGAGAATAAAGGCCTTACCACCGAGGCCTTAGCAGCACACGGTGGAGACAGCTTCAGTCACCTCCACAGACGTGTGGCTGCCTCAGTATCAAGATCCAATTGTCCAGCTTCATCCTCAACTGCCATTGAAGGACCTGAGGAATATGAGAAGCTGAAGATGAAGATGGATGAGTACATCATGCATGAGGAGTACTATAAATCCATCCGTGGTGAAGATGGAGAGGAGCCCTTAGCTGTACATGGATCCAGACCACGTACAGATCTTGGGTCCTACGCTCACTCAGGTCCCCCATCCACAGCATCCCTGCCAAGACGACTACGACCTGAGTACCCAACCCCAAGGGCTCCCGAAGTGGGCCCAACACGAGTCGAAGAACACCATCCAAGGCCAACCTACGGTGCCCTGGATCAAACGGCCGAGCTGCTGGCCAAATTCCTGTCTGGATCAGAAGATCCAGATGTGACGGCCTTATCAGAGGCCATTAAGGCTAAACTGGGTATTGCAGAACCCTTACCCAAGCCTGAGTTCCTCTCTCTCTCTCCAGGGATGAGTACCCTGGCCGAAGATCTCAAGAGATCGAGGGTCTCAAGGCTGTTGCCTAACGTTACTTGCCCCAGCCCCTTTCACCCCCGTGCCAGGACTGTGCCTATGGCGGACCTACAGGACGTGCCTGTCACAGAGAGTGAGACAAGAGGGCTGTCAGCCCTGGCCCCTCTTGCCGGCGTGTCGCCTTCAGGCCTAACTCCGGGGGGTGGGAAGACGGGCAGACCAATTGCCCAGGCGAACATCCAGCTGGAACTGCCGGAGTTCGATCCTAAAAATCTGCCTGAATGGGCAGAAGAATTTGCGGAGTTCCTTTTGTTGACTGGCCAATCCCATGTGGATGTGGCCACCAAATGTTCACTGCTAAAACGCTCATGCAAAAAGAAATTTTTGCAAAAACAGGTCAAACAGATTGTGAAAACTTGTTCTACTTGGGCGGAGGTACTCCTGAGGTTAGAGAAAACATTCCCAGTCTATGAGACTGACCTCAGCGTACGCACACAAATCGAGGAGCTACCTATGCTCCCGGAGTTTCCATCCGCTGCGCGAATTTCTGAGTATGTGTGCGACATGGAGTACTTATTTTCGAGGATGAATGTGGGCTCCTACGGAGCCACTGAGCCCCACCTGTGGCTCATGAGTAAGATCCCCCAGCGTACGTGGGATGATTGCCGCTCAACCTCTGAGAGGAAGAGCAGGACCCACTCGTATGATACACTGGTGGATCTCTTGATTGAGCTAGCTCTTGAGAGAGAGAACGACTCCCACATGGAGAAGTTCCTCAAGAAGCATTTGGGACGAGGTGGTACCCCTACCCCCGAACGTGGCGAAGGGAAGGGGCATAAAAATCCCACTAACACCAACCAGGGAGGCGGTAAAGGGAGGGGCAACCTACGTGCCATGAACGAGGTTCCCACTGATGCAGGCACACCCCCCCTGTTTTACTGCCGACCTGTCAATGACAAGGGGGGACCTTGTCATGCCTCTGACTGCGATCTCCGCAGTGGCTGTATGCTGCAGATGAAACATCAGCAGCATACTAAAGATGGGAAAACTGTGACCCATCAGGACCACTTCAGGTGTACCATCACCTGTGGTTACTGTGGCAAGCGTCGTCACTATGAGGACGAATGCCACATCAAGAAACGCGAGAGTGACAAACTCAAGCGTCAGGAGGCGGAGCGCCAGAAGACCCCGACGCCCGCCAGAAATCCCCCGAATGGGGATAAAGGTAAAGGAGGTGGCAAGGGGGGTGGCAAAACTGGACCCCCTAACCCCCAGAGGCGCTCATCAGCGCCCGTTGCTACACCTACTCCTGCTGCCACACCCACTCCTGCCGCAGGTGTCCCCCAGAAGCGCCCCCAAGGGGATAACGCTACCCCTGAGGGGAATAATTCTAAGAAGAGGCGCTTGGCCTGGATGGCCAAGTCCCTCATGGCTGCAAGAGTGGATGTGAAATTCCCTGATGAGGAATAGGGGGGCGGCTCCGAAGAGGAGGACTTGGTTTTCTGGATCCTCGTGAAAATCGGGGATCAGGTTTTTCGAGCAGTGCTGGATACCGGTGCAACACTTTCCATAGTGGCCCGGCGCCTGCTTAAAACTTTCAGAAAGACTAAGACTGTGGCCATAAGAGTAGGGGATGGGCGTACCATCCATTCCTTGGGGGGGGTCGATGTGACCATATGTCTGGGCGACGAAACCGTGACCCAACACTGCAGAGTGTTGGACACTGACGCCTTTGACATTGTCATTGGCACTGACTTTCTAAGAAGAAACCCCCAGGTTAGAATGCTGTCCCTACAGCGTCCTTACTCTTTGCACTGCGACTTTGGCAGTGGGCTATTCTCCGTTCCTTTGGAGCTGTCAGGACGAAAAGAGTCTGGGCTGCGCTACGCAGCCAAGACGAACTATCGTACTGAAAACTACCAACTGGCCCGTCATGTTCTCGAAAATGGACTGGCGGCCCTTCACGTAAACCTGGATGAGATCCAGGTGGAATTGTTTGCGAGCCAACAACAGCACATCATGCAGTTGTACTGCTCGAAACAAATGAACAATGCTTTCCGTTTCTTCTGGAAAGCAATGGGCCTAGCGTATGCTAACCCTCCCTTCTCCCTGCTCGCGAAGGTTCTAACCAAGATCGCTTACGAGGGAGGAAGGGTTGTTATGTGCACCCCTGACGGGGGTTGCTCTGGTGAACATGCTTACTGGGGCCGTATGCTTGACCGAATGACCGTGGGAAGAGTGCAACTCCCCGACGGCCCCATCTATGTGCCTGAGGACTCAGACACAGCTATGCAGGCCCCTGAGTGGGCCAGTTTCCTGTCCATCATCGATGGATCTCTCAATCCTGTACCCCTGTGTGACCTGGACCAGGTGCTACTAAAAGAGGTCATGGCCCAAAATCGTGGCATGACCCTTTATGATCTCAAAAATCGATCTCTTGAGCACCTATCTGCCACACTTACAGGGTGTGAGTCTCCTGATGACTATCTGGAACCTGCAGCTGTAAAAGAGGATGCTGACGACCAACTGTCTGAGATCGCCAGCACTATTCCCTCTGTTGATCCCAGCTGTGTTGACCTAAAACATAGTGCTTTTCTGGCCCAGCTGTTGCTAGAGGAGGTAGATCTAGAGTCAACCTCTGAACCCGCTTCCTCTGTTGGGAAACCAGTGCTACACATGCAGCCTGTGCACAGAGGTGAATCCGTGGCCCGGAGTACTGATGCTCTGGCACGGCCTGCTGCTAATAACATGCCCTTGTCTGAGCATGACACGCAAGAACTCCGACGGCTGTTGTACCTGAAGGCCGAAGGTATTGAGCGCCAAGAGCGGCTGCAATACCTCAGACAGACCTGGAAATACTCCATCTGGTCTGAGGAGGACGATGAGTCCTATACGCTGCCTGATCCTGAGATACCTCTAGTGTACTCTCTACACTATGGGCAGCAATGTCCCCCTGAGTGGGACGATGGTACTGTACCTGCCGAAACTGCTGATCGGCATAAAAAGAAAGAACACGGAAAAAGCAACCTCCATGCTGAGGAGGATTTCCTTCAGAAAGTCGAGAGTCTTAACCTTGACCCCCGCCTGAAGAAACTGCTGATAACCTATGAGGAGGTGTTCGGCGCCTTGCCGCCTCCCCTATCTTGCCAAAAACTGGTCCAGATGGACCTGAAATTGAAACCAGAATTTGAAAAGACGCGAGTGAGGCGTCGTCCCTATCCCGCTCCACAGGAACAGGTTGAAGAAATCGAGCGCCAGATCCAAGAATGCATTGATGCTGGCCTCGTTGAAGAGTACAAACATGGGGACTATCCCCATCACTGCAGCCCCTGTTTCCTTGTTGCTAAACCAGGGTCGACTGCTCTACGTCTTGTTGTAGACTATGGTGAGGTCAACAAGAAAACCCAGAACCACTCAGGGAGTATTCCTAACATGGAAAACACCCTGGAGCGTATTGCCAAATGCAGGCATAAGACCAAAATGGACAAACGCTCTGGTTTCTGGCAGGTTGACCTAACCGCCGCAGCTCAGGAGCTGCTTGCCTTTATAACCCCTAAGGGTCGTGTCTTCAAGTGGAAGGTTATGCCTTTCGGGGTGGCTAACGCCCCAGCGCTCTTCCAGGAGCTTATGAACAAAATTTTGTACATACTGAGGCGCAGGCCTCTAGTACAAGAGTTGATTTCTCGGGGTGCAGAAATGGAGGCTCACATCGACGACGTGAGTTTGGGTACTAATACCAAAGAGGACCATGTCCTTCTCCTCCGTGAATTCTTCACTGTCTGTCAAGAAAACCATCTCCGAATCAAACTCGAAAAATGCGAGTTTATGAAAGAGGAGATGGAGTATTTGGGTTTCGATGTGGGGTATGGCTGGTGGAAACCAGCCGCGTCTAAGATGCAGCCCTTACAGGACATGCAGATTCGCGATGACCCTAAGAAGGGTCTACACGATGTGAGGAGTTTTGTGGGCGCCTGTAATTTCTATCGGCGTCACATCCACAATTTTACTTACTCCTCTGCACCCGTCACTGACCTAATCAAGAAAACTACTCCCTGGAGGTGGACCTCCAGAGAGGAAGAGTGTTTCCAGGAATTGAAGAAGAAGATTGCCTCCTCCAACTGCCTGGGGTGCCCCGCCCAGAGGGCGAGATAGTCCTGATCACTGATGCCAGTGATGTGGGGGGGGGAGGTACGATCTATCAATGGCAGGAGCTTAACCCCGCTGAACTAACCCACTGCCATTATCGTACTACTGGACTGAACCGTGATGGTTCGTTGAAACATGACTATCCTACCAGTGAGTGGCGACTGGTGCCACTGGGACACTGGAATTGGAAATGGAACCAAGCGCGTTCCAACTACAGCACCTATGACCAGGAACTCCTGGCCGGTATGTTGGTGCTATCGTCACAATCCCGACTCCTGGGGTCTAACCCTATTGTCTGGCTGTGTGACCAGGAGCCTGTGAAGTCTTTTCAGAAGGGCCCACCACCAGAAAAAGCGAAGCTAAAACGGTGGTGGACTTACCTGAGCCAGTTCAGGCTGACAGTACATCATATCCCGGGGATTAAGAATGAACTGTCGGACTATATATCGCGCAACAACTTCGATGCGCTTATTGGTGAGAGCTCTGAGGCGCTCGCCAAAGAGGCTTTCCAGCGTATGGATGTCCAGCTTGACCTGTCCATGCGCACTGCTCGAATCCTGGAGGGTTGGAGTCTAACCGACTATCAGTCAGAGTCTGAAGAAATTCTCCAAACCCTCAACACTGGTCTCGAACCCCGTGTCATTGACGGGCACCAGTGGTATAAAAACAATCAGTACCTCTTCTACGAGGCCCGAATTGTGGTGCCTGAGGCACGACTGGATGGGTGCCTACAGTGGTCCCATCTCAGTTCTGGTCACACTGGCGCTAATCGCTCAGTGGACTTCTTCCGTGAGTGTTTCTACTCTAGTCTAACCCTGACTGAACTGAGGTCGCGTATGCAGACCATTGTGGATGCTTGTGGCTGTCATGCCAGCAAGCAAAGTGACAGTAGGGATAGGGGTCTGATCTCCAGCTTACCCATACCCTATTGTGCTAACTCTCTTCTCTACGTGGATTACATCCACGGCTTACCACGCTTTGGCGGCTATGATAGTTGCCTCGTGGTCACCTGTGGTCTATCTCGCTTCACCCGTGTGTTCCCTTGCAATAAGAAAATCACAGGTGAGCAGACTGTAAAAATGTTGGTCGAACAATGGTTCGAACCCTATGGAGCACCTAAACAGGTGCACTCCGATGAAGATGTACGCATCCGCAGTGACACTGGGTGGTACAAACGAGTGCTAAATGCCCTCAACGTGGAGGTAACCACAGGTGTGCCCTACACTCACACGTCTAACCCTCTCTGTGAGAGACAGAACCGTGTGGTGGAGCAAAACTTAAGAATCCTGATGAAACAGGAGCGCACCAAGGACTGGGTACGCCTAGTGCCCTGGGCAGTTCTGTCAGAACTCACAGCGGAGCTCTTCTACGGGTTTCACCCCCCACGAACTGTTCCATGGAGGACGACCTGCTTGGTTCTTCAAAACCCCCTTTCCTGAGGACTTCAAGAGCCCTGTGGGAGATTGGCTAGAACACAAGCAGTCTCTGGCTAACCAGGCTGGTACTAACCTGAGGCACATTCGTGACCGTGAACGGAGCCGACGGAACCGCCTACGGCGACCTGCCAGCTTCAAGGTTGGTGACCTTGTTTTGGTACACCATTCACGCCTACCCTCCTGGCCACGTAACTGCCTACAAGACCCTTACTTTGGACCCTATCGTATCATCAGGATAGATGGATCCAGGATCCATGTCAGGTGCAGTCCACGTCTAGGTGGTGAACTGCTATGTGCTCCTAAGCAGTTGAGGCACTATCACTCCCCTGACGACTTGTCTTGGGATGAGTGGCGCCTCAGCGACAGTGAGATTGAACGTATAGATCTAGAGAACGCTGCCAGTCCAGAGGAGGCAGACGAACTCGAAGAGATGACTGCCGATGAGATGGCAGTTGATGGTTACTACGTGGTTGCAGGTATTGCTCGCCACGAGTATAAACAGGGCTGGAAATTCCTTACCCTGTGGGATGGCTATGGGTTGTCCGAGGCGACCTGGGAACCTATGTCAGCCTTCATACAACCAGATGGGAGTATCAACCCCATCTTCCGCACTTACCTCGTTGAGAACAACGAGGGGCAGCTCCTAACCCGTGCTGAGACTATGTCCCAGCGTAAGAAGCGAAACTAATTACCCTGTGTCAGTCTACTGACCCTGTCTGTGCCCTGCAGACCCACGCCTATGGTTTCCAGCGTGAGCCAGGTGGCCGCTTATCAAGATTGCAGCCACCCAGCGAGTGTTTGCCTTGTTGACCATGTGTTGCATGGGTACTGCCCTAATGTAATGACCTTGGTGAGCCAACGAAGAACGGTGGCTTTCTACACCAGGGGGGAATGACAAGCAAGGTGTTATGAGGCAAGGTGTGTCTTCCCTCCTTGGGGACAAGCGAGCCCACAGTTAGGACCCCTGACTGGTCCAGATCCATGGGGTTCTACCCTTCCTTACAGGGTTTACCTTACCTGCCATAGAGTATGTGTGAGTGTGCTAGTCCTAAGGTCCTGAGAGCAAGCCGCAGAAGTGGTGTCCTAATTATACCCAAGTCAGCGCCCTTGCTAAACCTGGAGGGTTGGCTTATTGATGCCACGGGGTACGCCCCGGGTCTCCCCTCCCCTATGCGCCCAATTTCTGTGCTGGCGCAAAACCTTGGGGGAATACCCAGCGTGCTAATCCAGGTATTGTTTTCCCTACCTATCTGTCTACTACAGGGAGGGGTGGCCAAAAGCTATGAAGGCATGCAAAACGCCTGTTTGCTATGTGGCCAAAACACTGACCTAACCACTGTCACAGCCCACCAACCCAGCTAAAATTGCAGCAAAAGGGTGGGACAGTGACACACCCCCTACAGGTCCTACACACCCTACAGTGGCACCATCCTGGTGGGCGAGCACTGGGCAACTGGCTCTAGCCCCCACGCAGGACTACCACTCCTACACGCACACTCTACTTGGCGTTGCGAAGAGGAAGGTCTCATGGGTCCTAGCGACCCACCTGTGAAAGGACAAGAGAACACAGCGCTCCTAAGCAGCTGTGGCCTAACAGGGGACGCCACAACGCGTTTCCCCTGCTAGGGCTTGGAGGGAAGGGGTGCTCTCGTTGCGTGCACAGCGCAGATGTCGTTGAGGTCGAACTGCCCTCGCCAGTACTGGCTGAGGCACAGTGATTTGATTTGTGATCAGCGCCCCTGTTTTGCTGGGGCAGAAAAATGGTAGCCGCCGAAGGCCGCTGCTGCGTGCACCAATCACCCTTAACCTCTCCCACCTGTACAAAAGAGGCAGATGAAGGGGCGTTTGCGACTGTGGAACCAAGCCACACTCCAGGTATTATACCCTTCTCAGTGTGACCTATAATACGCTGTTCGCAAACACGCTGCAGATGCAGCTACCCCTGTCAAGCAAGCAAGCTTTAAGAAACTCCTCGGGTTCTCTTAAAGAACGTACCGAGGAGCCTCTGGGTAACCTAAACAAGGTTTTTTTTTAACGGCCTGGCCAGCCACAAAAGGCGCCGTTCAGTGCAAAAAACCTAAACAAGGTTTACCGTGCGCAATTCGCGTGGCCTACCCTTTAATGCATCATGTGCACGCACGGAAGGGAGGCTGAACCATTGACTCAACCAGGAGGTGAGCTCCTCGTGGGCTAACCTACCTTACTCACCATGCATCGTATGAATGCCGCATTGAAACGAACCCAAAACAAACCTAAGCGTTTTAAGCAACTCTACTTGAACGCCACGGCCGCACACGAACAAACGCTTACCTGTGAAAAGGAAACAAGGGTGAATTAGGGATACAGGTGAAGCGACACAGCGTGTGGATGTCTCGATTAGGCACATGCATCGCGAGCACAGCGCATACTCTAACCCTACGTGCGCGCTGTCCGCTCCATTCGCATCACATACCTTTCATTCCTGCTTTCACCTGTGCAGAGCACGAGAGATGAACACCCGACCCCCCAACGAGCACAGCGCTGACAACCCTAACGTTTTGACGGAACAACCAATACGAACGCAATGCGTGAGTGTGAAGTGACACAGACATACCTGAGAGACGGGTTGTTGAACTGCTCTGTGGTGCGGGCTGATTTTGAATACTTTACTCTGAAGTTTATAAAAATTTTGATGCAACTGTGCAAAAATTTTCTTTAAAACTTTAAAAACTACGGCTCATACCTTCTTTTCCAAAAGCCGTTTTCGCTTGCGCAACCCTTTTCTTGGCGTCCGCTTCCTTTGCGCTTGTCTGCGACTTTAAGTTATGTGTATAAATGACGATTTCCCGCGTGGTTTCGTCGATTTTCAACGATTTCACTTGCTAAATCGCAACCCCTTCCGCAAAACCGCAGGAATCACTCCCTGCTGGTTCCATTTTCTATTTTTTCCAGCTCCTGGGGGTTTGTGTCCTCCATTGGGAGTATTGCTCCGCCCTGGCCCTTGGTCAGGACGTTTACTAAAACGCTGTTTATACGGCGATAACCGTCCGCATTAGAGCGTTCGACTGTACCCTAGTGGACAGACACATGTGCTCTGGACAGGGAGTCCTGGGTTCAATTCCCACTGCCCCCACACTTTTTTTTCCAAAAGTTTTCGCCGCACGCCGGCGACTTTTGAGGAATGCCCCTTCGAAGGGACATCATTCACGGTACATTACACTGTTTTTCAAGGGTCCCTACAGTGTGATAGGCTTCTATGAAGTGATGGGAATGTTTTTGGTAAGTTTAATGCATTTTTTTGAGGTAATTTTGGGAATATTTCAGCCTTTTTCCTTGGTCCTACTAGCTTGATCAACTAGTACTCCAGGGGGGAGTAAGAAAAAGTCACTGCCATGTCTTTCTTGGAGGGCTTGATCCAGGCTAAGCCCCCCTTAAAACCCTTTGTTGATGCTGAGACAAACTTAAGTGTTTTTGTCTCTCTTTTGTTGCCTAAAGTACACTTTCTCAAAGTAACTAGGGTTGTGACCCTAGCCCCCCCATGAAGTTCACCCCTACCACTCAACTGAGCGGAGGTACCTTCCTTCATGGAGGTCATACCAAAATAAATCAGGCATTACATGCTTGTTGGCCTTGGAGGCTAAGCCTAAGTGGTCTCCCACCCCAAGACCCCTATACTCAATTGTTTCTACCACTTATTGTGGTCCTACTTTGTAACTGTTTCTGAATTCAGTTGCTTGGCCGAGTCATTTTCTGTGTGGTCCTGACATCTATGCCCCTCAGTCCTAACCAGCACCATTTCACCCAAAAGAGTGCACATGAAGTGTCTATTGCAACCTCTGAGGCTAGAGTCTGACCAATTTTCTTATAAAACCTTTTGCATTATCCATTTGTGATTGAATCTATGTTCATATACCTGCTTTGTCTATCTGCAGCCCTTCTGTGTTATACTGGATTCCAAAACCAATCATTGATTCGATCCACTTTCAGTCCTTGCTCTACTTGCTGCTTTGGTTTGGGGTTTTCAACTACAAAACCTGCAGGAATACGTCAAAAGACCTAGGGCATAATTCAAGGACATCTTGGTAGGGGTGAAGCTGCGCAGCGAGGGTACCTCCGCCCCATGGGTGGTAGGGGTGAAGCTGCTTTTTGGGCATGTGCTTCATGAATCTGTGGGGGGTAGGGGTGAAGGTGCTTTTTGGGTATGTGCTTCATGAATCTGGGTTGATGTCTTTGTTGTCACGAGTGGAACCAAAAATGCTCGCATAAAATCATTTTGTAATCGGTATGTTTTATTACAAATGCAATCACGGTCTAGGGCTCCGCATATGGCAATGGTTGCAGCCAATGTCACACTTGATCGAGCCGACACGCTTTCAACGCTTGCAAAACTTTTTCTCCTTGACACCCCGGAATTAACTGACTGAATTAACTGACATACTGACTCGCAAGTACATCATTGCAGGGGTAAGAAACCCATGTCCAACATTTGAGCAAACTTTGGGAGTCACTACTGTGGACCTTCAAAATTCGACATACATTCTGTTACATAATCGTGAGTAGGTAACAATTATCGTCCCGAAATCTCGGCCCTTTAGGAGCGAAGCGAACCTGTACCTGTACCCACCGATACACACCATGATATGTATCCTCAGATGTTGATTTGCTTGAAATGTTGTGTAGATGGAACGTACTGGGCGAAATAAATAATTGGGGTTGCATGGTTTTAATCCGCATTGCTGTTCAAATGCTGCTATGGCACATACATAGGGATCGTTTGACTCTACACTTTGTTGCCTAAAAAGGCTTTGGTCACATTGTCCAAACCGGAAGGAAGGTGTTTCATGGTGCCAATCACGGGTTCAATGAATTTGCGCATGTCGTCCAACCTTCCAACCTTGAAAACATCACGTTGCAATTTCGCCAAGATGGCTTTGCAGGCTGGGGGGGGGCTGCAAAAAGGCAGGGCGGGTCCTGAGCCTGAACCAGGGTGGCAAAGAAAGGAGGGAGTTGGAATGACATATGTACATCTAATGGAAGCTTTTGGGGGGGGCCAAGTCCGATATCTCAAAACCACCCAACCCCTTGTCCCATGCATGCGCACGCGATTTCTAAATGA
This sequence comes from Eutreptiella sp. 'Long Island Sound 2002', assembly GCA_964036045.1. NCBI lineage: Eukaryota > Euglenozoa > Euglenophyceae > Eutreptiales > Eutreptiaceae > Eutreptiella > Eutreptiella sp. 'Long Island Sound 2002'. The sequence goes on along the minus strand of OZ038378.1, from coordinate 200,567,519 downwards.
AAGCACCCCCCACCCCCGATTGTACCGACGAAAATCCAAAATTCGACTTTTTCACACTTCGTGGTGTCATTCCTTGTTGCCGTGTCACGTTTTGTTACTAGGAAGGAGTAATGTGTGCGTTTCGTACTTTAAGAGTGCCGTTTGCATGTGGCTCTCCAGGACAAATTGGCAAGGGACCAAGACTTGGTAGCAACTACGGTTTGGTGGGCACTGACCAAGGTAAGCTAACCAAAGAGGTCCTTACCATAGCCATAAAAAAAGTACAATACTTCCGGTGGAAATTGAAGGTTGTTCCCATCTTGTTGATTTGTGCCGTCGCTACATCGTGCATATACACAATAAGTAAGTAGGTAAGAAGGAAGAGCTTCGGGAGCGCTAGAGGCGTATTGCAAAGTGGTGAGTGACACCTGCTTTTTGCACGGTCTTCGTGTGTGTTGCCTATTGCCTGTATTATTGTGCTATGTGCCATTTGAAGTCTTTGGAAGGAGGTTGCCCACTAGAAAGGGAAACACTCAAGTGGGTGTTCTATAAGGAAAACGGGCTATTAACCCGTTTTTTTTGGTAAAAAAACGGGTTAATAGCCCGTTTTTTTTAAAAAAGGGTTTTACAGCCCTTTTTTTTTTTGGTAAAAAAACGGGTTGTCCGGCCAACGCCGGGGACGGCCCGTTTTTTTTCGTAAAAAAACGGATTGTTGGGGGGACAGCCCGTTTTTTTTTCGTAAAAAAACAGGCTGTCCCCCCAACAATCATCCAAGTGTCAGGTGTGGGTTCCCCTTGCCTAGCAACGCACCCTTTGAGAAGAAGCAAAGCCAGAGACTGATATACAAACTCAAATGTTGGATGACGTGAATAAAAACCCTGCCACCGGCATGGGGAAAAACATCTCCACTGTACATACACAACACAGGATAGTTTTGAATAGTCACCTTTGGTTAGCATGTTAGTTTCGATGATTTTGTCCTCCGAATCCGAGTACCATGTGTTGTTTCGTCATCAAAAACTCTCTCAAAGATTTCCCAGTTCTGGTTTCCATTGAAACCGCCCAAGGCAGTTTGTAGTACACGGATGAACTCTTGTGTTGTAGGAGGTGCATTCATTTTGAAGTCGTTTGGCCATTTTTAGCTCCGAAAGCTGAAGAGCACAGCAAAATTGGTCCAAATATGCCAAAACGGAAAGTTGCAAAAAATCAACCTCCTATTGATGTTACTCCTTTTTCTTTGGGGCCCTTGATGATGTCATCATGTGGCATCCACACACCCAAAACGGTTTTTTTCGGTTGCAAAATGGAAAACTTTAAAGTGCCTTGGTTTGGCTCCGTTGCAACCCCCTGGCGCTAAAAATAGGTCACAACCCGTTTTTTTTCGTAAAAAAAACGGGCTGCCCGGAGACAGCCCGTTTTTTTGGTAAAAAAACGGGCTGTCCGGAGACGGCCCGTTTTTTCTTGGTAAAAAAACGGGTTGTGTGGCTGGGGACGGACAACCCGTTTTTTTACCCAAAAAAAAACGGGCTGTTAACCCTTTTTGAAGAGCAAGTAAAAACTTTGGCGGGCAACCTTGTCACTCCCACCTGCCTCCTCGAGGTATTCAATGGACCCCACGAAAAGGGTTGCCTTGGAGGGGGATGGGGATCATTTCACCACTTGACAGATTTGTCTTAAAGAATTCTTGCAGATCTTGAAATAATTGAGAAATCGTTGTGTGTGTGGCCTACGGCCGAAAATCACCGGAGTTTGGCAAATCACCCTACCCTCGTTAGCCTTTGACCAATCATGGTTGCCGGACCCTCAGAATGTACACGGACCTTTTCTTCTGCCCATCCTTTTGTATGAGTCGGGGACCACCCAGCACGATGCATTGGATAGCACCCACGTGCCTTTTGCCTTATGAGCCTTTGCTCTCGCCATTGCATTGCGTTGTTGCACCTCGAGAGATCTTAACTACTCGTGTGCATGTACGTATCATACGCACGCATGACACCGAAACGACGTGATGATGCACACGAACATCGGCGGGGATGGTCATATGTTGAACATATGAATCCATGGGTCTTCTTCTTCGCTGTGCTTTGAATGGCGAATAATATGAGCATATTGTTTTTCGAATCCCATTGACATGCTTCTGACTGACGAGTTGTTGCTTTGCGGTTTTGGTGTAGTTGGGGGTGCCCACCGCCTGCGACTGCCTGCGACCGCTTAAGAAAATTTTCGTACACGTCCACAGATGGCATAACCCATACACTCACTCCCCCAATCCCTCCAACCCGCCCTGCCTCCCTCCCTCCGTCCCTCCAAGTGTGCAATGCATTAACCCATTGAAGGAAAGACATATCACAATTGTCTCTTGCACTAAATAGTAGCATTGCCAATGGCTTGTTGCCTGCCTCATTGTCAACTCAAGCGGTTGGATGCAAGGAGCCTTGGCCTTTTGCCACTTGGCACAATGAACACGCACCTTTAATTGTTAGCTTCCATTGGATCTGTCGCCTGCCCCTTTTGTTTGTCCGCCTTTTGTAGGGCATTGCACGTGCGCTCATTCCTATCTTTTCCAACATTTAAGATGCCTTGCAACGCCGGCGACCTTGAGACGGCCTAGTGCTCATTGTACCCCTCTTCCTCGGGTGCTAGACGATGGCTATGAAAAGAACGCAAGACGCAGGCAACCATCGGTGGCACATCAAATTGTGACGCCACTAGGGGATACCCATTTTTGCGCCAAGCTTTTGCATGAAGGTCACGAAGTACTTTTTGGGCCTTACGTGCACGACGACAAACATCAATAATGGGAATAGGAACCGATTTGCCACGGCAGCAAAATTTGGTCCTTTAGACCCCATCGTCACTTTTTTTCATAGCCATGACGTCATTTGCCTGTGCAATTGTTACTTTCGGGTACAAAACCGTTTTTTTCGGTTAAAACAAAATTTTGGTGAAAACTACTTTCATGGCAAAGAGCACATGAAAATATGTGCGTAGACGGGTCACAAGCCGCAGTACCACTGCATGGAGCCCTCAAAAGGGGGTTTCTGGCCAAAAAAGGGCATCTCAAGCGCTTACGACCGCCTGCGACCGCCTGCGACCGCTTGCGACTGTGGGCACCCTCAGAATGTACACGGACCTTTTCTTCTGCCCATCCTTTTGTATGAGTCGGGGACCACCCAGCACGGTGCATTGGATAGCACCCACGTGCCTTTTGCCTTATGAGCCTTTGCTCTCGCCATTGCATTGCGTTGTTGCACCTCGAGAGATCTTAACTACTCGTGTGCATGTACGTATCATACGCACGCATGACACCGAAACGACGTGATGATGCACACGAACATCGGCGGGGATGGTCATATGTTGAACATATGAATCCATGGGTCTTCTTCTTCGCTGTGCTTTGAATGGCGAATAATATGAGCATATTGTTTTTCCAATCCCATTGACATGCTTCTGACTGACGAGTTGTTGCTTTGCGGTTTTGGTGTAGTTGTTGTGGACTCGCCCTTGCCATTTTAGCTCCACATCACATCATGTGTTTGCCCTTTGTGAGATGAGGGTTCCCTCGATGCTCTTCATCACGTTGGCATTGTGGATAGCCCTATTGTGTGTGGAAGACGCAAACGGAACACATTTTCGGTACTCGGTGGTGACATGGAAGCGTATTGCTAAGAATGGCACTAGTAGTTGGAAGGATTCCTATTACTACGAATTCCGTGTCATTTGTGGTTGGAACAAGAACTTTCCTGTGGCTCCGTTCCCATCCATGCGTAGTCAACCAGCCGGTACCCCCTTTGCCTACGACGACATCACTTTTGGACAGGTTGTGTGCAATTGTATGATCTTTTGCAGTTATTGTCACACCCCTTCTCCAAATTTTGACTTCATATTTGTGATAGTGTGAGAACTCTTGCGAAGATTAGAAGCATCAATGTTCACTTGCTTGTTGGGTTGTGAGTGCGCAACTTGTTGGTGGCTCTACGCAAACATTTGTCAAGCGATATGGCATGCTTCCCAGGGCTTATTACCGTGCAATGCCCGGTCATCGATCGCAAGCTAACAACATCCGTAAGTCTTCCCCTCGGGAGTATCTTGCTGTATTGACCCACTTAAGGAGCACCTTGCGTCGGTGGTTCACGGGTGTCGGAGCCATCGGGCTAGCATTGGGATTCGTGATGCCCCATGAGGCCTCACGAGGCCGTGCAATCGTCAACACTCAGCCGCCCGATGGCCATCAAGTCAACGCAAATACACAACCCAACACCCGCAAAAAAATTGCGGATGCGTTCCGAACCCCACCAAACCCCCTAGCGCTGGCGCTGCCGCCCTGCTCCCTCCCCTTGAGCATCCCATTCCTCACCCTGACCGCAACATGGTCCTTTGACAAATGTAGGGCTTCCTATTCGGGGACAACACAAGCCATGCTTTTGATGCGGCGTCATGCTATAGCCTCGACGACCCCGACCTCAATCCATTGGAAGTGTTGTACACCGAGTGCATTTTCTACCATGAATACGAGTCGCCCGGGGTCTATGAGGCGTATTATACCGAGTGCTGCCGCATCGGGGAGATTGTGAACAACGCCAACCTGCAGACACGCATCTCTGTCATGGTATGCGAGAGCACATGTTTGAGGGGGTTAAGAGCACGTGTCAGGCCGAGAACCGCTAGACACAATCCGCGGTTCTGCCATAAGCATTTAAGGTCCCAATTGAATCCACGTTTCTCATGTGGTGTTGCGCGCTTATTTGAGTGGGAGGGCAGCCTCATGTCAGGTGGGTGGTTCGGTGTCCTAGAAATGCACTTTCCAGCTTGTTGGGTGTGGGGTGCAATCCCTTGGGCAGTTCATTGTCAGAGGAAGCCGGCGTATCCACCCAGTACAAGTACAAGCAGATTTCAAGTAAGGCGGACAGGTTGTCCGGTTGGTAGACCAAGGATGTAGACGGTACCACCGCAAGACTAACATTGACAGAGGAGACCGGGGCCTGCCGGTCGGTTTCCCGGCGGAAGAGGCCTACGCAGAGACAACCCGCCACACCTAGCGGCATTCTCTCGTAAGTACGCAGGGAGTCGTGCGGAAGCCGATTTGTTGCTGGTAGACCTTCTAACGTCTGTTGTTCCGGCCCGGTCGCGGGGACGATCGCGGGCCTTTCGGCACAGGGCATGTGCACGTTCGCCCAGCCTTTGCCGCTGTTCTTAGGTGGTCATGGATGACAGTATTCAGACTAGCCTGATCACTGGTTGGCTCCCGATTGTCGCAGTGACTCTGTATGACGGGGAGGACGTTGCGACACAAAAATTCGTGGCATTTGATCCCAAAGGGAACACCATCAACTTCCTGCACTCAGACTCGCTCACCATGTCTGGTTATGCGAACGACCCCGTCATCCCGGATTCCACGCCGCCCACTCCGTATTGGAAGATCAACGAGTTTACGGGTATGAAGTCTGTCCAGGCACCCTCCCTGCCCCCCACGACGGCGTCAGCAGTTTTTGCCTCTGCTTCGCCCGACTTCCAAAGCCCAGCCTTAACCTACCCGGGTGGGCCTCCATTGTCCATGTTCAATTGAAGCCGTTGCCCTTGGTGCCGAGTACCTGGGAATTCTGTGGACCATGCCATTTGCATAACCACCAGGAGAGGTTGGAGTTTAACCCAGATGGCCAGTAGCTTGGGCAGAGCCAATTGCAAATCCAGGGTGTGGCTTGGGGTCACCACCATGGATGCACTTTCTGGCACTTGCCTTGGCAAGTGAGGCCACATAATGGGCAAACATGAGGTCAGACAACCTAAATGCAAACATTTTATTTTTGGCGTGCCGTCTTATCGCTGCCCAACCAAGTTCCATCCACTAACAGACTTGAAGAGAAAACGGTCCCATATCCCTCGAATGCAACCAAATGCAGGGCTCTGGGGAAAACAAGACAGGCCTCACCAGTCAGCGACATACCACAATTGCCAATGCGTGTCTCCCTCTGCACAGAGGGGGGTTAAATAGGTGTTGGCGGGGATTACTTGTAGGTGGTTGTGGAGGGGGGGTGGGCAGCCCAATGTGCTGATTGACATGAAAAGACAACACCCTAGAACGGAGATAGAAGAGACTTTGAGCGGTGGTGAGGCAAAATACCCTCAGACATCTGCTTTGTTGCTCTGTTTGTCTGCATTACGCATTACGCATTACGCGTGCGCACCTGCATTTGTGTTTGTGTTTGTCTCCAGTGGATGTAAGGATGACTGAGATGCCGAGGGAGTGGGGATGGGGTAACAGAACAACCCCTGCGCACTGCTTGGTGGGTGAAGTGATGGTACGGAGGTCATGGGAACGGCAGCAAAGTGGAGGTAGTCTTCGCAGAAGGTTGAGATATTGAGTTAAAAGGGCAGGGACTAGTGCCCGCCAAAAGAATGCAGAATGACAGAGATCTTTGAGGGGATTTGAGGAAAACAGCTGCACTACTAGAGGCCCTGCCGTTCCATCTCAACACAGTGCGCCCCCACGTGCTAGAGCACGTGCAATTGCATGTACTTGGGACCCACATATATGGACCCGATTCATGCGTTTGAACAGACCTTGCGGAAGACCGACTTTCTGAAATAGACCTTCTTGTAAAAGCTGTCCCTTCATGAAGCCTGTTCACTCGGAGGCACATGCCTGTCCAGGGTGCGCTACCTGAAGGTGGGGGGGGGGGGGCACGATGAGGCGGCATTTTTTTTGGGGGGGGGCACCCCCTGCCTCCTCGGGGGGGGGGGGGGTGACTGATAGCAGCTGTCCGCCCCCAAGAACGGGTGTCGCAAGTGCCAAACCTCCATTTCAAAATGTACAGTTTAGGGCCAGAATCAGCCTTTTTTTGCCCAAAATTGCCCAAGAGCCTGCTGGAAACGGCCAAATGAAGGAAAATAGTGGCTACTCTACACATGCAGCTAGACTTCCCCGGGCCAAAGGGCCCTCTAGGGCCCCTTAACTCCACAATACGTCCGCGAACCGCCCCCAAAAGGCCCCCAAAAGCCCCAGAATTTGTGCACATTGGCCGCCGACAGCCCCAAACCAAAAACAGACCATATCTTGGGCTACGTGGCTGAAAACGCGATTTCGAGCGCCGCACCTAATCCACCCGCAACCACCCACTTTTGGTGGTTTCCACCCGTCAAAATTGCCCTGACGGACACGTAGACCGCCCAGTGGGCTGCGGCAAGCTGCAAGAGGTAGCCCAAAGATGTGGGTGCCAAAATGGGTCAACATGGTCCACCGAGTGCAAAAAAAAAAGAGGCTTTTTTCAAAAATGATCCTAGACCACATGGAACGCCAAAACAAGTGTTTTTGGCGCATTTTGAGCTTGTGGTGGCCCGTATTGGCCTTCCTTAAATCCCAAAATGCCTTGAAAATGGGTTGTTCGGGGACAAAAATGGGTCAAAAATGTGTTTTTCCAAAATGATCCCAGACCATTTGGGGTGCACAAACAAGTGAAATGAGCCCATTTTGAGCCCATTGCAAGCCATTTTGGCCACTCAACGGTCACAAAATGCCTTGAAAATGGGCTGATTTGGGACAAAAAGTGGGTCAAAAGTGGGTCAAAAATGTATTTTCCCAAAGATATTTTTGGACTATTTGGGGTGCACAAACAAGTGGAATGAGCCCATTTTGAGCCCATGTTGAGCAATTTTAGCCCCTCTCAAGGCCGAAAGGGCCTTGAAAATGGGCCAGTTTGGGACCACAAATGGCTCAAAAACGGGTCAAAACCATGGTTTTCCAAAAATGATCCTGGTCCAGTTGTGGTGCCCAAACGGATGAATACAGCTCATTTTGAGCCCCTTTTGAGCCACTCTCATCCACTTTCCGGTGCGTACCTCATTTGTCGTTGAAGTCTCCGAGACGATGTTCCTTCCCCCACCAGCTCGGTCCCAATATTCAATCCTGGTTAGGGTTAGGGTTACCGAGCTGGTGGAACCAGTCTCGGTTTTATAACCCTTTTTAGTGTCTAGGGTGGACCTACCGTCTTGGTTTTATAACCCTTTTTAGTGTCTCGGGTGGACCTACCAAGTTTATCAGCAGAAAGCAAGCAAGCAGCAGCACGCGCGAAATGGGTAAAAATCACACCTCCGTCGTGGTGCTTCGGATTTGGTTGAAATTTTGGTGGATGATACCTATGGGTGTGAGGGACAACCACACAAAGTTTGAGCAAGAAACTCAACGGTGGCGGCCAGGAACAGCTGTCGCAGGTGGCGGACGTCGGTTTCAAAAACTGCAATTTAGGGCCAAAAACAGCCATTTTTGGGCCAAAACAGCCCTAGAACCCATTCAAAACGGCCAAACGAAGGGAAAGGGTGGGTGCACTCTATGTGCGGCTTGACTTTCCCGTGTCAACGAGCCCTTTGCGGCCCTCTAACTCCACCATATGTCCCGGAAACGGCCCAAAAAGGCCACCAGAAGCCCCAAGTTTTGTGTAGATTGGCTGGCGACAACAGCCACAAACCAAGAACAGGCCATATCTTTGGCTACATGGCTCAAAACGCGATTCCGAGGGCACCTAATCCACCCGCAATCCCCCACTTTTTGTGGTTTCCACCCCTCAGAATTGCCTAAGCGGACACCTAGACCCCCGTACCTAGGCCCACTAGACTGCGGCAAGCTGCAAGCTCAAACCGAAATAGGTGGGTGCCCAAATGGGTCAACAGGGTCCAATAGGGGCAGAAAACTGACTTTTCTCAAAAATGATCCTAGACCATGTGTGATGCTAAAACAAGTGTTTTGGACTGTTTTGAGGTTGTGGTGGCCCATTTTGGTCCTCCGAAAACGCCAAAATGCCTTGAAAATGGGCTGTTTTGGGACCACAAATGGGTCAAAAATGGGTCAAAAACGCATTTTTCCAAAACTCATCGTAGACCATTTGGGGTGCACCAACGGGTGAAATGAGCCCATTTTGAGCCTATTTGGGGGCATTTTGGCCCCTTAGAAGTCCAAAAAAGCCTTGAAAGTGGGCCTTGTGGTGAAGGGGATCACTTGCAAGCTGATTCCACTCTGTCAACGGGCTTCAATGTGTGACTCATTGGTGTCCCTCACCATTCATAGCTGGCGACAGCCACAAACCAAGAACAGGCCATATCTTTGGCGACATGGCTCAAAACGCGATTCCGAGGGCACCTAATCCACCCGCAATCCCCCACTTTTTGTGGTTTCCACCCCTCAGAATTGCCTAAACGGACACCTAGACCCCCGTACCGAGGCCCGGTAGGCTGCGGCAAGCTGCAAGCTCAAACCGAAACAGGTGGGTGCCCAAATGGGTCATCAGGGTCCAATAGGGGCAAAAAACTGACTTTTCTCAAAAATGATCCTAGACCATGTGTGATGCTAAAACAAGTGTTTTGGACTGTTTTGAGGTTGTGGTGGCCCATTTTGGTCCTCCGAAAACGCCAAAATGCCTTGAAAATGGGCTGTTTTGGGACCAAAAATGGGTCAAAAATGGGTCAAAAACGCATTTTTCCAAAACTCATCGTAGACCATTTGGGGTGCACCAACGGGTGAAATGAGCCCATTTTGAGCCCATTTTGGGGGCATTTTGGCCTCTCACAAGTCCAACAAAAGCCTTGAAAGTGGGCCTTGTGGTGAAGGGGATCACTTGCAAGCTGATTCCACTCTGTCAACGGGCTTCAATGTGTGACTCATTGGTGTCCCTCACCATTCATAGCTGGCGACAGCCACAAACCAAGAACAGGCCATATCTTTGGCGACATGGCTCAAAACGCGATTCCGAGGGCACCTAATCCACCCGCAATCCCCCACTTTTTGTGGTTTCCACCCCTCAGAATTGCCTAAACGGACACGTAGACCCCCGTACCGAGGCCCGGTAGGCTGCGGCAAGCTGCAAGCTCAAACCGAAACAGGTGGGTGCCCAAATGGGTCATCAGGGTCCAATAGGGGCAAAAAACTGACTTTTCTCAAAAATGATCCTAGACCATGTGTGATGCTAAAACAAGTGTTTTGGACTGTTTTGAGGTTGTGGTGGCCCATTTTGGTCCTCCGAAAACGCCAAAATGCCTTGAAAATGGGCTGTTTTGGGACCAAAAATGGGTCAAAAATGGGTCAAAAACGCATTTTTCCAAAACTCATCGTAGACCATTTGGGGTGCACCAACGGGTGAAATGAGCCCATTTTGAGCCCATTTTGGGGGCATTTTGGCCTCTCACAAGTCCAACAAAAGCCTTGAAAGTGGGCCTTGTGGTGAAGGGGATCACTTGCAAGCTGATTCCACTCTGTCAACGGGCTTCAATGTGTGACTCATTGGTGTCCCTCACCATTCATAGCTGATGTTCCCTCCCCCACCAGCTCGGTCCCAATATTCACTCTTGATTAGGGTTACGGACGCCGTGGCACAATACAGGCCACAAGGGTATCGGTTATCGGTGGCAGTGTTGGCAGCTCCAGGGGCTCTTGACAGTTGGCCTCACAACTGCCCCAAGGCACCAGCTGCCCCCTGCGCTTGTCCCCTCCCCTTCCCCAGGGATGCGCTTCATCACAAAATGCTGATTACACAAGGGGCAGGCCTAGAGGGTAAGGCAACAGGGGGAGCACATGCACATGGGCGTTGCCTCCCCCGCAACCGATCCCGTGTTTCCCCCAAGGCATTGTCACGTGGTCCAATTTGTCGGGCGTCAGCGACCAGGCGTTCTACAACGCCCAAATCCAGGGGTTTGACCCGCTCAGCAACCGCACAGTGGTCGTGGATTTCCTGTACAAGATCCAGCTGCTGAAGAAGTACTGCGTGGGCCCCGCCCAGGGCGGCAACTGCCTCGCGGGGACCGCCTGCACCAGCGATTTCAACTGCACAACGGACGTCTCCGACCCCGATCTGTGTCACGGCTATTGTGACTACCCCAGCCTCCCCACGTTCATCGACCCCACTCCCCCACACGGGTCTGTGCTGATTGTCTACGCCCTGCAGACCAACTATTACACCATCGCCTCCAACCGCACGGGGTCGCACTGCTGTGAGCCCGGGGAGTACCTGTTCTACGTCGAGGGTAAGCGCCACCCCTGCTGCCGCTGCCTACCGCTCCTGGCTTCAGCCGTACGTCTATCTACCAGCGTTTCGCCCCAAGAGGCTGCGGCGGGGCGGCCGCGCGCAGCCGAGCCGAGACACTCGTGTCGAGTTTTGTGAGTGTCAGCGCAAGTGTACCGAAAATAACCAAAACCACTCCGTTTGCTTTCAACCCCCTTTTTTTTTAGGTGGGCGGCCCAAGGGCGCAGGGGTTATGTAGCCACTGTGCCCACATTCGGGCCCCCAAGATGGCAGGGGTTGTGTAGCTGTTTTGATTTCCACCCCTTTTGGGGCGGGGGGGGTCGCTGCACCAGAGACAGGAAGCGCGGGGGCACGGTATCTCAATCTGGGCCCCAGCTTTGTTCGGTCTCCGCCACTGGTTCGCAACTGTTCGGTTGCAGGGGAGGGAGGAGGGAGACGCAAACACCATCTGGGCGCTCGGGATCATTGCAGGTATTTACAACGGGGATGGCAGCACACATGTGGCACACTGGTCGTTTGCAGTGTGGCTAACAGCAAAAATGAGAAAAAACAGGATCAGCAAGGCGTATGCCAACCATTGCAGCCGCTGTGTGGACATGCGAAAAAAGGTAAGCTGGCAGGTGAAAGTTATTGGAAGAAGACACCCAATCAGGAAACCCCATGTCACTCAGATGGTTGTTGGTGCACATCAGAGAGCAGACGTGCAACGTGGTAGGTGACTCTCTTTCAAAGACCCCTGCCCAGTCCTGTGTAAACTGTTTTTTCCGTTAACCATGCCCCCGACGGCACCGAGGAATGATGATGATGTATTGAACAGGCAATGGCGTGAATGCTGGGATTGAGTTCCGAGGTATACGTATCCTTCGGCTGCTAGATCCATCCAGGACCCCACACCCCACATCTACACACACACAAGTACGCGGAGACACGAGGGAGCCCTTGATACAGAGCATGTTTCAGTTTCCGCAAGGCTTCGGTCTGTCGTCTGCACAGCAGTAACCAGACCTTTTGGAATCGCAGGCCCTTCCACGCTGCTGCCGCCCGCTGCACCACTCCAGGTCCATTTCCAATTGGCTTCCGTGATGGCCGCAATGAGTTTGGCACGAATCCTTTCACGACTATCTACAAGTGGACGCCCACTGTGAGTCAGGCAGGGCTGCACCAGCTCTGTTGGAGCGTCTGCGCCGAAAACAACGATCTTCCGTCTTTTATCCCCGTGTGCTCTGCACCCCATTGCCTCGCCATCTACGTCAGCCTGAAGCCCAACTATCCCCCGCAGATCAACATCCCAGAAGAAAGCTACACACGATTCGGGGTTATTGCATACCATCAGCTCTGGAAGTTTTTCACAGATTTGTGGATCACCGATGATTCGGGGTACAACGACGTCGAGCTGCATCTCACGTGCGATACTGGGTATCCATTTCCTTTTGCCTTTCTGCCCCTTTCCGTCTACCCCTGCGTAAGTCTACCTGCAACCCCCCATTCTTTGTACTTCCTACAACTCAAAAGCACCCCAACGGATAACTAGACCTGTATATTCGGCTATGCTTGCCCGCAGCCATCCCCAGCCTGCAGTTTGGATGAGCTTGTAGATTGGGGGGTATTAGTACAGCACCCCTCTCCCATGATGTGCAGCTAGCAAGCACCAACAACATCAAGCAATACATCACGCTTCCATTTGGGCGATTACTCCGTCTCAACACTCCAGGCTCTATTCTTCTCTCGCCCTCTCTTGCTTTGAAATTTGCCTTTCCGAATCTAGAGTTTGGCCCAAACACAAAGATGGCAGCCCCAGTGTTGGCGCCAAGTTGAAACGCGCGCTCCCAAATCTGCGCAGTTTGGGCCAAAGATGGTCGTTGTTCCCAGACAAAAAAATACGTTGAAGCTCCCCTCAAAATGGCCAAACGAAGTACTGCTTTCCTGCTTGTGTCAAAGAAGCCACTGACTCAGCGATAAACACGCCCACAAGACCGCAGGATGAATTGCTTGCAATTTGGCTAGAACAGCCCCAAACCGAGACCTGGCTATATCTTGGGCTGTGTGGCTCAAAATCTGCTTATGAGGGCACACAGTCCATCTGCAACCCCCACCCCCCCCACACACTTTTTGGCGGCTTTCACCCATCAGAGCGGAATGGCCCAAATGGAGGCCTAGACCCTGTACTACGCTTTAGTTGGCCCGCTTGAGCCAGTGCACAGGCCCAACCTATTCCGGGCCCACATTGGTCCAATTTTGGCCTACCGCAAATCAAAGATCGTTTTTTCCAAAGTTATCCACTCGGGGGTCTCAAACAACAATGTCTAGCCTGTTTGGAATCTGTATGGGCCTTTCAAGGCCCTGAAATGGGCAATCTTGGGATCAAAAAAGGGTCAAAACTGCATTTTCCCAAAATGAACTGAGACCACCTGGGGTGCCTAAACACATAATTTCAGACCATTTTGGCCCCGATTTGACCCTTTTGGGCCCAAAGAGTCCTAAAAGCCGTCAAGTTGGATCATTTTGGCACCGAAAATGGGAAATGCGTTGAAACCATGTTCTGCCAAAGGGATGCTCAGCCTCTTGGGATGTTCAACAAATGTATTTGACCCATTTTTAGTGCATTTTGAACCTTTTTGACCGCGTACATGCATTCTTGCGTTGATAGCAGCCCACATCTCCGGATCCGATGGATCACACCGGGCGTGCTTGTGCAGAAAAGATACCCGCGTTGTATGCAATGCACTCAATGACGGCCTTTGCACTGTTACAGACTAACTGCAGCTGAGGTAATGCTCCATGATGATTGAGAGCCACTACATGTGACGTTCTCAGATCATTTGTCTCAACTATATCAGTTACTGGCACACTATTCTAGGGACCTCCTAACAAACCGCCTTGCAAACCATATGGCGGATTGTGCTGTGATTGTTGTGTGTCATCTGTGGCACGCAATGACAAATTTTAGTGTGGATTGGGGCATAATGGGTGTAGTATGGGGTGTGCGCAGTTCATTAGTTCATTGTAGAATGTGTCGATTGGGAGGGATTGTAGACATGATTTGGGCGAATCATGGGTGTACCGCACTTTGCGAGCAACATCCGACGAGACAGCTTTTGCACCACCCTTGGTTGTGGCACAACTGTATAATTTCCACAATTCACATTGGGTGCATGGATGTTTTCAGGGTCATGACATTGGGCGCCTGGCCGGAGGGATTGGAGTTCATCAATGCGACCAACGGGACCGAGACACAGCACATGCGCCTCTATGGGACTCTGGACGAAATCAACAAAGCACTGTACCAGGTCGTACCACAGAGCAGGGCACATGTTTCGGTCAGGCTTCTCTTTGGTCATCAAGAACCGCACCCCCCCCCCCCTCTTCCCGCAGAAACTCTGCACCTTAAGGACCCAGATTTTTTTTGTTAAGGACCGCACTTAAGGACCGCCCCTAAGCGTCCTTTTCCACCGGTCTGACGTGGGTCATTTTTGTCCCCTTTTTTGGGGACCCCTCAGAAGGCAGGGGTTATGTAGCCATTCCACCCAGTCCTGGCCCCCAAGGAAGGCCGGGGGGGTGTAGCCACTTCTGATTTTGTCCCCTTTGTTGGGGACCCCCAAGAACGAGGGGGTTACGTAGCAATTCCACCCAATTTTGGCCCCCCCGAGAAAGCTGAGAAAGCAGGGGTGATGCAGCCACTTCTGATTTTGTCCCCCTTGTTGGGGACCCCCAAGAATGCAGGGGTTACAGAGCAATTCCATGCAATTCTGGCCCCCGAGAAGGCAGAGGTGATGCAGCCACTTCAGCCACTTCTGAGTTTGTCCCTTTTTTTGGGGACCCCCGAGAACGCAGGGGTTATGTAGCCACTGTCAAGGTTCACTTTCGAGGGTTGTACCAGCAGTAGGCAGTTTATTGTTTATTGTTATTGTTTACCGTGCCCCCGGCGATTGATCAATCGAGTGGTCGAACGCAGTGTCACTTCGTTTGATGAAAAAGTTGCTTCTGTTCATCTTGAATTGTGCAGGGGGCTAGGTAGGGTTGGGCTGCAATCATGGAACGCGTGTGGGGGTAGCAACAAATGGTTGAATGATTGAACACATATGGGGCTAGGAACCAATCGTTGACCAGTTGGGAACCCATGGGTGAAGGCATGAAGGGCTAGTAGTGCCCACGGGCTTTTTTGGGAAACTGTGTACTTCTCCCCACTGCTTTCCTCTTTTCTGCCTCGTGGGTTGGGGCCATCTCATGCTGTCAGTGGATGCCGTCAGGGTAGAGGAACGGGGAGGAGTGCAGGTCTCCAGGAGCCCATCTGCGACAAACATTCACGGGATGTGCCGTGCAGATGAAATACAAAGGCAGCGAGGGCAAGGCCACGATTGAAGTCTTCGTGTATGACCACGGCCACTCTGGGATGGGCAACGGGGAGGCTTACACGGGGCTCTCGGCCAGAGCGTCGTTCCCGATCACGATTCTGCCGGCCTGTGACAATACATGCCCCAGTGATTTGGAGGTGATGCAGACATTCTACGCTGATTTGGACGGGCCGTCGTGGCTGGAGAACAGCAATTGGATGGACGGTTTGCCCCATGCCCCCTTGCAACCTCCCACCTTTGACGCCCCTGCATTTCCTTGGTTCATGCAGCCGCTGCTTGCTGTTGGGTGGGCTATTGCCTCCGTGTGGCTGTTGCCACTAGTCCCTGTTGCTGCCTGTGATTCCTTCCGCTGGTGTCTGTTGCAAGCGAAAAATGGGCAAAGTAGCTCGACGCAGCCCCACAATGCTGGTTTGAGCATCCCAATCAGTCTCGGATCGCTTTGGAAAAACACGCCTTTCACCCCTTTTTGACCCCTTTCCAGGCACCAAATGGCACATATTAGGGTTTTTTCGCAACATGCAGGGGTACTGCTTCGTGTTGCTGTTGTTGCTGAGGATTATGGTCCCCTGCCGAGGCTACTGTGTCGTCCAGGGCGTACTGCTTGGGACTGCTGCCCTTTGTTATGCTGGTTTGGGGCTGCCACTCTATTTGACCGCCACTGCCTGGGGCTACTGTTGCGCTCGAACAAGCACGTGCCTTCACCCCCACTACAAACTTGTCTACCCACACAACCACGTCCATATCCACACCCTCATCTACTTGTGTACGCACCTTCAAGCCTAAGGCAGGCACAGGAAAGTCAGCCCGGGCCACAGAGCCAAAACATAAGATGGACGTCTGTTCGGGACGCTGTATCAATGCACCAAGATTCCATGCAGGGCAGGGGGCTCTGCAGGGGCCGGGTTTCGACCCATACCTGACCATTGTGTCAATTCTGCTGACTCCAAACGGTTGACAGTTACCGGGTGGGTAGTACCCGGACATCGCAACCCATCGCATGCACTGTGGTACGCCGTCAAATGACTGGGACATGCCCGATGGGTCCAATCTTTCTGCCCTCTGTTCACCATCCACGTCTCACACACTATGTAACGCACCCTTTACCCTACACTACACACTACACAGCACAAGGGGAGTAAGGGTAGTGCAACATGTAGGCATCGGTTTGGAGAATCATCAGAACTACTTCTGATCCCCGCATAATATCCCGTCATCATAACCTTCCGCAGAATCCTCATCATCCGTTTCCTGGTGGACGCGGATGATGAGGTCTGATACGGGTTGCACACGATGCCAAATGGCATGAGATCTGTACGAACCTCACTACCATGCAGCCCCACTCCCTGCTACACATCACAAATCACACATCACACACTACACACTGCCCGCTGCACTCTACACACCTACACGTGTCACACCATCCGGCACCCCACCGCTAGGAGATCCCTGCAAGAATGCCTGGCATGGTCTGGAGTGCACTCAGGGCAAGATCATCAGCATCTCGCTGCCCCACAACAACCTCAACGGCACCCTGCCCTGCATGCTGGGCTGTGTTACGACGCTGCAACGGCTCTTTCTGATGGGCAACCGGATCGTTGGAGCCATCCCGGCCAAGCTGGGGGAGCTGACGTGCCTGACCCATCTGGGCCTGTACAACAACCAGCTCACGTGGACCATCCCGCCAGAGCTTGCCAACATGACTAGCTTGACCCACATGCAGCTAAACGACAACCAGTTGGAGGGCACCGTCCCAGCGGAGCTTGGCAGTATGCCCAACCTGCGGCAGTTGCTGCTGCAAAACAACAAGTTAGAGGGTACAGTGCCATCAGCGCTGTGGAATATGGGGCAATTGGATTGGATGTGGTTATACAACAATCAAGGCATTCTGCCCCAGCCGGAGTCTTGGTCAGTGAAGCGCTTTTATCGTGAGGATGAGCTGGAGCGAACGGGACGAGAGAATCGACAGTGAGGCTTTTATTATCTGATCCTTCCCACGGAAGGATTGTGTATTTTGTTGTGTTATGCCTCTATAGTTGTTGTGGTAATGTTGCATTCCAGCGTACAGTGCAGTGCAATGTGGTGTGGTGTGATGTGGTGTGGTGTGGTGTGGTGTGGTGTGGGGTGGTGGGGTGTGGTAGGGTGGTGTGGTGTGTGGGGTGGTGTGGTGTGGTGTGGTATGGTGTGGTGTGGTGTGGTGTGATGTGGTGTGGTGTGGTGTGGTGTGGTGTGGTGTGGTGTGGTGTGGTGTGGTGTGCCGAAGGCGCTGTTACCAAAAGGCAAAAGGCCGGGATGTCTACCCACGGGTAAAGGTAAACGGGCTGGGCTGTGTGTGTTGTGTGCGCGCCGTGCGTAAGTGTGTAGGCCTCGGCAGGGGGAGGGGGAGTCGGGGAGACCTGGTGAGTTCGCCTCTGGCGACCGCGCTTATTCCAGGAGCTCTCGCTGCACCCCTTCCCTTTCTGCTTGCTGGTGCAGGCGCAGCTCCTGCAACGCCCACGCCATCGTGCTGCCCGGGCCCAGGCGGGCCTTCAGCAGTGTGGCACGCGCCTTGGCGTGGGCGTACCAGATCCGTATGGACTCCTCCACGACGTGGCGGAGGAACTCCGTGCCCAGCGAGTGGGGCCCCGTACACTCCAGGTGGGCCAGCTGCATGGAGGGGGTCCGCAGGGCTGCCGCCCACTGCTCCAGCACAGTCGGTTCCCACAGCTGGTGACGCACTGGGGCCGCCCGTGGCCCCACCTTCTGGTCGAGCCACGCTGCGAGGCGCCGGCGGGCTGGCCCCCACTCGTGCGATTGAGCCGAGCAGGCCCACAGGTGGGGCGCCGTCTCGGGCTGTGTCCCGCACAGGAGGCACGTTGTATCCAGCACCGTGCCCCGGTGGGAGGAACGGTGGGCTAGGACGGCCATGGTCGGGACGTTGTCCATGCGATGCGCCGTGATGTGGCGCTGCTGGTCGTGGTCGAACCAGTCCAGGGGGAGGCCCCCCCCTGGCATGTAGTTTACCCCCCAGCGGGCCTCGTAGATGGCTTGCGCCGGTATGGAGGCCCGGTCCTGCAACCAGTCACTCAGCGCCGTCGGGGAGAGCTGGCACTGGTCGCGGAAGGGCACTGGGGGGATAAATGAGTAGGGGCGCCTGAGGAGCCACGTGAGGTCCACCTCCGGCGGCTCCCGCGTCGCTGCGTCCACACGGACGTTGAGGGCTGGCTGGGGGCAGTGGGCGGTGGAACTCCTGCAATGCACTCCCACACTGCCTGGGGGCAGTTGGCAATGGAACTCTTGCAACGCACTGCCTCACTGCCTCGGGGCAATGGGCAGTGCAACCCCTGCAATGCCCTGCCTCACTGCTTGGGGGCAGAGTGCAGTGGAACTCCTGCCATAGATTGCCATACTGCCCGGGGGTAGTGGGCACTGTAACTCCTGCAACGCACCGCCTCACAACCTAGGGGCAGTGAGCGGTGCAAATCCTGCAGGTGTGGTGTGGTGTGGTGTGGTGTGGTGTGGTGTGGTGTGGTGTGGTGTGGTGTGGTGTGGTGTGGTGTGGTGTGGTGTGGTGTGGTGTGGTGTGCCGAAGGCGCTGTTACCAAAGGGCAAAGGCCGGGATGTCTACCCACTGGTACAGGTAAACGGGCTGGGCTGTGTGTGTTGTGTGCGCGCTGTGTGTAAGTGTGTTGTTGCATAGCCGGACCAGTGCACTCTCGCACTTGGCCGACACTGCCTTGCCGACGCCTGTGCCCAGTCTCACAGGGTCTCATTGGTCCACTGCACCCTGCGTGCCGCGCCGCACCTTCAGTGCTTTCTGTGTGGTGCCGCACTGCTTGGTGCTGTGCACTACACTGCACTGTGTGTGCCCTGCTGCACTGTTGTTGTGGGCACAGAGCAGTGGGCAGTGTAACGCACTGCTACGCCGCCTGGGGGCTGTGGGCAGTGGAATTCCCGCTTCGCACTGCCGCATTGCCTGAGGGCAGTGGGGAGTGGTTCCCCTGCAATGCACCGTGTGGTGTGGTGTGGTGTGGTGTGGTGTGGTGTGGTGTGGTGTGGTGTGGTGTGGTGTGGTGTGGTGTGGTGTGGTGTGGTGTGGTGTGGTGTGGTGTGGTGTGGTGTGGTGTGGTGTGCCGAAGGCGCTGTTACCAAATGGCAATGGCCGGGATGCCTTGGATACAGCTGATGCAAAACGGGAGGGCTGTGTGTCTGAGTGCATGCTGCGTGTAGTCCCCGTGTTGTGTGGTCCTGCCAGCCCCATTTGTGCTGCCCGTAGGGATGGTGTCGCAATTGCCGACGACAAACACTGCGGAGTCCTATAGTTGGCCTTGCACCTACGGCGCTCATGGCCCTACGTAGGTGCTCAGGGACATGTGCAGGTGCTGCCGGGCTGGGCGCCATTCATGGGATTGCACAGGCCATTCCCACATGTGATGGGCCGTTTCTGGGCCGCTGTCGCGCAGCAGGCACTGCGTCCACAGCCGGGCGTTTCGGTGTTCGCAGCGCTTCGGTGTAGAGTTTGCGCATCCGATGGGCCACTAAGTGCCCCTGTTGGTCACTGGTGAACCAATCCAAGGGCAGGCTGAAGCCCGGCCTGTAGTTTGGTCCCCATGGGTGTTCGTACTGTACCCGAGCAGGGATTGCCGCCTGCTCCTGCAATCACTCTTCTGGGTCAGTGGGGGCTTGTTGGTAGTGGTTCCGGAACTTCATCGGGGGTAGGAAGGCGTAGGGGCGGCACAGCATCCGGGTCAGATGCGCCCTCGTTGCCGCACCGACCTGCACATTGATGAGAGTGTGACCACGATGTTGATTGCGGCCATGGGCCAGGCGCTAGCCCAGGGTGTGTGCATATAGGTGGTGTATGCCATCTCCACAATGCCCGCCCTCGTGCTAAGTGCGCACGGCGCCTACAGCAGACTCACAATCCGGCACTACCTAGTAGACGCCTTCCCGTGGCGCCAGCTGCCAGTTACACAACAAAGGGGTCATGGCCTTGCCCTCCTGAGAGGTCCCACTCCCGAGGCTGCCCTAGTGTTGTACCGTCCTGGTAAATGCTCCATCGCAAGAGCCATGGCCATTCCCGGCGGCCTGGCTCGGGCGTCGGTTGCTATGATGGCTCCGCTGATCATGGCCAGCCAGCGGCGGCAGTTCACAGAACTAGACTCGCGTTTCTGTACGGGGCTGCAAGTACATGGGTGCTGCCACGGGAGCCGGGTGGGGGTATAGCGTGGTGTGGACCCTGAAATGCTCCCGCAGGTGTGCCCTCAGGGCGGGGTCTAGCTCCGATGGCAGAGCACTTGGGGTGTGGAGGGCTATGTAGAGGGGACCCCTTTTGGGGTGCCCCGGGCACTTGTGGGTCAGGCACCGGCCCAGGTACCTAAAGCGTGTGTGGTGTGGTGTGGTGTGCCGAAGGCGCTATTACCAGAAGGCAATGGCCAGGATGTCTACCCACGGGTACAGGTAAACGGGAGGGCTGTGTGTCTTAGTGCGCGATGTGTGCTAGTGTGTTGTTGTATAGCCGGGACCATTGCACAGCCGCACTTGGCCGGTGCTGCTCTGCCGATGCCGGTGCATGGTCACACAGGGTCTAGTGGGCCCACTGCACTGTGTGTGCTGCGCTGCACCATCAGTACTTTGTGTGCCGTGCCGCATTGCTTGGTGCTGTGCACTGCACTGCACTGTGCGTGCCCTGTTGCACTGCACTTGTGGGCAGTGGGCAGTGGAACTTCTGCAATGCACTGCCACACTGCCTGTGGACAGTGGGCAGTGAAGCTCGTGGATTGCACCGCCACACTGGCCGGGGGCAGTGGGCGGTGGAACTCCTGCAATGCACTGCCACACTGCCTGGGGGCAGTTGGCAGTGGAACTCTTGCAACGCACTGCCTCACTGCCCGGGGGGCAATGGGCAGTGCGACCCCTGCAATGCACTGCCTCACTGCCCGGGGGCAGTGGGCAGTGGAACCCTGCCATAGACTGCCATACTGCCCGGGGGTATTGGGCAGTGGAACTCCCGCAATGCGCTGCCTCACTGCCTGTGGGCAGTGGGCGATGGAGCTCCTGGATTGCACCGCCACACTGGCTGGGGGCAGTGGGCGGTGGAACTCCTGCAATGCACTCCCACACTGGCTGGGGGCAGTTGGCAATGGAACTCTTGCAACGCACTGCCTCACTGCCTCGGGGCAATGGGCAGTGCAACCCCTGCAATGCCCTGCCTCACTGCTTGGGGGCAGAGTGCAGTGGAACTCCTGCCATAGATTGCCATACTGCCCAGGGGTAGTGGGCACTGTAACTCCTGCAACGCACCGCCTCACAACCTAGGGGCAGTGAGCGGTGCAAATCCTGCAGGTGTGGTGTGGTGTGGTGTGGTGTGGTGTGGTGTGGTGTGGTGTGGTGTGGTGTGGTGTGGTGTGGTGTGGTGTGGTGTGCCGAAGGCGCTGTTACCAAAAGGCAAAAGGCCGGGATGTCTACCCACGGGTAAAGGTAAACGGGCTGGGCTGTGTGTGTTGTGTGCGCGCTGTGCGTAAGTGTGTTGTTGCATTGCCGGACCAGTGCACTCCCGCAATGCACTGCCTCACTGCCCTGGGGCAGTGGGCAGTGGACCTCCTGCAATACACTGCCGCACTGCCCGGGGGCAGTGGGCAGTGGACCTCCTGCAATACACTGCCTCACTGCCTGGGGGCGGTGGGCAGTGCAACTCCTGCAACGCACTGCCCCATTGCCTGGGGGCAGTGGGCAGTGCAACTCCTGCAATGCACTGCCTCACTGCCTGGGGACAGTAGGCCGTGCAACTCCTGCAATGCACTGCCTCACTGCCTGGGGGCAGCGGACAGTGCAGCTCCTGCAATGCACTGCCTCACTGCCCTGAGGGCAGTGGGCAGTGCAACTCCTGCAATGCACTGCCCCACTGCCTGGAGGCAGTGGGCAGTGCAACTCCTGCAATGCACTGCCTCACTGCCCTGGGGGCAGCGGGCAGTGCAGCACCTGCAGTGCACTGCCTCACTGCCTGGGGGCAGCGGACAGTGCAACTCCTGCAACTCCTGCAATGCACTGCCCCACTGCCTGGGGACAGTGGGCAGTGCAATTCCTGCAATGCACCGCCCCACTGCCATGGGGCAGTAGGCAGTGCAACTCCCGCAATGCACTGCCTCACTGCCTGGGGGCAGTGGACAGTGCTACTCCTGCAATGCACTGCCCCACTGCCTGGGGGCAGTGGGCAGTGCAACTCCCGCAATGCACTGCCTCACTTCCTGGGGGCAGTGGGCAGTGCAACTCCTGCAATGCACTGCCCCACTGCCTGGGGGCAGTGGGCAGTGCAACTCCTGCAATGCACTGCCTCACTGCCTGGGGGCAGTGGGCAGTGCAACTCCTGCAATGCACTGCCCCACTGCCTGGGGGCAGTGGGCAGTGTAACTCCTGCAATGCACTGCCCCACTGCCTGGAGGCAGCGGGCAGTGCCACTCCCGCAATGCACTGCCTCACTGCCTGGGGGCAATGGGCAGTGCTACTCCTGCAATGCACTGCCTCAATGCCATAGGGGCAGTGGACAGTGCAACTCCTGCAATGTACTGCCTCACTGTCTGGGGGCAGTGGGCAGTGCTACTCCTGCAATGCACCGCCCCACTGCCTGGGGGCAGTGGACAGTGCAACTCCTGCAATGCACTGCCTCACTGTCTGGGGGCAGTGGGCAGTGCAACTCCTGCAATGCACTGCCCCACTGCCCGGGGGCAGTGGGCAGTGCAACTCCTGCAATGCACTGCCTCACTGCCCAGGGGCAGTAGGCCGTGCAACTCCTGCAATGCACTGCCTGACTGCCTGGGAGCAGTTGGCAGTGCAACTCCTGCAATGCACTGCCTCACTGCCTGGGGGCAGTGGACACCGCAACTCCTGCAATGCACTGCCTCACTGCCCTGGGGGCAGTGGGCAGTGCAACTCCCGCAATGCACTGCCTCACTGCCTGGGGGCAGTGGGCAGTGCAACTCCTGCAATGCACTCCCTCACTGCCTGGGGGCAGTGGACACCGCAACTCCTGCAATGCACTGCCTCACTGCCTGGGGGCAGTGGACAGTGCTACTCCTGCAATGCACTGCCCCACTGCTTGGGGGCAGCGGGCAGTGCAACTCCCGCAATGCACTGCCTCACTGCTTGGGGGCAGTGGGCAGTGCAACTCCCGCAATGCACTGCCTCACTGCCTGGGGGCAGTGGACAGTGCTACTCCTGCAATGCACTGCCCCACTGCCTGGGGGCAGCGGGCAGTGCAACTCCCGCAATGCACTGCCTCACTGCCTGGGGGCAGTGGGCAGTGCAACTCCTGCAATGCACTGCCCCACTGCCTGGGGGCGGTGGGCAGTGCAACTCCTGCAATGCACTGCCTCACTGCCTGGGGGCAGTGGGCAGTGCAACTCCTGCAAAGCACTGCCGCACCGCCTGGGGGCAGTGGGCAGTGCAACTCCTGCAATGCACTGCCCCACTGCCTGGGGGCAGTGGGCAGTGTAACTCCTGCAATGCACTGCCCCACTGCCTGGGGGCAGTGGGCAGTGTAACTCCCGCAATGCACTGCCTCACTGCCTGGGGGCAGTGGGCAGTGCTACTCCTGCAATGCACTGCCTCAATGCCCTAGGGGCAGTGGACAGTGCAACTCCTGCAATGTACTGCCTCACTGTCTTGTGGCAGTGGGCAGTGCTACTCCTGCAATGCACCGCCCCACTGCCTGGGGGCAGTGGACAGTGCAACTCCTGCAATGCACTGCCTCACTGTCTGGGGGCAGTGGGCAGTGCAACTCCTGCAATGCACTGCCCCACTGCCCGGGGGCAGTGGGCAGTGCAACTCCTGCAATGCACTGCCTCACTGCCCAGGGGCAGTAGGCCGTGCAACTCCTGCAATGCACTGCCTGACTGCCTGGGAGCACTTGGCAGTGCAACTCCTGCAATGCACTGCCTCACTGCCTGGGGGCAGTGGACACCGCAACTCCTGCAATGCACTGCCTCACTGCCCTGGGGGCAGTGGGCAGGGCAACTCCTGCAATGCACTGCCTCACTGCCCTGGGGGCAGTGGGCAGTGGAACTCCTGCAATGCTCTGCCCCACTGCCTGGGGGCAGTGGGCAGTGCAACTCCTGCAATGCACTGCCTCACTGCCCTGGGGCAGTAGGCAGTGCAACTCTTGCAACGCACTGCCTCACTGCCTGGGGGCAGTGGGCAGTGCAACTCCTGCAATGCACTGCCTCATTGCCTCGGGGCAGTGGGCAGTGCAACTCCTGCAATGCACTGCCTCACTGCCTGGGGGCAGTGGGCAGTGCTACTCCTGCAATGCACTGCCTCACTGCCCTAGGGGCGGTGGACAGTGCAACTCCTGCAATGTACTGCCTCACTGTCTGGGGGCAGTGGGCAGTGCTACTCCTGCAATGCACCGTATGGTGTGGTGTGGTGTGGTGTGGTGTGGTGTGCCGAAGGCGCTGTTACCAAAAGGCAAAAGGCCGGGATGTCTACCCACGGGTACAGGTAAACGGGCTGGGCTGTGTGTGTTGTGCGCGCGCTGTGCGTAAGTGTGTAGGCCTCGGCAGGGGGAGGGGGGGTCGGGGAGACCTGGTGAGTTCGCCTCTGGCGACCGCGCTTATTCCAGGAGCTCTCGCTGCACCCCTTCCCTTTCTGCTTGCTGGTGCAGGCGCAGCTCCTGCAACGCCCACGCCATCGTGCTGCCCGGGCCCAGGCGGGCCTTCAGCAGTGTGGCACGCGCCTTGGCGTGGGCGTACCAGATCCGTATGGACTCCTCCACGACGTGGCGGAGGAACTCCGTGCCCAGCGAGTGGGGCCCTGTACACTCCAGGTGGGCCAGCTGCATGGAGGGGGTCCGCAGGGCTGCCGCCCACTGCTCCAGCACAGTCGGTTCCCACAGCTGGTGACGCACCGGGGCCGCCCGTGGCCCCACCTTCTGGTCGAGCCACGCTGCGAGGCGCCGGCGAGCTGGCCCCCACTCGTGCGATTGAGCCGAGCAGGCCCACAGGTGGGGCGCCGTCTCGGGCTGTGTCCCGCACAGGAGGCACGTTGTATCCAGCACCGTGCCCCGGTGGGAGGAACGGTGGGCTAGGACGGCCATGGTCGGGACGTTGTCCATGCGATGCGCCGTGATGTGGCGCTGCTGGTCGTGGTCGAACCAGTCCAGGGGGAGGCCCCCCCCTGGCATGAAATTTACCCCCCAGCGGGCCTCGTAGATGGCTTGCGCCGGTATGGAGGCCCGGTCCTGCAACCAGTCACTCAGCGCCGTCGGGGAGAGCTGGCACTGGTCGCGGAAGGGCACTGGGGGGATAAATGAGTAGGGGCGCCTGAGGAGCCACGTGAGGTCTACCTCCGGCGGCCCCCGCGTCGCTGCGTCCACACGGACGTTGAGGTCCGTGATCCAGTGCGATGGTGTGGTCACCACATTGATGGCAGACCTCGGGGAGACGCGCTGCCCCCCCAGGACAGTGGCCTAGAGGTGGTGGATGCCATCTCCGCAGTGCCCTCCTTCCTGGTACGTGCGGAGGGCCCCCACTGCTGCCTCCGAGTCCGGCACCAGCCAGTAAACCCCCTGCTGTGTCGCTAGCCGGCGGGCATACGAGAGGAGGGCCATCGCCTCCCCCTCCTGGGAGGTGCCCACTCCTGAGGCCACTTGGGCCTGATACTCCCCAGGCCCGCTCTGGAGGACCCCGGCCATGGCCATACCCGCCTGCGTGGCCCCTGCATCCACCGCCACGACACTGCCTCGAAGGGTCGCCAGCGCAGGCAGGTCATGGAACCAGACGCCCGGGCGAGTCTCAGGGGCCAACACTCGCGGGGGTTCGGTCGCCCGGCCGTGGGGCGCCAGGAGGGCCATGTCCCTATGGTGCTCCCTGAGGTGGGTGCGCAGGGCCTGGTGTAGCTCCGCTGGCACTGTCCCCACCGTATCGAGGGAGTAATAGAGGGGCCCCTTGTGCGGGTGCCCCGGGCATTTGTGCGCCATGCACTCCGCTGGATATTGGAAGCGCGCCACCGCCGCCGGGGCTATGGCGATCCACGGAAACGGCGGCAGCGTCGAGGTGACCGTCACGAGAGGGGCCTGCGATGTGCTGGCCCAGTTCCAGTAGGCGGCAGTCGGGGGGGCTGTCGTCCACACGACGGTGGGCGCCCTGACCCCAGTGCGCTGGAGCTGGGCCAGGGACTCCTGCCGGTGGTCGCCCCACAGCTGGGCGTGCAGTGGCGCATCCACCTGCACTTGGATATCCAGGAGGGCCACCAGGAGGCGGTGGAGCCTGGTGTCGCTGGGCAGGGTGCCCGGGGGCTGCTGGCACACCCGGGGTTCTGGCGCCCAGCCCGCGGTCTCCATGGTGTCCTGCAGGGCCGCGGTCATCCGGAGGGGCTGTCCCCTATGGTATATCGTCTCCATTCGGGTGGTTTTGGCCGCCTGGCCCCCCACTATGACTTCCGCCTCATAGGTGGGCACGGCCCTCGGGATCCAATCCTTGGGCGCCGCTTGCCATCGCGGCGTGGGCTCCCTCAGGAGCGGGACCAGTACCGCAGCGTGGCGGGCCAGCCACGCTCGTAGCCCCGGGATCCCCTTGCGGGCTGGCGCTCGTCTCTTCAGGGCTCGCTCCGGCAGCACCTGGTGATTCTCTGTGTAGAGGTCGCCGAGGTGATGGTAGCCCAGGGCCTGTACCGTTTCGTACACCGTCGGGGGGACGACCACCTGCGCGACGGCGCCATACAGAGTTGTGTACACCTCCACCCGGGGGGCAGGGGCCGCCGCTGCCGCCGATCGCGGCCCACCGGGACCTCGGACCAGGATGGGGGTGGTCCCTGAGCACTGGCCCGGCATCCACGTGGGCATGGCCACCTCATCCACGACCCGCTGCAGCGTGGCTATGAGGTGGGGGCACTTGGGGTGATGCGTGTACTGCCCCGGGGTAAGCACCGCCGGGCAGCCCCCCCTGAGCGCCTGGTGCGTTTGCAGGGAGTAGGCCTGGGAGTCCCGGAACTCCTGCTTGGCCCAGGCCCCCTGCCGAACCCACTCTCGAACTACCACCGCCTGCCACGAGTGCTCTGACCGAGTGAGACCCTGGCACCCATGCTCCCAGGGTCCCCAGAGCGCGTCGGTATGAGCGTGGCGGGAGATGCCCGTCACGTGCTTGTATGCTCGCACCATGAGAGCATCGTTTGCCGCGTGTACCTTGGCCGTGGGGCGGTACACGCTGGCCAGGGGGAGCAGCTTGCTCGGGAGCTTGGCCATGAGTACCATCATGGCCGCGTCCGGGGAGAGCCGCTGGGGGCGGAGCTGTGTCCAGAGCTCCGCCCTGACCTCCGGCAGGTTGCGGGGGGCCGTAGGCGCCCCCTGGAGGTAAATGTCGGTTCCCATATATCGGAGGACCCTGGAGGGCTGTATCTCCGGGGCCCCTGCCAGTGCCTCCCGCCGCTGGTCCGGGGTACTCGTCACCCACGCGCGGCCTAGGTGGCGGGCCACGGCTGCTGGCGTAGGCGACCGTAGGGGCCGTGGGTCTGACGTGGAGCCGTGCTGGATCTTGCGGTCAGGGACGTCCACCCGCAGGATTCCCTGGTAGTATACCCGCTGATCCAATAGGACCCCCTGTATGGGGTGGGAATCGCCCCGCTCCAAGAGGACGATCGTGTCGTCCACCCACATGAGTCCCGGGAAGCGGAAGGGCTCTACCGCCGAGGACCGGTATGCGATGTCCATGTATCGCAAGAAAGGGAGCGCCGCCGTCGCCCCCGCATGGACCCCCTGGACGGTACCCTGGGGCGTACCCAGGAGTTGCGTCAGGGTGTGGGACTGCCAGGGGCCCAAGGGCAGGGTGTAGGAGAAACCCTCGGTATGGGTGGCGAGGTGGTCGGCCTCTCCTAGGCCCACCCGGGCTCCCACTATAGGGTGAATGTCCTGCGCGATGACGTCGAAGAATTTCGCGAGATCCGTGATCAGGACGTCCACTATCTGGTTTTGAAGCCTGGCCAGGTCCAGCTTCATGTGCACCGTGCGGACGACCTCCTGGAGGGATATACCCCGCATGCCCCCCACTAGGCAGGGGCCCCCCAGGGCCCGCTCGTAGACGGCTGTCGCCACGGCATAGAAGGCCGTGGGCTCGAGTTTGGAGACGTGGGAGGAGATGGTTATCCCCCGGAGGTTCGCCTCCTGGACCGGCTGGTCCGGGTTTTTTAGGAGCAGGGTAACCCGCCCCCGCCTGCCCACCGTGCGGCTGACTGGGGGGCTGCGCACCACGGTGCACAGGGTCTTCTGGTCCGCCTCCGTCAGGTGTCGGTACCAGGATATATCGATGCAGACGTCCGCTTCGGGTAGGCGGAGGTCGGGGCCGCGGGCCTTCCCCGACTGCACCTCCCAGAGGTGGCGGGGCTGGACATAGTCGCCGCGGGCTGGCGGGGCATGCTACGGCAGGAGCCCCAGGTACCTCTGGAAGTGGGCCCATCGGTCGGGGTCATCTCGGATCCGGTAGCTATGGCCCTGGAGCCGTAGGCGGCTCAAGTACAGGGCAGACAACGTCTCCCTGGGGTTGAGGAGCGCCTTCCTGTCCAGGGGGATTTCCGAGACATCGCGCGGGGGGCCCCTGCTACGACGCTGCACCTCCCTCCACTGCTCTGGGGTGCGTTTCAAATTGAGGGTTTCCTGCTTGCGTCGGAGGGCCCTGCGTTTCACCCCCCGGAGGCTCTGCTGGCGCTGGGCTTCTCCCAAGGCCACGAGGCTCCGCTTGAGGGCGTGCCCCGCCGTCACTGAGGTGCCCAATATGCTCTGGGCCATCACTGTAAAACGCCCGACCGTGGGGAGCATGCTGCGCGCTGGGAAGGGCTGCTTGGGAGCCCGCGAGGGGGGAGCTCGCTCCGCCGGGCGCGTCTTGAGGCGGTACTGCCGGAAGCGGAGGGCTCGGACCCTGCCCGTGGCGTGGGCCCAATCGTAGATGGCCCTTTGCAGGCCTTTCAGCCACCGATTCGGGGCCAGCTGGGGGTCCACGGCCCTCCTGCGGAGTACTGAGTTGTGAAAATCGGCCGTGTCCGCCGGGGACAGGGCCACTGGGCCCAGGTGGTACTCCGGGGTGCGGGAGACCGTATGGGGGCTGGGCTTGTCCAGCCGGTTCACCGGGAAGGCGACGGCGAGAAGGAGGGGGACGTGGTGGTCCGAGAGGAGGGTGCTCGCCCAGTAGTGGTACGAGGCGATGGTGAACTGCGCCTCGCTGTGGCAGGCGGCTGTGTCGATGCGGGAGCGCGCGGCCCCCTGGAAGCAGGAGTATGTGTCCTGCGGGACCGGGTGAAGGTCCACCAAGTCCCTGAGGTTGAAGGCCCTCAGGAACGTGCGGTAGCCCGTGTCCTCGGGGCGCGGGGTCCCGCTATCTGCCGGTCGGGCCGCCGAGTTGGTGTCCGTGACAATCAGGACGGTCGTCGGGTCGACCAGGCAGGTGACCTCCCTCCAGACGGCGGCCCACCACCTCACGTGTGGTGTGGTGTGGTGTGGTGTGGTGTGGTGTGGTGTGGTGTGGTGTGGTGTGGTGTGGTGTGGTGTGGTGTGGTGTGGTGTGGTGTGGTGTGGTGTGGTGTGGTGTGGTGTGGTGTGGTGTGGTGTGGTGTGGTGTGGTGTGGTGTGGTGTGGTGTGGTGTGGTGTGGTGTGCCGAAGGCGCTGTTACCAGAAGGCAATGGCCGGGATGGTCTTGCATACGAGTAATGCAAGCCGGGAGGGCTGTGTGTCTAAACACGTGCTGTGTGTAGTGTGTTGCGCACCTTTGATGAGGCCAGAGTCGTCCCCACGCTCGGTGGGCTTAGTTTAGGGTTGTCTTGCGGACTCCTTGCTGCTCCACCTGCTGGTGCAGTTGTAGCTCCCGTAGGGCCCACACCATGGTACCTGCGGGCCGCGCACGGGCCTTTATGAGGCCTTCCGGGGCCTTGGCGTGGGTGAGCCAGACTTTTTGTGACTCCGGCAGTATTTGCCGAGTGAACTCCGTCCCGATATGGTGCGGCCCCACCACTCGCATATGAGCCGCTCGTAGGGATGGTATGGTGATTGCTGTTGACCACTGTTCTAGGACGGCGGAGTCCCATAGCTGGCCTTGTAGCTGTGACGTTTGTGGCCCGCCGTAGGTGGTTAGCCACGTATGCCGGCGTTGCGGGGCCGGGCACCACTCCTGGGGGTGCACTAGGCACTCCCACACGTGGCCGACCATTTCCAGGCCGCTGTCGCACAGCAAGCACTACATGCTGAACCGTATGTTGCGGTGCGCTAAGTGTTCCGCCAGAACTGTCATGGTGGGCAGGTTGCGCATGCGGTGGGCCACGAGATGCCGTTGTTGGTCACTTGTGAACTAGTCCGGTAGGCCGAGGCCCGGGCAGTAGTTCGGCCCCCAGCGGTGCTCATAGTGTACCCGAGAGTGGATCGCCGCCTACTCTTGCAACCACGCTTGCATGTCCGCAGGGGCTAGCTAGCAGTGGTCCCGGAACTTTACCTGGGGCAAGTAGGCGCAGGGGCGGCACATCATCCCGGTGAGGTCCGCTTGTGGCTCCTCCCTGATCGCCGCATCCACCCGTATGTTGATGGCAATTATCCAATGGGAGGGCGTGATAGAGGTGGTGCATCCTCTCACCGCACTGTCCGCCCTCTTGGTAAATTTGTAGGGTGCACACCGCCGATTCCGAGTCCGGCACTACCCAATAGACACCCTGTTGCAACGCCAGTCGGTGTGCACAGAGCAGCAAGGTTAGGGCCTCTCCCTCCTGGGAGGTCCCCACCCCAGAGGCCGCCACGGCTGTGTACCATCCTGGCACATGCTCGTACACGAGAGCCATCGCCATGCCCACCCGGGTGGTGCCGGTGTCAGTTGCTACTATGGCCCCGTGGATTGTGGCCGGCGGGGGTAGATCATGGAACCACATACCCGGCTCCGTCTAGGGCTGTAGGTACATGGGCACCGCTGTTGGGGCTCGGTGTGGGTGTAGTGGGGCATGTACCCCGAAATGGATCCAGTTCCGACGGCAGGGCATGCAGGGCCCATGTAGAGAGGGCCTTTGTGGGGGTGCCCCGGGCACTTGTGGTTCAGGCACGGGGTTGGGTACCCGAAGCGCGCCACTGCCTCTGTATGGAGCTGTATCCACAGCTCTATCCGGCTTCATGGTGTGGGTGATCGACGTCAGTGCATGCCTTGCTCGGGACACCCACTCCCAATACTGGCGGTCGGGTCGCGGTGCCACACCATAGTAGGGCCTTCTGTGTCTGCAGCTTGCAGTAGCGGGAGCGTGGTCGCCCGCAGGTGCTCTTGTAGGCGTGCATGCTTGGGGGGTTCGACCTGCGCCTGAAGGTCCACGAGGCTCACCAACAGCCGCTGCAGGCAGGTGTTGCTGGGAAGGTCCCGGTGTGGTTGCTCGCAGACCCGGAGTAACAGGGACCACCCCATAACGGCCATAACGTCCTCCATAGCCGGGGTTATTTGGTGTGGTCGTCCATTGCAGCCATGGGTGGGTTCATCATTCAATAGTTGGCCTCTTGCATGCAAGACCACCATGTTGTACAGCCAGCCCTGACCATTTGACGAGTGACTCTCCTATCCCCGTTCACCCCGCAGTAAAATGCAGTACATATTCGCATGTTGCATTCGCTGCCATTCAGATGGGAAAAGGCGTGCTTTCTGCCGAAATGCGTACCCATGAACTAAACGCCGTGCTGTCCCTCGCTGTGCGATACATCGCATGGTAGCATTGTTCGTAGGTGTACATGTTCTGTCTCATTCCACCAAAGACTCTGAGGCGCGGCAGGGTGCACCTCAGTGGATGTCTGGGTGGTCAAACGAGTCTATGGACCATTGAGGGCCAAAGGTGAGGCTCTGGGATGCCGAAGCACCCCCTCACTTGATTGGGGTCATGATGGGAGTAAGTTGGAGCCACAGCATCTATCCCTCAGGACCATTTATCTCACGTAAATGCGGAACGCTTGACGGCATTAAACATGGAAACAGTGGATTTTGACCCCGAAGGCACCGCAAGGTCTTTCCCAGTGCGATGATTCTCTCCTGCAAGACCCCAAAAAGCATCTGGCGAGCCCCACATCGATGTGCGGCAAACAAGTGACCAGCCCGGGTCCATGTATGAATGCTTGTGTACAAAGAACCCAAATGCCCCCCCCCCAATCGCGCTCCTACCCCGCCACGCCTTGCCCCCCATTCCGGCGGTAGGGGTGCCTTTGCACATCGGGATTCGCCACCATTTTCGCTCTGCAGCCTTGCCTGCCTAGCCCCAGTCAACTGCAAGATATTGTGCAGGGCTCTGCTGCAGAGCCCCCAAAGCCCTGGTCTTATTGCACAGAAATGGCGTGCGACCAGACGGCTGTGTGCCCCATTGGCTTCGATGATCCACGGGTCGAGTTACTTGCACGCCGTGTATTCCATGAATGCCGTGGGGAGGTGCCCAATTTGCATGGATTGCTTGCATGCCCGGAGATGCGCATGCACCTTGGGCGCACACTGATACTGCAGCAGAGCTGTAACTAACCCTCGGATTTGGTTCATGCTGTTGCCATTTTGTCATTTTCACATGTTGTGTAATCTCTGTGGCCTCGATGTTGAGCATGGTTGTAAGCCACTGCCAGCCATCCTTCAATCAATCCGGGAGCTGAAAATTTTGAACGTCCCGGCCCACTTGAGGGGAAGTCAGAACTCCATTTGCGTTTGCGTGTTGTTCACTACTTCTGCAAGGATCCAATTTGCACACAAGGGAGACACAAGGGGGAAAGGTACGTTAAGTGAACGTGCAGGGGTTGCACCAAGTGTGCAGTTTATCCAATCCACACCTGTTCCAGAAGTGAGGGCGAGCTCATCACATGGTGCTGCGATGATAGAACGTGTGGTTTTCCGTCAGACGAAGTTGGGATTCTTTGGTTGTTTGCACATGGAAGTCTGTGCACGTGGCTCCTTTCTTCCCTACGTATCCCTGTGCTAACCACTTCCTTTTCTTGGACATACAGATTCTGTGCTGCGTATACGCTACTTCTAGTCCACAATGCTCCTGAAGGCTGCAGATTTCGTTGAATTTTGGAGTAGATTAGATGCAGGGGAGGTAAGTCAGGAGGCGGCGCGGAGTTGTCCTGAGGTAAATCACCTTGCCAGTGATGTTGCTAGATCAACGCGGCCACGAGGAAGCACCCAGGGCATGTTGAGGGTATGCTGGTATGCCACTGTTTTTTTTGTTTGACTTTGAGGAACTTTTTTTTCTTCTTGATCAGCACCTTCAAAATAGGGGGTTCCCCAGTGTGGGGCCAAAAACCCACCGGTGTGCCCAACGCCCCAAAAAGGGCTGGGAGGGGATGGGTTGGGGTCCTCGGGGGGAGGGTGAACCATGACTCCCTCCTCTTTTTTGACCTGGAAAACATGAATTTGACTGCTACACAACCTGCTGAAGCAGTTGTCCAACCTGGAGTTCAAAAATGGAAATTTCCAAAAGCGATGTTTTTGACAATGTGACCACTCACTCACAATGACCAAATATCTTATGTGG
The DNA here is from genome assembly GCA_964036045.1 of Eutreptiella sp. 'Long Island Sound 2002'. NCBI lineage: Eukaryota > Euglenozoa > Euglenophyceae > Eutreptiales > Eutreptiaceae > Eutreptiella > Eutreptiella sp. 'Long Island Sound 2002'. The sequence goes on along the minus strand of OZ038378.1, from coordinate 200,533,707 downwards.
AGCATGTTTTAGGCCTTCTTCCTGTTTTTTTCACATGCTTGACAATGTGCACAGCACGAAGCACACAATAGCATTGAAGAATCTGCTGTCAACCAGGGGTGAATGTCATATTATTTTGGTGGTGCTGGGGGCTGGGGGGCTCTTTTGGGGGCCGTGGTGACGACTTACAAATTACAAAATTCCCACAGGCAATCTGAGGAGGGCAGTCTGAGGACTGGCGATGGCTCATGAATTAGTTTCACCCATGATGCATGCCTCCAAATGATCAGCGCGTTGTTGTGATCATTATGAGGGGTCCATGCTAGGGTATGAGGGAACCCCGCTCCTGACCCCCCTGGGGGTCTGTTTTGGGCCCACCGAATTTTGTAATCCGTAAATCGTCATCGGGGGGTGGCTAAATCGCCCCCCCTTCCCCCCGGAGACACAGAGCAGCCCCCGCGAATTGTCAGCGGGGAGCACACGGACACGTTCCTGCAGCCTGCTTCTGTGAAATGAGAAGGGAAAAGCATCTAGTCCTTAGATGAAAGACACAAGACTGGGTGCTGACAATGGGTTGGAAAGTAAATCTATCACAGGTTCTGATAGCTCACTTCGACTTTAGGTGTCAATTGATTCATGCTGCCGTTGGAGGTCGGGGCCTGGACCCCAAGAAATTCCCCTCGACCCCAAGAAATTCCCCCAGACCCCAAGACATTCCCCTAAACTCCAAGAAATTACCCCAAGAAATTCCCCTAAACCCCAAGAAATTCCCCTAGACCCCAAGAAATTCCCCTAGACCCCAAGAGATTCCCCCACACCCCAAGAAATTTCCCTGAAGTAATTTGCCAACACGTCTTGAAAAAAAATAAGTCATAGACATGATGGCTACTGCCAATGCCAATGTTGAATACTGTACCAGGCTCCATTGGAATCCTGATAACCCACTCTTCTGTACATGGAAACTACATGGTTCCAATTTCAATGTGTGGGGTGCTCAACGACAGTGCGACTGTTTGTCTGCAAATATAGGTGTGGCTGATGCGATAACCATGCTCTCCATGAAAGAACATAATGCACAAAACGGCGATTTTGACTATCACATCGCCAAGCCTTGGTGAAAGAGCGTACTGCTGATGGTCCACAAACATATGTTGCGTGTTTTACAATCCAATGAATCATGAAGCGCAACCGACCAATTGATACCATTTTCACCAAGGAGGACACCTCCTCCGAATCCTGGTGTCCCCAGTCTTTTCGGCTTGCACCACGTTCTTAACCCTGTAAACCCCCCCCATTTAGAATGACCCGGTCGTTAAATTCGGGCAGCACGGTGCAAAATTTCCCGGGGGTCGTTGTAATTGGGGCATGTGTCTCACTCTTTGCCTGGGGTTTGGGTGTGAGAAGGGGTCGGTTTATTTCGTTGGCATGCTCCGGGAAACACGGGGGGTCGTTGTATACGGGGGGGTCGTTCTAGTGGGGAGGGTCGTTCTAAACGGGGGGGGGGGGGAGGTTAGGAGATCTGCGGCCACTGAAAAATCAATCCACACTCACAAACTTTCAAGTCATGAGACTCAACACAAATGGTTTATTGACAAAAGTAAATGCACAAAATACCAAATCCTTGTGATGTAGCAAGTTTTTCACTAATCATTACACTTGATTTTGTTGGACTCAAGCAGCCACACCCAAATGGAGAGTCAGAATTTAAGACATTTTGGCACCACTTTGATCAGTGGTCCTTTGGGTTCATTACAAACTATTTTTTTTTGCAGGGAGACGAGGTGCAATCATTGCAGTCAGTCACCAGTGAAACATAATCACCTCTTTTTCACTGGAGCCACGTATTATTTGTGCTAACATTGAAGGGCAATACGGCCCGAACATTCTTGCACATTTCTCTCATATGCCTTCCGAACGCATTCCTCAATGGAAAAAGACTTCCATCATTTCCCCGATTTTTCGATCAGAGGAAGTTCCTTTACCCGCGGCTCACCACTCAATCACGTTTCCTGCGCATGATGCGGCGCAGCTTGCATCTTCACTTCAGAATATGGTATAGTGGCCATTGGAGGGGGCCGAACGCTGCACGATTCCACATCAATTCCGCATGTACAACAGTGTGTGCGGGGTTGCAGGCGCCGGTTTAACCCTAATGGAATCAGGCGGTTTTTCGGATTTGCAAACATTATTTCGATTGACAGGGTTGGCGAAATATGGTCAGTAACCCTAACCCTATACCCTCTGATAATGGGGTAAATCCTAGCCAGATATGTGGAATAGGGCCCAGTGGCTGTTGGATCGGCCCCTCCAACTTCGCGCCCCTCCAATGGCCTCAGTACCCACAAGATCTAGATGTGGTTGAAGCACGTGCAACAAAAGGATAGGTATTGGCTAGGGTGAAGCTGACCCATGCATGGAACAAAGTGTATGGATTGGTGACTGATGACTCACCACCACAAGGTTTCACGTATGGCTATAACATCTTAGACGGCTGAACTCCAACCCCGATTTTAAACCCAAGAATGCAAAAAGCGGAAATTTTCAAAAGTGGTGTAGAAATGGGTATTTGATCATAGAGAAAATAGGGCAACATATGATATGAGGATGAAGGCTATGCAAATGTATGAATGGTTCGGAAAAATGGATTGCAGGTATGTAGCTAATGCAGGAGCATAACGAAGGCAGAGGTAGAAATTAAGGGAGGTGGGCACAGTACAGAAGCGCATCAGTTAGCACATTACACCCCAAAACCCCCAAGTAACAAAGTTAACTTGACCTGTTACTGTGTGAAAGGAGAGCGACAACAAAATCAAATCCCTCAATGTGGAAGAACTGTATTGCTTGTACTGCATTGTACTACATTGTATACGCATTTGCACGTTCATCGTCCACATATCGGTACAGAAAAATTTGTGTAGTTTTTTTTAGAAAAGGAAATGTCTGCCGAAATTTCGGAAGACCTCAGTCTTGTCGAAATTTCGAAAGGCACCTCATTCGTTGAAGTAAACACAGAACACACACGGTCTTCCGAAATTTCGGAATCCCAACTGTCTTCCGAAATTTCGGAAGGCAGATAAATCCCAAACCTTCTGCCGAAATTTCGTAAAACATTACGTTTACCAAAACAAACAAACAATTTCTGTCACAAAATTTCTGCAGACAACCGAAATACCAAAATTTCAGATAGCAATTCCTCCACCGAAATTTCGGAAGAATTACCTTCATTGCTTCACCCGAAGTAATTCAAGTTGCACACATCCCACTGAACAGTACTCAACAAATATGTGACTGCTACAATTGCTGAATGAATTCGAAAAAAATTTCAGATGTCAGGTACATGTCCTATGTTAACGCTGTACGGAACCTCGCCCCACAGTGATTTCTATCCACATGAATGAATTCATTTACGGGTCACGATCTCGTATGTTCACTTCGGAGCTTCATTCAGGGACATGAGTGGATCACCGGCATTGACATGTTGCATGATGCGGCTGCCGGTGGTGTCAGTTCCACATTTGTGCTGTTCTGTCTCCAAATGCGTGCTGAAAAAAGTACATGCCCATCCTGGAACAAATTTCTGGCTGATGTCGGTGTGGCACCAAGGAAGAGGTGGATTACAATTTTTGCCAAAGAGGTGAAGTGTATCTGGCGTTCCATGTCTGCTCGTGTTGTCCCATACCGGCAACTGCAACCAGAACAACTGTTCATCTCGGCCACGCGCGCACAGCAGCGTGTGTGGAAGAACTATGGAATTGTCGCCCCACAGGAAGTGTCTCTGTATGAACGAGTTGCGAACAAGGCGCAACAACTCTGGGATCGCATTGATGGTAAGAGCACCTGCATGTGGCTTGACAATGTCTACATCAAACATTTTGTGTTGAATCCCTTCTACTCAGACCGCTCACACAATGCAACTGCTACATGTCTCCTTCGTACCGTAAGGTTGAACAACTTTCCAGGCCACAGGACACTGCGAGAAATGCGTCTGGCAATACCAGCTTTGGCATTTAAAATCAAAGAGTCTTTTCAGGCATTGAAAGATTCCATTGCAACTGCTCTGACAGCCGATAGAAGTTGTATTCGCATTCCTCTGGACATTGTTCGTGACGTTGTTCAACGACAGGTGTGGCATCCTTTTCAAATCTGTGGGACAAGATGTGGTTGTACTGCAGATTTGTTGGATGTACTAGGCATGGTCTCAGAGGTGCAGCGCCATACCGGGAAAACAATGCCATTGCTGATCGACATGAAGGTACACAATGCTTTAGTGAGATTTCTGTATGGGAAGGATTATCTGCATTTTAACTTCAGGCATTTTCTGCAGCATATACCAATCGTGTACGGGGTGTGGCACCCGTACAAGTACTGTCTAACAGTGACATACAAGAAATTTCTGCCTGTAATTGCAGTCCTCTTGGACCGGGAACTGAATGCAACGCAAGATGTACCAGCTAACCGACGCGTTCAATTCATGGAGAAGGTGTTTGCAGGCTTGCTGCTTGCCTGGCCCTACGTTAAAGATCTTGTGAACAACATTGTACAGCGCATTAGAGCTATTGCCCACCCCACCGCCCGGGACCGGATGACTCTGCAAAGGGTCACAGCAGTACAAAGGCTCATGTCATCATATGCACCGGCACTGTTCGTTATTGGCCACCTCGTACGCAAGTGCACATGGGAGGGACGCGAACTTGGGTCTGCACGACACGCTCGTGAATCTCTGTTTTACTGTTTTATACTTCTGACCAGCATAAGTGGCGGAGATGCACGGAAAGTGGAATACATTCAGAGTGTTGCACAGGGTCTCCTGTGTTCACATCCATGGTACTGGAGAACATGCGCAGTCATTCACAATGAGGAATCGAACGAAAGCAAATTGAGTCGCTTAGGTGCAGCATGGCGAAAACATCCAAACGTTAACTCCCTACAGGGCACATCTGACCTGTTCATAACGATACCCACACCACGAGAGTGGAGCACACACGCCCGCGAGACCGTCCCCCCCCATTTTGTTTTATTCATGCGTATTTCTGTCCGACGATTTTTGAGCAATGCCGCAAACGTTACCACACCCTTTCTTGAATACAAGTCAGGCAAAACGATTAAACCGGAGGCCCAATGGAACATCGACTGGTGTGCGCCCCCCTCATTGAGTTGTAATACACAAAACCTAACCAAACTACTTTATCACGGTCTGTATCTGATAACCCGCAGCACAGCTGGACGTCTGGAACACGCTCTGCTACAGGAACATGGGATTGGACGTAAACCCAGGGGGGAGGTGGTGTTGGACGAGCTTGAGTATCGACGCATCCAGATGCACTGGCGAAATACGAGAGATACACAAAGAAAGAACAGTGTTGGCCGTGCAATGGCCGCAGAAACATGAAGTAATGCGGCACGCGCCAGAAACGACCAACCAAACACCACACATTCTGCTGATCATGCAAGGGGGAAAAAAACAGTTGCCACCCGGAACGAGCAATCACGAGCCGAACGACAGCGAACAGGGATTCGAACACAGGCGAGAGTGGACATGCGGCCACAGAACACACGTCGCGCAATCAAGGAAGAATATGTGGATGCAGTGCCTGACGATGAGATTCCAGTAAGCAATGAACCTTTCGTGTTACATGCGAGAGATGATGAAGATTTCGAGTAATCTCTTCCGAAATTTCGGAAGAGATTCGTGCATTTCGCATGCACTTGTGATCGATTCTAAAATGGACATGTCAGCGCTGAACGTTTTGTGTTGCATGCACCTGATAACGACGGTTGTCTGATTGTTTAATGTCTGACGAAATTTCGGAAGAGATTACGCAACGTCACCAAACACACATGTGGTGTATCTCCCTCGCAGACAGTAAACCATGTGTCCCCAATTGTAAATATTGTGAAACGCTCCCACAACCAAATGAATGGTGAAACCCCTAACCGCACATTTAACCACGATGCAGCCCAGTACCTGATGAGTCTGCCCGGATGCTACATTCCTGCGCTACCATAATGCATGGTGAATTCGCTTGAACGAAATGACCCCGATGTGTCCTGCACTCTGCGTTCATTGATGCCCATTGCGCAATTTGAAGGGACTGCATCATGAAGCACAACCGGGTAAAATAGTGATTGTGTTTCGGAAACATGCAACGGTGGTCTTCCGAAATTTCGGAAACAACGTCTTTACAGGTTCTCGCATCATTGTCCCCCCTGTACACGCGTCTTTGTAAACGTAGGTATGAAGTTCCGATGCCACATGCTTGTACCGCTGATAACAGTTCTACTGAGGAAAGCGTTGTGGTAATTTCTAGGGAACGGAAGGCCGATAAATGAATCGTTATCACCAGCAACGTCCGGGAGCGGATTGCTAGTGCACACATGCAATCGTTTGTTGAAAGCATTTCAGAACAATCTGTCGCCTACGGTTTGCAGCGTTTCTTTTTTTCCAGCGTTACAGATGTAGACCTTCAAAAATACGGAGGACGCCCTTTCTGCCATCTGGAATTTCCTGAAGCCATGTCTTCGGAAATTTAGGAAGAGAATTTTCATACATTGGTGTCCTCTATTTTCGGTAAGACAAAGGTTACGAGCATTTCACATTCTTTCAATCCCGCATAACATATGTGCCGCAATGAGACACAAGGGTCATGTATGTGCGTACCCAAAAAGGGTACCGGAATCGACACAAGATTCACCTGTTTTGGACTGCAGTTCGCTAATTTTCGTTATTTCAACACCAAATACCATTTTAGGTTCATTTTCAACCGTTTTTCCGACGTATGAAACCATTTCAACCTCCGCGTCAGAAGGGTTCTAAGGACCACGATACGAAGGACCAAAGCACCAAAGAACAAGAAGCTGTTCATGAGGAAATTGAGAAGGACGTGGTTTCTGCAGCTGTTCCAGATACTGTGCAACATAAGGAAGGTTCCGAGTCCGCAGATGCTCCAGCCTCGGATGTCGAAGACAGCGGACTGACGCAAGAACCAATCGCTAAGAAACAGAAGGTAGTTGGCGAACCAGATATATGTGTGCTATGTCCATGCGAGTGCTGTGGCTGTTCCAATCTACATGTTCCTGCTGCCTTCTCTGCAGAAGTGTCGTACGAATACGTGAACCCGGACACGGTGACCATCCAGCAGTACACTGATTTCGTGCAGGAGGTGCACAAATCGAAACTGCAGTTCGACAACGATGATGGTATACCAGCACACGGACAAACACGTGTCGTTGATCCTGTGAAGACTGAGCTGGTGAAGTCCAACATCCTTGCAGCAACGCCCCCCGATGACCATCGTATTGATGTACTTACGTTTCCCTTTGGTGTGTTCTCCTACCACGTGCCTGTGCAAGCATAGCACTTTATACTTACCTTGTTGTCTGTCTCATCAGCTGGCAAGATACTCACACTGGGTGGGCAGCATGCAGTCGCTGCCTGCGAGCAACTTGAAAAGGATCTACAGACGAAGCATCTGAAGCCGAAGCCGTGGATGGTCCGTTTCACAGAGACAAGACTGCGCGCCGACACCCCCCTTGCTGTGAGAGAGATTCTAGCAGGACACCACAATAGTATCCAACATGGTGGTACTTCGCACACCATTTTGCAACGGTGCAAGATTCTTGCGCGAGAGTTCACAAGACTTCCTAAATCCTCACTGTCAGAGATCACCGACCTCATGCTTGCCAAGGCTGGGCACACGGCCCAAGCAGGAACGCGGGTATGACGCGTTCAGGCACAGACGGCCACACATTGTCTTAAATCGCCTACTGCAACATATTTTCATACATTCAAACATGGTGAAATCTTGGATAACCGTTGCGAAAGTCGTCCGCGTTGGAGGAACGGAGATGGCTGCCGCTATTGCGTCCATGTATCCGCCCAATGAGGAGCATCCGGTGTTTTACCATTTCAAATGTGTTGAGGGCATCAATTCATTGCATATGAAAAGTGTGATTGCCTACCTGAAGGTGTGCACGGCCTATGTCGCTGGCGAAATTTCGGAAGACTTGCTTGTGATTGTTTCACCTATTTCAACAGGGCGAAAAGCCGACCCCGACAGGATTGCGAAGGGTGTGCAAGAATCTGAAGGCGCAGAGACTGTATCAGTATCATATGCTGAACCCTGAGAATCCCTACGTCCACAATGACAGAAGTATAATTTGCGCCTTCGACACTGAAATTTTTTGCACCTCTTTATTTTTCACACATTCTCACATTTTCCTGCACTGTACAGGGAATCCGGGTGAATGGGAGCGGATCCTCAGGATTTTGAAGAAAGCCAAGCGATCCAGCGACATCGCCATCCGTCCTGGTCCGACGTGGGTTCCTACTGAGGAAAATCCTTGTCCGCCGTGGAGTGTTGTGAAGAAGGCAAATCTTTGGCTTGATGAGGAATGGGAAGCGTTACGGACACAGTTGGGACAACCTATGATTACTCCTGAGGTAATGCCACACTTGGAAAAGCCAAATCATAACCAATGCGGTTGCCTGCCGAAATTTCGGAAGACAATTTGTCTACCGAAATTTTGGCAGACAATTTTGCCGCCGAAATTTTACGGGACTAATTGTCTTCCGAAATTTCGGTACGCAAATTGTGTACCCTAATTTCGTTACAACTGATGTTATTCGCTCTCCACTTTCGATATCAAGTAGAAGATGAGACATCGTCAAATATTGCTGTCACATTGTTACGTTACAGGTTCTGGTTGGAGACGACAAACACCCGACCAAAATCACATGTGGCGAAGGATCACAGGGCGAAGGTATCATTTATCTTGTGGATGGTACCCCTGGTGCACCGATTCCCCCTGAGGTTGCGACTTTGAACTTCGATGTGGTATTCGTTGAAGTCCCGAACCACATTGGTGGGTTTCACCATTTGATCAGCAAAGCACTTTGCGATGGCACCACCGTTGTGATCCATGGTTCCGAGTCAGATGCAACCAGCTATGGTTCCCAATTGAAGGCTGCCTGCGATGTTGAGAGTCTTCATGTGCTCCGACTGGCAGTGTACAACACTGGAATGTTCACCCTGCACTACAGCATGCACGCCACGACGATGCTCATCCTCGCCCACAAACTGCCACGGGTGTGTTGGCGTAGAATGTACTGCTCCTTCACATAAAACCTTATTCTTCCGTTACTTATCCATCTTCCTCAGTATACCCTGCCCAGATATGTCACTTTCTGTGACACTGTGACGTCAGATCTGCCGCTCGAAATTGCGGGAACGGTTATCAACGCATATGGGGCCGAGAAAAGTCCTGTCATGTGGGCGCTTGTGGTTTCCGATAAGCCCAGACTGACGGCAGATTTGCGCGTGCGGCTTCATACTCCGGTGAGTATTGTACATTTGGGGCTGAATTCTGCAACTACGAACACTCTGGAGGCGGAGATTACAACCAATCTGGTGGAGTGTGACAATCAGGATCGGCCTCCTTGGACACTGATCGGCCAGAGGTTGCTGAATGGTGAGCCTTTGTATCCTCCGGAAGGGGTCGATGAATCGTCTTCTGAGGAGAGTGAAGAAGAAGGTGTGGCTGACTGAATATACTGCATGACCCCGGCATTCATCTAATCAATACCGGACACAGTGCTACTTCTTTTCAACATTTGTTATCATCTATTATCTTCCGAAATTTCGGAAGACACTATCGCTACCAAATTCTGGGATTTGTCTATTTAACATGTTACAGAGGAGCAACCTATTCGGGCCACTTCGGCTCCTAAGAAAGCTGGCAAGGAACCTACCGCCAAGGAGAAGGCAGCATCTGAGCGGCAGCAGAAGGCCGTCGCAAAGGAGGCCGCCAAGAAGGAGAAGGAGTCCGTTACCAAGGCGAAAGCGGAGGCCGCGGAGAAAAAGAAGCAGGAGGCCGACGCCAAGAAAGCTGCTGCTGCAGAGGCTAAAACAGAAGAAAGAAGTATGCTGCACTGCGTGTCTGCATGTTGCCGGCCTCCCTGCGTATACAATACTGTGACGTTCGGAGTTGGTGTTGCATCATGCCCCTCGCTATTGCCAGGCTGAAAAGAAGAGTAAATCTGGAGCAAAGTCGTTCGCTGCATTTCAAAGCCAGTTGGCCCGCAAGAACTGATGGTTCTAGCTGTGGTATGCTGCATTCTCGATATTTATGTTCGCATCTGCTTGCCACATTTTTCCCTTCGCTTTCTCTCTTTGCAGGTTGTCGGTCACTAGTTGCGTTATTGGTTATCTGGATTGTGCAATGGTTGTGATTGGGATCTATACAACCTTCTTTTTTCGTGTCGGATTAATACGTCCAGTTCTTTGGTCAAGAATGTGGACTACATCAGCCTTTTGAAATTTTGTTGTTGAATGCACTTCTCTGTTGCAGTTGTTCCTGGTGCACCTCTTTTTTTCATATATATTGGCTGTGCAGCCTTCTGCTGTCATACCACTGCATATGTTCCAGGTGACCTATGTTGTCAGGTACTGTGTATTCGGCTACTGCAGTACACGTCGTTTCGTGCATTGCGGTATGTTTGCTATCGAGAAGTGTATATGTCACTTTGGGTTTGCAGAATGGTCTGTGTGGTTTGGTATATATCAATTTTTGTCCCGTCTATTTCTTCATCACTTACTTTGACCTGTCTTGGACGGGCCGGGGTGCTTCTGCGCTACATTTGTGACAGAGTAATCTTCCACGACTTTTTGATTTTTCACTGCCTTGTTTTGCGTTGCTCGTATTCTCTGTTTGTCACTTTGTATTTATGCTATTCGTTGCATACAACATGCGTTTCTTCATTTTTTAGGGTAGTGGGTCACGTATGACGTTTTATTTTATTGCTACCAGTGCATCATGTATTGTTTTAGTGGCTTCGGATGTAATGGTGTCCATGGCCAATATTTTACCAGATGAAAAGCTTCTGAAATTTCGGCAAACGATTTAATTTCGGATATTGTGGTAAGTACGATTACAGAGATTGCTCGATTAATGTCATTCATATCTCATCCGATATTTCGACGTACTGGATGTCTGCCGAAATTTCGGCAGACGAGTTGTCTTCCGAAATTTCGGCAAGTCTTGTTTTTTCAGATCGTAGAAGGTATTTCGATTAGGGCAGTTCATATTCCACATCATGCATTTCTGTTCATCTCTTGGTAACCTCTGGTGTTTATGAAACAAGTGTTTGTGTGATTTTTTTGCAGAGGGGACGTTCATAGACCATTTCTGTTTACATTTTCCCAAATGGTTGTTTCGTGTGTTGGCAATGCATTTCGCCTGATGAGATGGGTTTTCGCTGGGTAGGTTTTTATTTCAAAATTTTTTGGTTTGAAATACCATTTTGAAACGTGTTTTTTCCAAGTGTTTTCTTCTAGAGAAATTAAAATTTGTAGGTAGGGGTTCAGCCGTCTAAGAACATTGAAGCCAGGCCAAGTCATATCGTTTGAAAAGACGGGTGAGGATCCACCTACCCCTTTCCTTGCGCAGCAGTATATTCCGTGTTTATGCAGCATATCTTGCCAGTGGTAATCATGCATGTGCAGCCTCCTAGAATTGGCAGAACCTCATCTACGTGGAAGTGCCCAAGGCAGTTTTTATTTGATGCTGAACTGAAACTCTTGCAGCTTCTTTACATTCCTCTTTACATTCTATTGACTTGCAGGCACTGATACATGGGAAAATGGGCACAAGTTAATAAAAAAACATGCGGAAAACATGCTATTCAGTGTGAAAAAACCATGCCCAATGCACAAGCCACTTTGCTTGGTTTGCTATTTTCTTTCACGTACCATATCAAGTACCCGGGTAAGCCTTCTATTGCTGTAGTGGCTTTGGATTCAATCTCGGGACACACACGGCAGTGTATACCATGTTGGTGAAATTGTTTGAACAAGAAATGGATGACAAGATTGGGTTTGAGCAACTGTCCAGCTCAAAGGGTCAACTACATGAAAAGAATGAACTCCAATTCTCCACAGCAGTGTGGAAAACAATCTGACACGCTCATGTAGCAGATGCAAAGCCAAACCAAAATGGCTTGGTAGCGTGATAAACAGGGAAAAATTGTTCATGATCTGGTGGTGCAAGGGGCCTTATTTTCAGTGCACATCGGAATGAAATATGCCAAGACAAGCATATTTCAGTACACTGCGTCATTGAGTACCTTAACAAGCTTTTCTTGCTGCAACCCTTGTTGCACGGTGCACCACTTTTGATCAAAGATCTTATGCGAGCAATTGTTTTACAAGCAATGGACAAACGTAATCCCTCATTCCCTCCCAGAGAGGGTGGATTTGCGGTGCGTGTCTCTCAACAAATCGCAAAAAAAAAAGAAATGGCTCACGACGAGCATAATGCTTCCGTTTAAAGGTTTCTTTTCTCATGTCACCCCAACAGAACAGGTCGGGTGCATGAAGGATAGGTATATAAACGACCACATCAGGGGTGCATAGCTCGTGGGACTACGGGGAGGTGGAAGTCATTTTGGTTCTTGATTATAGTAATGCCTTCCCAACACTTGCTCACAACTACTATATTAGAAGTTTGCTTTTATTTTTGAATGTACCACAGCATTTTTTGTATCAATTTTATAATTGACTCTTTGAAATTTGCCTATCCCTTCTGTGCTAGGAACTCTATTGTTTACCGTGTCAAGGCATTGGGGAAGGAGACCCACTCTCCCCTCTTCTCTTCTCTTTTGCAGCCCCATGTACAATTTTTGGCATTACATGCTCTCCTCCTGATGGAAATGCCTTGCCCGCACTGCACCCGCAGTGCGCCCGCAGTGCAAAGTTTTGTTTGTCGGCAAATACTCAAATCGTAAGAACAACGGATTTCACACATCTCAGAATCAGATTGTTATGTTGCGTTGCTGTCTCCGCATGCTTGATGTTTCCTCCCTCCTTCTCCTTTGGGTGGTCTTTGATACATGTGCCCGCAAAGCACCCGTAGTGCGCCCGCAGTGCGCCCGCAGTGCAAAGTTTGGCCCGATAGATGTGTTCACTTGTATGTTGACGATATGATTTTCACTTTCGCCCACCCTCTTCTTTAGCTACAGAGACCTACTAGGTGATGACGTTGATATGGGATTTTCACAATTTCCTTGCTTGGCTGCCCCGTAGGCGAGACCCCCGTTTCTTACTTCCCCCCTTGAAGCTCCTCTTCCTAATCTCACTCAACGACCGATGCTCACCCCTGAAAGTACTGAATGCGGACAGGGTGCCCCATTCCCTCGCAATCCCCCACATGTGGCCCACCCAAAGGTGGGACCACAGGGTCACCACAAACCCACAAGCTTTGTGGGCACTCCGCATCTCGGACAAAGCACCTTTCAACACATTTCAATCGCAAAGGTCCAACCTCCCCTCCTTCCACACAAGGTCACAGGTCAGTGCAAATTTTTCTCCCCACAAACGCCATCAAGCAGTCCATGTCATTGTAACCCCCCTCACTTGCACCGGGACTTGTAAAAGATTGTCCCCCTCCAAGTAGTCGGCAATGCAATCCCACCCTTGCCCTTTCACCCATGCCCCCGTGGCAGTTTGCTCCAATCGCAGGACCTTCTTTCCCACCTTCTCTTGCTCACAATCGGCCGTTTGGGCAACTTGACAACAAAGAAGGACAAAGGATGTCGCAATAACAATGACAAGGAATACATGTGGGGACGCAAAGGCTCGAGTATGAGTGTGGTTGCCTGTGCAGAGCGGATTAGATGGGGATGGGTTCCCTTCTATGGCCTGGGCACAAGGGGAGTGGACAGGAGGTCTCGGAAATGAGATTCGGGTTGGCAAGTGGCAACTGTGGGTCAGAGGGGGTAGGAGCCCACCACCACAATCAAGAATTGGAACAATCTGTTATGCACATCCTGGCGCAAATGAATCAGTGTTTTGACTTAGTAATGCAATTGAAACAGTTGGGGGTGAAGGGGGCGGGGGGACCCCATGAACCAATAGGATGCCTGCTTTTGAATGGACCCCCCCCCCCCACAACGCCTCCCTCAGGATTTGGTGCTCAAGGCGCCGAGAGCCATCGCCATTGCAATGAGCAAGTGTCAAGCGAGGAGCCCCCCCCCCCCCCGCAACAGTTTACATTGAAGGCAATCAACCCCTAGTGTGGGCAAACCCTGGGCCAAAAAACCATCCCAGTGATGCGCACTCCACGCGGCCCTCTTGATTGAACACAAGTTGCCCAAACGCACCCAAACAATGAAGATGGTTTCCCCCGCAAAGCCAGCACACATGTGCCAAAGGGTCCTTACATTTGAAATTGCGACACCCTGAGAGGGCAACTTGCGCCTTGGTGTCAGCTATGATTACACAAACAACGGGAGTTGCAAACCCTCCCTCATTCAAAACTTGCATCTCATTCACAGCCAACACATCAAGGTTCAAATTTTCTTGGTGGGCAAGGTCGCGAAGAATTTGGGTGGTCTCTGAGCCCTGGAGTAGCACCCATGAACCCAAAGGTAGACGGCTCCCCAACTCCCCTACCGCAAAGTGCTCAAAGGAACGTTGCCAAAGTTTGGTGCCATCAATGGGAATTCCCACCACAACTTGGTTCCCTTGTGTTACCGGGGGGTTATTCTGCCACATAAGCTGCAGCTTCTCCTTCAGATTCACCCTAGACCTAATCAAATCACTACCGCCAGGAGTATGCAAAACAAAATCAATGGGGTGGGGAGCTCCCAAGGTCTTTCGCACGGACACGATTTCTGACCAAGGGCAATACCAAGTGGATGTTGACCGTCTGTACTGCAGCCGCCGCACACTTTGCCCCTCCTTCCTCGATTCCCACAACACTGCCATGGCATTCAACTCCAAATCGAGTTGATGATCAGTGGGGACATCCGTGTACACGTCCACCACATTCGTAACCCCACTCCGCATTCTTACATGCCAATCCACCCCCATAATATCTTGCACAGCACGTTGCAGGCTGCTGATACGTTCACCACGGCCTTTGCGATTGCCCAGTGCCAGGTGGTGGAACTGCCAGGGATGCAGTGGCAGTATATAGAAAGAAAACGTGGGACGCATGTGGCACAAGCGTGTTGCACTGCGGGTAAGAGACGTAATTGCCGCGCTTTTACGTGCGTAAATGAGCCTGTTTGCGCCGACCCTACTTTCTGGCCTAGCGCAAAAAGGGCCTTTTACGCACGCAAAAGGGTGGGTGTTTTTGCGTTCTCGCTCGAAAAACAGCCGACGCACAAAACGTGCAATTTGCGCACGCAAAAGGGTGTTTTTGCGACCCAGGTGCAAAGTGTGCAAGCGCGCAAAGGGTGCCTTTTACATACGCAAGAATGGGGTATAGTAAGTAATTGCAATGCCATGGCACCGTGTGGGTTAGAGGTATGCATGCTACACTCGCACACGTGACGCCCCTGGTTCAAACCCAATTGCCTCAAAAATGCAAACATGTGTGTAGGCCATTGAATAATCCTGCAAAGAAGCTGAAAAGGTTGAAGGTAAATGAAAAATTCAACTTGAAGAACCGCCACCACACGGAGAGGTGCTGACGACAGGCAGACAACAAAAAATCCACCGTGACCCTCACTTTTTAAATGAATGACACATTGACAATAAATGAATGACAACAACACAATTCCACCCAGGCCCTCAGCCAACAAACGGGTGGCAGCAGCGTATCACAGACCCAAGAAATTTGCAGCCCCCGCCCCCAGCTACTGTGTTCTTCGTTAACGGTATCCAGCAACATTCTCGTTAACAGCAGTTCATAGTTGGACCTGAGCTGGCAACGCGCTCAGGAGTCCCACCCCCCCTTCCGTTTGGCCGTCGTGTGCTATTAGTTTTCTGCGATCTACGATCATATGCCTACATTCATTCATTGACAAAAATATGCTTCAGTGAGGATGTAGTGTGTGCCATTCATGAGGAAGGAATTCTCCACAATATCAATTATTTTGGGGTAGCTGTTGGTAACATCACAGCGGATGAAGTGTTTGCAAAACCATGGGCCTCAGCCAAGTGGCGTGCATGCATGGTAGCCAACATGCATTTGTCTTTGTTGGAACATGTACCACTCTTTAAAAACTTGGATTTTGCCCACAAATTTTGCTTACAGCAAGGTCCTATTTCCGTGCATATCAGTTTTTGGCCACATAAACACCATCGCAAGTATGGCTTTAAGACTTGACTCATGGCTTTAAGACTTGACTCCTGGGGTGTCACCTTGCGCCAGCTTTTCAAATCCCTTGGGGTATGCATCTGCGCCTGCCCTACACATGGCTCCATGCACACTTTGCAAGCTCAGCAGTGACTTACTTAACGAGGCCCTACATTTTCACGGCCTTAGAGGTGCAAGCATTTTCACACTGGCTCCAAATGATTCAGGCCATCTTCACTGTCAGTTGGGACTGGCCCGTACGACATCCCTCTCACATCTTGGTTGGTCTCTGAAAGCGTACTCCAAAGCTAGAAGGTATTTCTCTGTCAAGCTACCTGATTATATCGATGTTAAACGCTTGCTGGTCATGGCCAATCCTTTGCCATCCCCTACTAAATCATGCCATGAAGCCACAAATGCTTTTGCTGCACTGAGTTGTTCACAGTGGCGTCAATGCACAGCTTCAAGGTCGGAAGCAGAGTGAGGCATGTCGACACGGGCGTTAGGTGTATGACCACACTAGCCACCGGTGAAGGAGCTTTTACACTGCAGCAGCCGAAACCCATGGGCAGGTGAAAAATTCATTTGCGGGGGGGGGGGGGGGTTCACTGGAGGCCCCCATCATAGCGCGTGTGTGTGTGTGTGGAAAAGGGGTTCCCGTGACTGAGCAGAATTACACGGGCGGGGGTATTCCGCCTTTCAAATTGGTGATGAGATCACCCTAGGACAGGCCCAGATTACGATCGTAATTTTTCGTAATTTTCGTAATTTTTGTAATTTTCGTAATTTGCGTAATTTTCGGCGATTTTTTTATCGCTTTTGGCGCTGTGTTGTACGGTACATCTCTCCTCTCCACCTCACTGTCACTGTGCCCCCTCCCCCTTTCCCCTTCCCTATCCCCTTTGCCCCTTCCCCATTGCCTTCCCTGCCCACAACTCCTTTGTTGCGTGTGCATGCGTGGCTGTGATGTTTATGTGGCAAGCAATTTTTTTTCCTTTTCGCTCTTTGTCTCCATGGGCAAAAAGAAGGGAACGCTATCCTCTGCCAAAAAAAAAAGGACACTGGCCTCTGGACCCCCCTGACTTCTAGCCTTTGGACCCCCCCCATGTTGCTGATTTTTGCCATGTGGACCCCCCTGTTTGTGCCCCAACTTTGCAAGTATTTGATCCCAAGCAATTGCCACTCCGGGATACAACGTGGGAGAAAAATAAGGAGATCTTTGGTTTCTCCGACACAATGCGGGCTGATTGGGACCTCTATGTCAACATGGACAGCCATAAGGCCAAGCAAGTTGAGGATCCAATGCAGTTTTGTCAGCCGTGTCAGGTCCACTGTCGGAACTGTTGGTGGCACTGCTTGGGATGCCAGTGACCAGCGCGGATGTGGAGCGCTCATTCAGCCTTGCTGGTTTACTGGATGACCCGAATCGGGGCAACGCGCGCCCTGATTTGTGTCGCTGTGCCGTGGCACTCTTCGTGAACGGCTCGACTTCCACCTCTTCCCTCGTCCTCCACCTCTTCCCTCATCTTCCACCTCTTCCCTCGTCTTCCCAAACCCTTGAGTGCCGGGGTCCCTCTTCTTCCTCTACAAGGCCTCCCCTACATGCAAACATCCTCTTCCCCGGATCGTGTTCTTGGATCCAAACCATGCGTAGGGGGAGGAAGCGGCCGTGGGCGGCCGGTTTTCGATGCCGCGGACCAGGAGTGGAGGGTCCCCTTTTTTTTGGTCCACATGCTCACTTCTCTAAGCCACCGCGTCCCTACATACACAACAATCATTGAGATATGCACGTCCCTTGCCCCTATTGCCAATTTTTAGGCTTGAAAATAAGTGAAAACATGGGACGGTAGGGTAGTGAATGCTCCCGAAGCATCGTAACGAAATCGTAAAAAAACGCCGTAAAATCGTAAAAAAAATGCCGTAAAATCGTAATAAAAAAAATCGTAATCTGGGCCTGTCCTAGGATCACCCCGAAGAGAGGTTGTTAGATCAAGCGCATGCGCGAGCATTGTATACCCACTTTTTTTTGGGTCGTTCGCGTAGCATACCCCAATCTATGGTTTCTAACGTCTAACCCCTTGTAAAATCATCATTTTAGGACCAAAAATGATCCCCCAATGGTTTTTTGGATTTTGACCCCCGTACCCCCCCCGCACCTAGGTACCCCTTTTTTAGGGGGGGGTCAAAAGTTCTTTGCGTATTGTGGCCGCTGTGTGTGTATTTGGACCTGGGACCTGAAGAACTTTTGTCTTCTTGTATATGGACCCCCTAACCCATGGCGGGGGTCCCGGGTCCCAAATCCAGGTACCTCCAGTCGCCCCCCCCCCCCCCCCATATGGCCAAAGGAGCGGTCACTCGGGTGGTGTGCCCTCCGGGCCCCCCCGTTTACGAGGACAGTTGCACCGCCGCCCGGACCTCTGGCCCGGGTGGACCCCGGGGCAGGGAAGCGCTCGGTGCGCCCCGGGGCCCCTCCAACCGCCCGCCCCGTCACCGTGGGAGGCTGGTCCAGCCTAGAGCAGCACCACCCGTGCCAGTGCAATCAGGGAGTGCGGACCGCCCCCAGTCGTGTGTGGAGCATGGCCACCCCCTGCCATCGGCAGTAGTGGGCGACCAGCGGCATGTCGGTAGACCTGGAGGTGGCGTGTCCAGGCCGACAACTCCCCCGGTGGGCTCAGTGTCAGGCTCCTCCAGCCTCCCCACCGGGGCCTGGAGCACCAGGCGACACACTTCCCCAGGCAGCACGCGCGCCCCACACACACAGGCACGGCGGCATCTCCCTCCTGCGTGTGCCACCGCGGGGTACGGGGGCGGTCATCAGTCCGGTAGGCCTTGAGACCGGACAACCGTGAACCCGCCGGACCAGTTGTGACGCGCAGGGAAGGGCGATGTCCGTGGTCCCGGAGGTTCGGATGAGGCCTTGACCCAACCCAACCCAACCCAACCCCCCCATATGGCCCCTTGCTAGTGAGGATTGGGCCGTTTTCACGCTCGATAGGCTTTAGTGGCACGTGAAAGTTTTTTGAAATTCAATTTTCATGAAACCCTTCAGTTGCCCCTAGGATGGGTTTGGGTGATCATTTGGTGACAATACGGGTATTTGAGCACCCATGGGGACCCACGTAGTGGCCGCTAGGCCTATGTAGCCCGTGCCATGGGCCCTCCGAAAACCTCAAAATTGCTGTTCGACTTTTTCCGAAACCCCTCTGTTGCTCCTAGGATGGGTTTGGGTGATCATTTGGTGACAATACGGGTACTTGAGCACCCATGGGGACCCACGTAGTGGCCACTGGGCCCAGCTACCCCGAGCCATGGGCCCCCCAAAAGCTTCAAAGTTGTTGTTTCTAGGTGGTTCAATGGCATTTGGTGTGTGCACGAACTGCTTAAGCCACCCTCTACAGGTCAAAAATGGAAAATTTTGCAGTTTTTTTTGTTATGTTGTGACCACTTACAATGATGAAATATGCCATGTAAAGCATGTTTTAGACCCTCTTTATGTGTTTTTCACCCTATTTGGGTGTTGGGGGGGGGGGGCTCTCAAAGGGTATAGGGCACAACCTGCTAATGCAGTTTTACAACCTCGGTAGCTCAAGAATGGTTGTCCTTCTCCCCTCTTCGAGGTGCCTTGCCGAAGGCAATAGAATTTTCCCCGCTGTATTTTTTTGCGGCTTTGGTTGACAGTTGGTTGCCTGTTTCCTTTGCCCTGTGCATGCAAGTGCATCATTTAGTGGGGTCCCCCCTTCAGTTTAGGGGACCCAGTCTGTCGAATGTCTACTGTCAACTGTCTAAACCCCCTCTCCCTGCTCTTGGCTCTTCCCCTAACAGGGGCCTGCAGCAGTGTCTCTTCTGCCAGAAAACCAGTTTTTTGCAGGAACACCTGCTATTTTCCTCATGGCATTTTTTTTCAGTTTGCCAAACAACACTGTATGCAGAGTTGGTGCCTGGGTGGGGTGCAAGGATTTCTTCGCCGGGTGTGGGGGGGGCGAGAGGACGCTCAGGCACTAGATAGTCAAGGAGAGGGGTACAATGTCATACTGCAAAATTCAGGCACCCCTACGAGCCTCCCGGTCCCTCCCCTGCCGGCAACCCCGCCTGCTTCGGCTTTGTGCAGGAATTGGTGAGGGAAAACCTGAGCATGGGCCACAGAGGACAGAATCATTGAGCTGCAGCACTGTCCAAACCCCCTCCCCTCTATTCTGTGCTGTGCTGTGACGTTGCGCCATTTGCCAATCATGCATGCCACTGCATCCTTTGTCAGAGATTAATGTTCATGGTGGTATGATGTGTTCCTTCTCCCATTGCCATGTCAAAGGGTGTAACCAAGATTACGGACTGTCCACAATGTTCTGTCACATCACAAGCCCATGGATATGGTTGTGCCGTGGGTCACCAAACCTGCACAAAATGTTGCTATTCCTGTTCTTGTTGGAGGTGGTAAAGCAATGATGGGCAATGTGAGTGTGCTGACCGGCAGGTAACGGCTCGCTTAGCATGATTACAACTATCAGGATGGTAGTGGCCCCAAGGGTTTCCTACTTGGGGTTGGCCAGACCTCCTTTTTTGGCATGGTTTGAGTGATCTGAGTGGCTTTTGTACCCTCCTTTTTGGCAGTTCCATCAGGGGAGGGCGGGAAAGAAAAAACTGATGACCGGGGACGCCCGGGGCTTCTCATCGGGAGTCGCAATGCCCAACCCCCCTTTTAAAGTGGGCTAAGCAAAATGCCACTCAGAAAGTCTATAAATACCCGGGGATCACATGTCCTTTGCACATGACAGGTGCATAAAAAAATTGGAACTTGTGTTTCTCAAGTGTATCTTTTTTCAGCCCTTAGATTGTTCATCTTTTTCTACATTTCAATGTCTGCCTCTATTGGTACCATTCCATTGCCTTTTCGCATTTTTAAGGAACCCCGGAACGCCTATGAGGCGTTTGGGCATCAGGAAACACCGCATGTGTATTCAGTGCGTTCTGCATCGACCCCTGGTGTGCGCAATGCAATCTTGGAGAAGCGACTGCCCGTGACCCAAACATGTATATAAATAGCCACGAATTATATGTGCATGCTCTACAGGTTGCTATATTTTTGTCTGCCTATCCGAACCTTTGCCTTCAGGGAGCATTGGCATTAGGCAGTTTTGGTGCAGAATCTTGCGGTGAAGCCAAGAGTCCAATATAAGCCATGACCCTTCAGCAGAATGCAGCCGTTGTCCGATGAGAATGAGGACCCTTTGGGCATCCGTCCAGCCGCAAGCACCAACCTGCTAAATGAAGATTGTGACTGCGACACGTGTGTCACTGGCGCTTTCGGCAACATGCAGTTGGCATCAATCTGTCTGGCTTTGCGCAGCTTCCTCTTTGCAACAGCCAGATTTGCAAAGCAGCCCGCAACTGTTGTGTTAGCCCACGATGTGGGCATCAGCGCCTCCTGGTACGGTGTGGCCATCCTGACGATGCCATTGGCTCGGCTAGTTGCCAACACACCATGCGCTTTTCTATCAGAAAAGTACGGCCGAATTCCCATCCTGCAGCTTTCATCCATATCTAGTGGGGTCTGCATGGTAGCATGTGGGGCGATCACTAATAAAGTGGGCCTTTCCGTCTCTTGGATGATGTTTGGACTCGGACAGGCCGCTCACATGGTGGGCACCAATAACGTGTTGGCGGATATCACTACGCAGGAGGCTCGCTCCCGGACACAGGCTTGCAACCGCATGGGCATATTCAGTGGCAGTTTGGTGGGGCCACTTTACGCGGCCGCAATTACTGCCCGGTTCGGCGTGCAACCAGTGTTCTACGCATGCCTCCCGCTGCTGGGGCTCGCAGTGATGGTCACGTGGCTCATCCCTGAAACCCTACCCAAACAGATAGAGCCCCAGCATAGTAGCCTGTGTAGCAGGGTGGCATACTCCATGGAGACACAGTGGCATCTGCTGGAGGATAAGGACATGCGTTGTGCAATGCTGGTGCAGTTTATGCATGCCTTCTGCACCATGGCAATGTCGTACAACATTATTCCTCAACTCTGCATCCGCAGGTTCCACATGCGCGTCCCCCAGCTCAGCATGATGTACGCCATCGGGGCTGCCTCTTCTCTGCTGGGTGCGCCGATCTTCGGGCTGTGCACTGACAAGTTTGGCCGGAAGCTGAGTGTCACAGTTGGCTTAGGCGTTATGGCAGCTTCATCCCTGATGCTGCCTTGCTGTACTACCGCCCTGCATGTAGGCGCTATTTTCATACCATACAACTTAGCACCCAGTCTTGCCCTGTCAGGTTTCGCCGCATACTTCGCTGACCTTTACGACCATGATCCCCACAAGCGCACGCAAAGCGTCACAATGCAAGGCAACGTGTTTGATCTCGGGGAAGTCTTAGGGTCCCCACTATTGGGAGGTCTCGGTGCACTTAGCTTAGGGTACGCTTGCTGCTCGCAGTCTCTGCTGCTGCTGGCGGCTGGGGGAGTGTTTGGATGCTTTGCCCGGGAGACCTTACACGGCTGTTCAGAGGTTTCGACAGACTAAGGGCCCCAATTCGGCGGCCATATTTCTTTTACACCCATGAAACTCCAAGGGTCTAAAACACCAGCCAAGTCTCCGGGTCTCATCAACTTGGCTGACAGCCCAGCGGCCGTATGCTCGCCTCCCTGTATGTGCAATGCAGGAACTTCCGCATTGAACTTCACATGCACTGTACTACCAGTGGCACTGGTCAAACTAGATCAACTGGTACTTTCGTTGGTTGGCAGCCGTGTACTTCAGATTTTTTGCATCCAAGGCCCTCCACCGTACCCTGTGTCATGCAGAACACTTCAGTGTTTCGCAATCTCAGCCTTGGATGTTGATCCTATTGACATTGGATTGGTCCCTGCTCCAGGGACCCCACGATGGCATGCGTTTTGCAGCCAGTTCGATTTTATCCTCCTTTCCGGAGGCCCCCGAGACAACAAGGGTTATGTAGCCCCATCAGCCACATTCGGGCCCCCAAGATGGTAGGGGTTATGTAGCCCCTTTAGTTTCCTCCCCAGCTTGTGCTATTCTCAATTTCCAATGTTCCGGGGGCACAGGTTCCCTAAGGCGGCTTCCAGGGCCTGAAACATCATCCACATACCCGTGGCAGAACCAGGCACCATTAGTGCACAACTTTTACTTGTCGCACCATAGTAGCCTCTTGCAGAGAGCGTGCAATGTCTTGCTTCAGAGTCATGAGTGAGTCATTATGTTGTGCAGCTACTTTTTGTGCTGCACACACCTGCAAATGAGGGGCCTCAGATCGCCAACTCAGTGGCTCAGTATGAGGTTGTGTCTGCGCAGCATGCACACAACACACACTTTACATGGCAAAATCAGAGAGATGTAAGAAGCTCAAGAGATGTTGTGCTGAGTCTTCTGCATCCATGAACAAGTGCTTTCGTTGGTTGGCAGCCAGCACAACCATTGTATTCAGGATTGCTTTGCTGTGCAAACCTGATTCCAACAATTTTGCTGAGGCCCAGACGTCTGTTTGACAACATGATGTTTTCCATGGCAATTCTAACTCATACCCAGGCTGATACCCAGGCTTGCATGAACCTTGGCAAGTAGGCTCGTTCAAACAGACATCAAAATGTATTCATGTAGCGGCACACAACCAATGTTGCATTTTTCGGTGGTTGAGTGGAAGAAACTGCTGCTGAGACCAAATGTATACATCTCAACTTCCTGTGGCCGGCTGCAACCACGAGCTGCCCTGTGTGCTTGTGTGCCTGCTTGCGGTTGGTTATGGATTATGAAGGAGGGTGGCAGCACAGATGACCAGGAATAAAAGTTGCCATTTTTTGTGGGGGGAACATTTGACTCTGAAGAGCTGCAAATGCTCAACATCGGCCACAGGAAGGGGCTCTTGAGCTGCAGGCTTGGCTGCCACATGGCTGTTCAGCTCTTCAGAGTCAAATACTCCCTCCAGAAAAAGTGGCACACAGAGCCGGTTTCTGAGCAGAGCTGAACATGCATCCCAACAGGCAGTTCCTGGCTCATTTTGTGGATCATACACTTAAACCAATATTATGCTTGGTACCGCAAAGCACTGCTGTTTGTTTTGATGTGATTTTCAGCCATGACCCCCGCCCCCCCTTGCATAGTAATCGCCCTTGCATACCTTTCATAGTAAGCGGGGAGGGGGGGGGGGCGAGGGAAACTTTATTTCCTGTTTCACAAATTTACTCGGAAGGTCGGATACTGAGCTTATCCTGTGCGTTTGCTGGCTGGACAAGGTGGTATTACTGGTGCATTGCTGTGTACTTCAGATTTTTTGCATCCAAGGCCCTCCACCGTACCCTGTGTCATGCAGAACACTTCAGTGTTTCGCAATCTCAGCCTTGGATGTTGATCCTATTGACATTGGATTGGTCCCTGCTCCGGGGACCCCACGATGGCATGCGTTTTGCAGCCAGTTCGATTTTATCCTCCTTTCCGGAGGCCCCCGAGACAACAAGGGTCATGTAGCCCCATCAGCCACATTCGGGCCCCCAAGATGGTAGGGGTTATGTAGCCACTTTATTTTCCTCCCCAGCTTGTGCTGTTCTCAATTCCCAATGTTCCGGGGGCAGTATTGTGCTTGCCAAGATTGTGCTTGCCACAGGGGCTGTAGCTCCCTGCCAAGCCCCGTGCCAAGCCTGCTCCCAAAGCTGCCAAACCTCTTGTCAAATCCTCAACCAAGAGTGCCGCCAAACCTGCTGCCCAAGTGCCCCCCCCCCCCCCTTTCGGCAGCCATATTTCTATCACACCCATGAAACTCCAAGGGTCTAAAACACCAGCCAAGTCTCCAGGTCTCATCAACTTGGCTGACAGCCCAGCGGCACGTATGCTCGCCTCCCTGTATGTGCAATGCAGGAACTTCCGCATTGAACTTCACATGCAATGTACCACCAGTGGCACTGGTCAAACTAGATCAACTGGTCCTTTCGTTGGTTGGCAGCCAGCACAACCATTATATTCAGGATTGCTTTGCTGTGCAAACCTGATTCCAACAATTTTGCTGAGGCCCAGACGTCTGTTTGACAACATGATGTTTTCCATGGCAATTCTAACTCATACCCAGGCTGATACATTTCTCTATGTGTTACGCGGAACAGTTCATTTTTCGCAATTTCAGGTTGTTCCTACACTGCTGTAAACTGCATGTACAGCCATGGCTCTTTGGCATGCAACTGGCTACGGTGTGCATGTCAGCGTATGGGCCAGTTTACAGCGTCTGCACCCACCAACCAAAGGCCATCTGGGAGTGGAACGCTGTGCACTGTGAGCCAGTGGTGGCACACAGTTCACGTGCAGTGCAGACCATTTGTGGAATTTGTGCCATTGTACATGACAGGCGAAAGGCTTCTGAGATCCGCCTTTCACCTGCGAACCAGGCATGCACATCCTGCTTTGAGAAAACAACAGGTGTCTGTTGCATCCAAGGAAATACATTTCTCTATGTGTTACGCGAAACAGTTCGTTTTTCGCAGTTTCAGGTTGTTCCTACACTGCTGTGAACTGCATGTACAGCCATTCTAGGGAGGGAGTGGCCGCACGGTGCGCGCACGGTGCGCACAGCAATGGAACCCTCTCACATGTCTTGGTTCTCGCCGACCAATTCCTCCCGATTTGCCACTTGATGATTCAACTTCGTGATTTCGAGTCAAAACTTCGCGATGTTGGATTTCAGCAGGAAACTGAGGCGTTTGCTGTACACCCCTGTAGCCTTTTGCGCACCGTGCGCGCACCGTGCAGCGGCTCCCTCAGGACACCTGATTTGGAGGCGTCACTCTAAGATGTGTATCATTTACTTTGGGACACTGGATAATACCTTTTCTTTCTATATTGGTTGTTCCGATTGGCACCATTCTGGGGAGGACAATGAACTGCAGGTTGTATGGGCCAAAGCAGGGTCCAAGCTGTTTTTTTGCCCCTTCTGATGCCTCCGTCCGGGTGAACACCCAACTGTGGGTTGCAGAAATGTATGGATTCCCCGCAACATTTCGTTGGGTACAGGTCAAAGTGGGGGGCAGAAAGTGCCAAGGTTTGGTCCCTTTGGAATATGTCCAACCGCCTAGAGCGAAGGTTCAGGCACTGTTGAAGCATTTGTTTGCCACAATAACAGCACAAATGCACCGTTGCGCAGTCCATCAGTCAAGTCAGTGCCCAAGTAATTGCATCGCACAGCCTCAAAGGGCGGCAAAGTGTGTGCTGTGTTCAAGCACCACTTGCCTTCAGGGGACAAGGGTCATTTGCATTGGGGTAAGGTGCTCGCGGTGGAGGGCTCTGGTTGCACAATCGAGTGGCAGACTGATAAGAAACCCAGTTCTCATTCTATTGCAGATGTGTTTCCGACCGAGGCAGCTGCATGGACTGCTTTTGATAGCATTGCAAGTTCTGATAGTGCATCAGAGGCCCCTTTGTATCCAGAGCCTGACCACAAAGCTACTGACCCACAAACGCTTAGCTGCACAGGAGGCTACCCAGCCAGGGACATTGCGAAGTTGTGAAATCCTGTACATCAATGGCAAACCTTTCGAGGTGCCCTTGGTGTACACAGGTTACCTCCCCAGCGACCAATGGAGATGTGCACTCCAGCACTCCAGTGCATTTGTCATCTGACTTTGCCCAAATGTGTCTGTTGCATCCAAGGAAATACGTTTCTCTATGTATTAAGTGGAACAGTTCGTTTTTCGCAATTTCAGGTTGTTCCTGCACTGCTGTGAACTGCATGTGCGGCCGTGGCTTTTTGGCGTGCAACTGGCCACGGTGCGCATGTCAGCGTATGGGCCAGTTTACAGCGTCTGCACCCACCAACCAAAGGCCATCTGGGAGTGGAACGCTGTGCACTGTGAGCCAGTGGTGGCACACAGTTCACGTGCAGTGCAGACCATTTGTGGAATTTGTGCCATTGTACATGACAGGCGAAAGGCTTCTGAGATCCGCCTTTCACCTGCGAACCAGGCATGCACATCCTGCTTTGAGAAAACAACAGGAGTCTGTTGCATCCAAGGAGATACCCAGGCTTGCATGAACCTTGGCAAGTAGGCTCGTTCAAACAGACATCAAAATGTATTCATGTAGCGGCACACAACCAATGTTGCATTTTTCGGTGGTTGAGTGGAAGAAACTGCTGCTGAGACCAAATGTATACATCTCAACTTCCTGTGGCCGGCTGCAACCACGAGCTGCCCTGTGTGCTTGTGTGCCTGCTTGCGGTTGGTTATGGATTATGAAGGAGGGTGGCAGCACAGATGACCAGGAATAAAAGTTGCCATTTTTTGTGGGGGGAACATTTGACTCTGAAGAGCTGCAAATGCTCAACATCGGCCACAGGAAGGGGCTCTTGAGCTGCAGGCTTGGCTGCCACATGGCTGTTCAGCTCTTCAGAGTCAAATACTCCCTCCAGAAAAAGTGGCACACAGAGCCGGTTTCTGAGCAGAGCTGAACATGCATCCCAACAGGCAGTTCCTGGCTCATTTTGTGGATCATACACTTAAACCAATATTATGCTTGGTACCGCAAAGCACTGCTGTTTGTTTTGATGTGATTTTCAGCCATGACCCCCGCCCCCCCTTGCATAGTAATCGCCCTTGCATACCTTTCATAGTAAGCGGGGAGGGGGGGGGGGCGAGGGAAACTTTATTTCCTGTTTCACAAATTTACTCGGAAGGTCGGATACTGAGCTTATCCTGTGCGTTTGCTGGCTGGACAAGGTGGTATTACTGGTGCATTGCTGTGTACTTCAGATTTTTTGCATCCAAGGCCCTCCACCGTACCCTGTGTCATGCAGAACACTTCAGTGTTTCGCAATCTCAGCCTTGGATGTTGATCCTATTGACATTGGATTGGTCCCTGCTCCGGGGACCCCACGATGGCATGCGTTTTGCAGCCAGTTCGATTTTATCCTCCTTTCCGGAGGCCCCCGAGACAACAAGGGTCATGTAGCCCCATCAGCCACATTCGGGCCCCCAAGATGGTAGGGGTTATGTAGCCACTTTATTTTCCTCCCCAGCTTGTGCTGTTCTCAATTCCCAATGTTCCGGGGGCAGTATTGTGCTTGCCAAGATTGTGCTTGCCACAGGGGCTGTAGCTCCCTGCCAAGCCCCGTGCCAAGCCTGCTCCCAAAGCTGCCAAACCTCTTGTCAAATCCTCAACCAAGAGTGCCGCCAAACCTGCTGCCCAAGTGCGCCCCCCCCCCCCCCTTTCGGCAGCCATATTTCTATCACACCCATGAAACTCCAAGGGTCTAAAACACCAGCCAAGTCTCCAGGTCTCATCAACTTGGCTGACAGCCCAGCGGCATGTATGCTCGCCTCCCTGTATGTGCAATGCAGGAACTTCCGCATTGAACTTCACATGCAATGTACCACCAAGTGGCACTGGTCAAACTAGATCAACTGGTCCTTTCGTTGGTTGGCAGCCAGCACAACCATTATATTCAGGATTGCTTTGCTGTGCAAACCTGATTCCAACAATTTTGCTGAGGCCCAGACGTCTGTTTGACAACATGATGTTTTCCATGGCAATTCTAACTCATACCCAGGCTGATACATTTCTCTATGTGTTACGCGGAACAGTTCATTTTTCGCAATTTCAGGTTGTTCCTACACTGCTGTAAACTGCATGTACAGCCATGGCTCTTTGGCATGCAACTGGCTACGGTGTGCATGTCAGCGTATGGGCCAGTTTACAGCGTCTGCACCCACCAACCAAAGGCCATCTGGGAGTGGAACGCTGTGCACTGTGAGCCAGTGGTGGCACACAGTTCACGTGCAGTGCAGACCATTTGTGGAATTTGTGCCATTGTACATGACAGGCGAAAGGCTTCTGAGATCCGCCTTTCACCTGCGAACCAGGCATGCACATCCTGCTTTGAGAAAACAACAGGTGTCTGTTGCATCCAAGGAAATACATTTCTCTATGTGTTACGCGAAACAGTTCGTTTTTCGCAGTTTCAGGTTGTTCCTACACTGCTGTGAACTGCATGTACAGCCATTCTAGGGAGGGAGTGGCCGCACGGTGCGCGCACGGTGCGCACAGCAATGGAACCCTCTCACATGTCTTGGTTCTCGCCGACCAATTCCTCCCGATTTGCCACTTGATGATTCAACTTCGTGATTTCGAGTCAAAACTTCGCGATGTTGGATTTCAGCAGGAAACTGAGGCGTTTGCTGTACACCCCTGTAGCCTTTTGCGCACCGTGCGCGCACCGTGCAGCGGCTCCCTCAGGACACCTGATTTGGAGGCGTCACTCTAAGATGTGTATCATTTACTTTGGGACACTGGATAATACCTTTTCTTTCTATATTGGTTGTTCCGATTGGCACCATTCTGGGGAGGACAATGAACTGCAGGTTGTATGGGCCAAAGCAGGGTCCAAGCTGTTTTTTTGCCCCTTCTGATGCCTCCGTCCGGGTGAACACCCAACTGTGGGTTGCAGAAATGTATGGATTCCCCGCAACATTTCGTTGGGTACAGGTCAAAGTGGGGGGCAGAAAGTGCCAAGGTTTGGTCCCTTTGGAATATGTCCAACCGCCTAGAGCGAAGGTTCAGGCACTGTTGAAGCATTTGTTTGCCACAATAACAGCACAAATGCACCGTTGCGCAGTCCATCAGTCAAGTCAGTGCCCAAGTAATTGCATCGCACAGCCTCAAAGGGCGGCAAAGTGTGTGCTGTGTTCAAGCACCACTTGCCTTCAGGGGACAAGGGTCATTTGCATTGGGGTAAGGTGCTCGCGGTGGAGGGCTCTGGTTGCACAATCGAGTGGCAGACTGATAAGAAACCCAGTTCTCATTCTATTGCAGATGTGTTTCCGACCGAGGCAGCTGCATGGACTGCTTTTGATAGCATTGCAAGTTCTGATAGTGCATCAGAGGCCCCTTTGTATCCAGAGCCTGACCACAAAGCTACTGACCCACAAACGCTTAGCTGCACAGGAGGCTACCCAGCCAGGGACATTGCGAAGTTGTGAAATCCTGTACATCAATGGCAAACCTTTCGAGGTGCCCTTGGTGTACACAGGTTACCTCCCCAGCGACCAATGGAGATGTGCACTCCAGCACTCCAGTGCATTTGTCATCTGACTTTGCCCAAATGTGTCTGTTGCATCCAAGGAAATACGTTTCTCTATGTATTAAGTGGAACAGTTCGTTTTTCGCAATTTCAGGTTGTTCCTGCATTTTGTTCCCTTTGTTGGGGACCCCCGAGAATGCAGGGGTGATGTAGCATTTCCGCCCTCTTTTGGGCCCCAACCGTCCGGTGCTATTGAGGAAACCGGGACAATCTTTGAATCCACGCTTTGTTGCGTGGTGCATCATGGTGACCCCCGGCGTAGGTTTTGAGTTTTGATTTTGTTCCCTTTGTTGGGGACCCCCGAGAATGCAGGGGTGATGTAGCATTTCCGCCCTCTTTTGGGCCCCAACCGTCCGGTGCTATTGAGGAAACCGGGACAATCTTTGAATCCACGCTTTGTTGCGTGGTGCATCATGGTGACCCCCGGCGTAGGTTTTGAGTTTTGATTTTGTTCCCTTTGTTGGGGACCCCCGAGAATGCAGGGGTGATGTAGCATTTCCGCCCTCTTTTGGGCCCCAACCGTCCGGTGCTATTGAGGAAACCGGGACAATCTTTGAATCCACGCTTTGTTGCGTGGTGCATCATGGTGACCCCCGGCGTAGGTTTTGAGTTTGGATTTTGTTCCCTTTGTTGAGGACCCCCGAGAATGCAGGGGTGATGTAGCATTTCCGCCCTCTTTTGGGCCCCAACCGTCCGGTGCTATCGAGGAAACCGGGACAATCTTTGAATCCACGCTTTGTTGCGTGGTGCATCATGGTGACCCCTGGCGTAGGTTTTGAGTTATGATTTTGTTCCCTTTGTTGGGGACCCCCGAGAATGCAGGGGTGATGTAGCATTTCCGCCCTCTTTTGGGCCCCAACCGTCCGGTGCTATTGAGGAAACCGGAACAATCTTTGAATCCACGCGTTGTTGCGTGGTGCATCATGGTGACCCCCGGCGTAGGTTTTGAGTTTTGATTTTGTTCCCTTTGTTGGGGACCCCCGAGAATGCAGGGGTGATGTAGCATTTCCGCCCTCTTTTGGGCCCCAACCGTCCGGTGCTATTGAGGAAACCGGAACAATCTTTGAATCCACGCTTTGTTGCTTGTGTTGTTGTTTGTGTCCAATTCGCCGATACCGGCACTTGAAGATCCCTGCCTCGAGCTTTCATACCCATTGTGCCATTCATTGGAAGAAAGAATGGCACTTTGACAGCCCGCCAACAAGGTTACAACGATGTCCATGGGTGGTACAGGGCACGCATTGAGCAGCTGTTTGCTCGGTTGTGGCATTGGGGTTTGGTTAGGAACATCTGGCGTGGCGGCCCCAATGAGTTGCACCAGTCAGTCCGAATTTGGTTGCATTTCACTCAGTTTTGCATCCGGAGGCAAGTCCGTCACCCCCCCTACGGACCATGGGAGCATGTCCCGCCTCAGGTTTGGACTGACCAAAGCAACTCGGCCGCCACGCAAGATGAGGCAGAGGATGAGGCGGAAGTGTGTGTTTTGTGTTGCCAAAGGCGCTCCACCGTCGCAGTTTGTGATGAGTGTAAGGAGCACTATTGTAATGAATGTATTGACACCCACACTTGTGGGACCAATGTTGTTTGTTAAGTGCAACACAAATGACATTTGGAGTGGTTGAAGTCACAGATATTGCTTTATTTTGCAACGTGCTTTGTAGGGAAGGTGTGCAGTGCAACGTGGTCTACTTGGGGGGCTTCTCCATGGGAGGGTAAATCTGGGGCTGAAGTCGGGATAGTTAATAGAAAAGTAGCGCGCCGGGCGCGCGCCGGGCAAACATTCCCCCAAGCACCACTTGCCTTCAGGGGACAAGGGTCATTTGCATTGGGGTAAGGTGCTCGCGGTGGAGGGCTCTGGTTGCACAATCGAGTGGCAGACTGATAAGAAACCCAGTTCTCATTCTATTGCAGATGTGTTTCCGACCGAGGCAGCTGCATGGACTGCTTTTGATAGCATTGCAAGTTCTGATAGTGCATCAGAGGCCCCTTTGTATCCAGAGCCTGACCACAAAGCTACTGACCCACAAACGCTTAGCTGCACAGGAGGCTACCCAGCCAGGGACATTGCGAAGTTGTGAAATCCTGTACATCAATGGCAAACCTTTCGAGGTGCCCTTGGTGTACACAGGTTACCTCCCCAGCGACCAATGGAGATGTGCACTCCAGCACTCCAGTGCATTTGTCATCTGACTTTGCCCAAATGTGTCTGTTGCATCCAAGGAAATACATTTCTCTATGTATTAAGTGGAACAGTTCGTTTTTCGCAATTTCAGGTTGTTCCTGCACTGCTGTAAACTGCATGTGCGGCCGTGGCTTTTTGGCGTGCAACTGGCCACGGTGCGCATGTCAGCGTATGGGCCAGTTTACAGCGTCTGCACCCACCAACCAAAGGCCACCTGGGAGTGGAACGCTGTGCACTGTGAGCCAGTGGTGGCACACAGTTCACGTGCAGTGCAGACCATTTGTGGAATTTGTGCCATTGTACATGACAGGCGAAAGGCTTCTGAGATCCGCCTTTCACCTGCGAACCAGGCATGCACATCCTGCTTTGAGAAAACAACAGGTGTCTGTTGCATCCAAGGAGATACCCAGGCTTGCATGAACCTTGGCAAGTAGGCTCGCTGGGTGCACAATCTGGAATACACACACCTGCCTGGGACCCCCACCCCCACCCTGCAGACACCCAATGTTAGGCACGCACTCCTGAGTTTGGGGCGAAATAATGCTTCCTATGTAATATGATGGGCAGGTACCAAGGGGAGGGCTGGTCTGAGTATGAAGCGACCCCTGTGGCTGTCTCGGTGATGCGTGACCGTGTCGTGTATTTGGAATGGCAGACACTGAGTGTCTTCGGTATAGTACATTGGTATCATCTGCGGCCCTGACGGCAGTGGTCGGGGGTTCGATGCCCGGAGCGGGATGACTTGTGGCGGCTCGCTATGAGTAGTTCTTGTGTTGCGTCAATGAACAATTGGGTACCATCTAGGAGGATTATTTATTGTTGGGGTCAATCCAGGGATGGGAGCATACCTGAAAGTGCACGGGGGCCCGGCCCTGCAGTGCGCCGTGTCTCCGCGGCTCGTGGAGGCGACGGCGCAGGCCGCCCGATGAGCGTGTTGATGTTGGTGTGGGGTTGGTTTCGAGTATTTCGTCTGCCCCCCGAGGTTTGCCTGTCGCCCATAGATGGTGGTTTCGGTGGGGTTTCTCAGCACATCGATAGTGTAGCATACTGGAAGTGCACGGGGGTCTCGTCACGCGGGCGTAGGTTCGATGCCCGTTGTGGAGGCGAAGGACGAGGCGGCCCCATTGTCTCTGAGTTCTGTCGGATTTTCTACCGGGCCTCTTTTGGTCTTTGCCCAGTTTGAGTTTCTTGTTTTACCCTGATTTCGACCTATCGCTGAATAATTGATGAATTTGCGAGCCTCCACGTTTCTGGAATGCTTCGGCGTGGTAGTACCTGCTGCACTACCATGCATCAGTACTCACTGCAGGCACATATCCAGAACTGCCTTCTGGCCACACGTTACGGGGGCGCACGACCTCGGGCTGGGACTCTGGATGCCTGATCGGTTCCCTCGTCACACACCCGTCTGGGACCCCCCCCCCCCCCTACAGACAGAAGTGGTCGGGTTCGAACCCCTAAAAAGGTCCAGACTCTATAAACAATTTTTGTGTCAGATAGGGTAAGAGGCATGGACGGTCTAGTGGTATGCGCCATGGCTGGCGCTCGTCGTGGTCGGGGGTTCGAACCCCGGTTCGTCTGTCCGTCCAGGGGCCCGTTGGCGAGGCCCCCGCCACCACCCCCTTCAGCATCCCGCTCCACCACCGGTACCGCCGGTGCGTCGGGTGGCGTGTCTCCTCCGTCTTTTTCCCGACTCCTGCCCCATCCCTTGCCCCCGACACACGCAAAAACAAGGCACCAGGCACGGCACACCTGCAGCAGCGCGCCCCGTCACTGCTACCGCCGTCCGCCGGGCGGCGCATGTCCTCCTCATATTCCTCTTCCGCTTGCCTGCGGAAGAGGAATCGAACTCGGGTCTTCAGGGCTGCAACTGGCTGCACAGCCGCTGCAGCACGCCACCAGAAACCTCCCTGTGGGCCCCGTACACCCTGACCCAGCACTAGGCTGCCCTCCCGCTTGCTTGATCTCGTAGCCAGAGAACCGTAGATGTGTATGTGCATCCATGAACAAGTGCTTTCGTTGGTTGGCAGCCAGCACAACCATTGTATTCAGGATTGCTTTGCTGTGCAAAACTGATTCCAACAATTTTGCTGAGGCCCAGACGTCTGTTTGACAACATGATGTTTTCCATGGCAATTCTAACTCATACCCAGGCTGATACCCAGGCTTGCATGAACCTTGGCAAGTAGGCTCGTTCAAACAGACATCAAAATGTATTCATGTAGCGGCACACAACCAATGTTGCATTTTTCGGTGGTTGAGTGGAAGAAACTGCTGCTGAGACCAAATGTATACATCTCAACTTCCTGTGGCCGGCTGCAACCACGAGCTGCCCTGTGTGCTTGTGTGCCTGCTTGCGGTTGGTTATGGATTATGAAGGAGGGTGGCAGCACAGATGACCAGGAATAAAAGTTGCCATTTTTTGTGGGGGGAACATTTGACTCTGAAGAGCTGCAAATGCTCAACATCGGCCACAGGAAGGGGCTCTTGAGCTGCAGGCTTGGCTGCCACATGGCTGTTCAGCTCTTCAGAGTCAAATACTCCCTCCAGAAAAAGTGGCACACAGAGCCGGTTTCTGAGCAGAGCTGAACATGCATCCCAACAGGCAGTTCCTGGCTCATTTTGTGGATCATACACTCAAACCAATATTATGCTTGGTACCGCAAAGCATTGCTGTTTGTTTTGATGTGATTTTCAGCCATGACCCCCGCCCCCCCTTGCATAGTAATCGCCCTTGCATACCTTTCATAGTAAGCGGGGAGGGGGGGGGGGCGAGGGAAACTTTATTTCCTGTTTCACAAATTTACTCGGAAGGTCGGATACTGAGCTTATCCTGTGCGTTTGCTGGTTGGACAAGGTGGTATTACTGGTGCATTGCTGTGTACTTCAGATTTTTTGCATCCAAGGCCCCCCACCGTACCCTGTGTCATGCAGAACACTTCAGTGTTTCGCAATCTCAGCCTTGGATGTTGATCCTATTGACATTGGATTGGTCCCTGCTCCGGGGACCCCATGATGGCATGTGTTTTGCAGCCAGTTCGATTTTATCCTCCTTTCCGGAGGCCCCCGAGACAACAAGGGTCATGTAGCCCCATCAGCCACATTCGGGCCCCCAAGATGGTAGGGGTTATGTAGCCACTTTATTTTCCTCCCCAGCTTGTGCTATTCTCAATTCCCAATGTTCCGGGGGCAGTATTGTGCTTGCCAAGATTGTGCTTGCCACAGGGGCTGTAGCTCCCTGCCAAGCCCCGTGCCAAGCCTGCTCCCAAAGCTGCCAAACCTCTTGTCAAATCCTCAACCAAGAGTGCCGCCAAACCTGCTGCCCAAGTGCGCCCCCCCCCCCCCTTTCGGCAGCCATATTTCTATCACACCCATGAAACTCCAAGGGTCTAAAACACCAGCCAAGTCTCCAGGTCTCATCAACTTGGCTGACAGCCCAGCGGCACGTATGCTCGCCTCCCTGTATGTGCAATGCAGGAACTTCCGCATTGAACTTCACATGCAATGTACCACCAAGTGGCACTGGTCAAACTAGATCAACTGGTACTTTCGTTGGTTGGTAGCCAGCACAACCATTATATTCAGGATTGCTTTGCTGTGCAAACCTGATTCCAACAATTTTGCTGAGGCCCAGACGTCTGTTTGACAACATGATGTTTTCCATGGCAATTCTAACTCATACCCAGGCTGATACCCAGGCTTGCATGAACCTTGGCAAGTAGGCTCGTTCAAACAGACATCAAAATGTATTCATGTAGCGGCACACAACCAATGTTGCATTTTTCGGTGGTTGAGTGGAAGAAACTGCTGTTGAGACCTAATGTATACATCTCACCTTCCTGTGGCCGGCTGCAACCACGAGCTGCCCTGTGTGCTTGTGTGCCTGCTTGCGGTTGGTTATGGATTATGAAGGAGGGTGGCAGCCTGATTTTGGAGACGAATCGCTGTCACGAAAATACATTGCGTCAGAATGCACCAAGCCCATTCTAGCGGACGGAGAAGTCCCGCCCGGCTTCACCAAGTGCATCATAGCGGGCCATGAAGCGTACACCAACAACAAGGCCCGCAGCGGCAACAAGTGTCACCGTGACAGCAGCAAGCTCATCAGCCACATGGACCACGGTGAATACTCCTGAGCAGGTTGCTCCCTGACGTGTGGCCCACTCATTGTCATCGCCCGAATCACAGGACCACATACATCCTACAGGGCCGAGCTCCAGCCACGGGCTATGCTCACTCAATTGCGCGCTCCAGAGGACACACTCACGCTCGACAACTAGGTAGTAGTACGGTGGTGCCAAACGCCGCCACACCGGCAATGTGCTGATCGTGACCAGCGAGAATTCATCTACAGCAACACACAAGGCAATCCGATCCCCATGCGGTGGATACCAGGGCACCAAGAACTCGTCCAAGCATGTACCAAGCAGGACCGAGAGGACATCCAGCGCAACAACGAAGTTGACAGGTGGGGCAAAAAAGCGGCAGGCCTGCCACTTCGGACGTTGACCCCACTGACGTCAGTCACGTTGTCATTGGGGGAGGCCATGCGCCTACCCTTGCACGCAAATGGGTCCTGGAATGCCGAAGTATGGTTGGATTCCGCGGAACACATTGGATGACTTTGTTACCCCTGAAAGGCACGCGCCGACGCCTCTGGCACACCTGGCTCTGGGGCAACATGCGATGGGAAGCTTGTGGCGCACCATGGGAAAAGCAGATTATGGAGTGCCAGCTATGCGGGCAACACCACGGCACCACCGCTCATCAACGTCTCATCTCTTGCCCCAAATGGCGACCC
Source organism: Eutreptiella sp. 'Long Island Sound 2002' (assembly GCA_964036045.1). Classification (NCBI taxonomy): domain Eukaryota; phylum Euglenozoa; class Euglenophyceae; order Eutreptiales; family Eutreptiaceae; genus Eutreptiella; species Eutreptiella sp. 'Long Island Sound 2002'. The sequence goes on along the minus strand of OZ038378.1, from coordinate 200,496,601 downwards.
TCCTTCATCAATCTATGGACCCATTCTTGGGGGGAGTGGCACCAGCAGGCCCACGACTGGCTCCTTACTGCAACCGCCAACGATCTCAAACAGGTATCTTGCCTCCGAATTCCCAACACCTTCATTGACACACTCCCGCTTAAGGCCAAGGCAAACACCCGCTATCGGGTAGCATGGTTCCAGTACCACGTCCTATTGGGAGTTACGACGCTACGAAGCACACTGCCCATGCCGCCGCGTATTCCAGGGCAACCCATCCCCACCCCCACGTCATTCAGCCCGTGGTATGGAAAGCTCCGTGGTCGGGTCACCCAACCTAATCCTACTGAAAAGAACTTAAGTGAACAAGTTTGATATCGTCAGGCAAAGCAAAAATGGCAGCCCGCACACACACAACAGACCAAGGACCCGACCAAGCAGGCGACAGAACTGCCCCAGGTACCCCTTACCACAGCGAATAAAGCACGCATCCTCCGTCTGGCCCAAGTGTGCAACCCCGTCATCAAACTACAGCTACTAGATCACCTGTGCGAAGCTGACCAATCACCCTCCATGGAATCCCCTCGACCTGTCCTCCTACTGGAACATTGCACGGAGGTGGCAACTATGATGCGCAATTACCAGTTGGCGGCGACAAACTCACTGGAGCAGCGTCATTTCATCACTCATTCGGGGACACGGCTGAGCACGTACCTGCATTATGTGTTGGGACAGCGCGACCGGATGATTGGATGAGCCAACCAAATATACTTGGCGGCAGTTCGGACAGTGTGCCAGGGGTGGCAGCAGTACCATGCACACGCAATGTTCAAAGTCAAGGAACAAATTTTTATGGGGCAAGCAACGGCTGCACATCACCGCACCACACACACACGCTATTCTGTGCCTGTCATGCCCGAACCTACAGACATGCAAGTATGGCGGCCATCTGCAACCATGCCGCCTTCCTGCTTGGCCGGCATTGGCAACAAATTTTCAACGAATACCAAAGGGAACAGCGCCGGGTCCACAACACATGAATCCTTGTGCAATTCAGGGGTTGGGCCTGTGGCCCCCTCACATACCACACCACACACTCAGTCTGTCATGCCGAAACGTTGCGCTCCTACAGGCAGGCATTCATGGGAGCCACTTGCAGCCATGTCACGTCTTTGCCTGGAAGACAGCGGCGAATCATCTCTGCCGTATACCATGGGGTAAGGCGCCGGACTCAATGTTTTTGTCAGTCTGCACAACGCACGGGCTGGGCCTATGGCCCCCCCACACACCACACTGGGCCCTGCACGGGATGGAGCCCACGATACCAATCTGGTTTGAGAGGACTAACACTGAACCCACCCCTGCAGTAATGTCATGTCAGGGTTGAACCCTTTTTGCGCCAAATAGGTCAAGAGGCATGGACGGTCTAGTGGTATGCGCCATGGGTGGCGCTCGTCGTCGTCGGGGGTTCAAGCCCCGGTTCGTCCGTCCGTCCAGGAGCCCGTTGGCAAGGCCCCCGCCACCGCCCCCTTCAGCATCCCCCTCCACCATCGGTACCGCCGATGGATGGGTGGCGTGTCTCGTCCTCGTAGTTTTTATGCCCAGTCCACAGATCATAGTACATAGCAAAAACAAGGCACCAGGCACAACACACCTGCAGCAGTGCCCCTCGTCACCGGTACCGCCAGCCGACGGGAGCCGCATCTCCTCCTCGTATCCCCCTTGGGAGGTTCGGACTGGCGTCTTCAGGGCAGCAGCCGGCCGCACAGCCGCTGCAGCGCGCGGCTAAAAACCGCCCTTATGGGTTGCTTACTCTCAGCAAGCCACTATCTTCGTCTCGTCACGAGTTAAGCAGATGCTGGGCAGATGCTGGGTGACAGTCAGATCAGCCCACCTGTCCCCTACCGCCCATGCCTTCGCCTGCAACGGTGGGACCCCTAACCCAATGCGTGGAATGCCCCTTTCCTTGCTTTTGGCTTTGCATGTAGATGACAGCAAACGTATTTGTGTACAACCGCCAAATTATGAAACCGCACAGATAGGAACCTCAGTGAATCCTTGTTGAATCCTTAACTCCCTGAACTTTTGGGTTGCTTCGGCATGGCAGTACCCGCTGCACTATCATGCATTGGTATCCTCTGCAGGCACAGATCCGGGTTTGCCTTTTCGGCCACACGATATATCGGGTGACTGTACTGCACCCTGCAGCACTGATGCAGAGACCGGGTTGTGAACCCGAGAGCCTTATCGCTACTCAGCGCAGGCCTGTTGCAAAAAAAAAAAGGGATTATGAAGGAGGGTGGCAGCACAGACGACCAGGAATAAAAGTTGCCATGTTTTGTGGGGGGAGTATTTGACTCTGAAGAGCTGCAAATGCCCATCAGGGGCCTGGCACTCGTACCAGTTTAGGTATAAAGGCGGTGTCTAAAGTGGTGTATGCTTAGCGCAGCACGCCGTGGCACTCCACCTCCAACACAGTCATTTTTCAATGAAGAGGGAAACAAGTTCCAAAACCCAGAGACCCTTGGAAAGAAAAGCAAGTTTCATCGGCAATCACCCAGTGCTCGTCTTTTCAGACTAGCAAATAAAGCCTAAACTTGTCAATTTATTGAATGGAATGCCAACCCTTTCAGGACAAAAGTTGTACCTCATCAATTTCAACAGTCAACGGCCCTCGCATTTTGCGGCGGAAGCGCCGTGAAATTGGCAGACAAAGCACCAGAAATTTTGGACCATGGTCACGCACAGGCCGTAACACAAGAGGCAAAATGTTGTTCAACATTTTAGCATGCATAAGGCGTAAGACCAACAACGGCAGACGAGCATGTATACCTGTCACGTATCATGTAAACATGCATCATGTCAGATATGGGGGTAAATTCAAAAGGTTTCCACACAAGCCCAACGGGATACAGCTGTTCCACTATCTTGGGGGTGCTTTGAAACGGGCTGTAACAGCCAGCGTTTCTTCCAACCCCCCCCCCCCGTCTAAAGACCAGAAAAATGTTTTGCAACAGTGCAATGGCAGTCTGGCGCTGTGCTGGCAACAGCAGCGATACGCAACAGTTTCAAGTAGACACTGGACCCTCATGACATTAGTGTTGATCCAGGTTCTTCAACCTGGATCGTGGTAGCCACGCTACATAGATGTGATAGTTTGCACCCAAGTGTTGCCCCGTGTGGTGTCCTTCTTGAGAACACACCTCACCCGTGTGAAGCTAGAGGTCCCAAGATTGAGGCTGTACCTCACACACCTAGCGCCGGAACACAAAAAAAAGTTTGCAAAAATGTGATGGGTATGGCAAAATGTGGGATTGCAGGGGGGAGTGCAACCAAAAATCTGCAGTGAGGGTAGGGGGGCCTGAATGAATCTGGTTTTTGTATCAGGGACTGCAGTGGGCCATTGACCGAGGGCGACCAGGATCCCGCGGACAAGAGGCAGGCAAGGAGGTTGGCTGGGTAACTGCCAACAGTTGCTGGTTGTGCAACGCAAATTTCTGGGGGATCTGAATAAAACAGGGCTGGACTGTCCTGCCCAGAGGCAAACATGTGTAGCAAGGGTTATTGACTCCTGTAGGTTGATGTTCAAAAGGGATGGCAGTGCCCAACTGTTGAACCCCTTTGGATCTTTTCATTTGCAACATTCCTCAGCCAGCCTAGTCAAGATGAAGGACGAGGGTGCGTCAAGGTCTGGGGTTTTTGATGGCCCTTCCCACGCCTTGTTGAACACTCTTGTCAGTGTATGGACCTTCGGAAACATTCCCGCATTGTTGTGCACCTGTCAAGCCACCTTCGGCGGGGGAGGCTATTGCCCACTCCGCTGTGACCCATGCCAAGCACTCTGGCACCAGCTACACCATGCAACTGCACGCAGTTTCTAAGACAGAACATGTACAATACAGGGGATTGTCGCAGATGGGAAAAGCAATAGCTAGAGAGAAGAGTATCGTAAGAGGGCCTTAAGAGGTAGAAAGATGCGTGTGTTATTCATCGCAGTGGGTCTTGAAGCATTAGGAAAGATTAAGGTCATCCGGGGGCCGTCGCATATAGGTTTGGTTGGAAACAAAGGAGCGGACAGCTGGGCAGAAAAGGGCATGGTGTTACACCCATTTAATGCTTGTAGGCTGACGAAGCAACAGCAACCCGGCAAAAACCGATCAACAGTTGCTGAAGCTCCCCCTTCTGCAACCATGGGGAGCCCAGGCTTAGACATCCGTGCTAATGCGTGACCCCAAAGCGCTCCTTGTGGGAGTCGGCCCCCACCGCAGCAACAGCAGCTCAGAATCGCATCAGAATGACTGAAGTGGATAGCAATCTCAGGCAGAACACTGTTCTGAGCAGAAACAACTCTTCACCAGGATGACCCAGCCCCTCTTTCCCACCAACCGCCTCATAAACATGTCATCGTGCGTTCTCGACCACAAAACCATGGTCAGAAAAACGACCCATCAGACGGGTTCGCCAGTGATAGCACAAGGGGAGTAGGGGTCATGCAACACGTAGGCATCGGTTTGGTTGAAGGATCATCAGAACTACCCCCCCCCCCCCCTTAAAACCTCCCCCTTGCACCCCCCCCCCCTCCTGGGGGGGGGGGTCACTTCACTGTTTTGCTAGGCAATATCTATTGCGGTGGTTTGTGTTCCCCATCTGTCACATACAGGTTCTTGCATTGCTTTCCCATTACTTCGAATCAGTCACCTGTGTGTATTCTGTGATATTCTCTCTCCAAAGGCGGTTTACAGGGTGTCGTGTCCCCTCAAGGCAAGAGCAAAGCCAGCCCCCAACCAGGCTGGTCGGGTTGCGCAAGCGGGCTTTAAACCGGTTGCCAAACCAGCTCCATGCCCATGTGCCTCCTCTTCATCAGCCGGCGCCACACACCCTCTGACCGTTATGCAAACTGAATATGTGCAACAATTCAAAGTGCGCTATTCTCGTACCCAGAAATTCTTTACCGTTCCGTTGGACCCCCAATGACATCCGTGTTACATGAATCATGTCGGAAGAGCATCAATGCTGGAAGTCGCTTTGCTTGTGTTCTGTGTGCTTGCATCAGTGGAGGGTACCACAGTTTGCTTTGCAATACCCTTGCACCCCCCGGGGGGTAGACCGTCACTTGGCGACCGTCTCCCCCCCCCCCCGAGGGGTAGACCGTCGCGCTCTACAGGGGGAGATTTCAAGGGGGGGGGGGGGGCGCAGGGTACTGCTGATCCCCGCATAATATCCCATCATTGTCACCTTCCGCAGAATCCCGGGGGGGGGGGGGGCTTCCTGGTGGCTGCGGATGATGAGGTTCCATTGCACACGATGCCATGAGATCTGTCTGAACCTCACTACTATACAGCCTCTGGAATGTCGAATTAACCCAGCCATACACCCGCAGTCCGAGGCAAAAGGTTATAGGGTTGAGTTTGGCATGCGGTCCACAATTTTGACATGCGACCTACACAGCAACTGCAAGACCGCTGGGTGCAGTTCCATGGAAGGCACAGCAAACAAGAAAGAAGGATTTCAAAAAGAATTCTCTTCCGATGTGTTCAAGAACCAATCAAGAAAAATGGGAAGAAAGTGCAGCATCGCATGTGGGTTGCAGGGTGAACTGGACTACATTCCATGGAGAATGTCTTTCACGTGAACATTGTATTGGCACCACCGCTGACTCCCAACTCTCCGTCCCCTTTCAAGCAATTGAAACTACACCCTGTCCAAAATTCCCCAAACCCCATGGCCGGGTGGGACTAGATTTTGCTTGTCAAAGGTCGAAGGGCAGGGTTTTGCCCTGTGCTCTTGTTGCAGCATCACTGCTTCAATGATGCCTCCGCTACGCCTCTCGCTTTTGGGGGCATGGGGAGCCGCGCTGCTGATGCTCGCCCGCCGAGGCGGCATGCGTCCGGTGCTCTCCGCGCTTTTGCTGGGCGCCGCACCGATGCTGGCTGTGGTAACCGCGTTCGCGGATGTGTTGGCGCCGGTGACAGGGCTCTTCAGTCAGAAGGCCCTTGACGAGGCCAAGAGAGAGGCCGCGGCGCCGGAACTGGCGAGGCTGGAGAGCTTGGCGCAAGAAGAGGGGGAGAGTCTCGAGTGGATGAACTTTCTCGTGAAGCAGATGTGGCCAGGCATCACAGAGTACGCAGAAAACATGATTCGGAGTTACGAGCCCATGATCAAAGCCTCACTGCCGATCCCTGGGGCGAACATCCGCTTCAAGACGTGTTCTATCGGCAAGCAGCCCATCAGGTGCGGCTCTGGCCGTGGTAGCGTGAGCGTCAGGGCGGTCCTTTAAGAACGGAGTTTTCTTTTATTTTCACCGAGGACCGCCCCTTAAGGGCCACCCTCTGGGCCAGCGGTTGACCCTCAACCGCTGGTTACTGGCTTTTTTGTTCCTTAAGTAACGACTGCGGTTGAAGGTCCATGTGTCTTGTCTTTACCAACAACAATTTTGAATGGATTTTTGGCTTGTTGATCTGAAACTTTGTGGTGTGTAGTGCTCTGGTTGCTGCCTTTATGGTGGTGTGCACATTCGTTGGGTCAAGGGTAAACACCGAGATGTCCTTCCCCCTCAAGGACCCCCTGGTGAGCGTTGCAGATGGACGAACTTTTGCTCATGCATTGTTTGCGAGTGCGTGTTGCTGGGCTCCCACGTGCACGAGTTGTACCCCCCCCCCCCCTTGTATAAGCTACGCCCTTGGACGGGCGGGGGACGAGCTGCAGATCCACTGGATCCCGTCACACCTCGGGGTGCAGGGTAATGAGGAGGCGGATGCCCTGGCAGAAGCAGGGCGCATGTCCCATCCGAACAATGACAGGCCTGTGGCCAAGAGACCGCGGATAGAACCAATGTGGGAGGACTTGGGGCTGGAAGAGATGTCGTCGGAGGTGTCCAGCTCACAGAGGTCAGAGTTCTCATCTACGACAGTGTCGGAGGCGGAGGACATGGAGAGTGCGTCTACCTCGAGTGAGGGATCGGAAGGGGGGGGCTCGTCGTCAGGATTCAGTACGGATGTCAGCACTAACCCCAAGAGGCGCAGAGGCTGAAAGTGCACCTGACCGAAGGGAGGGAGAGTAGCACTATCTGTTGCGGCGCCTCCGGCGCCGTATCTATGAACGATCTGTGGCGGCGGCTTCGCCGCCGTATTGATGACTCTGCACATTGTGAGAGCGTGGGTCTGTCGGTGGGGACCTGTCGCTGGACTTTCCACCGCTCATGAATAAGCTACGCCCTTGTCCAAGCTACAGTAGGCGTAGGGACCGTATTAATTTGGGACCTAATTTTAATTCGATACCAAACGTAGTGCAGCCACATAAAACATGGGTTTGGTGACGGATTTGCGAGTCACATGGAGTCATGGACACATTTGTTGTGAGTGTTTGCCACTTGAACCCACGTAGCTCTGATTTTGGGGATGTTTGTGCATTATATGCCCCTTTCTTGAACTGGCTCACCGTGCAATCCTCTCTTTTTGAACCTGGGCGCCCGGTGTTGGTAGTTGTATGTGTCGCGCGCAAGCTACGCCCGTGTCCAAGCAACAGTAGGCGTAGGGACCGTATTAATTTGGGACTTTGGCGTAGCTTATACAAGGGGGGGGGGGTACGTGGCGGGTGACCTCGCTGGCACTGGGAGGTCATGCACAGCCACTTGGCGCTGCCTTGTGGTCCTGCGTGGGACCGGCGCTGGCCGGTTCCGGGCGCTCCGCCGCCTTGTGGGATCTATGGGAGAGGCGTCCAGGGGGGGCCTCCTCAGGGTTCATGTGCACCTGCCGGGGGCGGGCCTTTCGGCATGGGTCAGAAGGCGGGAGCCCTTCTCCCAGGCTCCGGCCCCCCTCCCGTTTGGGGCCCTGACCAACCGCAGCCGACCACCGCAGTCATGCACCCGGCTGCAGTGGAAATCTTGGCAGGGGGGGACATGAAAGAGGCCCGAACGTTGAGGCCGGTGTCAGGAGGTTTGCTTGGGCGTCTGGCCCCCCTCCCCGGCCCGTGCAGCTGTGTGACTTTGCCCCTCCGCCCACATGAGTGCACTGCCCCGCCCCCCCCCATGCCCTCGGAGGTAGGGCCCAAGAGTCGCTGCCGAGAGCCGCGCACCACCCGCACGGGATGTCCCCGTGGACGCGCGTGACCAGCGGCGAGGGCCGTTGCCCTCCTCCGTGCAGACCCGACACGGAGTTGCAAAACAGAGGAAGTCCGGGACCCGACGAGGAAGGGATAAGGAGCACCGACAGAGCAGGGGCATTGGGTGGCAAGTCACCGGGGGGGCACCGCCACCAACCCACTCATGGGAAGGACAAGGGTCAGTGGCGACAGGCCAATAGGCGCCGCCCGCTGCAGACAGCAATCCTCTCGGGGGTTTCCCTTGCTGCCCCCCCCCCCCCTTCTGCCCCCCCGGCTCCCCCTTGTGTGCAATTACCGTGTCGTTGTCCTTCCTCACTGAGCGCCGATATGCTGAGTGCGCACCTGGACGCCTGGTGCATGACCCCACCCGGACCACCGAAGGTATCTCATTGCCGAACGGCTGAGGGCAGTTGGGAGGAGGTGCTGATGGTGTGTGACGAAATGCCAGACACCCGACCCCCCCACACGGAACAAGGAGTCCAACATGAGCTCATTTTCTCCGTGCGCCCCCTGCACCGTTTGGGGGCGAGCCGATGCGAAACGGGTCTGCACGTGAGCACGCGCGGGCGGCCGTGTGTTTGCGGGTTTCTGTGTGTGGAGGCGGGGCTACACCATCTGACGGAGCATGCGCGTTTGGGTGGCCACAGTCATCCCCCCACTTGTCCCCCCATGTCCAAACACGGGCTTGTCCAAACATAGCGACCCCGTGTTTCCGCACTTTTGGATCTTTTCTGGAACCATCGTTTTTTGCGGTCCCGATGCAATAGAGAATGTGGTTTGTCGCGGTGTGCAGGCTGCAGGAAGGGTCAATGTGGGTGGCGAAGTGTTGGTATGGGTGTGCTCCCATGTGCTCTTGTATTTTGGGAGGTTTGCTGGGTCAGGGCCTGGGGTAGGGGTGGCGTATGCCTGCAACAATGCGTTCCGTGGTACGTGCCGCACGGTAACGCGGGCTTGTACTGCTGCCATTGGGGTCGGCCAGGCGTGTGCTCCTCCTCCTCCTCCTCCTCCGACAGGTTCGGTCCGATCCGGCATCGTGCTGCCGGCTGCAACAGCCCTTCACCCGGAAAGGGCGGCGTGGAGCTGGAAGTAGGGCTCAGCTACCTGTCCGATGTGGAGATCATCCTGAACAGCTCCATCGCTAGCGTGGGGGTCTCCAGCATCAGCATCAGCGGCACGTTCAGCCTCCTGTTCCGCCCGCTCCTGAACGAGATCCCGTTCATCGGCGGCGTGGAGATGACGTTCACGAACCCCCCGACGGTGGACCTGGATTTCCGCGGCATCGGCAACGTGGCGGACCTGCCCGGCGTCTACAGCGCCGTGCGGCGGATGATCGACGACGCGTTCGCGGGGGTTCTGGGGACGCCCAATCGCATGGCGTACAAAGTCAGTGTTGATCCCGCAGTGGACCTCGCGCTGCTGAAACAGCCCCGCCCCGAGGGGGTGCTGCGTGTCACAGGTACGTGCCGATCGGTGCTTCGGTGCGAGCGTGTGGCTCTGCCCCGCCCCCACATCTGCTGCGCCGTTGCCCTCCCTCTACTCCCACGTCCTCTGCAATGCTCTGCACTGCCTTTGGCCCCTTCTGCCTCTGCCGTCTCCCCAGAACGGGTGCGCCAGCGGCCGGAGGGGCCCGTCTGGCCTCCACAAGGGACCCCAGGAAGGCCTTGGACCTGCACACTTCTGCGTTCTCTCGTCGGTATCTCTGGTAGGGTATGGGGGCCGGGCTGCAGGCTGCCCCACCCCCAACTCTACTGCCAGCCCCCGTGCCCTCCTCAGTCCGAGCCGCCAGTCCATTGCCGTCCCCGGCCTTGCGTATCGTACGCCCCCCCCGGAGTTTCCGCCGGTGAAACGTCGGAGGGGGTGACGCCCGACTCTCTTCCTGCCCACAGGTGGTCATGGCAGTGCCTCCAGTCTCCATCCACTAAAACCTCCACTCCCCCTCACCTGCGAACAGAAAGCCTTAGCCCCCACGAAACACACCCGCCATGAGGCAACGGTGGCACGCCAGAATGTCTGCCCACAGGCCTCGTCAGCCCAATACCCAAAGAAGAGCCCCGCAGCTTCCACGCGATGCACAGTAAGTGCCGCGCAGCCCAGCTTCAGCCGCCCGACAGTCCGGAGGGTGCCCTCTGTCACACTGGAACAAGCACGATACACCGGCTGCACCGACAAGTCTGTGCTGTCCCTGGCCTCCATTGGTCAGCCCTCCTCCCCCGCGTCCCTCCGATTCGCAACAGAGCGTGGCCATCAGATCCAGGGATCTGGCCTTCTGCCGGCCTTGTTGCCAGACCCCACATATGGCCTGTGATCCTGGAGGCCAGTCGACCCCGCTGACCCATGCTGGTGTCCCTCCTTCATATGCCCCCCCCCCCCCACACACACACCGTCTGCCAAGTCGCAGGAGTCTTGTCAGGTCGGTGCAGACAACAAGCACCAAGCCTTAGGCCCCTTTCTGTCGGTGATCCTGGTATGATATATGCCATCCATAATTAGCTGCAGACCCATCCCCACCCATCCCCAGCCGTCCAGCAACGCACATGTGGGCGGATGCCCGGGCCCCCGCGCCGCGTCCGTGTGCCACTTCGCAGTGGTGCAGGCGACGGACCTGATGGCCATGGACGTGGGGCTGTTCAACGCCGCGACGTCGGACCCGTACGTGCGGGTGAAGATCGCGGACCAGACGTGGCGGACCCCGACCGTCCGGCGGACCTGCAGCCCCGTGTGGCCGGAGGGCACCAGCTACGACTTTCTGGTGTTCTCCCCCGCGCAGCACGTGCACGTCCAAGTGTTCGATGAGGACCGCGCCTCGGCCGATGACGCGCTGGGCTGCGTGGGGCCCCTGCCCGTGAGCGACCTGCTCCGCCACGCGGGACTGGGCCCCGTTCTGCTGCCGCTGCAGGACCAGGCCTCGTCCACCGCGAGGCTGGGGCTGCAGCTGGAGTGGCTGGTGCCGCAGAGGGCGCCCCCTCCGGGGCCCGAGGGGCCGGGCTGCGCTGACCTGTACCTTCTGGAGTTCATTGTCAAGGAGGTGCCCTCTGCCGTCCTCTGCGGCCCCCTCGGGTGGGGGCTGTCCGGGGGAGGGGGCGAGTCTGAGGGAGTGAGAGGAGGTCGCAGTTGGCCGCCCCGCAGCCGCGGCGGGGGCAGTGTGCACATGGCTCCGGTGGTACGCCGCTGAAGCGGAATTGTGTGTGTGTGTTGTGTTGTTGGCCCTGTGTCCTCAGCAAGACATAGGGCCCCGCCTCCTGCGTCTTTGTTCTGCAATGCAGCGTAGAGTCAAACCCACTGCAGGGTGCTGCTACAGGGGGAAGATTTCTGCGGGGGAAATTTCTTGGGAGCAAATTTGGTTTTCCAGATTGGAGCCGAAATTTCCCCCCTGACATTTTTTTGCGCAATCCGGACCCCCTGGGTCGGCGCCTAACATTCTTCTTCTGTAGGAAGGTACTGGTGCCCGTCTATTGCACGTCAGGATCAGTCTTTATGCCAGTGCGTATCCCGCTGCGTATCCCAAAGTATGATTTTGTGTATCCAGTGCGTACCCCAAAAGAGTTTTTTGTGTATTCGTTTGGTATCCCAAGGACTGTGCTTCCCGCAACTGTACACAAGGCACCAAAATTTGGGGATGCCGAAATTTTCCCCACCCAAAAATCCAGACCCCCCCCCCCCCTGTATGGCCAATGGGTGTGAGACGTGTTGTGTTATGTTAGAGTGAGCAACCTGCTTCTCCGGCCACTTTGTACTGTATACCCTGAGCACTATTTCCGTTTGCAATTTGGATTGAATTCCCAATGCCCATCTTGCGCATTGCTAAGAACCCCCCCCCCCTTTTCATGTGATGGTAACACTGTTGTACCTTGTACTGCCGGATGGAAAAAGTCGGGTCTTCGATCTCGCCCCCCGCCCCCCCCCCCTCCCGCGGTAACACCTTGGCACCAACGCCTTTACAACCGTCCACTCCTGCTGGATTCTCAGGTCACTGGGCTCCCGGTCGGGTTTGGGGCGCCATTCAAGGTGCGGCTGAGCTTGAAGGGGAATGAGGCCAATGCCGTGTCCACGTGGCCGGGCTGGGCCCAGCCCTCGACGGCCACGATCGACATCATCCGGCAGGTCCGCACGCTGGCTCAGCACGGCACGGCGCCGGAGGTGATCGCGGATGCGTTTGCACTGGACTTTGAGCTGCTTGAGGACATCTTGGAGCAGGTCGCTTGCCCTGCGCAGTAGAACTGCATGGCCCTTCCCCCCTCCCCCACTACCCCCCCCCCCTTGTCTCACATGCGGATATGCGACTTACGGAAGTCGGTCACACTCGCAGGCCCGTGCACAGGGCAGGCCGCTTCAGGCGAGTCCATTTCAGATTGGTAATACTGTGACCTCATATATCTGGAATGCAGATCAAAGAGGTCACTGTAGTTGCATTGCTTTGTTTCAGTAATCCGCACCTGTGCGTCCTTGCGTGTGTGTGTGTGTGTGTGTGTGTGCAGCTGAGTGCAGCAGCCTGGCTCCAGGTTGTGGTACTGTCTAGTTTCAAAAGAACTACAGCAATGCGTGCACTGCACGGCGCCATTCACAAAGCATATCGCGGCAGTCCCCACTCTGTGAAAGCAACAGTGAAAGCTCTGCATCATCTGTCATACCATATGCCTGCAAAGTGATGCATTGTAGTAGCTGTCATTAAACGCTGGTTGGACAAACATGCTTTCTGGGCGGGGGATGCATATAGTTCATGGAGGCTACCGGAAAGCCTCACCGTCGAGGGGATCAATGGTGCCTGGTGCTGGGATGCAGAGAACCTGGACCGATTAATGCAACCCTGTTCTGACACCACATGCCACTGCAGATGTGATCCCACAGACAATGTGTGTGTGTAATGCACCAATGATGGTGCATGCTGACTCGATTGCCTGCTGTTTTTCCACCCCCTGTACACACACCCCAGACAATGCTGGTTTGTCGTAACTGGTGACTCCACAGGCCTTGTCGACGTTAAAAGCGGTGCAGGGTACAGGGAGGGTCGGGTGGAGGGGTGACAGTCTGGGCTGTAAGCCTTTCTTGTTTGCCGCAGGCCTTTGCTGCAGCGACGCTGGCAGAGGCTCACTCATCATGCTCACCCAGGTCCAGGATGTACCTGTCTTGTCCCCTGTACTGCAGAAAGGCGTCTATTGGCGTCGGACATGCCCTGTCTTGTTTGACGTCCAACTGACGAGGATTCTGACACTCGGAACCTGAGTTGTTGCCAGTTTGTATCGCAATCGTGTGTGTGTGTGTGTGTGTGTGTGCACGGATCAGGGTTCTGGGTTACATACCGATCAGAGGCATGTAAGCAATGCTGCAGGAGGTAGGCCCAAGTCCTAACTATCCATCGGTCAATGGTAGTGGCAAACATGCATATGACGCCCAACAGTTGAACTGCATTGCACTTCCACCGTCATCGTCCGTCAGAAAGGCGCCTAGCCTCATGACTATTTACTGATGTTGACCTGACGAGTTGTTTTTGACGATCAGTGCTCTCCCCTCGCTGTGCGCTTGATCTCCTCACGCCGTGTGTGTGTGTGTGTGTGTGTGTGTGTGTGTGTGTGTGCGTGTGTGTGTGTGTGTGTGTGTGTGTGTGTGTGTGTGTGCGCGCGCTCGCCCTCACTGACAGTGTGTGTGTGTGTGTATGTGTGGTGCACCTCCACAACACAATAGTCTTCATGTTAACATCCAATAGAAACAAAGGCACGGCCCAATCGATGCAAGTGAGGCCAGGGAGGCAGGGAGGGATTGGGTTAGATCGGAAGGGGCCGGTTTGACAATGGCTCACTGGGACCCAAATTGTCGGGCAGGGGGCCCACGGGCCCAGCAGTGCTGCTGTGACGGCTTCTTGCACCGGCACGTGGGCTGCTACAGTTGTATCGATGGGGTATGGGGTGCATGTGGATTGTGTATGTGATGTGTTGGCGGGTGCGTGATGGTGCGGTTCAGTTGGTTTCCCCCAGTGGGCCAGCGGGTACACAGCCCCAGCCCCCCCCTTGCCCGATGAGAGACAGAGAGAGAGTGTGTGTGTATGTGGGTCATTGGTGTGTGGCTCAGCCCGCCATCCGAGGCCCCAAATGACTGCCTCCCCCCGCCCCCCGCGTCGCCTCGCAATGGTCTGCATATTTCTTCTTGACGACTGATGGGCGGGGGGTGCTAGCCGAGCTGGTCCTCGGCACCTATCTGGAACATTGTTTGTTTGGTTTCTGGTTTGTGGGGCGCCCAGCACGTGACAGCGGGTACTGTGCTGTCATGCTCATTTCTGGGAAGGGCGCAAGGGGGCAGCCCTCGTACAGCCCCTCTGGCTCATCGGGCGATGGATGCACGGCGGTTTCTGGGGGGTGGCCGGTGTGACTGGGGGGTGCCTTAAAAACTGAGGGGGGCAGGGGGTTTGGGTCCTCAAACGGGGAGCCCCTCAGCAGCCCAGAATGCATAAGCAACAACGCATGACACCCACCGCAACAGAACCCCAACAAACACCAGTGACAGGTCAGTCTGCAGATTTGGAGACATGTGCAAAAGTGCCGGGTGCCTCTGGCGCCACCCAAATGACAATGGGACAACCCAACAGCCACAACTGGGGGGAGGGAGCGACACGCCCCCCTCCCCCCGGCAGCGCAAAGCAGCAGCGGTGCGTACGCCAGCAGAAGAAAAAAGAGCACCAGATTGGGAGGAACGCACGCAGCAAAGCAACTGGGAACAGGGCCGCCCCACACACGGTGGTGAGACGAGCCCCAGCAAGACACAGAGCGATGCACGGGGGGACCACGAGGAGCGAGCACCGCAGCAACCACCAAATGCGGCGGACGGGCCATCAGCAACGAGCCCCCCCCCCCCCCTTCCCTCCACGAGGTGCCCGCGAACTCCACAATGGTGGGGTCTGCGCCACGCGCGCCGGGGGGTGCCCGCCACGGGGGTGGCAACAGGGCCGTGACTAGCCCACCGCGCGCGGGACAGTCAACATCGCGTGGAGACGTGAAATCCTCGTGCAGGGGGGCCAGGCGGGTGGGACACGCGTGGGTGTGTACAAGGGGCACCCAGGAGCACCAACAGACAAGGGAAGGAGCAACACTGCCACACAGAACGTGGGAGCCACACTAGGAGGGGCGAGGGTTAGTGCAGCAAACAAGGAGGAGGGTGGCAGCGAGGCAGGGAAGGCAGCTAGGATAGCGGGAACAGGGAACTAGAAAGGAGAGCATGCACATAGGGGGCAGCGACAACACAGGGGATGGCTTGGCCAGCCAGCCCTGTCGCTACCGGGTGCCAGGGCAACCCCTACTCAACCGGCATCAGGTGGGGGGTGTCTCCCGTAGCCCAGATGGGCTGTTTGTGCAACAGGAGTGGGTTCCCACTAGGGGCCGACCAGCCGTGAGGGGGACAGGGACGAATGGGGCCTCCCAGCCCACACCCCACACCAACACCACACCAACCCACCTAGGGGCGCCCAAGTCCCCCCCCACCCCACCCACGGACCCCCAGCCCAACCCAGTGCCCCCGTGCACCGCCATTTTGCACAACAGGAACAATGGCTGTCGAGGAGACCCGGTGGCCCCACAGGGGGGTCGGCTGGGATATTGGACCCCCCGTGGGCCATTAGGGCCTTGAGGAGTCATGTGAAATGGTGAGTGTGCACAGGGGATGGTGCACCCAGAGGGCCAACCCTAGGGCCCCTGCAGCACAAAGTCCTTGTGTGCCTGTGCCCAGGGGACCCAGCACCCGGTGGGCCACCACTGTGCCCCTAAGGTGTTTTGTGGAGCCACCGGTGTGCGCAGGGGATCAAGCACCCCGGGAGCCAACCCTGGGACCCCGTGGTTGGTGTGCTACCATGAAGCAACCATGTGCAGTGCCCATGACTCCGTGAGGGTGCCTGGGGACCGGGGCGCAGGAGGACGACAGCCAACGAGAGGGGAATGGGCCGGAGACACGAGCGACACCCCGCCCCAACGAAAATCGGTGTGTGATGCCCTGCCCCATGGCAAGGGGTGTGGGGCCACGAGGCCACCCACTTGCCGACCCGGTCGGACCGCAAGACCGCTTCCCGGTTGGCCAAGCTCAATTTTCGGAGCGGGCCCCAGTGTCGAGGCGGGCACCCAATACCCAATACCCAATACCCCCAATACCCCCCCAATGACCCCCCAATGACCCTCCAATGGCCCCCCAATGCCCCCCCAATGACCCCCCAATGCCCACCAAATCCCCCCCCCCCCAAATGCCCCCCAATGACCCCTCCCCATTGCCACGACAAT
This sequence comes from Eutreptiella sp. 'Long Island Sound 2002', assembly GCA_964036045.1. Lineage (NCBI taxonomy): Eukaryota > Euglenozoa > Euglenophyceae > Eutreptiales > Eutreptiaceae > Eutreptiella > Eutreptiella sp. 'Long Island Sound 2002'. Next base: position 200,480,270 of record OZ038378.1, on the reverse strand, counting down.
GACCCCCCCAGTGCCCCCCCAATGACCCCCAAATGACCCCCCAATGACCCTCCAATGGCCCCCCAATGACCCCCCAATGCTCCCCCAATGCCCCCCCCAATGCCCTCCGAATGCCCCCCCAATGACGCCCCAATGCCCCGAAAATGCCCCCCCAATGACCCCTTAATGCCCCCCAATGACCCCCCAACCCCTTCCCAATGCCACGACAATGACCCCCCAGTGCCCCCCCAATGCCCCCCCAAATCCCCCCCAATGCCCCCCCATGCCTCCCCAATTACCCTCTCATGCCCCCCCAGAATGCCCCCCCCCCCATAACTCTGCAATGACCCTCCAATAACCCCCCAATGTCCCCCGACTGCCCCCTCAATGCGCCCCCAATGGCCCCCCAATGCCCCCCAATGACCCCCCAATGCCCCCCAAATGCTCCCCCAATGCCCCCCAATTGCCCCCCCAATGAGCCCCCAATGCCCCCCCCCCAATGCCGCCCCAATGCCCCCTCCATGACCCTCCAATGCCCCCTCAATGCCGTGGGGCTGGGCTCCAGAAGCCGTTGGGGGCAGGGCCCCGTGCAATCGCCGTGGGGCTGGCCAAGAAGCCGTTGGAGGCAGGGCCCCGTGAAATCGCCGGCGGACTGTCCAATGCCCCCCCCAATGCCCCCCCCCATGCTCCCCAATGCCCCCCCACCCCCCAATGACCCTCCAATGGCTCCCCCATGCCCCCCCCAATGCCCCCCAATGCCCCCCCAATGCCCCCCAAATTCCCCCCCAATGCCCCCCCAATGCCCGCCCAATGCCCCCCCAAATTCCCCCCCAATGCCCCCCCAATGCGCCCCCAATGCCCCCCAATGACCCCCCAATGCCCACCCCCGATGCCCCCCCAATGCCCCCACAATCCCCCCCCAATGCCCCACCGATGCCCCCCCCCCCCCAAACGCCCCCCAATGACCCACCAATGCCCCCCCCCCCCAATGCCCTCCCAATGCCCCCCCAATGCCCCCCCCAAATGTGCCGTTTGTGCGCGTTAGCGGCGCCCAGTAGTTGGCATATTGGGGTTGTGCTGGTTGTTGCGGGGGTCGTTTGACTGTTTTTGCTGTCCCCACACCTCTGTCCTTAGGCCGTCCACAACGTGCCTCGCCGCGTTTCCGTGTGCGTGAGGCCCAGGTGCCCTACTCCTCCACGTGTTTTCCCGGCGTCCACCACATACGCCCCCCCACTCCGTGGGTCGCACGTGTGTAGGGCCCGTTCCTTGTTGGTTGCGGGTAGCGTGCGCTTCGCGGGTGGCGTGCGCTCCGTCATGGTTGACGCGGGTGGCATGCGCGCCTGCTTGGTGTCCCGGGTGAATACGCTGCACGGTGACCACGCCGTCGTCCTTGGTTCTGCCCACCCTAGTTTTGTCGGAGGTTCCTTCCCTTGCCTAGCCCACCATTCCTTTCCACAGGGCACCTTAGGGCCCCAGTGGTGGCCCACCTGGTGCGGCGCTGTGCCGTAGGGGCCCCCAGGTTGGCTCCCTGGGTGCCCGATCCCTTGCGGACACTGGTGGCTCCACAGAACGCATCAGGGGCCCAGTGGTGGCCCACTAGGTGCAGGTCCCTTGAGCGTGGACGAACATAGGCAACGCGCTGCAGGGCTCTGCGAACGCGGAAACGACACCAGCAGGAGCACCGGCCACAGCGGCCGACAGAAAGCAGCAACCTGACACAGCATGCGAAGGGAAGAACGGGTGACTGTCCAGGGCCCCGTAAAGAAACAACAACCAGACAGAATGTCACATAGGGGGGGGCATGGGGTGGGGGTCAGGGGTGTCTCACGCGCGCTGGTGTGTGTGGGGGCAGATGGGCACAAGGGGATTTCTGGAACACGAGTGTAGGTCCCTCGGCCACCCTGACTGGCCTAGAGTCAGGGATGGGGCTACTCAGTGGGCCGCCCCCCCCCCCTTACTTGCGGTGCCCCCCCCCCCCCCCCCTGTCCGCGTGTGGCAGGTGAAGAGCAGCCCCCGCAGCCCCTCGGGGGCCGAGGATGACAACCAGCAGCTGCTGGCGCAGGTGGCAGCGTGCCGCAATGAGCGAGGGCTGAGCTGCAACCCGCAGTTCGAGGAGGTGCTGCGGCTGCTGGTGCCGGAGCGGCAGGCGACGGCAGTCGTGGAGCTGGTCAACACCCAAACCTCGAGAAGCATGCGGAACGTGAAGACCGATGTGGTGGCCAGATTCGACGTCACCATCGGCGATGCCAGTGAAGTTCCGGGCCCCTTTACGTTCCACTTCCCGGAGCCCGCCTCCTTCGGTCGGTCAGCCTCTGCCCCTGCGGACGTCGTCGGGACCGATGGGGGATGTGGGGCGATGGTGCAGCTGCATGGCACCCTCGCCCTGTGTCCCTTGGTGGCCACTGGCCCGGGGACGAAGGAGATGCGGGACAGTCCCGACGGATTCGTGATGATCGAGTAGAGGCGGGCGGGCGCTGCCCCGGGGGTCGCGGTTGCAGTGGAAGGGCTGCCGTGTTCCGTTCCCACGGATCGCATCCTCGGCCACTGACGGGACTGAGGGGAGCCGGGCGCAACCATCGCAGGTCCGTGGGCCTCAGCCTCTTCCGGTTCAAGACGCTGATTCGCAACAAAATGCCCGGGAATCCCGGCTCAGCCAACCCAAGGGCACAGCCCCCCCGGGAGGGCCCGGCGGGCCTTGATAGTGCCGCTTGGTCGAGGCCTTTGGGCCACCTCTTCCCCAACAACATGGGGAGCCTGAGACAGTGGGGGTGATGTAGCCCCTTCACAGTCGCCTTGCAATGGGGTATCATGCAACGCACGGAAACCCCACCCCCTCGGCAGAAGGGGCCCTCATCCAAGGCCCTCCCATGGGCCCACCGGCGGCCCTGACTCTCCCTCAGTGGCCCTCTGCCTTTTCTGCTTCGAGACAGTATGGTCCGCACTCAATTTGGTCCCTCTGGAGTCAGCACTGGTGCCCCTCGCCTTGAGAGCTTTTGGGCAGGGCAGTATCAGAATGGCCATACATCGCAGGAGGACCCCCCCCCCCAATGACCAAAGTTACCGTCGCGGGAAACAACGGAATTCACAATCGGGAAAATCTGGTTGGGCCATTTCTGGTACACAAACTTTTGGGTCCCAGACCCCCCTGTCTAATACTTCTCTGTCTCTAGGGCAGCCCAGTCTACTGCCGTCTCTGGTCTGGCAGTCACCCCATGGCAGGTCAACAGGTCTCCCGTCAGGCTCTTCACCGTGCCGGCGCCAAGCGGCAGTTGTTGCAGCGCGATCCCCCTGAAGATGAGCGCCTGGGGGAGGGGGGGGGGGGGGGGGACAGGGGGGGAAGGGGTGGGGGAATGGGGGAATGGGGCCGGCGGTTGGAGGGGCATTGGGACATGGGCGGAATGGAATTTGAAGCTGCAATGGCGGAGGGGGTCCTGGAAATGTAGCCGGAAACGCATAAGTTTGGCCGGGGAGCGCCCACCACCTCAACTGGTTCGGGGTTGTCAAGGGGGTGTGCGGCAGTGGGGCACATGGGCTCATGGCTCATCACCCCCCACCCCCACCCCGCAGCCCCCGGGGGCCACTGTACCTGCGCCGCCTGTCCCTGTCGATGTGGAATGACGGAGACCGACTCCGTCATTGGGCTGCACTGTGGCGGTGGTGCAATGCGGGGCGGTTTTGCCGTACCAACATGTGTGGCCCCATGCCTATCCCATACATGCGGAAAGGTACGACGCAATCAAAGGTGATGGCTGGAGGAGGGTATTTGGGAGCATGAGGTGTATGCCTGAGGAAGATGCCAGCGCACGACCAGGCGTCGGTGTCGAACGCCGGGCCAAAGTCTCGACCATCGGCTCTTTGGGAGTGTTCGGAGGCCGCAGCTTTGCTCCGGTGGCGGTTGGGATTCCGACCTGGCGCCATCAGTGCAGAACCATGTGCTCTTTCCTCTGGGCTGACCGGAGTCTCTCGGCACTGCAAAGAGCAGGTTATCTGCAAGGCCCCTCAGTCTTTTATATCGTATCGGCTTTGCTCTCTGTAATTTATATCTGACCCCTCATCCACACGCCGCCGCAGGCGGGTGCACGCTCGTAACTGCCATAGGCCCCCAGAAGTGCCTAAGCAGGTAGGGCAAGGGCAAGGACGGGTCCCCGTGTGAGCCCTTTGTGGACATGGTAGCGTTTATACCGCTGTGCATGTCTTTGTACCCCCCCCCCCCATGTCCAATGTATACTGTGTCCAACGAACACTTGCTGTTCGGACCGTATTTTTTTGGAACCTAATTAATTCGGTACTAAATTAGGTACCGGACTTCAGAACTGAGGTTTCAGGCTAAAGGTGCACGGAAATGAGGGGCTGTTGTGCCGTATGTTGCAGAAGTGATGTGCAAAACTGCAAAGCGGGATGTGAGGGAGTGGTATCCCTCAACCATAGGACCTCTATTGCCCACCATGACCGATTCTCTACTGGCACCTGGCCGTGAGGTGCTGTACAAGCGGTACCACACTGGCGAGCTTGTACCAGCCACAATTCTTGGGCCTTCCGATGATAGAGATGACTTTGTACGGCTGAAGTACAGCTGAAATTGGCGCGACTATGAAAACCCATCCGCCCCTCTCAGTGTGCTTTGAATGGGCTGGGTATCTCGTGCCTAGGGATGTGTTACTGCCGGTTCACAACATTGTCGCGCGCACCGAACACTGTGTCCAACGAACACTACCCGTTCGGACCGTATTTTTTTGGGACATAATTATTCGTTGGACACGGGGGGGGGGGGTAGGCTGCTGTGTGTGCTTGTGTGTGTGTGTGTGCGCGTGTGTGTGTGACAGGTTACCAATTCCCGAATCGTCCTGATGGTACAGGGGAACCGCGGAGCGGGGACTGACGGGGCAGCCCCACCCGTTGGTGCCTTCTGACCGTGTACCTGCTGTACTACAGAAAGGCGCCTAGCTGCATGCTCTTCCACACCTTCTTCTACTTTCTTACGGCCTGACCAGATTCGTTAGCGACCAGTGCAGTGCTCTGTCTGTCTGCCTGTTCGTCTCGCTTCAATCGTGTGTGTGAGTGACTCTGTACAGCTTTGTGGAGGTTGTCTCGACCAGTACTTCGCTGTTTTGGGGGTTCTGCCGTTTCCATGGCGTCTCTCTCTCTCTCTCTCTCTCTCTCTCTCTCTCTCTCTCTCTCTCTCGGGAATTGTTGTGGATGTGGCTGGTCGAAGCCAGAATAGGAATTGTGCGTTCTTGTGTTGCATGTAGCACAGTCCATGCTTGCTCACATGCCTGCTTGTATGCCACAGGCTTCGGGCACTGGCTCAAGTGCAGAAAAGTATTGCAGACTCAGCTCTTTGGCCATATCATTGAATGGAATGCAGCTGCTGACAGGTTTTCTGATAGTGTGGGCATCTTGCACTTTGTGCTGCAATGTGAACAACAAAATACTGGTACACAGACTCCCTCGGTGGACCAGTCGGGGGACCGTGAATGGACACCCAGAAAGGAGCATCATGGCCCGCCTCCCAAGCTGCGCGCTCTGCGCCCCTGACGAGGCAGTGCAGGGACATGGCCAGCAGGCAGGCAGGCATGTGCGGGGCATCGGTGACGTGTCTCACACGCACATACGCATACTGTGTGCGCCGCCTTGATATGGTCCTCCTTTTTGCATACGGCTGGAATGCCAACTGTGGCGCGTTGGCGAGCCATGCGACAATTGCAACCGAAAATACAACTGCCAAGGGTGCCCAACACGAAGCAGGGCGACCCTGTACCTTAAGTTAAGGAATCCGGTGGTGGTACAACCCATTTGATGCCATGTGACACAGCCAAGGTCAGTTGATACACAGAGGGTGGCAGGAAAAAAAAGGTGAGACGTAATGTGACTGCAATTGGGACTTGCACACATTCCTTAGCGGCCCAGCTCAGCAATGTGCAAGCACATGGACACACAGTAGATACTGTGTGGCTGCCCCAAATTAACAACACAGCACAAAAGGAGGTGGTCCAATTGATTGCCTCTGTGCAACGTTATGATCTGATGACATATGGTCACACCGTCCTGCCGGACCATGGCAAGGGGGCCTTGCCACAGGGGCCCATTGGACCTCTGCTCGCCTCATCACACCAACCAAGAATTTTTCGTCCAGATGCCAAAGAGACATCCCAGACCTCGTGACACCATCCCAGTTGGGCAACAAATACCCCATATACTGTGGACGTACCTTCCCCCCCCGTGTCCATCCCCCCCCCCCGTGTCCATCCCCCACCCCAGGGGGGGAACCGTCACCGGCTGGTTCCAAAAAAAACCGCAACAGTGTCATATTGCACAGGATTGCATAATTATGAGAGCTCGTTGTTAGAGCTTATGCATACCTCCTTTGTGCTAACCCATTGCACTCCTAAGACCTCTCAAAGTGTTCCCTAAAGGGATGTCCCTGCAGGGGCCATCCCGGAGGAAAAGTGGATCCCCACAAAGCTGGAGGCACCAACAGTTGCCAAACCCGCACCCAAACCTGCACCCAAACGTGGAAAGCAGCCTGCAGCGAAGCCTGCTGCAGCCAGTCCGTCCATCCCTGTGGCTGATGGGCAGCATGTGCAGCTGTTCAAGACTATGTGGGACCAGAAAAAGAAGTTTTACACTGTCCCTGTTCAGCAGTAGGGGCATGCAGCAAACTGATGGACTGATGCATTATATTGAGAATTTTGCTTGTTTGCATCATTTGCATGGCACCATTCGATCTTTGTATGTCAGTGTGTATTTCAGAGCCTTGGGCGACGCACAGCAAGCAACTGATCGGTCATAAATTCTGCGTAGTATGCAGCGGTAATTTGTTCGGTTGGCGATGGTGTCTATCCCCCCCGGGGTGGGGGGGAACCGTCACTTGGCAACGGTTCCCCCCGGGGTGGGGGGGAACCGTCGTCCCTTGGGGGGGATGGACATGGGGGGGGGGGGGGGAGGTACGACAGTACTACACCGTCATGCAATTGCCCATGTCCGACCACTCCTGCATGCTGATAATGGTCAAATGGCAGAAAGGGGCGGAAACTACGACACACACCAACCCACAACCGAGTGTGGCTCGCTAGCATGAACCACACTTTACAAAGTTCGCGAAAAGTACAACAAAACTACCTGATATGAAGATTTGCACCTCCCTAACCAGTGCAAGATGCATATTATCTGCAATAGCTCATGCCACGTGCCTTGGCTGAACATGGAATCCACAATGATTTGGACTTGGGCCTGGCAGACCAAATCACGCCTTGGCCCCCACCCGCCAGGCGGGATGGACACCACTGCAGACCAAACACCCACCAGCCCGATTGGTGCACAATTCACGGCCAGTCACTTGCTCTGCTGTTGTTTGCCAAAGGCTTGTGGATACACGCTGACATGCATAGATGCTCATGGTGTGAGGCACATGGTGCAAAACAAGCAGAAATCTCAAGGCACTGCAGCCGTCCACCAGTTTCTTGGCTGCACCTAAGTCTGCACAGGGACAGTGCCAAATTTCCTCTTATGGTCTAGAGAACCAGCCCCTTGGTTACATTGCTTGCATGTATCTAGAGTAAATTGGTAAATACTGGCCAAGTTGTTGCACTGGATGCGCACTGCGTGCACTTGCCGGGGAACTCACCCAAGATCACGTACTGCCTGTCTGATAGCACGGCAAAGTAGCAAAGCCCACAAGATACCAACAAAACTGCCTTCAAATTGGTACTCCAATGTACCTATGAACAAACCACTCAGTCTTGTAAGGTACAACTATGCAGTGGCATGCAAGATGCACCCATGTTCAAGTGGACAGTGCCACACACAGATATATCACCAGGACGATTGGGAACAAACACCATCATTATTTTCGTCCTCCTCAATGGTACCCTACTCGTGTGCCCACACAGACTCAGGCACATGACGCCAAGGTCCATAGGACTGATACCTAGTCTCCCTACGAATACAAAATTGAGTAAGGTGGAGTGAATACACACATGACCATGCAGCTCCACTGCCGAAATGCGGACAATCCTCCATTGCCACAAGCGTGCAAAGGGGTGCCCCACTCTTGCGCGATAGAAGCCATGGATATCGTTATATTCTTGTTGGGCTTCACTCAAAGTTGCCTGCTCAATATAGGGTAGGGCAGTGTGCAAGCGGCCCTTATAGGCGCCATCATGAGCACCTACTTCACAATTGAAAGGAAGCTAAACAAAAACCCCGGCATGGAACAAAAAACTTGTGGAAAGGGGCCAAAACTAGGATTCGACCATTCGCTGACATACAAACGACCACCACACCGACCACCCCTACCCCGGTTTGCCAAGTACTGGGCTCTGCTGACACGGAAAGGACACTAGCGGGAACACAAACCGCAGCGGCCGTCAGAATACAGCGACCCGACACAGCACACGCAGGGAAGAACGGGTGCCCCGTGAAGAAAAAGCAACCCATCAGACCATATGCCTGCAGAAACACAGCGAGGCAGGTGGTGGATGATCACAACGCGGAGGGAGTGGGCAGCAAAGGCCGAGAAATGACCCCTGCAACAACCAGCACAACCCCCTATACGGCCGTTACTGGGCTCCGCGAAAACGAGACCAGCAGGAACACAGGCTGCAGCAGCCGTCAGAACGCAGCAACCCGGGGCAGCACGCACACAAAGGGAAGAATGGGTGACTGTCCACTGCCGCGTAAAGAAACAACAACCCAATGGAATGTCACACAGGGGTAGAATCCCCCCATAGGGTGGATGTGGGGGGTTGGGCCAGGGGTTAGTCACTATAAACTCCGGCGCCAAAGGCACTGACCTTTTTTTTTGGTGGCCAAAAATGGTTGAAAATGTTTTCACCAGGTAACAGGCAAATGAGGACTGTTCTGGGTTCCCTCATTGCGCTGCACTGATTCAAAAAGAACAACAACAACTAATTTTCACCTTCTTCAGCCAATTTACTGTTTCAGGGTTGTACGTGTCAGGGTTTGGCGTCCAGTCCATTGATCCCCTGGGCAGGGACCCCCCTGGCAGGGACCAAAATGCAGGAAATTGGACATACCAGGCCCAAAAGTCTCGTGTAGAATACCCCTAGGTGCCAGATATCATGGGGGATGCCACATTGGATTTTAGCGTCCACATCATTACCACTCCCCTGTACACCACCATATGAGGGACACCCTGTGCCACCACAACAAACAGAGACCATCAGACCGCCCCGCCCACATCCTTGTAAGGAGGACAAGAGCTCCCTGTCCCCCCCCTTTTCTTGCAAGGAGCACAAGTTTGGGCTAGTTCCATTGGAACAACAGCCTGCGTTTGCACTCGTACTGTGTGTCAGATTGTCAGATTGTCAGATTGTCAGTGGCAAGAACTTTATCCTTCTCTAGAATACAGCCCTGCAAGGATGTCAATCACTGCACAGGAAAAGGTTTGTGTCCACAAAGAGAGTGCAATACAGGGAACACAGTCGGATGCAGCAGGTAGCTGCTACCTGGCTGCTTACCTGGGTCACTGCAGTGCAGGGATGACACCCATTGCGAACTGAGCATGCACATCGTGAGCCAATTGGATCCAAACAACAAAAATTAGGGAAGTTTCGACCATAAATGAGCGAGGAGTGGAAGCAGGGAGGTCCCCTGGTGCTGGGCGACAGAGTAAGTCCAATTGCACAACGCCACAATGCTTTGCTTCCTTTGACTTGTGCAAGCCTCTGGTTTCACTTTAACTGTGGCAGCAGCATGCGTTTTGCGGCCCCTCTGCACACTTACGACAGCTTTTGTTGTTGACATCATGGACCCCACACAACTGTGTGAGAATACTGAAACGACCAGTGAGCACTCTTGGGATTCCTCCTCAGAGGGGCAGTTTCACATGTCCATACATCGGGAGAGTCGTCAGCGTCGCAGGTACCAGCAAGCATTCGACGAAGCCTACGTGCCTTCAAAAGCGTGGGAGCGCTTGGTGTGTGCACTTGCAATCCCCCCTTGCCTCTTGTACAGGGGGACCTCGGGGTCACCTTTACAAACCGTACCTCATATAATGTGCAATCCCAAACAACAACCGGCAGAAGCGCATGTCAGTGGTTGTGCAGCAGGGCTGCGGGGTTGTATCAGAAAAAGCGCCGTGTAACCATAGGTGGTAGCAAGGTGGTCGTTGCGCAGGCGGCAGGGTGTATCAGCTTCCAGTGCACTCTCAGTGTTGAACGTGTAGACTTGATAGCCCTGCAACTTTCATGGACTGCTGGGCACGGCCCTTGTTCAACTCACAAATGCACTTGTCTAAATAGCTTTGGGTAAAATGAGTGTAGATTGTGACTGTATACGGGTTTGTGTGTGGCCCATGCTGTTGGGTGCACCCCAAAGGGGGGTAGGTTGTGGTGGCATACCCTCTGCCATATCAGGGTCACACCCAAAATGGAGGGTGGATCGTGGCTGCATATCCCCCGCAATCCTGGGATCCTCACTGTAGATCTCCCCTACTGTGTTGGGGTCCTCACGTTGGAGGGGTGACAAGCCTTGGGCTCAACCCCCACACCCTGTCAAAGGGGTGATAAAGCCCCCATGACGGAGGGTACACAACCCCCCAATGGGCGAACTCCCCCCCCGCAAAGGGTGAGCCCCCCACAGGTACCAAACAGACCCAACAGGGGGGTGGAAGGGGTGGAGGATTCTGAGATTGAACATTTGGCGTTGCACGTTTGGCGCCAAAGTGTGCTCAACGAAATGGATTCAGCAAGATTGCAATGTGCCCCTGCACAAATCCCACACAAACTTGGCATTCTTGTTGTTGTGCTCTTGTTCATCATGGACAGTACCCTGTTTAGGAGGCTCTCGGCCTTTGGTGATGCAGGTAACAGGGTTACCAGGAGTTCTGCAGCACAATCACCGCAGAAATTGCTGCCAGCAACACTCCTGAGTCCCCGGACAATCGTTTCCAGTTACGTTGGGCAATCAGTCTACCCTGCAGCAGTGCACACATGGCATCCATGTCCCCACAGGACAGTGGGGAGGTCGCCTGCCACGCTAGCCGTATCATGTTTGGCACCGCCGTGCAATGCGTCAACCACCGGCGGAACAAGCAGTACAGAGTTGATTTGAAGACCTCCGGATTGCAAGAGGATGCGGACTTCTTGGCGTTGTTGGAGCATGAGGCGCGGCATGAGAAAGACAAGTACCTTCCCTAATGTCTGCCTGCCAGCGAAGTGGGGTTGCCATGTTTTATGTTGGGTCTCTGGTGTTCATGGCTCACAGCAGGCACCCCAGAAACGATGGGTGGTGGGGTATGGGGCGGTATCGCAGCCCTGGATCTTGTTTTCCTTTGCCTCTATGCCCCCTGTCCCTGTGCCCCATCGACCCTGTGCCACCCCTGCCCCTGTGATCCCTTGCCCTTATACCCTCCTAGCCCTCTGCCGCATGCCCTATTGTCTCTGTCCCTCTCCTGCCTCGAGAAGCCAGCTCTTACGCTGGACGTGCTGGAAGTGTTCCGAGAGGGGGTGCTGCCACAGGCCTCGGCGCTTCACTGTGGCAACGCTGAGTGGACCCAACATGCCACATTGTCTGGGTGGATCCTAGTGATCTGGCGGACGACCTGGGCTTTGTCATCCAGATGCACAGCTACCCCCCGTTCTTGCAGAAGCTGCCAGTGGCAATAGCGGGTCTGCAGTAAAACTGAGTTAATTTTTTCCAAAAAAAAAAACTCCTTTCACTCAGTTTTGAAACTGAGTAAAAGAAGCTGTACTCAATTTTGCCATATCCTGGGTTTTTTTCTATTAATCTATATTTCTCAAGACTGAATTGAAACAAGCCTTTTTCTTCTCAAAACTCAGTTGAGTTGGGTGTTGGCCAAATAGCTTCAATATGTGTTCAAATACATTGGAATGTTCAAAAATGCTCAACTCATGTATGAATCACATGAAAATCACAATGGATATGATTATACGTACAAAGCATTCAATGTAATGACCCAATGTAATGACCCACAGCGGGTCAAGCATGATCTATTGCTGGCATGCTGCTTGCAAATAAAGACAATGCGAAGCTCCAACAAGGCACCCAATTAATGTACGTGCAACATGCCATCTTATGACAATCCTGTCACGTCCCCCGTCCTGGGCTACAAGCCATGCCTGAAAGAAATGGTTTGTACAAGCCAATAACACATATCAATGTGTGTATGTATGGCATTTGAAACTGAATTTCCAATCATTTTGCTACAACTTACCATCTTTGTGACGACTGCCCATACCAGGGGGGGGGGGTGCTCCTGGTGTCTAACAGGGCCTTGGCTGGGGATCTCGCTGGGATGGTTGGGGCTGTGGCGGACTCCCGAGGGGTTCAAGTCCGAGCGTTGACGGTTGTTGGCCAGCCTGTGGACTGGCAGGCTCCGTGTGTGAAGTTTGATCCCAGCCACGGGGGTCCGAGCATCACGGGTGTGATATGTGGTGGCCGACTGCACTTTGGTCACTCTGCGAGAGGACAATGGCACCCTGTGGGAGAGCCCGTAGGAGAGGCCGGGTTCGCCTGCCTTTCACCATGGCGGGGGGACGCAATGTTCCGGGTGAGAGGAATGCCTGTCCCACTGCTCATTGTTGCAACTTCTGCCCTGATGGTGTTCACTCCCCTGCCAGTGCTCATGCGCTTCACTGCTGACATGGGTGGTGTGATTCGCCCTCCTGGAGGCCACCAGCCCACCACCTTACATCTGCATGTTGGCCCCCCCTCGGCATGTCATGGCTTGAGTACATTGGCTTTGGTTTCAGGCTGGAGCTGGTTTGGGAGGAGGTGATCAACAGTGTGCATTCGCTCGCGAACACTTGCCAGAGCATCGTGCTGTACCCCATGCTGTTTTCTTTGACAGGCTGACAGCCGTCGCTGTATGATGGGCCCCCTCTTACAGTTTGGTGGGTGCGCACCCCTTTTCTTTGCAAGCACCCAACTTGCTTCGGGACCGCCACACACAAATACCCTGCTCTGGGGGCGCACTGTGCGCTGTGTCCGCGCTGTGCCCGCGCTGTGCAAAAAGTAGGCGATTTTGGACCCATTTCCCCCCGATGGCTAAGGTGACACAGTGACTACTGTGTGCCAGATGCAGGACTGCTCAGATCTTACTGAGTCCAAAAACTCAGATAATCAGTTAAAACAAACTATATTCCCCACTAAAAATGCCGGATTGCTGTCCAAATATGCTGTTTTTGCCTTGTGGACGTAGCCCCCCCGGTGGTGGATCGTTTTCATGGGGGTCATGGGAAAGCTTACTTACAATTGGGCGCTGTGCAGAAACGCCCCCTCTATTTCTTTCAAGGCGAGGCCCTTTGGCCTCTCTGTCTCAGACAGTTTCTGCCATTTCCTTTGGTATGACACCCATGTGCCAACCACAGCCTGGGTTCTTTTTTTGGGACAGCTTTTTTTCTGAGGGAGAATACCACTTAAAGTCTGAGTGGTGTGATACAGCGCTGTTTTGTACAACTTTGGGGGGGGCCTTTGTAGTGCGCCGTTGTGCGGGCTGGCCCGCCGTATGGGACTGCACACGAGTTTGGACCCCTTCCACAGCCCTCGGCCTGTGGCACGTCGTTGCAGATTGTACGAGCAGAAGCATGTGGTGATGAAGCAGAAGAACCTCGCCAAACAAGAGTTGAGGATGGAGGTCTGCATTGCCTGCCTGACCCGCGGTCTTGACGTGGGGCACGCACTTCGGACCGGCGGCCCTGTTCCGCAAGCGCGGCTTTGTCCCTCTCCGCCCCCGCCATCCCTCCATGCGGCCCAGCATCGTCCCACTCGGGCGGGGGCGGCGTGGGGCAGCCCACCGCCCAAGACTGTGTATCTACTGCCCGTCAACCCAATGATGATGGGCCCATATCCGGTTCATCTCACACGCTCGGCGGTGGGAGAAGGGCCCTGCGGCGTTTGTAGGGGGTGGGGGTTGCAGGGTTGAGCAGGGGGATGCTGCAGGGGAAGGGCCTGGGTCGACCCCTGGTCAAGCCTTTTCTTAGCCAGAGGGGGGGGGTGAAGTGGAAAAGGCATGCGCCCACTCTGAGTGAGGCTGGCACCATTTGGCCTAGCACCTCCCAGGGGTGGGGGGGGGGCTTGGATGGGGGGTCCAGTTGAAAGAGGCACCCACCACCCACTTTCCGAAACCCCCCCACCCCGCACGGGGGGCGGGGGGGGGGGGGGGTCGAACCTACACTAAGCAAATGCCTGCCCCCAGTGCGCTCACGCAGTCCTCACAGAGGCCCAAACCCTTTCTTCCGGTGCGAGCCCCGCTCCGCTATATCTCCCGGGGCACAGTCCCGTCATGTCTCCTCCCTTTGACGCATTATTGGGGGCGTGACGTCAAACCACAGGGCCCAAGACCGGCTTTTTGATGGGCCTCCGTGGGCTTGCCGGTGGAAAAGACCGCCGCCCGGTCCAGTGATGTCTCGGGACCGCCCGATGGATGGTGTTGGATGGCAGCGGTGGACGTCCTGGTGCCCCACACGTCACGGGGCGGGACACGTGTTTTGCGTTGTTTGAAGCTTGGGAGAGTCCCAGCCAGTGATGTATTAGAACGGCCGTACACCGGAGGAGGAGGGGGGGGTACCCCCCTCTGGACCGCCCCCGTTCCAATGTTTGAGGCTGACAGCCAAAATGTTGCTTCGGTGCCAAGAGGATTTAACCTTAAACAATTTTGGCCAGCCTTCGGCGGGGACCATATAGGGAACCTAGGAGGAGGGGGTCCCTGCCGACCCCCCATCCCCCTTTTCAGACCCCCCTCCCTTCTGATACATCCCTGGTCCCGGCCCTTCCGTTTGGCCACTGACACGAGGGCAGGGGGTGTTGCGGGCCTCGAATCCCGGTCGGCGGGACCCCCCAACCCGCAGATCCGCCGGGGCCAGTGCCGGTGCGGGCTGGCGTGCGTTGCGGTGCGTTGCCACGCCCTTCGGGAAGGCGCATCATTCGGGGCTCTGCGGCATCGTTTTGGCCCCATCCCCTACAGGGGGGGGGGGATTTCGGGAGGGGAGGATTTCGCGGGGAAAATTTCGCCGTTAAGAAAAGTGGCGAAATTTTCCCCCTGGCGAAACTTTTGCAGCGTGTGACAGGTGAGTACTGTGAATTCAGGCATGCGCAGCGGTGTACCAAGCAGAGAGCACTTGAAAAGTGTGGTGTTTTGGATGGTCATGCATTGAGAATCCTGGATGCTTTAAAAAAGCGGAAGACTCGCCCTGCTGCGCCTGCAATTACCAGATCTGGGGCAGCAGATTTTATGCGCCATCGCAAGAAGCGGCTGGGTAAGGCATGTTCATAGTTGTACTGATGTCGGTGCTGCCTGTCCAGCGATATATCAATCTCCTGCCCAATCTCCTGCCCGTGCAATAGCCACTGGGACATGCAATTTCCAGCTGTGTCTTTGGTACAGTGCCTTAGCAACCCTGTGGTGTGACAGGAAAGTGTTTGTCATTGTTGTGCGATCTTCATGCCGGTGATCCATCCAGAGCCCACCAGGAAATACCAGGAAACATCCAGAGCCCACCAGGAAATAATAGGAACCATCCAGAGCCCACCAGGAAATATCAGGAACCATCCAGAGCCCACCAAGAAATAACAGGGATCATCCAGAGCCCACTAGTATATGACAACAAGCCTCAGGATTCCTAGAGGTGGGGAAATTTTCCCCCTGTCGAAATTGTCCCCTGGCAAACTTCCCCCCCCCCCCCTGTACACCATTGTTACTCAACACCGCACGACCCGCAATGATAAGGGCGCATGTGACAGCGCCCCCGCGCAGCCCCGATGTCACCCTCCTTCAGCGGGGGGTTGTCCTTGAAGAACGGCGGTTTGTGGTTTACTTCAAGTAAGACCCGCCCCTGAAGGACAGCCCTCGGGGCCGGCAGCGACCCACGGGTCGTTAACCGCCAACCGCCGTGCACTCCTCCTTTGGCGGTGTGCGCGTTTTGCACGTCGACGAGGTTTTTCGGCATTGAGGACCTGGTCCCCTTTGCGCATCCTCAGGCTGCCCGTCTCGCACGGGAAAACCGTCAACTGGAACACAATCTGCTCGTGATCAACAGTAAGATCGAGAAGCTCAACGCGTCCCACGAACGGCAGATGGAGCACCTCCGATCGACGTACCAACGCAAGATCGACAAGATGTCGAGGTACGGGCTGCATCGCCGTCATGACGCGCAGTGGGGGGCTCGGTGCTGAAGAAGGAATGCCCCCCGCTGCCCCTGGGTACACCGGGTGCGATGGTCTGCAGCCCGGCGCAGTGTGCCTAGGACACCCGGCGCTTGTCCCATTTTTTTGTTGTTGGAGTGTGATCGGAGGTACCCAAACCCCCCCCCGCCCCCCGCGTTGTTAGAAGCCCCTGGCAGGACAATGATCCTGCAGATGCGCACACCAGTGCGCGCAGGTCAGTGCTGGAGTTGGCAAGCCCGGCATGGACTCGGAGTGTGCATCTGGATGCACCTGGTCAACGGTACGGGCAACAACCCGTCTCTGGGACAGCCGACCCCAGAGAACTGGAACAGGACAAGTCATCCAGGGGCTCTGTTCACACAACCAAACCACGTTCGGACCCACAGAGGGTCGGAATATGCAGTGGCGAGAGGCCAATAGGCGCCGCCAAAGGCAGACGAAGTAACACCATTGTGCCAACTCCCCCCTCCCCCAACGTTGGGGGAGGGGGGGGCTAAGGCACGGCGTGTCTTTTTGAGTTTGACCAGGCTTTCATCGGTTGAATCGTGAAATTTGTTCCTTTACCCACGACACACAGCACACCAAGAGGCGGAGGATACATGTGGTGCGTGCACGTGCACAGGGGGCCGTCAGGCGCCGCCACAAATGGTTCACGATGTCCCGAAAGGCGCCTCCACTGATTGGGTTTCAGGTCAGGGCCGTGCCTTTGGGCCATGCTTCGCTGCATTGATACATGAAGTACCGTTGTAGATGCCGAAGGGATGCTGGAGGGGGAGGACCATCGTCGTTCTATGGGGGGCGGATGTTGCGGAAGGTGTTTGATCGGACGCAATGTGGCCCCGATGTGTGGGTGTGGGCCAGTGCACTCGGTCTGTGTGCATTTTCAGTTGTTTTGCTTCACTAAATGTTTTTGACCACAAATTGGTTTCACCTCCTGCAAACTTTTCGTTCTTGGGGAACCTCCAGGATCTCTATTGGGTACTCAAGCAAGGAAGCACGGCGCCACAATCAAATCAAACCCAAATTATTCGGACATTTTCGGGCAAATCATCCCTCCTCAGCTGTGAAGTACACAAAGGGACACATTGTTCCATACCATACACAATTGGTGAAACCAAAGTAATCTACCAAATCAAATCAACACCAAGCGGCAGCAAAAAATAGACAAGCAGAGAATCGCAATCATCTGCACTTCCGAAGAGAGCACATGCGCCACCCATGGAAAAGTCTTCCTGAATTCGGTAAGGGCTGCAATGTGGCAAACAATTTAGTATCCGGCAGAAAGGGAATGTTGTTCGAAAAGCCACACACAACTCTAGAAAAACAGATAGGCACCGCACCATGGTGCGGCACACGAAAAGCATGAATGCGGCTCCGTTTGGTGGATTTGATTTCAGGTTTCATGTACTTCAATTTGTCCTCCCAAGGGATTTTTGGTTTGGACGTTATGGAGGGGAGGGTAGCCCCCAGCGAATGAGTGCCCCCCTCAACCGTTCCCAAGAGAGCATATAATATTGTTTGTGGGAGCTTAATCTCAAAGAGCGAATACACTATCCCACCACCCACCCTTCTTTCACATTCCTTGGCATACAGGTGGAGTGGGTTGGCTTCCAAAAAACACTAGTTCTCAAGGGGTGGAGCGTGACAAGTAACAAACATCACATCAAGAAAGGGAATGTGGGACACCACTCCTTTATAAAGAATATCAAACGTTAAGTCGGGTGGATAGAATGACTTTAAAATTGAGTGGCATCAGGGTGTGCCTCGATACCCCCGTGTGAGGGGTGGGCACTGGACATGGGCGGTCTAAGACACACGGGGCCTGTGTGCCCCCGATTCAGGCCCTCTGCATGTCTCGGAGGGGCGCGTGCGGCGGGGTCAATGGGCCGTTGGTGGTCGCAGTTTTGGGGAGTGTGTCACCGTCGTCGCGCGCCGACCGTGTCAAACGCGTTGGCGCCCGTCCCCACGGGTTCGGCTCAAGAAATGCCAAAAAGTGAACCGCTTCGCATCCACTAAGTGCCGAACTCCCGCCTGCGGCCGCCCTATCGTCACGCTCCTCGAAGCATGACACCCACCCCGTCTGCCCTCACCAATCCTGACACTACGGGCGGGGGGGGGGATTTCCGGGGCAGTCAATTTCGCATGGGAAATTTCGCGTTTCAACTTGGCCGCGATATCCCGCACACGAAATCCAGGGCCCTCCGCGAGTGGCCCCTGTGGCTAAACTCCACCACGCCTACCAGGCCCTACACACCATAGCATCTCCACAAGTGTTCCCGAAATGTACCACATGAAATCCGGGGGCTTCCGCGAAATTTCCCACAGCGACATTTGCCACCCCGAATTTGACTTGACATGACATCTCCCCCCCCCCCCCCCCCCACATACGGTTTACAGGCAGCGATCTGCCGCCGCTGCAGGCAGCAGTTGGATGTTTGGGGACGTTAAGCGGATATTTTTGGGCACTTTGTGGGCTGATCAGGGGCTCCTCAAATCAAAGGGTTTGGGTCGCGCGCGTCAATGGACTGCCGCACGTGCCGTGGTGTGTAGTGTAGGTGCCCTCATGAAGGGCGTGCTCTGCCCCCCGTTTCATGGTGTACCCCTTTGGGGTGAGGCGAGATTGCCAGGGGCCGTTGGGGCGTGCCCATGCGGACACTCTGGGCCATGGCGTGTCCCTCTGCAGAAGCCTGGCGCCCCGAAAGAGAGACCCGCGCACTGAGAGGC
Organism: Eutreptiella sp. 'Long Island Sound 2002'; assembly: GCA_964036045.1. Taxonomy (NCBI): domain Eukaryota; phylum Euglenozoa; class Euglenophyceae; order Eutreptiales; family Eutreptiaceae; genus Eutreptiella; species Eutreptiella sp. 'Long Island Sound 2002'. The sequence continues at coordinate 200,461,421 of OZ038378.1, read as the reverse complement.
CCACGGGCGGTGCCCCGGTGCCGCTTCAGGAGATGATGGGCCGCGGCCGTCCCCCGTCCACCATGGTCGAAGGCATGGCTGTGCCGGAAGGTGTGGCTGTGCCTCGGGGCATGGCTGTGCCTCGTGTTCTAATGGGGGTCTTGGGGGGGGGGGGGGGCGGCCGGGATACAGTGGTCCCATCGCAGGGGTACACACACACACGCACGTGCACGCCTACCCCCACCGCACCCCCTCTCGACCATCCCCCCAACACACGCCCCCGGCACCATCAGTACTGCACACCACACCCCATACCCCCAGAGGTCAAAAAGCGAGCACCCCAACCAAGACCCGCACCTCCTTCCACCACCACCCAGACCACTTCTGGCGCCCCCAGTGCCACGGCACAGTCCACCAAAGGGCAGAGAGCACTTACCCACCCCAGCCCCATGCCAGGCCGGGCAGGGCGAGGCACCGCATGCACCCGCACCACGCTGCACGATGCATGAGCACTTGTGGTGTGCACCTGCCTGCCTTGTGTACAGGGGCATGGGGTGGGACCCCGGCCTAGAGCTTTGTTCCAAGTGGGAACAGTGGGGGCACGGAGTGATAGACCGCGTGGATGTGGGCGCATTGGCAGGCGCTGGGGGGTGTCGCATGTTCACACGCAAAGGTCTCTGAATGCAGCGGCCCTTACCTCATTTGTGGCGATGGCCGGTCCCGTTCACCAAGAGCCCAAGCAACTCCATGAGAAGATGTGCCAGTGTGACGCCCCCAGTATACAGGCCTGGGGGCCTGTCACTGCCGTCATCCCCCGCCATCTGCCACACGCCCCCCGTTGGAATGCACCCTGTTGAGGAGGGACACAGTGGACACCGGACGCACAGTGGGCAGCCCTTGGGCTGGGCCACTCGGCATCGACCACCAACACTCAGGACGGGGGGCCCCTTCCTCAGAAATTCAATGATGGCATCCTCCGGAACTATGACCCCGTCCGCAGGTCTTGTGACCTTCACGGTTCACTCCCCGCGGAAGGGCGCGGGGGGCGCGGATGTGAAAGGGGAAGGGGATGTGAAAGGGGAAGGGGGGGGGGCGGGGGGCAGCCTTCAACAGTCCGCAAAGGGCACAATGCCCTGGAAGCCGCTGACAAGTCGCACACGGGAATCCCAAGCCCCTTGGCCCTGTGTCGGACACCGGATATCAGCGATGGTGGCGAGCGCCCGCACGCACAACCCGCGTCCTCCGCACCCCACGGCCCGTGGGTGGCTCGTCTGTGGCACCTGCGAGCGTCGGCGGGGGGGTGGGCACTCTGGGGCAGTACACTGCAGACGTGAGCTGTGTGCACGCCACGGCCCAGGGGCGAATTTCACCTCCACCGGGGGGAGAGGCCCTACACTGGGGGGGCGTGGGTCAGAGGCCAACAGAAAGTTTGTGTACCTCAAATCTCCTCCAAATCCTCCAAATCCGGGCCCCTTTGATGAATTTGAATGTTTTCCGGGGAACGATTTTCTGATGTCGGTGGGTGGGTGGGTCAGGCGGAGGAGCCCAGGCTGCACCCCCCCCCCCCCCCCACCCCGCCTCCGGTAACGTTAAGCCGTGGCCCGGCCGCTGGGGGGCCAATTTTGGTCAATTTCGGGCCGCCGAGTCGGCCAGTTTGGGCCCCAGGACAGCCGATTTTCGCCGACTTTCGCCATTGTTGGGGCGCCAAGACGCCTGATTTTGGTCAAACTTGGATCCCTGACTCGGCCCATTTTGGTCGACACAGGGGCGCCAAAACGGTCAATTTTGGTCGAATTGGGGGCGGTCGGGGGGCTGTGGACTGCTGTGCCTCTGGCCCCCAGCCCCCCCCCCCCCCCCAAGTGCGCGGCGGAGGTGTGGAAGGCACGCCCCGGAGCCCCGCCGGACGAGGGCCTGGCACATCCCCTGCGTTCCACAGAGTCGGGGCCCCTGTTGCCCATCCCCTGGGCCCCCACGGAGTTGGCGGGCCTTCAGCACAAGTCCATGGCCCACGCCGCGGGGGCCCGGGGCGGCGGCTGTGCGCCGGACGAGGCCATGCCGGCATTGCCCGTGGAGGTGTGTTTGTGTGTGTGTGTGTGTGTGTGTGTGTGTCTGGGTGCTTGTGCAGGGCCCGGGCGCAGGGCAGTGATGCGGCAGCATTGGCCGCTTGCCCCCCCCCCCCCCCTCCCCCAACCGCATCATCCCTATCCCACCGACCGTTGCCCGGTCACCCGCCTTTCTTGGACCACCAACCAGCAAACCACCAACCGGCCTTTTTTGTGACCGGCAAACCGACCTTTTGCCCCGTCCACCGCCTTCCGGGGGATGGGGCTCCCACTCGGACTAGGGCTGAAGCAGCCCAGGCCCAGACGTGGCCGGCGATGCTGTGCCTTGTGGGTTGCTATTCCCCGTTCACGAGAAGGAGGGTCAACCCCCGTGCCCCCGTTCTGAAGTGTGTCTGGGGGCGGGGGCGGGGCGTTCACGGGCCCTGCCCCCGCCATTCGATGGCAGCACCGCCCCCCGTCGTGTCCAATGCGCAAAAGGGGGGCGTGCCTGTCGTTGCTGCCGTTCCGGACGTTGTCCGTTGCGGGTGGGGGGCGGAGGAGGGGGCGCATGGTGAGCCGTGCCGCCGTGAGCCCGACGGAGGGTCACACAGCGTGGTATGTCTGCCGGAGTGAACGCGATTGGCATCGCTGGAGCATGTGGGGTGTTGTGTTCTGTGTGAGATGCCGCAGAGAATCCCTGTCGAGGACAGCCACATCATCAATGATAACAAAGATGAACAGGAAATCAGCAAAATGTAAAACTGAAAACTGCTCAAAGTACAATGAAATTGAATTTATGTGGTGGGGGGGTTTGTGATTCAGGAATGCCATGGGTTTCCATTTGGGTACGCAGTGATCCCCTGTTGCCAGACCAGCTCCGAGCCTCTGAATGCCGGACAAGGCGGTCCATCGGATATGTTTTTGGGCATGCGTGTTGCCTCCCCCCCCTCTGGCCCTCACAAAAATTTCAGAGTGGGAACAGAATGAAATTTGCTGAAGGACAACTTTCTTCGGGCCTATTTTCCATTTTTGGATCCCGACCCCCCCCCCCCCCGGCCCCCCCACAACCCATCCCCCAAAGGCCCGCCCATGACGGGGCTGTCCTTCCGGAACACGATCTTTCTCCCTTCATTTTGTTTCTTGAACGACAGCCTGTGGTCGTCGGGGGCGGGATTCCGGTACCCAGCGGTGCTTGGCACTCAGTGTCTACAGACTATACCCGGGTAAACGTGTATGTGAACAGTGTCCACAAGCTATGCACAGTGTCTACCTGTATACAGGGTATCTACCGATTATATGTATCCGCGTATACTTCGCGTATACGTCGCGTGTACATGTATGCGCGTATACGTACATATATGACGTGTGCATGGGGTTGGCCTATGGTGGGGGGGGGGTACCCTTTGTGGGAGCCTTGGGTCACTTTCCGAGTGTCTAATTTTTTTTCGACCGAAAGGCGCCTTTGGTACTGGTTCTTGTGTTGCGGATTTATGCGTCTTTCTCTGGGGCCTGTTCCTGACACTTTCCGTACGGGAGGTCTGGGAAAGGGGCTCTGACCCCCCCCCCCCCCCGCGCAAGCCAAGCCTCCCCCCCCCCCCCCCCATGTGTTCGTGTGGGCATGTGCATGTGTATGCGTGCTGATGTGTCGTCCGGGGGGGGGGGGGGGCGTTCGCTTGGCCACGCCGGGTGTCAGACCCTGATGCATAGCAATGCTTGGCAAGGCCAGCGCTGTCGTGAAGCACAACCCAGATGGACCGTCGGTCGTTTCGGCGCGTGCGGCTTCTGCTGTTGATTATTCTTCTGCAGCTTCGTTTTGGGACGGCCCCCAAAGATTCTGCCGGATTCCCGGCCATGTAGCAGAAGAAGGCTGCCATCATAGTGCCGGGTGCGCATGCTGCAGAGATGATCATGCAGCTCAGCCCTCTTGCTGGTCATTTGTTTCCTCCCTCCTCAGGAGGCCTGGGGGTGCTGCCACGCTGGGCAGACCTGTTTTGCTTCACAATTTTGTCATCGCCACACAAGAATCTCAATGTGGGATGATCAACAGGGATCATCCCAACGCTCACCCTAAGCAACTTGGGGTATAGGGGACAGCTACAGCTTGTCCTGAGTGGCGTGGTGTCCCTCCTCCGTACTACAGCTCAAGGGCCTTCATTCTTGAAAGGTGTCTTTATGTCTATGGGCAACATTGGCTTTTGTGGGTCTGTGGTGGTCGCCCCATTTAGCCTTGCTAAGTGGAACCCTACGTCTGCGTATGCTTGTGCTCGCTACGTACATTTATTTTGGCCTGCACCCACAAGGCAAACGCCGGATCCGCCTGTGGGCTGCTGATGCCAAGGTGTCTCTCTATTGTGAAGCCTGGACACACTGGTATGCTCACATCAGATGCCTGGGCAATGGACGCATGTATGAGGCCGATTCAAAGCCAGCAAATGCCGTGTGAATTGTGTTTTCTGCTACTCTCCCCTGACTAGAAAACCGCTTTTCCCCGCTCAACCAATGTGAGAGTGGCATCGTCAAGTGAGTACCCTGAAACACAGAAGTTTTGCATGCTACCAACTCGTCCATTTTTGACACGTGTGTCCACACCACATACCACACCACACCACAACTACACTGCGCTGCATACTCCTTGGTCTTTGATCCTGCCACCCGCACTGTCACAAAGGGGTTTCGGGGCGAGTGTCTCAGGCGTGACTGGGAGGGTGGGCAACAACCTCTCCCTTGCAGCGTCAAACTGTATCCATTGCATAGCCCAGTAAATCGCACTGCATAGACAATGAGGGCCGAGCGGTGGCCACTGCACGGCTCCGTGCGGTATCGCTGCGATTATTTCGCGGCACCGGAAGCTTCTGTGACGGATGAAAGTTTCTTCGTCGTTTCTTGTTTTTTGTTTTGAGAAAGTCCACACACCCGTTTGGCCGGTGGCGGTTGACTGCCGGCAGTCGGTGTTCGACTGGCGTGCATTGGTGGTCAACCAACCCCCGGCAGTCGGGGCACAAACTGTCATGGGACGAAATGATTTCTTTCTTTTTCTACGTCAAGGAAAGTCCTGCAAGGCAGCGCAGGACCCGGCGACGTTCATGGTCCCCAGTATGCGATGCAATCTCCGCTGTGTAGTGCCTGCATCATGAGTATTCATCAGTGTTACGAGCACTCTGTGGTAGGCGCTGGTCCTGGCTGAGTCCCTTGCAAAGCTCAGTGACGCGTCCAGCACCGGCTTAGAAGGATTGAGCTGCCTCAGGCACTAGGGCCTGGGTGCGTGCAGGACTAGTAAGGAGCTACCTGTGTCCGCAGCTTGGCTCAGTCGGATCCAGCTGTCCAGTGCATAGCTGAGGGGGACATAGCGTCCCATGTGAGTGTACCGCATGAGTGGGACTGCACCTGCCAGTGCATGTGTGTTAGACCAGGTATATCCGATACATACTGGTGCTGGGGGTCTGTCGGCGCTTGAGCGTGGCACCGCTTCTTTTTTTGTCAGCGGCTTGCTGTCTGTTCTCCTTCCTTGGGTCGGCTTATCTAGATGCAGGCACCTCCCCTCTGCATATCCTGCCAAGCTGCGCGAGGGTGAGCAGCACGAAGTACAGTACAAGAGGAGCCAAGGCGATCTGGGAGGTGTTCTTTTCACCCTGGGAAGTCCTCCATGGGGGTTGTCTCTGTGGCATCATGCGCAGTTGAAGCGTCGTCCGTGCGTCATACCCGGTCTGCGAACAATAGAACAATTCGTTGGTTGGAGTTGGAATGCAGCTGCAGCGGCTGGTGCTGCACTGCCATGCTCAGTGGGTGGCTCGCCTGCGGGGGCCGACGGGGATGCATAACCAACGGGGAGCGTTCCTCGACGACTACTTGCAGCTGACGACGACGGGGAAGGGTCCCCTGTGACCGGGCCAACGCGCTCAAGGCTGAGCCCGCCCCAAGGGGTCAGTGCCAAGATTGACACTGGGGACGCGGGGTCTCAGCGACTGAAAGTGCCCCACGTGTTCAAGGGGCTAACAGGCCACCACAAGTTTCCCTTTCTGTCTTCTCTGCAAAGAACGCCCCCTGCATTCGCATTGGCCCCGACTGTGGCAACGGGTCCGCGATCAACGACCAGCGAGTCACCCGACCTCTGCCACGCGCCTTTGCAACCGCCAGAGCTGCCCCCCACCGGCGCTTTACTGCTCCGCAGTGAAAAAGCTTTCTCAGGTGCCCTTTGGTGCCCCTTCCCCTCGAACGGTTCCTGGTCGCGAGCACCGCCGGGGCCTCGTAGACTTGGGTTGGGGTGCACGCGAGGCCGGCTGCGGCCAGCAGAGGAGCAGTGGCAGAGGGCCCCAGGGGCCGGAAGAAAAGCAAAAGCAGCGGGCGCACAGAAGCTGCCGTTTTATCATGGCACACCGTGAGACAAACTGCCAGCGACCATCAACTGTCATCGGCCGACCATCAACTGTCGGTTGGCGCTCAGCCGCAAGCCGTTCGCAATTAACCTTCCGGTGGTCCCGGACTTCATCAAGAAACAAAAAAACACCCGTGCTGCCCTCTGCAGGTTCGTCTGTCCCCCTTGTAAAGAGCCCCCCCGGCAGACGGCGAGAGAGACCCATCGATGCTTCCATGGAGTGTGTCACCTGACTGGCCTGCTTAGCCCCCGCCCCTTCTGCTCAAAAATTGTTATGCGACTGAGCCGTCAAATTTTGTGTAAAATTGCGTCTTGGCCACGCCATTGGAATGGTGCAAAAAACAATAGCCACTACGAGATTCAATTTTGAGAAACAGCGGTGGGTTTGGATGGCATTTGGGGTCAGTGCAGGTCTGAGAGGGATTGGATGAAGGAGTCTTCTCCACGGTCCCCCATTTGCCTCCGGGTCCCCCATTTGCCTCCGCGTCCGCAGCGAAGAATCTGGCGGCACTGCACCGCGCCAAGCGCATGACAGGTCGGTCGATCATACCTCCGTCGAATGGTTTGGGTTCTTCGGGCTCGCAGAGCGCCGTACTGCACCGCCCCCACCGCGCAGACCTGCAGGCACGCAGACCTGCAGACATTCCGCAGATTCCCATGGGGTGGGACCGCCTTTCACTGGTTGGGTCTGTCTGCAAACAAAACAAGGGGGCCTTCGGGGGGCGGGCCTAGACATGGTGTTCTGTAGCGACGCTTGGACCGGTGCTGTGCAGACCCGGGCCAGCGCTGAGAGGGAGTGTGTCGGGGGGGTAGGGGGGTTTCAGAGGCCTCCTGCCTTCGTCTTCTGCTATGACCCCTCGCAGTGAGGGTTGGCGGCGGATTCAGTGGCACTTGGCTGGCGGCGGTTGTTGGCAGTTGCCTGACCGCTTTGTGGACGTTCTGTCGTGACGGAGGCCGGCCGTTTCTGGTGTTCCCTCTCGGGCCCTTCAGGCTCCCTTGGGCTGGTCAAGGGAAGCCGCCACGGCAGTGTGCCCCTCCACAGGCGTCAGTGCCTGCTTCCTGGTCCCTAAGGATCGGCCGGAGCAGGTCACTGGGCATAAGCTGGACTCCTGTGCACAGCCGTTTCAGTCCTGTCAGTCCTTCGCCATGGGGACATAGATCAATGCAATAGCCCCTCTGTCCCAAGCCGCATAGACTCCACCACCTGCCACTTGTCCCGCAGCGACGCCGCACGTCTTTGATATGGCTTTCTTCTCCCGGTCGCCACCACATTGACCACTGGAAATCTCATTTTGGGTCCTGGCGTCATTTCCTCTCCCCCTCGCCCGTCCTCATACCCTTGCACCACCTCTCCCCTTGTCTCTCCCTCTCGGCCCTGCCTGATCACTGCTCGCCTGTCCTCCTCTTGCACCACCACGTCTTCAGACCAGTGCGACAAAGATCAACAGTGTGAGCTGGCGTCCACAGATTCTGATCCCAATGTTATCCAACATGTATTTCCCAGCCCTGACCAGGAACCCCCAAATCACTAGCAGCATATCATCCAGCCATTGGGCAGGAGTGGCCCTTGGCGGGGGGGGGGGGGGGGTGCATTGTATGCATAGTCGATTCACCCTGTAACCTAATGCCCCCTCTGTGTGAGGATGACGGGTAGGTGGTAGAGCCGACAGTGCACTGTCTCAGACAATGAGTCTGAAGATCCGGAACAATCTCGAACAATTGTTGATGGTACCGGACAGACAAAAAAAAAACGAAGAGTGCACGTAGCGGACACACAGGTCAAGAAACATAGGTGCCCACCCAACCCATCCCGGATATATATATTATGTTAGTAGTATATTATAAAGTTGATCAAGGGTATTGCAAGCAGTTGGGGGAGTTTTGCCCCGTTTGCAGGGGCTTGTGCTGTGTGACAGCGAACCCCCAAAGTCACCAGCAATTTCTGTACGGTTTGAAGACGTGCAGTGTAGCATGTAGATCCCCTGCTCCCCTCCCTGTGATACACATTCACTTCCCTGACCTGCACCGCGCATACATGCCAAAATGCCACAGGACACCCCGTGCGACGAAGCGCACATGGCCAGGGGGGCAAACAACACTGTGTGCGATGCCAGCCCACGCCATCCCCAAGTTTGATTTTCGAATTGACATCCCACCCCTTCTGCGCTTGTTATGCGTTCAGAGATGGCAAATGGGCCAGAGGCCCCCTTCCATTTTGTTCTACCATGACTCAGCCTTCACAAGCCTGGCAAGGTGCCAGGCATGTTGAGGAGTTCGTCTCTAGCTGAGGTACAGTTTTGCGCGACCAGACTAAAGTGCTCCACACTGACATGCTCTCGTAGCCCACTGTCCTCCCCCCTCCTGCCTGCGCCCGTGCTTCGCGGAGCGGGCGGCCATGAAGGTGCAGCTGCAGCGGCTGGTGCTGCACTGCCATGCTCAGAGGGTGGCTCGCCTGCGGGGGCCGACGGGGATGCGTAACCAACGAGGAGCGTTCCTCGACGACTACTTCCAGCGGACGACGACGGGGAAGGGCCCCCTGTGCCGCTTTGCCCTGACCCGTGCCCTCGCAACCCACTGCCCTAATTGCGACACACCGCCAGGCCCTCACAACACATTTAGCTCCCTCCTCTGCACTGCCATCCATACAGCACACAGTACCTTCTTGAGGCTCCGGTGGGTTGTCCAGCAACTTCGGTTGTGTGCCACCCATGAGCACAGCTCTCCCTCAGCCCTGCCGGACTACTCGTTCCACCACCTCACTCCTCCCTCGGCAATGACGCCGCACGGGACCTCGGCACACCTCCTCCCCTTCCTTCTCATCCACGTATCGCCCCCGAGGTCCTCCGTGTGTTTCCCAATGGTCTTGGCCCATCCCATTTGGCACCCCAACAAGTGCACATCCTGCTGTCAGACGCCATAGACGGTGGGATTCAGGGTCTCCGCTTGCAGGAGCGCACTGACCCTGTGAGGCTGTCCTAAGCGACATCTGTTATGGGGCTGTCTCGGGAGCACACTGGGGTATCAGGTCCACCAGATCACAAAGAAAACCATCAGTCCAACAGTTGGCCATCATTGGTCCGGTTGACATGCCTATGGCGCCTTCAGCCCCGTCCATTTCACCAACAGTTCCAAATCCACTGGTCTTGCTGGGCTGCACTCGCCTCCCTTCGCTATGTGCTGCCTTGGAACCTCGTGCCACGGCAGAACAGCACCAGAGCAAATGATGTCCATGCTCTGATTTCATGCTCAGGCACAACAACCTGGTGATCGTCCTCTGCCCTGCTACCCTCCCTGCCCCCCTCCATCCCTCCCTCTCCCTGTCCCTTGCTCCGATACAATCGCCATCATTTGCAGTCTGCCAATGGACGCACACACACACACACACACACCCGCACCCTGTGTCTTCCCGTCCCACGGGGGATCGTCATTTTGTGAACCACAGAAAAATGTGCGGGGGATGTTGAGGTCGAGGAGCAACAAGCTGTACACAGAGACCCTGAAACAGTGATCGTTGTGCACAGCATCAGTCACTGTATCCCAGAGAATGTGTCTCTTATGTTATCCTCTGTAGTGCCCTGGTATCTTCATTGTGTTGCTATGCACATTTTCGCAGATTTCTGCCTTTTTTTGTTGCTGGGGTACGTTGACCAAGGGGGGGGGGGGGCGGGGTTCAGAACCTCCCCCACCCCCAACCCTCCGGACCACCTCACGTTCTTGGACCTAACTTTGGGCAACTTCAGATTTTGGCTGGAAACCTGGGTGCCAAAGGCACGGAAATTTTTTTGCGGGGGGCTTGTGGCAGGGAGGAAATAATTTTTTCAGACTATGTGTGTGTTGCCCCCGTCCCCCCGAGCAATACCTACCTGTGTATCCTCCCCCCCCCGGCGGGGGGGGTTTGACCGTCACATTGAGCTTTCAAGTTCTAATTACAAGATTGGCTGGATATTGAAGTGTGTATGTACTGGTTGGATAAGGAAGTATGATTGCTGCATTGCTGTGCAATAGGAATTTCCTGCATCCAAGGCAGAACGCTGCACCCTGTATCATGCAGAACACTTCGTGCCAGAACACTACCTGCCGCCAAGGTGGCAACCAAGCCTGCAGCCAAGCCTGCAGCTGGTGAGCCCATTCCAGTGGCCCCGGTTGAGCATGTGCAGCTCTTCAAAGTTAAGTACACACGCCAGAAATATGGCACACAGTGCCTATCTCTCACTAGACCTGAACATGGGTAGAAGCCCCATGGACTATTGCTCCTTAATATGATTTCCTTCCTTCTCACTAGACCTGAACATGTATCCCGGCAAACAATTTCCCGGCCATTTGTGGACCATATGCCCTCCATGTATGTTTTAATTCGTATCACAGGTCTCTTTTGTTTTTCCAAGGGGGGACGGGGACTCGAAATGCTCAATATTTTATGGAGAATTTGAGCATGGATGGAAAACCCACCCTCACCCCCTACCGCACTTTGGCTGCTTGGAGCCCCCCCCCCCCCCCCGGCAAACCTGAGAGCGAGATTTTTTTTGAAAAAGATTCTAATCAAAATTATCAGTGCATTGTTTGTTTGGGTTTTTCGCCCCGGCCACCCCCGGCTGGACCCCCCTCCAGGCCTCCCCGGGAACTCCCCAAATTTCTTGTATGCGGTCAGATCTCCATATATAAATGCGGGGCTTGACATTGACTGTGCCGTCCCCCAACCCGCCCACCAGCAGTGTGGGGGGGTTGGGGTGCTTCATCTGGCAATTGTTCCCCGAATTCCCCGAAGGGGAGCACGCTCCTGCGCAGGTGGGTGTGGACATGGGGGCTGGCGTGCGGGGAGCAATGCATTTCTGTGTTGATTGCCCACGGTTGTCTTCGGCAGGACCCTCGGTAGTCCCAAGTTTCTCTGTCGGGTTTGCTTGGCACACGCTAAGGGGGCGTACCGTGCGCTGTGCGCGTGCTGTGCCCGCGCTGTGCGAAAAGTTGGCTGTTCTCCACCACCGGGAGTTCGGTAAGTTCAGAAGATTGAAAGGACGTCATTGAATGGCTGCTGCAGTGGACGGGGCTATAGGGGGCAGAATTTAGGTCCCTGGGACCCATGGCAAGCATCAGATGTTTGAATTTTTGAGTTTTGAATTGATTGTGCATGATTCCACAGGTGGGTGGTTTTCAGGGTTGTTACCTGGATAATCACCGCAATAATTGGCGCTGTGCGCGCGCTGTGCGAAAACGCCCCCTAAGTCAGGACAAGACACCATCCCTGCCCTTCTGGGTTCACACTTGGCTGTGATCCAGCGCAACGTTGTCCTTTCATCAGCATTTCATAACCTTTACCCTTCAATGTTGGTGTTTCCTGGCCACCTGCCCTGCATGTTGTCTTCCTACCCCCGCTCCTCTCCCATCCCACCTGTTGTCTACTCCCATCACACCTGTCGTCCAACCTACTCTACCCATTAGGACTCTAGTTTTTGCTGCTCGAAATCATTTCGGTACCAAAATTTTACGGTCAGAAGCAGACATGTTTTTGGTGGGATCTTCACAATCGGCTGGACATGGAACGTCAAATTCATTTGTAGTCATTTGCCTCGTCCCCACCCATTGCTTTGTGGAACAAGTGTACTTTACCCCCCCCCCCCCCTTATAATCTCCCCCCCCTTTGCAATCCCCCCTCCCCTGGGGGGGAACGGTCACTTGGCCCAACAAGCATAGAAAATACTGGGTGCCAAAGAAAAATTTTACAAGGCGCCAAACGCGCCGAAGCTGATTTACACTGTGATACTATGGTACAGTTTTGTGGTGCCATCCCCCCCCCCTTTGGGGGGCAACTGTCACTTCGTGACCGTCCCCCCCCACCATGGGGGGGAACTGTCACGATATTGGTGGGGAGATTACAAGGGGGGGGTAAGGTACCATCTCTTATCTTTGATTCAGAGTTTTGTCGAGGTTCATGTGGTCGGATACATAAGCTACATAAGCCACCTGCCTGTCCACACTACAGCCTGGATAAGGGGGGCAGGGGCACTTGGTTCAGCAGCTGTGGTACTCGGGCTCTTTATCATACTGCATCGCACTTTTGCCAACCTCTTTCTAGTTTTGTTGGCGCTTCTGCTGCCCGCACCTTCTGCTGTATATATTTTGTGGTCCTAACTCCTGCCTCCCTCTGCTGTGCATTGGCAGACGCATTGTTCCAGAGCGTAAGTTAACGGGCCTCGCACACCACCAAGGTCTTCAACCTTTGTTATCCGCAACATTGTTGGGCCGGTCCCATACCATTGTCAAGGACGTTGACTGCTCTTCCTGCAGTTTCGGAAGAATGGCACATGAGTCCCCTGCGTCTCTTTAAGGGGGCATATTGCGCGCTGTGTGCAGGCTGTGCGCGCGCTCTGCACAAAGTTTGTACAGGAACATACCCAAGCTGAATAGTAGCACGACCCTCGTGCTACATTATATGAGTTGCATGTGTGTTTGCCCCGCATTTCTGGTACATTTGTCTGTGTTGTTGTGCATGCCATTGAAAAAGGGCACCCCATTTTGGTAATTATGATTTTCGAGCACTCAATGAGCAAATTGAAACCGATGCATACCCTCTCCCTACTATACTACTATAGGCGAGAACCAGTTATGGTCTGTGGTGGATTTGAAGGATTCACTCAGTCAGATTCCTTTGGCTGAGAGTACTCCATTGTACACAGCCACATCAGCCCCCATAGGAGTGTTGCGTCCCTGCTGTATGCCGCAAGGCCTGAAAAAACAGCCCTGCTGTATGGCAGCGAGTCATCGAATGGGTTCTTGCTGGCTACCTGTAGCATTGACAACAATGACGGGAGCGTTTGCTTTGCATGTCCCAAATGCAGGGGGCCTCTCTGTACGTTCCGGTCAGCGCCTGCAGCCTGGCGCATGGGGGGCGTCTTGACCCTGATGCACACAGGCGTAAGCCCTGTCACACGCTTGCCTTCTTCATTCGCTGAGACTGAGCGGTATGTTTGCACCAATCACCCATTTGCATGGCCGACGGGGAGAAGGTGGAGGGCAGAGGGTCATGCGGAGAGACGGGGGCTTGAAGGGGGGACAGCCACTACGGTTCCCTGCCACCCTTGTCGGTCTGTGTGGAGCATTGCGCCACGCCAGCGGTGGCCGTGATACACGCCAGAAATATTTCATGTGCCGCATGTCCTCGGGGGCCTGCACCGTGGTGACCATTGCTACCCTGAGCTGTTTATGTATCAGCTATCGATCTGCTATATGCTCATATGTGACCCGAGGTTGCTTGTTCCGTAGCAGATGTGCAAATCCTCCATCTCACCGTCAGCGCAGGATACGTTTGTATCCATTTTCGGGATACAAACGTGCTTTGGATGCTTGGGGTACACACTTGGCACAATGGTAGCAAGCAGAGAGACGCAGGGAGGAAAGCCCTTGGCCTTCCCCGCAGGGGCACATGCTGTGTGAGTGTGGCAGAACGAGGGTGTGAGACACACGTCACACACACTTTTTCCTACGCCTTGCCCCTCCCGTGTCTCCCCGTAGAACCGGGTGCTGGTGCCTGCACGCAGGATGGGTCCTACTATCCAGTTAAAATGATGGGATCGCTCAGGTCCTCCAGTGGGGCCTCCATGCAAAAAGCGCCCGATCCCGGCCCCAGTCAGGCCCATGTGTCTTCGAAATTGTTCAGAACATCATGGGCCCTTTCCATGGAGGGGTAGACAAGGGTACTCTAGAGGGCAAGGGAGCAGAGCAGTGCCTCTGATCTCCCTCTGCCCCCCTGTCCCCTGTCGTCCCCGACCCACGATGACTGCAACGCACGCGCAGTGTGTCAAGTCCATGCGGAGCACGTTTGGCAAACACTGTCTTACACCATTGTGCAGGCATCCTGAAAGTACAAAATTTTGCTGCAAGTCGCAAATTTGGAGAAAGAGACAGAGTTATCTCGAGTACCATACAGTGAGCGGGCTACGCCAGCTCATATTGGTGTGCCCCAAGAGAGAGAAAGGGGGGTGGGGACGGGGCTTCACAGGGCCCTCAGTGCATCTATGACCACCTTCAGGGGTGTAATTCTTATTGTTGCCCTAGCTGTGGACCTTGCTGCTCGTTAGTCTTTAATGCCGTTGCACTTGGACAACGGTTGGCAGGCGTTTCAGTGCTGAAGTTATGGTGTTGTGGTGTTGTCCATGGGTTCCAGGGATGTGCATGGACAGTGGCTCACCCAAAAAGCTCAAGGTGCTTTTCCTGCAACGTTTTGTCTGTTTGTGCATGGGGGTTTGGGGCATTTTGGAAGCATTCCCCCCTTTGAACACCCCCCAGGCACCTGAGGTAACCGTCACCATCAATGTGTTTTTGGGATCAAGAATGGTTTTAGGTTGTATTGTGTTGCTGGTAGTTGCTGTTCTGGCCAGTAGTATTGGTGCATTGCGTTATAAGTGCTCTCTTGGTTCACGTGGATTTATGCATGATTTGTCATTGATGGTATCCCCCCCCCCTTTTGTCCTAGCTACGCCCTTGTCCGAGCTACAGTAGGCGTAGGGACCGTATTAGTTTGGGACTTTCTTTAATGCGGTACCAAATGTAGTGCAGCCACATGAGACATGGGTTTGGTTACAAATTTGCCAGCTACATAAGGTCATGGACACATTTGTTGTTGCCCAGTTGAACCCACATAGCTCTGATTTGGGATATATTTCTGCACAATACCCCCCCATGCGATGACTCACGTGTGTGTCGGTAGTTGTATGTGTCGCGCGCGCGCAAGCTACTCCCTTGTCCAAGCTACAGCAGGCATGGGACCTCATTAATTTGGGACTTTTGCGTAGCCAGGACAAGGGGGGGACGGGGTAGTCACATTATTCCCCTATTCTGCGGGTATTCATGTTCATTTCGAATGCTCAGAGCACGGTGCTGGCTGGTCCATCACCTGGTGAGGTGGTACACCATGACTGTCGTGTGGATTCCAGTGGGCTGATGAGCATGCACAGCACTTCAAGTTGAAGTATTATTGCTAAAAACATATTGCGCGCTAATCATCAATTTTGACATCCCCTAGAACATTCGACTTGATGCTATTTGTTTTTGCCACGCCTTTGGTCTGTGCATGTTGTGCTGTGTACTGTGTGCCCTTGCGCCCTAAATAATCCCTCAAGGAGGTATGGGCACCTTCACCTGGGCCATGTTTCCGCCCACCTGATTGGGCTCGAGCTTGCACCTGGCCGCAGCATAATTAGCACCGGTACTGGGGTCTAGTCGTCCGTTTGGGCAATTTGGAGGGGTGGAAATCACCAAAAGTGGGGGGCTGCGGGTGGCCCACGCGCCCTCGGAACGTTAGTATGAGCTGCATAGCCGAAGATATGGTCTTGGTTATGGTCGACTATGTGCAACAGGGGCGGGGGGGGACCTCAGCAGTACATGGGGAGTTTATTTGGACTCTAACCCACTGGCCACCCCGAAGGCAGTAGACCTCTCACGGAGGGTCTTCAATGGCAACTGGCATTTCGGCATTTCCACCCGTAGGACGGTACAGCAGGGCACGGCTCCAAAACATTCCTTTCTAAATCTCAATGCCCGCATACCATTGGTAGGTGTGTGTGTGTGTGTGTGTGTTCTTGCGGAGTGTGTACCCTTTTTTTGACCGAAAGACATCTACGACAGTTTTTCTGCTGTTCTTGAGGAATCACCTCGAAGAGAGGTTGTTAGATCAAGCGCAGGCGCGGGCGTCGTATACCCCCCTTTTTTGGGGTCATTCGCGTAGCATACCCCAAGGCATGATATTTGATGTCCAACCCCTTGTAAAATCATTATTTTGCCCAATAAGACCATCCCCCAATGGATTTTTTGATTCTGAGGCCCCTATCCCCTAAAATGGATATCACTTTTTTGAGGGTGGCCCACGCGCCCTCGGAACGTTAGTATGAGCTGCATAGCCGAAGATATGGTCTTGGTTATGGTCGACTATGTGCAACAGGGGCGGGGGGGGACCTCAGCAGTACATGGGGAGTTTATTTGGACTCTAACCCACTGGCCACCCCGAAGGCAGTAGACCTCTCACGGAGGGTCTTCAATGGCAACTGGCATTTCGGCATTTCCACCCGTAGGACGGTACAGCAGGGCACGGCTCCAAAACATTCCTTTCTAAATCTCAATGCCCGCATACCATTGGTAGGTGTGTGTGTGTGTGTGTGTGTTCTTGCGGAGTGTGTACCTTTTTTTTGACCGAAAGACATCTACGACAGTTTTTCTGCTGTTCTTGAGGAATCACCTCGAAGAGAGGTTGTTAGATCAAGCGCAGGCGCGGGCGTCGTATACCCCCCTTTTTTGGGGTCATTCGCGTAGCATACCCCAAGGCATGATATTTGATGTCCAACCCCTTGTAAAATCATTATTTTGCCCAATAAGACCATCCCCCAATGGATTTTTTGATTCTGAGGCCCCTATCCCCTAAAATGGATATCACTTTTTTGAGGCGGGGGGTGGGTGGGGGGTTGGGGGGGTCAAAAGTTTTCGCTTAGAAGGCTCCAAGCAGTGGGGAAGCTACAGGCTGCTGTACAACTGCTGGTCGAATGGTAACGCAGCGGGATGTAGCGGCAACGGTCGTTGGTTCGAACTCCGGGCCCGGTATTCTTTTGGCGGCGGCGGCGGCGGCGGCATATTCACCTCACCGGGGTTCGAACCGCCGACCAAAAAGTCTAATGCCCGCCGCATTACCATTCGACCACTGCTTGAATAACAGGATGAGTGCTCCCCACTGCTTGCTGCTGTGTCTACCACTGACAAAAAACCCAAACTGTGTGTTTCTGTCTGACTGACTGCTGGCCTGGCTCAGGAACTGCTTGGCTGACTGTCAACCTCTCTTCGAGGTGCACTGCCGAAGGCAATCGAATTTTCTTTCATCCCTTTTCTTGCTTTGTTCTTGTCTTGCGCTTCTCAACGTGTGGTGTGAATGTTAAATTTTGACCAAACAAAAAAAGAATCTGCAGTTAGTGTAGCGCAGCGGAGGTAACGGAAGTTCTGCCACCGGGGCCCCAACTCAACCCCTCCCCACACCTGATCCTGTTGCCCACAACCCCCTCATGCTCCCTCCCCAGTCTTTTGTTATTTCTGTGTGAGTGGGGGGGGCCTCAGCCGATCAATGAGTTCCACGGTCAACGAAGGGGCTTGGGATTGGACACGTCTCAAGGACGGCAGCCCTGCAGTAAAGTCGAACGCCTGGTCACACTTATTACAAACTCCATGGATGGCACGCATGGTCCCCCTACAGCACAGGAGTGAGGTTCTCATGGCTGGCGTGGCCCACCCGGCCCCGAGGGGGGGGGGGGGGGCTGGATACCGGCGCACACTCCACAGTCCTACGCACCAAAGTCAAAGTCCCAACAATAGGTATCAGCACAGATTCAGTGTTCCCTAAATGATGCCCACCTGTCATAGCAGCTTATGGTAATTTTGCCAATCTATCGCCCACAGCCGACCTTCTTGGGGCTTGCCCTTACAGTACTTGTTTTAACCCTGAACACCAACGTCAGTTGATATGGCTAGAATAATGTGTGCTCTTTGTCGAAGATTTTACTTTTGTTGATCTTGTCATAATGTCATGGAAGGACAAATTTGCCCAATTGAATCAGTTCACCAAAAAAGCGCCTTTCTGTGGTATGTGTTTCTTTACTGGGTTTGTTTTGTTGGAAGTTAGGCAACTGAGCGTTGCGGTCTGAGGTATCCGTCATGCCCAGGGCAGTTGCTGTTCTGAGGTGCGAAGGGGTTCCGGAGCGAAGCGGCCTGTCCCGCACGCACTTTTTGTTGTTGTGGGGTGCCAGTGGGAAGGAGGGAATGGAAGGTGCACTGGGGTGGGAAGCTGGGGTTAGGGATCAGCGCTCACCTTTTCCGTTATGTGTGTGACTCGCGCTCCGTGTGCCCATTGTCCAGGGCGACGAAATGTGCTCTCACCCCCTCCGTCATGTGTGCAGGGAATGGCATCGGGGTTGAAGGTACCAAAGAGTTGGCCGCTGTTCTTCCGCAGTGCAAATCGCTGACATCATTGAATCTTGGATGTATGTTGTGGCTGTTGTCTTGGGCAGAATGGATGCAGACGCCTCAGCTGCAGTCCTGGTGGTTTCCTGCCGCCATGCGACCTTGTTCAGGACCACAGCACCCTCTGTCCCTGCAGAGCCCTGCCTCACTGTTGCATTGGAGCCTGAGGTGTCCGTCATGCCCAGGGCAGTTGCAGTTCTGAGGTGCGAAGGGGTTCCGGAGCGAAGCGGCCTGTGCCGCACGCACTTTTTGTTGTTGTGGGGTGCCAGTGGGAATGGAAGGTGCACTGGGGTGGGAAGCTGGGGTTAGGGATCAGCGCTCACCTTTTCCGTTATGTGTGTGACTCCCGCTCCGTGTGCCCATTGTCCAGGGCGACGAAATGTGCTCTCACCCCCTCCGTCATGTGTGCAGGGAATGGCATGGGTGATGAAGGTACCAAAGAGTTGGCCGCTGTTCTTCCGCAGTGCAAATCGCTGACATCATTGAATCTTGAATGTATGTTGTGGCTGTTGTCTTGGGCAGAATGGATGCAGACGCCTCAGCTGCAGTCCTGGTGGTTTCCTGCCGCCATGCGACCTTGTTCAGGACCACAGCACCCTCTGTCCCTGCAGAGCCCTGCCTCACTGTTGCATTGGAGCCTGAGGTGTCCGTCATGCCCAGGGCAGTTGCAGTTCTGAGGTGCGAAGGGGTTCCGGAGCGAAGCGGCCTGTGCCGCACGCACTTTTTGTTGTTGTGGGGTGCCAGTGGGAATGGAAGGTGCACTGGGGTGGGAAGCTGGGGTTAGGGATCAGCGCTCACTTTTTCCGTTATGTGTGTGACTCCCGCTCCGTGTGCCCATTGTCCAGGGCGACGAAATATGCTCTCACCCCCTCCGTCATGTGTGCAGGCAATGGCATCGGGGATGAAGGTACCAAAGAGTTGGCCGCTGTTCTTCCGCAGTGCAAATCGCTGACATCATTGGATCTTCGAGGTATGTTGTGGCTGTTGTCTTGGGCAGAATGGATGCAGACGCCTCAGCTGCAGTCCTGGTGGTTTCCTGCCGCCATGCGACCTTGTTCAGGACCACAGCACCCTCTGTCCCTGCAGAGCCCTGCCTCACTGTTGCATTGGAGCCTGAGGTGTCCGTCATGCCCAGGGCAGTTGCAGTTCTGAGGTGCGAAGGGGTTCCGGAGCGAAGCGGCCTGTGCCGCACGCACTTTTTGTTGTTGTGGGGTGCCAGTGGGAAGGAGGGAATGGAAGGTGCACTGGGGTGGGAACCTTAGTTGCGTAGCTCACGAAGCAAAGTAGGTTCAGCCCACACAGCCTCCCCAGCTCCTTCCCCCCCTCCATCGAACCTTCCATCTCTCCCATGTCAGTCTCTTTTAATTTTAAGAGCGAGGGCCGCCAGGGGGACATGTCAACCACAGAGCAGCTGGACGGCGAGGGGGCATGGTCGTGGGAAAAGCTGCGGGCCCAAGACGAAAATGTGCTCGACTGGGCGTGGTGCAGCCTCATGGGGGAGCACTGGCGCGCAACGGAGGTGCCCACCGAGAGCAGGCATGGGGTACTCGACGCGGGGGTGCGATTCTGGACGAAGACGGCCAGGCTGAACACCTCCAAGCTGGCCCTGCTGTTCAATCGCACACTCAACGTGTGCCTGGTCTGCAAAAATTTTATGGCCTACAGGGATGCATTCCTGTTTGGGTTAAGCCTGGCGTGGGGCATCGAAGTCCCCGATTTGGAGTTGGCGCAGCCGCAATCAGAGGCGGCTTTTGAGCTCTGCGCGTCTCTGCAGGACCTGGAGCGAGCGGCCGCGGGAGGACACCATCACGGCGGCCGCGTGGGGACAGTCGACGCGGGGCCATCAGCGGGTACGCAGCCGGGGAAGGTGCCTGCCGGAGGAGGCATCGGAGCGGACGACGAGGACGGCAAGGAGGAGCGGGGCGAACGGGACAAGTGGAACCGCCTGACGACGCGCGCGGTCCGGAGCATGCGCAGGCGGGCGGGAGCGCCCCGGTGGACTATCAAGCTGTGCAAGGCCCTGGAATCCCAGCTGCGAGAGGACGAGGAGATGGGGGCCGAGGGGCCACCACCGCTGGCAGCAAAGGTGTGGAAGATCCTGTTGGACTGTGACGTCACTGGGGCTGATGACCTAAAGGCCAAGATGAAGGAAAAGCGGCGCAAAGAGAAGAAGAAGGCGCGACGGCAGCGAAAGAAGGACCGGAAGCGAAAGGGAAAAGGGCGCGCCGGGAAAGACAGCAGCAGCGACAGCGAGGACAGCAGCACGAGCGGCAGCGGCACGACGTCAAGCAGCTCTTCATCATCCTCCGGGAGGTCACGGGGGCGGAGGCGTAGATCGCCGCAGAGGAGTACCGCGCGCCATGCGGGCAGCAGCATAGCGGGCCGCAAGGAAGGCGAGATCTGGCGCGGGACAGGCTCCGCGGCCAACACCGAGTTCACCCTGCTGAACGGGAGGCGTCACTTCAAGTCCAAGCGCACGGGAGCGTGGGAAGATTGCACGGACCCCCCGAAGACGAAGTGTGGAGACTGTGGGCAGGCCCACTGGTATTTTGATCGCGACGAGTGGGGCTGCACGCGGGGAAAAGGGACGAGGTGAACCGCAGAGCGGGATCTGCCCATTGCCGATGGCGCCGAGCGGCTCGGGCAGGCCCTGCGTGGGGGCTGGGGAGCCGGCTACGACGCATCTGTCGTCCGAGGGCTCAGCGACACGACCCTCGAGGGGTATCTGCAGGCGCTCAGCCACCTCAGAAGGAGAGAGAGGATGCAGCCAGGATGCCACAGGCGACGGGTCCTGGAAGACGAGCTCGCCTCCCTGGTCGAGAAGGGCATGGGAGAAAGCGCAGTCAAAAAGGTTCTGTCCGCGGTGCGACTACTCGAAAAACTGGGGTGGCTGCGCCGCACTGTCCGACCGGGAGACTGGTACCTCGCGGTGGGGGCAGCAAAGGCTGCCGAAAAGGCAGGACGGACGACAGTTAAGGAGTGGGCCAGCATGGGCGCACTACAACACATGGCTGCCGCTGCAGGGTCGGCCGCGGAGTGGGAAATCGTCGCCCTTGCCGCGCTGTCTTGCTCGCACTGCCTCAGGGCCAGCGAGGCCATCACCGCCCGCGCCGACGGAGAGGAGCTGGTCTTCACGGGAACGAAGTCGCGGGCCGGAGAGCAGCGACAGAGCATGGGGCCGTGGACGGCGAGATGGGCAGGATTCCTGGCGCGGCTGCGCGCCCTCCACGGCTATCACCCGGACCGACCAGCGTGGTTCCGGGGGCGAGACGGGCTGCACGACGGGCTGCGGGGCCTCCTCGACAGGCCGGGTGGCAGCTACAAAAATACGCGCTGGCACTCGTTCCGCAGATACGGCGCTGCGCAACTGTACGGTCTCGGCCTCCCGGTGCGCTTCATTATGCTCTGGGGGGGCTGGAAGACGCCGGCGGTTGCGCAAATCTACTACACGGCGCCCCCGCGGTGGAGCTTCGTGCGTGGGGGACCCCTGGTGCAGCCGGCATGGGATGGCAGGACCCCAAAAGCGGAGATGGCGGCGGGCACCACGCTCGGCATGTGGCCCGGCTGGGTGCGGCGCGAGCTCGAAGTCCCCGCTATCCGACCTGCTGGGCCTGGGTCGCGTGGGGCTGCCGGCAGCGAGGCGGGTCGCAAGAGGACGCGGACAACGTCGCCGCGGGTCACGGTGGTCGAAGTCGAGGAGTCGCCGAAGGAGAAGCCGCAGAAGGCGCAGCGACATTCGGGGCGCTCAACGGCAAGGCCAAGGGCGCAAAGGCAGCTGCAAGTCGAGCGGCGAGAGGAGCCAACGGCCAGAGCAGTGGAGCCGGAAGGCGGAGACGGAGACCAAGTCGGTGGGCGGGGCCGCGGGGGATCCGCCAGCGGTGCTGCCGAGACACCGGCGGGTGGCAGAGGCAATAAGCCGCCTGCCAGGCGTCAAAGCAGGACGTAAGGACATGGTCAGGGGGGCGGTTCTGGGGCTGCTGGAGGCTGAGCGGGCCCTGGTGGGGGGAAGCGAGGACACAGCGGTGGGCGAAAAATCAATTTTGGAGGCGGCACTGGGGGGGGTGGCGGAAGAGGGTTTGGAGGGCGAAGAGGACGGGTATTACTCATCAGAAGAGGAGGGGGACATCCCGGAGGGGGCGGCTGCGGCGGGTCTGGGGGAGGCGGGGGAAGTCACAGTGCACCAGTCCCTGTGGGACAGGCTCGTACCGCGGGGGCTGGCGGCAGTGTACGCCCAGTCGCAGGGGGGGGGGGGGGGGTTAGAATCGCGCTGCCCAAAGCTGCCACTGATGATGCGAGCCATCCGGGCAGATACGAAGGGGGTAAAGCGCACAAGGCTGCGCCCCACCGCCCGAGCGTTTTTACGCCCGAAAAATCGGGAGAAATGTCGTATGATTTTAGACGCCACCCCAATAAATGAGGCCGACGCGCGCAGCCCGGCGAAATTCCGGCTGCCAGGCCTTGAGGGTCTGAGGGACTGGCTGAGGGGGGAGGTGGGGGGGGGTAAAGCCCCCTGGCTGGCGAAATTAGACATTCAGAACGCATTCTGGAGCATAAAGCTGCCGCGCCTGTGGCGCCGCATTTTCGTCTTACGCTCCGCGGACGGCAGGGCGTACAGGTACACGCGTCTGCCCTTCGGCTGGCGCTACTCGCCACTGGTGTGCCAGACCTTGGTCCGCAGTATCGTCGCAGGGGCCCTTCGGGGGACCTCGGCAAGGGCCTGGGTCTACATTGATGATATATTGTTCTGTGCAGGCAGCAAAAGGGAGCTGAGGAGTGCGGTCCGCAGAGTCACGAGCCGCCTGCGGCGGGCCGGCTTTATAATTAGCATTAAAAGTGAGCCCAAGCCTGTGCGTGCCATCAGCTTCATTGGAAAGCATATAGACAGCAAACAGAGAACCATACAGAACGCCAAGGGTGGAGTCCAGAGCGCGCTGCGTGCGTGGGTGCGTGCCGTGGGTCGGGGTACCGTGGAGCCGCGGCGCCTCCGCAAGCTGCTGGGGCAGCTCTGCTGGCTGTCGCGGCCGGGGGCGGGGCTTTCCTGTTTTATGGCAGGCAGCTACAGGGCGCTGGAGGCAGGGTCCAGGGTTTTCACAAGAGGCATGGCGCGCGGGTTGGGCACTGTGCTGGTTTTTAGTGCAGTGGCACACACGTACCCCCCCGAACGCCCCAAGAATCCCACAGCAGAGCACTCCCCACGCACAGACGGAATCCAGTTTTTCACAGATGCGGCTGAGGAGGGACGCGGCTTCAGGGTGGGCATTGTGGGCGCGACGCTGCACAGGTCGTCGCGTTGCCCACAGTGGATCCGCACGCTTCAGTAGGCAGAATTCTATGGCGTATATATGGCGTGCAAAATGGCGGTCTATATGGGATGGAAGGTAGTGACTGTAGGAACGGACAGCGAAGTCTCCCGCTGCCAAACTATGGGGATGCGGGCAGCAGCAGGATGCCCGGTCCAGCAACGAATCCTGCGACGCATATTCTGGCTCCGACTCTGGAGCAATCTGCAAATAGGCACCTTCTGGGTCGAGTCCGCGCTGAATCCCGCGGACCCCATGAGCCGGTTAAAGTCCCTCCCGTCCCGCAAGGCGGCAATACAAGCCGCAGAAGAGCGACGCCGACAGTGGAGCGGGACTCCGCAGCGTTATAAACGTCTGGAGTATCTCCCCAGGTCCCCCTGGATGCTGAGAGCGGGCGAGGGCCGATGAGGGGGGGGGGGGGTGAGTTTCGGGGAAGAGAGAAGCTGAGAGTCCCAACGAAATTCCAGCTCGCATTCGCGAGCACACTGCGCCCGTCGGTCCATGGAGGACATCAGTGTTGTGCTCGCAGGGTGTCAGGGGAGGCGGGTGCTGAACCTTAGTTGCGTAGCTCACGAAGCAAAGTAGGTTCAGCCCACACAGCCTCCCCAGCTCCTTCCCCCCCTCCATCGAACCTTCCATCTCTCCCATGTCAGTCTCTTTTAATTTTAAGAGCGAGGGCCCGCCCGCCCGCCCAGAAGTCTATGTCCCGCAGCGCACGCGCGGGGAAGCAGGACCAGACGCCAGACAATCATGCGATCACAGTCAGGCGCCCGTCGGTCCATGGAGGACATCAGTGTTGTGCTCGCAGGGTGTCAGGGGAGGCGGGTGCTGAAGCTGGGGTTAGGGATCAGCGCTCACCTTTTCCGTTATGTGTGTGACTCCCGCTCCGTGTGCCCATTGTCCAGGGTGACAAAATGTGCTCTCACCCCCTCCGTCATGTGTGCAGATAATCGCATCGGGGATGAAGGTACCAAAGAGTTGGCCGCTGTTCTTCCGCAGTGCAAATCGCTGACATCATTGGATCTTGGATGTATGTTGTGGCTGTTGTCTTGGGCAGAATGGATGCAGACGCCTCAGCTGCAGTCCTGGTGGTTTCCTGCCGCCATGCGACCTTGTTCAGGACCACAGCACCCTCTGTCCCTGCAGAGCCCTGCCTCACTGTTGCATTGGAGCCTGACGTGTCCGTCATGCCCAGGGCAGTTGCAGTTCTGAGGTGCGAAGGGGTTCCGGAGCGAAGCGGCCTGTGCCGCACGCACTTTTTGTTGTTGTGGGGTGCCAGTGGGAAGGAGGGAATGGAAGGTGCACTGGGGTGGGAAGCTGGGGTTAGGGATCAGCGCTCACCTTTTCCGTTATGTGTGTGACTCCCGCTCCGTGTGCCCATTGTCCAGGGCGACGAAATGTGCTCTCACCCCCTCCGTCATGTGTGCAGGGAATGGCATCGGGGTTGAAGGTACCAAAGAGTTGGCCGCTGTTCTTCCGCAGTGCAAATCGCTGACATCATTGGATCTTGAATGTATGTTGTGGCTGTTGTCCTGGGCAGAATGGATGCAGACGCCTCAGCTGCAGTCCTGGTGGTTTCCTGCCGCCATGCGACCTTGTTCAGGACCACAGCACCCTCTGTCCCTGCAGAGCCCTGCCTCACTGTTGCATTGGAGCCTGAGGTGTCCGTCATGCCCAGGGCAGTTGCAGTTCTGAGGTGCGAAGGGGTTCCGGAGCGAAGCGGCCTGTGCCGCACGCACTTTTTGTTGTTGTGGGGTGCCAGTGGGAAGGAGGGAATGGAAGGTGCACTGGGGTGGGAAGCTGGGGTTAGGGATCAGCGCTCACCTTTTCCGTTGTGTGTGTGACTCCCGCTCCGTGTGCCCATTGTCCAGGGCGACGAAATATGCTCTCACCCCCTCCGTCATGTGTGCAGGCAATGGCATCGGGGATGAAGGTACCAAAGAGTTGGCCGCTGTTCTTCCGCAGTGCAAATCGCTGACATCAATGAAATTTCGAAGTATGCTGTGGCTGTTGTCTTGGGCAGAATGGATGCAGACGCCTCAGCTGCAGTCCTGGTGGTTTCCTGCCGCCATGCGACCTTGTTCAGGACCACAGCACCCTCTGTCCCTGCAGAGCCCTGCCTCACTGTTGCATTGGAGCCTGAGGTGTCCGTCATGCCCAGGGCAGTTGCAGTTCTGAGGTGCGAAGGGGTTCCGGAGCGAAGCGGCCTGTGCCGCACGCACTTTTTGTTGTTGTGGGGTGCCAGTGGGAAGGAGGGAATGGAAGGTGCACTGGGGTGGGAAGCTGGGGTTAGGGATCAGCGCTCACCTTTTCCGTTATGTGTGCAACTCCCGCTCCGTGCGCCCATTGTCCAGGGCGACGAAATGTGCCCTCACCCCCTCCGTCATGTGTGCAGATAATTACATCGGGGATGAAGGTACCAAAGAGTTGGCCGCTGTTCTTCCGCAGTGCAAATTGCTGACATCATTGAATCTTGGATGTATGTTGTGGCTGTTGTCTTGGGCAGAATGGATGCAGACGCCTCAGCTGCAGTCCTGGTGGTTTCCTGCCGCCATGCGACCTTGTTCAGGACCACAGCACCCTCTGTCCCTGCAGAGCCCTGCCTCACTGTTGCATTGGAGCCTGAGGTGTCCGTCATGCCCAGGGCAGTTGCAGTTCTGAGGTGCGAAGGGGTTCCGGAGCGAAGCGGCCTGTGCCGCACGCACTTTTAATTGTTGTGGGGTGCCAGTGGGAAGTAGGGAATGGAAGGTGCACTGGGGTGGGAAGCTGGGGTTAGGGATCAGCGCTCACCTTTTCCGTTACGTGTGTGACTCCCGCTCCGTGTGCCCATTGTCCAGGGCGACGAAATGTGCTCTCACCCCCTCCGTCATGTGTGCAGGCAATCGCATCGGGGTTGAAGGTACCAAAGAGTTGGCCGCTGTTCTTCCGCAGTGCAAATCGCTGACATCATTGGATCTTGGAGGTATGTTGTGGCTGTTGTCTTGGGCAGAATGGATGCAGACGCCTCAGCTGCAGTCCTGGTGGTTTCCTGCCGCCATGCGACCTTGTTCAGGACCACAGCACCCTCTGTCCCTGCAGAGCCCTGCCTCACTGTTGCATTGGAGCCTGAGGTGTCCGTCATGCCCAGGGCAGTTGCAGTTCTGAGGTGCGAAGGGGTTCCGGAGCGAAGCGGCCTGTGCCGCACGCACTTTTTGTTGTTGTGGGGTGCCAGTGGGAAGGAGGGAATGGAAGGTGCACTGGGGTGGGAAGCTGGGGTTAGGGATCAGCGCTCACCTTTTCCGTTATGTGTGTGACTCCCGCTCCGTGTGCCCATTGCCCAGGTGACGAAATATGCTCTCACCCCCTCCGTCATGTGTGCAGGCAATGGCATCGGGGTTGAAGGTACCAAAGAGTTGGCCGCTGTTCTTCCGCATTGCAAATCGCTGACATCAATGAAATTTCGAAGTATGTTGTGGCTGTTGTCTTGGGCAGAATGGATGCAGACGCCTCAGCTGCAGTCCTGGTGGTTTCCTGCCGCCATGCGACCTTGTTCAGGACCACAGCACCCTCTGTCCCTGCAGAGCCCTGCCTCACTGTTGCATTGGAGCCTGAGGTGTCCGTCATGCCCAGGGCAGTTGCAGTTCTGAGGTGCGAAGGGGTTCCGGAGCGAAGCGGCCTGTGCCGCACGCACTTTTTGTTGTTGTGGGGTGCCAGTGGGAAGGAGGGAGTGGAAGGTGCACTGGGGTGGGAAGCTGGGGTTAGGGATCAGCGCTCACCTTTTCCGTTACGTGTGTGACTCCCGCTCCGTGTGCCCATTGTCCACGGTGACGAAATATGCTCTCACCCCCTCCGTCATGTGTGCAGATAATCGCATCGGGGATGAAGGTACCAAAGAGTTGGCCGCTGTTCTTCCGCAGTGCAAATCGCTGACATCATTGGATCTTGGAAGTATGTTGTGGCTGTTGTCTTGGGCAGAATGGATGCAGACGCCTCAGCTGCAGTCCTGGTGGTTTCCTGCCGCCATGCGACCTTGTTCAGGACCACAGCACCCTCTGTCCCTGCAGAGCCCTGCCTCACTGTTGCATTGGAGCCTGAGGTGTCCGTCATGCCCAGGGCAGTTGCAGTTCTGAGGTGCGAAGGGGTTCCGGAGCGAAGCGGCCTGTGCCGCACGCACTTTTTGTTGTTGTGGGGTGCCAGTGGGAAGGAGGGAATGGAAGGTGCACTGGGGTGGGAAGCTGGGGTTAGGGATCAGCGCTCACCTTTTCCGTTATGTGTGTGACTCCCGCTCCGTGTGCCCATTGTCCAGGGCGACGAAATGTGCTCTCACCCCCTCCGTCATGTGTGCAGATAATCGCATCGGGGATGAAGGTACCAAAGAGTTGGCCGCTGTTCTTCCGCAGTGCAAATCACTGACATCATTGGATCTTCGAGGTATGTTGTGGCTGTTGTCTTGGGCAGAATGGATGCAGACCTGGTGGTTTCCTGCCGCCATGCGACCTTGTTCAGGACCACAGCACCCTCTGTCCCTGCAGAGCCCTGCCTCACTGTTGCATTGGAGCCTGAGGTGTCCGTCATGCCCAGGGCAGTTGCAGTTCTGAGGTGCGAAGGGGTTCCGGAGCGAAGCGGCCTGTGCCGCACGCACTTTTTGTTGTTGTGGGGTGCCAGTGGGAAGGAGGGAGTGGAAGGTGCACTGGGGTGGGAAGCTGGGGTTAGGGATCAGCGCTCACCTTTTCCGTTATGTGTGTGACTCCCGCTCCGTGTGCCCATTGTCCAGGGCGACGAAATGTGCTCTCACCCCCTCCGTCATGTGTGCAGATAATCACATCGGGGATGAAGGTACCAAAGAGTTGGCCGCTGTTCTTCCGCATTGCAAATCGCTGACATCATTGAATCTTGAATGTATGTTGTGGCTGTTGTCTTGGGCAGAATGGATGCAGACGCCTCAGCTGCAGTCCTGGTGGTTTCCTGCCGCCATGCGACCTTGTTCAGGACCACAGCACCCTCTGTCCCTGCAGAGCCCTGCCTCACTGTTGCATTGGAGCCTGAGGTGTCCGTCATGCCCAGGGCAGTTGCAGTTCTGAGGTGCGAAGGGGTTCCGGAGCGAAGCGGCCTGTGCCGCACGCACTTTTTGTTGTTGTGGGGTGCCAGTGGGAAGGAGGGAATGGAAGGTGCACTGGGGTGGGAAGCTGGGGTTAGGGATCAGCGCTCACCTTTTCCGTTATGTGTGTGACTCCCGCTCCGTGTGCCCATTGTCCAGGGCGACGAAATGTGCTCTCACCCCCTCCGTCATGTGTGCAGGCAATGGCATCGGGGATGAAGGTACCAAAGAGTTGGCCGCTGTTCTTCCGCAGTGCAAATCACTGACATCATTGGATCTTGGAGGTATGTTGTGGCTGTTGTCTTGGGCAGAATGGATGCAGACCTGGTGGTTTCCTGCCGCCATGCGACCTTGTTCAGGACCACAGCACCCTCTGTCCCTGCAGAGCCCTGCCTCACTGTTGCATTGGAGCCTGAGGTGTCCGTCATGCCCAGGGCAGTTGCAGTTCTGAGGTGCGAAGGGGTTCCGGAGCGAAGCGGCCTGTGCCGCACGCACTTTTTGTTGTTGTGGGGTGCCAGTGGGAAGGAGGGAATGGAAGGTGCACTGGGGTGGGAAGCTGGGGTTAGGGATCAGCGCTCACCTTTTCCGTTATGTGTGTGACTGTGTGTGTGTGTGTTCTGTATAACAATGGTGGGCTGCTGTTTTGCTAATCTTGCAGCAAGAAAGTCGACCACGGACGTGAACACAGCGTCAAAACTCACATTATAACAGACTCAAATGATCCGACCTGTGACCAGCTTCGGCATCGTTGTGCCCCGTTCGTTTTGGCACTGGGGTTTCATGAATGTACCAAGTGATGTAACGAACGACAGAAGAATGCAGATGGATGATTACACGGCAGAAAAATGGGACTGGAAACGTGAGAAGGAGCATCGAGCCAATCAATGCGGATGCCATTCAGCGTATTTTCGGTCGGTGATAACTGCTGCACGGTCCTCAATTGAGGTCCGGTGTCGCCGATGTGCTTCTGTGGCTTCTCTTGCCCTGTGCTGTGTGTTGTTTTTCAAATGCCAAGGAGGCGGAAGGGGGTCCCCCGTTCCCTAATTCAGACCAACCTCCTGTCCCCTCCTCCTGATTGCGCTCTTTTCTGCACTCAGACAACCGCATTTCCAATGATGCAATGAGCAAGATCATGATGGTGGTCCGTGTGCCCTGTACCTTTTCAGGTACCCACCTTCTGCTGCACCCTGTCTGCGGCGGGGGTTGTACTGGTGCATGCACCAATAACTGGCAGGGGTTGATACCCATGCCTCCCCCTACCCCCCTCTTACTCCCTGGGGCACACCCATTTCACTACATTCTGCATCCCAAGGTACTACCATCATTCCATTTTCACTGCTGCCCTTCTGCTACAGCCCCTATGCCCCTGCAGCAGGCACAATGTCCAGCTGGGGCGTACCTTTGCATGCCCCGGGACAGTTCCTGTGCCAGTCCACCAGATTTTCCATTTTTCACCGACAATTCCAAGAACAAGCAACTTGGGCCCACACCTGCGCAAGTGATGATCGGGGACTCGGGTACCATACCACGCACCCGCATCACTTTCCTGGACTCCAAGTCCTGTGGCCGCAGCTCTTGCTGCGTTGGGCCCACACCTGCACAAGGGATTGGGCACTCAGGTACCACACGCCACATAGCAGCACAATTTTTTTGGACTCCAAGTCCTGTGGTCGGTGCCCTTGCTGAAAAAATGCAATTCTGACTACCAACTGGACCCATACACCAACTGGAACCCCTAATCACTTCTATCTGAGCGTCTGCGTACAAGTGTGGGGACACGCGGGGTCTTTCTTTCCCATAACCGAAACAGGCCACCCCGCCAATTTGCCTGGCTCTGGCCGTGGATTCGGACCATTTCAATATCTTGCTGAGGCAGAAGTGGCTGCAATGTGTTCAAACTTGGAGTCCAGGGATGTCAATGCGGCCCTGTGATGTGCGTGGCTTTCAAGGCGCACAGTGAGGAGCTGTGCAACCAGACAGTCGTATGCATGACCTGTTGAGATCTGCCAACCTGTCCGACTGGCTCCTTTGGAACTGGTGTGGAATGACTGGTCGCATCGACACTGCTGGTAGACTGTTAATGATGTCCCGCCATCCGTCAAGAATTTGGCCCCACCTGGCGATCCAATCTTGCGCAGCTTGACACAAGGTACTGTGGCAATGTGTGTGTGTTGCACCTCTACAAAAGAGGCGTCCGCTCTTGTCCACAATTTCACATTCTACTTTGTATACTTGCCAAAGCTGACAGGCCATATTTTGCCCGTGTTCTCGCGTAATGTGCAGCCTTTTTGGGGGGGCATCTGATCATCGGATCTGGAAACCCCAAATTACCCCCCTCCCCCATCTGTTTGGCCGAATCGCTGGTGTAGCCTGAGCCACGAGTCATCCTGCAAAAGGGGGAGGGGTTCCTCTGGTCCATGTCTGCTACAATGTTGCAGATGATCATTTCGGAGAGCAAGGGCACAGAATAGAACCGGAGGAGACACGGCTTGAGGTGTGCTATCCAATTACAGCCAGCCTCGGTTTGTTAAGCGGGGTGCTGCAGTGGATGCCCAGTCCACATGCCTCCATGCGCCATCTTTGCAGCAACTACCAAGTCCCCAATGCCAATGGTCGATTGCTTTGAAGAGCTTTGAATATTCGCCAAAGGGCTGCAAGCTGTTCGATTGGGGGGGAGAGGGCTTCAAGTTCCTAGTAGACTGGGGGGAGGGTAGCGGTTGAGGCCAAGGGTTGGACCATTAAACAGCCAACGTGAACCCAGGGGCCATATTCAAGCCTGCGGGGTCAAAATGGTAGGGGGCCAACGTTCACCACGTCCCAATACCATGGAGTTTCCGATCCACCCTGTCACCGCTGATTGCAAAGTAGCGTATTTCTGGATTTTGCAGTTTCAGTGACGTCTGAGGCCGTTGTAGTAGGAATGTGGAATGCCAGCCTCTTGAGATTTTGAAGGAGGGCCCTGGTCAGGGGAGGCTGGAACCCCCCATTGAAAGCCCCTCCGCCCTAACAGTTGTCCGGTTTGTGGCCACCGCGACGCCTCTGTGAACCAAGAGAACGCTTTGGATGGATGGCGTTCCACAGAAGTAAATTGGCAGACAACTGATGGTAGACGGGTTGGATTTTCGTTCCTGTTGGTGGACCTGATCTGCAGGTTGAGACTTGTGACATGAACAGCAGACACTGTACCCTGGTAGCAGGATCCTTTTTCCTTGTACTGTGGATGTGTATCAGGGCTGCAGAACAATAGACCATAATGCAGGGGCATGCAGTGCATGGGGAGCGGAAGGGTTGCAGGTAAACCTCGCATGAATGCGCCTGGAACAGGGCTTTGCGTTGTTGGCCTGAGAACCCGATGTTGTTGAGGTTGCTGTGCGTGTTTCGGCTCTTCATCAATTCACTCCTCATTTTAGGTTTGTGCTTTCTCCCTTTGCTGCATTTCCACGCGTCGGCTGCTCTCCTTACCTTCCCTCCATCCCTGCCTCATCCCCCCCCAACCCCCGGTTTCCTTGCCTTGCTAAATCATTTCCAGGGTTCCCTTGTCAGCCAACAGCTGCAGTCGATGCTCCAGCAGCCTCTGTTGGAGGTCAATGCAGACATTCTGGAGTTCGTGTTGCTGCAAGCGCTTCAGATGGACGGTAATATCACGATCACCGATGTTGCCGAGAAGATGCTGGCTGCCAAACGCAAGCTCGACAAGACCCTGTTGTCCTTACTTCAGAAGTTGGACCTTTCTCCCCTCCCGCTCCTCGATTTAGGCATCCTTAACCTCTCTGACATTGTGGACACCAGCGTCGACACGCTGCAGGCAGCTTTTGGCCCGGGAGCGGCACAGAACGTCGAGGCCCTCCGACAGTTAGCTCAGCGTCACATCAAATTCAATGCCTCTGATTTTGAGGTGCCCTCTGCAACGCTCAAGGTCCTAAAGAGGATAGGCAGGGGCTCGCACGCCATTGTTTACGAAGTGACGCTCAACAATAAACAGTTGGCATTCAAGCAGGTGAACCTCGGTGGCGTTTCCGAAACGGAGCACGCAGAACTTGTGGCTTCCATACGCCGCGAGTTTCGAGTGCTGCAGAGCCTCACACATGATAACATCGTGCAGCAATGCGGCGTGGTTCTCGACGATCCCACTTCGATTGGTCTTCTCATGGAACTTGCCCCAGCCGGTTCACTACGTGCGCTGCTCGACCACGACCGCTCCAAAGTCTTATATGACGAGCTCTTGCAGCTGCAGCTGGCGACTGGCATTGCTGAAGGTATGGCTTTCCTTCATTCCAATGGGCCTACTCTCCATCATGACCTCAAGAGCGACAACGTCCTCCTGTATGGTCCCTGTTGTACACCAAAGATTACTGATTTTGGTCTTGCAGTCAATCCCAACATCAGCACGACGAGACACACAATGCGTGCTGCAGCAGGAACTCTTGCTTACAAGGCCCCAGAACAGTACGATAACGAATTCGGCCCGAAAAGCGAGGTCTATTCCTATGCCATAATCCTCTGGGAACTGCTGCATGGAAGCAGGCCATGGGAAGGAAAGAATGAGGCAGCGGTGATGAAGGCAGTATATGTTGCTCAAAAGCGGCCAGATGTTTCGCCAGAGAGTAGTAATGCTCTGCTTGTCCATGTCATGAGAGAGTGCTGGGCCCAGAATCCCGATGACAGGCCATCTTTCGCAGATGTAAAGGCGCCATTGTTGTCGGCATTGCGCACTTTCGGGACGAGCCAGTTCAAAAAATTGTACAGCATCCTCGTTACACGCACGGAGTCCATCCCACTTCGCCAAGCGGAGCTGATGGAGAGTGTCCGTTCCTTGATCGGGCAGTTTGCACAGCGCCATGGCCATGACCTCGCTGCGGCCGATGAGTATTTTGCAAAAGTACAGCGACTTGCATTCACGGCGGGTGGTCTTGATGAGCTGATAGACGCAGACAAACTGAAGTGCTGTGCAATGCGCATGTACACAACTGCAGAAGCCTTTCAAGGGCGAGAATTGTGCAGCATCCTCAATGAAGCGCTCAGGATGGATGAGGTGATCCATGCCGTGACCATTACCCGTGCTATTAACACCTTCTGTGTGACGCGGCGTGCACCTGAAGCTGCGCCCATCTTGTGGCCAAAGGACAATACAGTCTTTCGTGGTGGTGGGCTCCCTGAACGTCACCGCCATTTCTTTGTCCAAGGCAAGCAATACCGTGTCCCGATGTTTTTATCCACTTCCGACCAAATCCAGGTGACGAAGAAGTTCATGGAGCGCCAGCAAGAGGATAAAGTCTTGTGGACCATTAAGCTGGACCCACGGGGATGCAAACATGTCAATTTCATATCAATCCACGATGGCTCCCTCGGACCGAACCCTAACGTGGCAGTCGAGAATGAGTTCCTCTTTGCGCCCTACTCGGCCTTCACGGTGGAGGCCGTTGAGTGGCAAGATGCACCCACCATTCAGAAGCCACACACGGTGGTTTTGAGGGCAGAATTCGACAATCAGAGGGCACCAGAAAATTTGCCTCTCGCCCCCTGGGCTTGAGCACGATGTATCGCACTCCCCTGTCGAGATATGTAGCACGATGCCGTTTTCTTGGCCATCTCAATTCACGATGGCTCGCTCACACCGAACACCGACGTGGCAGTGAAGATTGAGCCCCTCGTTAGGCCTACTCGGCCGTCACGGTTGATGCCGTGGCACGGCAAGGTGCGCCCTGGATTCTGAAGCCACGGCGACGGCGACTACCATATAGCCCCGTACCCTGTACAAACGACATATAGATGTCATGTTGCGATTTCCCTGACCAGGTGACCTCCCTGGGCACGTTGGTGTAGCCCCAGGTGAACACCACTGCTCTGCTCATGGCGAAGACCACTGAAATGCGCTGTCAATGGGTGGGGTGATTTCATGGATTGTGCATGCACCATTCCCCTGCGCTTGGTTGCCCCTAACCCCCATTCCCATCCCACAACGATGTTATTCTTATCCACTGCAACAACTTCATGTTGGCGAATTCTGCTAAGGAGAGGTCAGAGCCCAATGCTTCAGGGCATCTGTATGCGTCAAGTGGTGGCATCAGGTGTTGCATGTGTTCAGGTGGATTATTGCCACCAGGGGTCACATCTGGTCGAGTCCTCGTTGGGATAAGGGCACAACAAAGCATGGGCAATCAAAGACCTGACACGACTGTTTTCCACGAAGCAGTGCATAGAATAGCACCGCAATGGTTGTCCCCGAAGCCATGAGTCGCAAATGATTCACAGCTTTCGTTCAATTCATCCCATCAGCGGGCTGCAGGCAAGCTTGTAGCTTGTTCAATATTTTGTTTCCCCTGAAAATACTGGGACACCCCAGCCATAACCTTTCACGTCCTGAGCAAACCATGTGCGTTGCACAACATTAGGCGTGATGTGCACAGGAGGTTCAAGGTCTTGGGTGTTGTGCAAGACTGCATAGACGGGCCATGCATCCGGTGGTATCGACATTGATGATTTATCTTCGAGTCATAGTCAGTTTGTTTGTCGTTTTGGCTGCTGCTGCTGCTGCTGCTGCTGCTGTTGCTGTTTTGTTTCTGTTCACCTTTGTGTTGTTGCTGTGGCTTGACATTTGTGGTTTGTGGGCTGGTGCACATCCATTTGGAGGCGAGATTCGTCGCTTTGGATGTGTGATGGGTTTGCTACACTACCAACATCAGGAACACAACATCATTCCATCATGCAATACTCTGGAAGGTCACGGAGTTTGGACCTCATGCACCCACCCCCAAATTCGCCTGCCATTCCTGCACCCCTACTCCTGGTTACACCCCACCTGTCCTAGCCGTACCCCATCTTGC
Organism: Eutreptiella sp. 'Long Island Sound 2002'; assembly: GCA_964036045.1. Taxonomy (NCBI): domain Eukaryota; phylum Euglenozoa; class Euglenophyceae; order Eutreptiales; family Eutreptiaceae; genus Eutreptiella; species Eutreptiella sp. 'Long Island Sound 2002'. The sequence goes on along the minus strand of OZ038378.1, from coordinate 200,425,839 downwards.
TCACACTCAGTGCCTGCTCACAGCCCTGGATTATACCTGAATTTCTGCAAACCCCCGCCCTGCTGCACCCAATTTCACTCAACGCTTGCGTGTAGCCCTAGTTCATGTTTGCATGCCTACCCCCCCCGCTCTCCCCTGTCGTAGGCCCCACTTGCCCTCACAAAGCGACACAGACAGCCCTGTGTTACTTTAGCCTGCCTGCATCCCTGCAACTGCTGCCCATAACCTCCACTAATCAGTGCCCGTTAAGCGGTCATCACGAAGACCCCAGGCTGGGGGGTGCTCACCACAACCAGCAACGCGAATGTCACACAAGGCCATGGGTGCTAGCTCAGCAACCCGTGACTTGCCGGTAGTGCATTGCAGAAATATCTTCGCGCAGAGTATTCACACTTCGTCCACTGCGGAGTGCCTTTTTTGCTGGCAGTGGTGAGCAGCTTCTTAACCCCTCTCTCGGGTCCTCTACCCTCAATGTCCCTGAGAAGGCCGAATGCTTTTCTGGAAGCCTCAACAGCCGGGCGACCCCACTCCAACCGTTTGGAGCACAGACTTTGACAACGTAAACACCTTTGCTTTTCCTCAGGCCCTGCGTACCTTGAGTACGTCTGAGTTCCGAAAGGCGTATGACCAGGCTAAGGCCCCCGAGTTTCAACATCAACTGATGGAGGCAGTATGTGAGGTCATAGCTGCCTATTGTAAAGTGCATGACATCAATTATTCATATTGCAAAGATTTTTTTCAGCGATTGCAAAATGAAGCATTTAGGGTCAAGGACGAGCTGCTGACTGAGGTTCCGGCAGCTGCTCAGCGTCTGTGGACCTCCCCCTTACCCCTCTCCTCTCAACATGGGAAGGCATTGTGCAACATCATCAATGAGGCCATACGTGCCGATGCACCAGGTGGCATGAGGCATCTGGCCACCCTTGTGCGTGGTATAAACACCTTATGTGTCATCAGGCGACCATCCGGTGCTGTCAATTTTCCTTCCAATGGGATTTGTTGGCGCGGAGGTGGCTTGTCAGATGAGCACCAAACATTTTATGTGCCCGGGAAGGTGTATCGTGTTCCAGGGTTCCTGGCCACCTCATTCTCTCAGGACAAGGCTGAGGAGTTTCTGTACCGGGCCCATGTCTTGGCTGGGCATCCCGCCATTAAATGGGTAGTGCACCTCGATGCCAGGGGGGCGACACAGCACAAGTATCGTTGTAGGCATGTGGATCTTTGTCTCTGCCAGGTTTTGTATGAGGTTGCGTGCACATCAGGCTGTCCCCTTTCACCTGTCACTGATCTCCTCAGGGTGTACATGTCTTTCCATTAGCCCATTTGCAGCTGGATGACTGTACATGCTCCCATTCCAGATGGGCGTCACAGTCACAAATTTTTGTTGGGGCTTCATCCACCCACACCAATCCAACCAATCCAACATACTGCTTGAGAGAAGGGCAAAATCTTTGGAGACTGGAACCCTTTGCCAGCAGTCTTTTTGGTAGACCGACAATTCAGTCTCAGAGCCCCCCCCCCCCCTTGCCCCTACGCACCTTCCTGAGTCTCTAGGCAACCCTTGTGCATGTGTTTCACCTATTACTGTGCACACTGCAAATTGAACGAGAGCAGCTTTGAATCTCCGCTTTGTCTGCTTGTGTCACTTTAATTAAGGTATTGTTGTCGCTTTACTCGTCATGCAGTAGTAGACAATGTGCCTCGTTTATCCAATAGTAGTAAATTGCAGCCACCGTGTAGTTGTAATGGAAGGGCAACAGGTGTTTGTCTCTGCAGGCTGCAGTGTTACCTGGCCAGATCTGCACTGCTGCTGAAGGAGGGATTGAAAGGTCTTGAGGGTCTAAATATATGAAGTTTGACGTTTTCTTCACTGATATTTTTGTATTAGGCGGAAACATTCTGAGGCAAAAACATGGGTTTCCTATTGGAGGGATGTGCAGGGCTCAGAGTGTTAGTGTTTATTGCATGCAACGGCCCCGTAACTCCTTACACCCCTTAAATCCTTAGGCCCCTTAACTCCTTAGCTACCTTAACCTACCCAACAGCCGCAGCGTGTTTTTTCACTTTTCAAAAAAGTCTGTAACCCTGTCAAATTAGTGACGTCATCACCAATACACTCTTTTTGCTTGCATGAAAAAAACAGGGTGCGGGTTTTAGATGATGCCTATCGCCTTAGGCCCCTTAACTGCTTAGGCCCCTTAACTCTTTAGGCCCCTTAACTCCTTAGACCCCTTAACTCCTTAGACCCCTTAACTCCTTAGGCCCTTTAACTCCTTAGGCCGCTTAACTCCTTAGACCCCTTAACTCCTTAGGCCCCTTAACTCCTTAGGCCCCTTAACTCCATAGGCCCCTTAACTCCTTAGGCCCCTTAACTTACCCAAACTCTATACACCCCTGCAAACCCTCTATACACCCCTGCAAACCCTCCTTACCCCCCTGCAAATAGATGCTGTTTGGGAGTCATTTATGAAATGTGGCGGGCCTGAAAAAGATAAAGATTCAATTTGAACTACACAACAGCGCAAGCAACCACTGGGTGATAGGCAAAAAGCTTGGAAACTTGAGCGCATTCCTTGTCCTTTGGACCATGCTCCAGAAACCATGCACCACATGATGTTTGGCTGCCAGTTTCTCCATAGTTTCTCCATTGGGCATATTCAACCATCGACAACTGTTTCCTGCCGTATGTAGTGGATGATTCCCCTGTTTCCTCTTTCCTCTGTGGCTGAGCAAAACACTCAGCAGAGCCGCTCCAAATCCCACGTGATTTATAGGGTTGGTAAGCAATGAGAGCATACTGGACGGTCCGTTAGGCGGCCTTCAAGGACCACAGCTCTTTTTTGCACAAAAGCATATTTCTTACAAGTCTGGATCCGGTTCCTATACGGGTGGCAACAGCCCCAGTCAGTGTCACTGCACCTGTTGCACCTCACGTCCCTTATTGATCTGCTGATTTCCATGCACAGGGGGGATCCGGGGATCCACCTGATGCTGAACCCGATTCCGCCAACACCCTCTCTTTCTAAAGTGCAACGCAAGGCTAAATGTAGATTGGAGCGAAAAACGCAGCCTCTACACAAACTCATTGCACATCTGGATCAAATAGAAGAACAGGGCTATGTGCTTGTTTTTACTGATGGATCCTCAGAACGTCAACAAATTGGTTTTGTGGGAGGCTGTTAAATTTTCTCGAAAAACCATATTGCAATTGCAGAGCCAGTTCCGCTCCACATCAAACAAACCATCAACATGGCAGAGTTACTGGCTGCTATGGAGGCCATGAGGCTACACTGTGATGAGCTAAAGGTGGCAATCTGTACTAACTCAGAATATGTACTCATGGGTGCAAAAGGGGCAGCGAGGCGGTGGAAGGCTTTGGTTTGGGTGGGCTCGTGAGGACTAATGTCAAATGGTTCTCTATGGATGGAGCTCCTGGATTTCCGGACTCCACTTTCCAAGATAATCCAAGGCCGTCCGAAGAAATTGTTTTTTTTTTGTACACGGGAGGGTGCTGTACATCGTTTGTACAGGAGAGTGCTGTATACTGCTTTTTTTTTTGTCAGGAGAGAGTGCTATATATCGTTTTCCTTGCCGAGGGGCGAGTGCTATATCGTCTTTTTTGCACAGTGATGCTGTGACACAGATCTCTGTAGCATATTGGAGCACACAAATGGACATTGAGAACATGGGCTGGAATTGCGTGGCATCCGGTATCTGTTACTGACCACCATTGTGCCCAGGAATGTCCAATGTATTTGCATGTGTTGATCCTCAAATTTCCCCTGCTAGAAAGCAGAGCTGCAGAGTAAGGCAGGTGTGATTTTTGCCACCCAAAGATGCAGGTGCAAAGAGCAAAAACGCCTTTTCCAATGTATGATGAAGATATTCACCACAAATCCGGTTTCAGAACACAATGTGAAGCACAATTTGTTTGTTCTCACATGCCAGTTTTAAGCCCAATCGGGTCAAATCATTTTTGCGGGTAGGCGACACAGCCATTGCTGATGATCTAGAGGGCAGGAGACGTGGCATGCTGCAGTGATGCCTTGTTATACCCCTGTGGTGAACCTGTTAACCTCCTCAGAACCCGGGAACTTCCAGATCAGTAGCCTGGCGGTTGGGGTGAACTAGGGTAGGGAGGGGTCACATCTGCCCAGGTGAGGCCCTGAGGTAGGAGAGCACCAATATGCATGAGCTCCAACCCATTCCGCGATCCACCTTTTACACCTGTATTTAATACCCTACACCCTTTTTTGGATGTTGTATTTTGGGGGAGTTTGGCAAGGCAAGCAACGCCACAGTTTTGGGCAGTTGAGCTTTGTACACCACTGTTGTTAGAGGTTCCTTCCACAGTCCTGCGCACCAAAGTCAAAGTCCCAGCAATAGGTATCAGCACAGATTCAGTGTTCCCCAAATGATGCCCACCTATCAAAGCAGCTTATGTTAATTTTGCCAATCTATCGCCAACAGCCGACCTTCTTGGGCTTGCCCTTACAATACTTGTTTTAACCCTGAACACCAACATCAGTTGATATGACTAGAATAATGTCTACTCTTTGTCGAAGATTTTACTTTTGTTGCTCTTGTCATATGTTAATTTTGCCAATCTATCGCTGACAGCCAACCTTCTTGGGCTTGCCCCAACAGTACTTGTTTTAACTATGAACACCAACGTCAGTTGATATGGCTAGAATAATATGTGCTCTTTGTCGAAGATTTTACTTTTGTTGATCTTGTCATATGTTAATTTTGCCAGTCTATCGCTGACAGCCAACCTTCTTTGGCTTGCCCTGACAGTACTTGTTTTCACTCTGAACACCAACATCAGTTGATATGGCTAGAATAATGTGTGCTCTTTGTCGAAGATTTTACTTTTGTTGCTCTTGTCATATGTTAATTTTGCCAATCTATCGCTGACAGCCAACCTTCTTGGGCTTGCCCTGACAGTACTTGTTTTAACTCTGAACACCAACGTCAGTTGATATGGCTAGAATAATGTGTGCTCTTTGTCGAAGATTTTACTTTTGTTGCTCTTGTCATATGTTAATTTTGCCAATCTATCGCTGACAGCCAACCTTCTTGGGCTTGCCCCAACAGTACTTGTTTTAACTCTGAACACCAACATCAGTTGATATGGCTAGAATAATGTGTGCTCTTTGTCGAAGATTTTACTTTTGTTGCTCTTGTCATATGTTAATTTTGCCAATCTATCGCTGACAGCCAACCTTCTTGGGCTTGCCCCAACATTACTTGTTTGAACTCTGAACACCAACATCAGTTGATATGGCTAGAATAATGTGTGCTCTTTGTCGAAGATTTTTCTTTTGTTGATCTTGTCATATGTTAATTTTGCCAGTCTATCGCTGACAGCCAACCTTCTTGGGCTTGCCCCAAAAGTACTTGTTTTAACTCTGAACACCAACATCGGTTGATATGGCTAGAATAATGTGTGCTCTTTGTCGAAGATTTTACTTTTGTTGATCTTGTCATATGTTAATTTTGCCAATCTATCGCTGACAGCCAACCTTCTTGGGCTTGCCCCAACAGTACTTGTTTTAACTCTGAACACCAACATCAGTTGATATGGCTAGAATAATGTGTGCTCTTTGTCGAAGATTTTACTTTTGTTGCTCTTGTCATATGTTAATTTTGCCAATCTATCGCTGACAGCCAGCCTTCTTGGGCTTGCCCCAACATTACTTGTTTTAACTCTGAACACCAACGTCACTTGATATGGCTAGAATAATGTGTGCTCTTTGTCGAAGATTTTACTTTTGTTGATCTTGTCATATGTTAATTTTGCCAATCTATCGCTGACAGCCAACCTTCTAGGGCTTGCCCCAACAGTACTTGTTTTAACTCTGAACACCAACATCAGTTGATATGGCTAGAATAATGTGTGCTCTTTGTCGAAGATTTTACTTTTGTTGCTCTTGTCATATGTTAATTTTGCCAGTCTATCGCTGACAGCCAACCTTCTTGGGCTTGCCCCAATAGTACTTGTTTGAACTCTGAACACCAACGTCAGTTGATATGGCTAGAATAATGTGTGCTCTTTGTCGAAGATTTTACTTCTGTTGATCTTGTCATATATTAATTTTGCCAGTCTATCGCTGACAGCCAACCTTCTTGGGCTTGCCCCAAAAGTACTTGTTTTAACTCTGAACACCAACATCAGTTGATATGGCTAGAATAATGTGTGCTCTTTGTCGAAGATTTTACTTTTGTTGATCTTGTCATATGTTAATTTTGCCAATCTATCGCTGACAGCCAACCTTCTTGGGCTTGCCCCAACAGTACTTGTTTTAACTCTGAACACCAACATCAGTTGATATGGCTAGAATAATGTGTGCTCTTTGTCGAAGAGTTTACTTTTGTTGCTCTTGTCAGATGTTAATTTTGCCAGTTTATCGCTGACAGCCAACCTTCTTGGGCTTGCCCCAACAGTACTTGTTTTAACTCTCAACACCAACGTCAGTTGATATGGCTAGAATAATGTGTGCTCTTTGTCGAAGATTTTACTTTTGTTGATCTTGTCATAATGTCATGGAAGGAGAAATTTGCCCAATGGAATCAGTTCACAAAAAAACGGATTTCTCGGGTTTGTGTTTTTTTACTGGGTTTGTTTTGTTGGAAATAAGGCAACTGAGCATTGCGGTGTGAGGTATCTGTCATGCCCAGGGCAGTTGCTGTTCTGAGGTGCTAAGGGGCTCCTGTGGCACTTGTGACACCTGTGACTCTTGTGAGACTTGTGACACCTGTGACCTCTGTGACACCTGTGACACTTGTGAGACCTGTGACACTTACAACACTTGTAACACTTGTGACGCCTGTGACTCTTGTGTCCACATGGGTCCCCTACCTCACGGTGACAGGGGTCCACATGGATACCCCTCTCACGATGAGAGGGTTCCACATGGCTACCTGTCTCGCGGTGAGAGGGGAGTGCAAGATGGAAACAATTGTCACTGTGTAACGGCGAAAGAGTAGCTCAAATTGGTTCACCCCATGTATAAATTGACATAAATTTGCTGCGAATCGAATTCTATTCATTTGTTCCTGTGGTGACGCGCCGAGCGATGATTGTCGCCCGCGTGCGGTCAGATGTCGCCGAACATGTTTTATCATCCGATTTTTTATAAATTTTTCAATGCATTTCATGGCATACCATTACTCCCAATGGATAGCCATTTCAATCCTATGCCTACCCCATTTTTATAGGTCGGGATCTGTTGCACATTCAACTTACACCATGCCTGACAATATGTCTGCGGCAGCCCATATTTCATTGGTTTCGCCTGCTGTCGCCGTGCCCTTGGGTTCCCGGGAGTGTGAAGGTGTTGTACGAGGTACCGCCACAAGGTCCGGTCAAACATCAAGGTCTGATCCGACTTCGGTTATGAGATTCTGTGGCAATAAGCAGCTACATGGTAGCAGAGGTTTAGGAGCCTCTACTGCTCCTTCTGTCTCTTCATTCGAGGGATTCCTCGAACGGATGGTTGCCGGAGAAACCCCAGCAGAGGATACTGTCCAGGAGGGAACAAGATCCGTGGGTAATCCTACTGCATCCTCCTCGGGGTGTCCAATTTGTGGACACATTCACTACTCTGGACCTAAATCTCCTGCTCATTGTTGTAATAACTTTGAAGATCCCGACTGAAAAGACTCGCCGGAGGGCGACGAGGAGTCTGAAAAGTCTGACGGAGCGCCGCCTGCGCTGGAATCAGGAACTAGCTCCGCCGGATCTTTCCAAAGGAAGGAAAGTGAATACTTTGAAGACATAATTCAAGCATTTATTTGGCTTGTAGACAATAATCGTCGAAAAATCAAGATGGAAGAGAGCTATTACAAGCGATTCTTGGTTGCATCGAAGCGGGTATTGTTGGCATTGAACGAATTTTATATGTCTGTCGACAGAATTCGTTTTGATATTTGCTTGGAAGAAGATGATGACTAGAAATTATTGATACACAATAATGATACTCAAATATTGGTCTGTGAACAGGAAGAAGAAGATACAAGAGCTGCGGCCAGGATGGAAGGCTCGTATGTTCCCTCCAAGGGCCCAACTCTCAGGACGGGGTCCGACGAAGATATGTGTTCTGTTTTATCACATACTTCGCTGCGCATTCTAGAAGAAGAAACCTCATCTCAAACATCCAAGGCTTCAGGTATGGATGAGTGGGTTAAAAAGGAGATTGAAGAGTTGATCAAAAGATCTAAGCACAGAGCGAAGGGAAAAACGCCGTCGGTGTGTGCCTCTTGTGGGAACTGTCCTGAAAACTGCTCCTGTCGTGCGGATATTAAGCATCTTTCAGACAAGTTTGAAGAACTGGCCAAAATGATGAAGGAATCCCAAGTGGCAAGTGATCAAACATTGGCTACTATGGATATCAAGATCAACCAAACTACTGGCAGTCTGGGTGAATTGGTTACCAAGTTGACGGAGGTTATATCTGGGGGTTTGGGTATATCTCCGATGCCTTACCCTGGTATTGAATGTGACTCACATCCGCCTACCGGAGCCAGTGCGGCAGCCATTCCACCACACGCCCAGCACGTGGCCACATCATCCTCTTTAATTCTGTTTTCCAAGACGGGACACTGGTGTTTGATAACTAGGCAGTGCACAAAGTTGCACATCAGGTACCACACAGGGAAGCCTCCGATATGGATCTGCGCATGGAGGCGGTGGCCACAACAACAAACAAAGGCGTCACATCCAGACGGATGCCGTCACATCAAAGCATGGCAGTGGCCAAGGATGCAGGGGAGTGCCTAGACATCAAGATGAATGACCTGGCGGATAGGCTTGCAAAAAAGGGGACAAGGCTACCCATGCAACAAGACAAACCCAAGAATGCGTGGTCCATCTTCATTGCGGGAGGGGAAGCTCCAACACCAACAAAGAAATGGATACCCCTCATGAGGATGAAAATAAGGGTTGCCGGCACCAACTGCGACCTTCCGCTGGTGGGACACTGCATACGGTATGTTGGGTCAGAGTCTGTGTGTCTTGGATAACTGGCTGGGTGCTGAGGTGCCATTCCCATGAAGCCCATGGCGGGCAGCACACCGATCTCACAACAGACCATATCGCACCAATGCGGAGGGCAACGTACCGTTTACGGTGTGTTATAGGTGTGCTATGTCCATAGTGCAACTAGTACCTCTGTACTGTGTGCATTGAGCGGCTGGACCCTTGGTGCAGCGGCTTACCCCTCCAAGATAACGGAGAGGGATGACTTGGTTGAACCCAGGTTAGAGTGAGCCCCGAGCACCAATCACTAAATGTGTCCTGTTTGTGCTGTGTGTGTTCGTGTCTGGTCCTGATTTGCGCTGCAGTTTGCACTGCAGGACCTGAAGACTGCTCTGGCATACTTCAAGTGTACACCCGCTGTTTGTCTGCATAATTTTGGGCACTGGTGCCTGGCATTTTGCCCCCCTGCTGGCACATATCTTGGTTTTTCACTGGGACTTCGGTTTGGGGGTTGGCAGGGTACAAATTGTGGCATGACAACTGTAGTGGGAAGCGGAAGCCCTGCCATCACGTTGATATCTACCTGTGTGTATGTGTGCTCCCCGGCACATAGGTTGAGCACCACGGTATCCAAGCCAAAAATATTAGAGCAGTGCTGTATTCGTCTGGGCGAACATGTACCTGTGGTCCAAAAGATACACCAGCTTTGAATAATACTGCCTTGCTGCTGTACACACAAACTATTGTTGCCTCCCATACCACCAACCCTGCACATCGCGTCAACCGCTGCATGCTACCCAATGATGCACCTACCCATCAATCACGTCGTAAATTGGGTACAAATACCTAAGCAGAGACAGAACACAACGCATGAGTACACTTCCCATCATTCAACGCCCCCTGTTTTTCGCTGCCTCTTGTCTGTGATGTGTAAGTCACACAGCACATGGCATCCTCCATTGCATTTATGCAGACTACATTTTATCCAATCAACACCTGGTGTTGTTTCCATAATTTTTCGGTTGAAATAGAGTGTTATGCATGTGTAGTGCCGTGTTGAGTATTGCTAGTTGGAAGTGCGTTTGGTTTGATTCACTGTGCTTGCGGGGCGTATATTGGTGTGTGGTAAGGTACTGCTGCACCCAAAGTGTTGTTTGTACGGCACGTCTTGTTGCTGCATGTGTGTTGAAGGGTGGCACATGAATGATGTTGTTGTCGATGCACATGGAATATGTACTGCCTGGGAATGGTAGGCTAGCTATGGCGAGGAATTGGTCCACCATGAAATAAAATGCAGTCCATTGTAGCTCATATTGCCAGCTCCAAGTAGAATGCAATAAACGGGGGTGTTGTGTGCGCTGTGCGCGCGCTGTGCGAAAAGTAGGCTATTTTGGGTAGCAACTTCTGATGTTTGCAAGGGCGGAGCACAAAAACACTGCAACAGAATTTGGGACGGCATCAGTACGTGTCACCAAAGGCCGGCAACGCCGGCGATAACATGGACGGGTGCGTTGTATCTCCACTCCGCAATGCGGGACTCCACCTACACACCGACCCTAGCCCAAACACACCGAAGAATAAACTGCAACTCAGCCAGGCCTGACCTAGTAACCCCAGTTGGTACCAGTTTCAAAACACAAAGAGCAACAGATGGAAGGCAAACACACGCATGCGCCAGCACGTCTCCGGGGTGTGTGGGTGGGGGGGGCAAGCAAAGACAGAAAAACTGCCTAAGTGGAGATGCAAACAAAAGTTGAAATGAGGTTCAACTAGTGTTTGCAAAGGCGGAGCACAAAAACACTCCAACAGAATTTGGGTATTCATTCTCCGCCTGGGCTCGCCCTCCTGCTGAGGCACTGCCGCTCAGGCACTGCCGCGGTCCCAACTCAAAATTGCCACGCGACTGTAGAGCTGCCCCCCCCCCCCTCCTGCCCTCTCCCCGCTGCAACTGGCACGCGCGTGCGGTAAGTACTGAGTTCAAAATTGGAACAAATCAGGACAAATCCCGGTAGCAAGGAAGATGATGACCCTCCAAGCGACCCTAGCCACAAACTCACCCTCTCAGCGATGACACACCACAAGCGCAAGTTGCCAAGGTCAGGTTAGACGGACGTGAAACAGAATTCCAGACAGGTCACATCATAGAAACGCAAATGCCAATTCGATGGCAGAGCGCCCGGACGCTCGGTAGCCGAACGGCCACGGCACCAGGCGCGCCCCCCGCCGAGCAACGCACGCACCGCAATGAAGTCACGGCGGTTAGGGTCTAAAGAAACCCACCACGCGCCAAACCTGCGCCTGTGATTCCTGCAACCACATGTAAGGGAGGGCAAGGCCGTGCTCCCTGTGGTGCGAGGACAGGGTCAAGTACACGGTGTGCAATCCCGAGCGCACCCTGCACCGATGGCGGCAAAGGTGGCCCTCGCTGTCTTCCTTGACGTCCAGGCTACCTCGGCCCTCGAATGCAGCCGCTGCGCCAAGTCCGCGGACACCTGCACCAGCAACCCCGGGGCGTCCTCTTTCGTGCAGGGCTGCCGGAAATCCAGCCGGGCCTGCGTGCCCAGCCAAACACCGCGTACCGGTCGCCGCGCCAGCCTGCAAGACCGCACCTCGCACAGAAGTCGACGTGCGAGTTCCCGGCAGCATGCGAGGGCCTGCACCGAACGCGTGTGGTGGTGGCCTCCTCTAGGGCGTCGCTTAGCTTTCTTACCCCCACGAGGCAGGTCATGCACAAAAAGACTAGGCACACACAGCAGAACACAATCACGGATTCCTCAGGCAAACCACCCTCCGTAGCGTAGCATCACCAAACCTGTTTAGTAGACGGCGCCAGACCTCCCATGCAGCAACCTCAACCTTAGCTTGCGACCCTCGGAAATTGGAGTTAACCCTCGACATGGGATTCCCAGGGTGCAATTCGGACGGGACCCAAATGAACCTCCGGATCAGACCAGACACCCACGGGACCCTGGCCAAAGCACGCAAGATGGACTGCCGGTGCGCCAAATTGCTGGCGGCCTTGAGGGCCAAGACCTAGGCGATTGCCACCTAGCTGTCACTGCACACGGTTAGGGAAGACCGCCCGAGCCGCACCGCCAAGCACACCGCCCACGCTCTGGCATGGAGCTCCGTGGTCTACTGGCTAGCGTATTGTCTCTCAAGGGAAACAAACGACCGAACTCCCAAAAAAGGGACAAGGGCACTGATCCTCCACCTTCCTGCGTCCCTTGCGCCATCCACACAGGCCAACAGGTCTCCCGCCCAAATCGTGGAACTGCTGGGGGCTACATCCATCCCGAAATTGAATTGGCAAAGGTGGGACCAAGCTTTTTGCGACGGGGCTTTCCACGGTTCTGCTACAGGGGACATCAAGTTGGCCAGCTCATGCAAGACTTTGAGGGGCAGTCCCTGACTGGGTTGCCTGTCCCCATTCACCGACCTTCCCCACCGCAGCCAGCACCATGCCCCCACCGCAAAGGGGCAGCCCAAGCCGCGCGGCCGGACATGGCAATTGAGCAACCCAAGAAAGTTGCGGAGGTGGTGGGATTTCTCCCCCCCCCCCACCCACCGCAATAAGGATCCACCCCACCGAAAGCTGAAGGAGCGCGTGTGGGTGGCTTGCAATTCGTCTGGCCGACAGATTCACGGATTTTCCCAAAAACCCCACAACCTCTAACGGATCCAGCAAGCTCTTCGGGCTCATCAGGAACCTACGCGCACCAACGCGTGCACCGCATCACAACCCGCATTCTGCAAAACTTCCCAGTCACTATAGACAAGGAGGAAGACGTCCAGATAATGGACCAACAAAACCCCGGGCGGGAGAACACCCTGCAGGACGCTGGCCAGTGCCGTTTGGCAAAAATAGGGGTTGTACTTCCACCCAGAAGGGAGGCGCCCTAGCTCCACCGGTGCCAAACCCGGGCCCGGCCGGAAGCGGAAGATCCTACGGGCTTGCGGGGGTTGGCGGAAAGACCAAAAGGCGTTTTTGAGGTCAATGTGGACACCCAAAAGGGGGACATCCGGTGTCACATATGTGAGAGCCCTCGCTAGGTCTTACCACGAATCAAGCTTGAAGGTGGGGGGCTTAACTCCATCCTGCTTATTGAGCTTGATGCAACTCAAAATCAGGCTCACCTTTTCGGAGGACTTGGGGATGACAAACGAGTAACAGGGAGGGGGTCAGCGGGTACCTCGTACACCCCCGCCCCCCGCAGTGCCGAGACAATCCTCTCCACCCGGTGTGATACCCACCTAGACGAGCCTTTGACCATCCTAGGCCCATCCTCCCAAGACTCTTCTACGATGAACGCGCGAAGGTAGTCTGCATAAAATTCGGGGACTACCGACCTCCGGAGGTTGTCCGGTGCGCAAAAATTGCCGGCGGGCCCCAAGCCACGGCCCAAGATTTCGTCATCCACCTCCTCCACTGCTCTGGGCACTGGTGAAGTGGTGGCGTGAAGGCACGCCTCTCCCAATGGCTGGGGCAGTTCCAAGACATTGTCACGTTGGCATCATGAGCGGGCTCCCCACAGTTTTTGAACCTGCCGCCTTCACCCCCAACCCAACGGGTGGACAACCAACCCACCCATCCACGCGACGGGAGGGGGGTACCCAAGAAAAAGCGGAGGTATCCACACACACACACACACACACACAGACACACAGAGATGTAGTAAACCCTGTAGCACAATACGCAGTACAGTTCCAGGAGTCCGGGCTCGGCTCGTTTTACGCCGACAAAATCTGCGGCAACGCACGGCGAAGGCGAAAGTTCTCGGCCGCATCCAACACACGGTCCAGGCAAAGCTGACCACGCTTGGCGACCAGCGAAAGGCTGGAACGCGTGCGGTTCGCGATCCAGGCAAAATGGGGGGTCAGGGCTTGCATGAACTCCAAATGCAGCGGGGTTCCTCGCGCACCCTATCCCCCCTGTCCAGGCCCTTATAGCGGGGTCCCGGTTGGCGCTCCCGCGCCGCGACGCGACCGCGCCTTGGCCGCGAGCCGCCCAGCAGTAGCCACGAAGGCACTCGCAAGCGGGCTTTCCTCCGGCGACGAGGCGTGGGGCCTACCGCCCTCACCCCGGCCCCTCTTGGCAGGTGGCATCCCTGTAGATGAGGCCAGTCAACGTCCGCCAACTTCACGCCGTGGGGCGGAGGGGGTTTGCAAGGCCTTATGACCGCCCAGGACCACCGGAGAGCTACGCAGGCCCACGTGTACGCGGTAGACACGGCCCACCAGTCCAGCCGCTCGGACCGGTCGCTGGCGGCTGCAGAGGTCCCGGTTGTTCGCGCCCGGCAAACTTGGACGTCCTGCCGCGAGTCCTGATGGGGCTGGCGGTAGTGGGCCACTGTGAAGCTGCCATCAGGCTCGTCATCAAAGCCCCCGCTATCATCGTCGGTGTCCACATCGGAATGGACGTTGATGGGACCTGCGGTTTTCCCCCATCCTCGTTCCGGGGGCACGGACTCTTGCAGCTCCGGGGGCTACACAGCGCTGCCCACCCCGCGCAGTGGCGTGCCTGGTTTGTTCAGCATCAACAACGACCACGGCGCCAGGCACAAACCAAGGCTTCGAGTCAGGCAGCGCCATAGGACCAAAGCCTTCCGCACGACCCGCCGCCACCCCCAGGTGACAGCCTCCAGGGCCGTGGTCTCACGGCCCAAGGACTCAGGGGCTGTCTATCCGTCCATGCCCTCCACGGCCGCTCCAGTTGGGGATTCCTACCCCGATGTCGAGGCAAGGGCGTCGGCCTCTCCTTGGCTTGCTCCTCGGAGTGGTCGCTCTCCCTCAGTCGCTTTTTGGAATGGCTGCTGGGCTTTCCGGTTAGTAGGTGTATCCATCGCACGGGCGATCTCGGGATACATCGCGGGACCTCAGATGGACATGATGCCGGCCCGAACAGGTAATGCACCAAGATTGCCGCTCCTGGGCTAGACCACCAGGACCGTCGGGGCAATGACTGTTGGGTCTTTTAAACCATGTCATCACCTTCAGCGTTCTGCTGCGGTTCGTACTATGGACACGTCGCTTGATGGAGGCACTTGTTGACCCACTGTGGGTCCTGGTGGTTTCTCGGGGTCCGTTCAGCAGAGATGAGTAAGGCTCCGCGCGGTCCTTCCATCCCCCTGTTGTGGAAAAAACACGGCCTAGCGCGATCAACGCAACCATCGTACTATAAGACAACGGACTGGACCTGAAGTATGTACAGAAAAGGAAAAGCAGTGAGCTGATTCTTTACTGTCAGACCGGACCGGAATGACCGTCGGGGCAATGACTGCTGGGTCTTTCCACCGTGTGGCGTATTGCAGGGCGACGGCCGTGCTCTGCCAGCGACCGCACCACTTACAATAGGCGAGGTCGGGCTTTTGCGCCCAACAGGCCGCCGCCCCACTTCTCAGCAGCGCGTGCCACCTAGCCTGAGCATGGCTGGTGTTCGCGAGGCACTCCGCCATACCCGCTTCAAGCCCAGATTCTCCTGCGTCCCAAACTAGCATTTCGGATTTACCGCCCAGGTCCACCATGAGCTAGTGGACCTAGGCCCTAACACCGTCGGCATATCGGGACAGGGGTCTCATAGTGTACTCCTCTTCACTTGTCTTTGAGTTCCAGAACTAGATAAACCAAGACAAGGCGACATCCGCGACCCAGAGAGCGGCCACCTCACTGACCCGCCAGAAACCCATCCACGCCAAGGTCGCAAGAGCGCCAAATAGAGGGCCATACTTGCAATCCGCTGCCCGATCGACCAGCATGACCAGCCCTGCTGGCGGTAGGTAGGGCTGGAGGCCGGCGGATGGGGCGCCGGCCGCGGTTCGCTGGTGTAGAGCGGTAACCGATAGAGGGATCCACTAGATGCCTTCGATGCCCCGCACCGCTAAGATGATGCCCCTAAGGGCCGAGGCGGTAGCCCCCATCTGGGCCCTCTCGGCCAGCAGGCCCGCCAATGTTGTGGTGACAGTAGGCGGGCTCATTCTCGCCGCGTAGGCCGCCAAGGCGCGGAGCCTCCACCCGTACCAGGTCCACGTTCGAGGACGCCACAGCGGCATGGCGCTTTCCTCAAGGGTACCAGGTTTGTCCGCCCGCGACACTGCCTGCATGGTCCGTGGCCAGTATTTGACCTTGAATTTTAGCTTCGGCTTTGTTCGTGATACACGCTTCAGGGGTGCACGCCTAGCATTGTTGGCGACTTCGTAAATGCGTTTAATTTGATATTTCAGGGCACAATGTGCAACCCCCCGGATGTCACCCATGAAATCGTCCTGTCCAACTTACAATGTGACATTGAGATACCCCATACACTTGAAAAAACCTTCCTGGGTGACCTGGCTTGGATAATAGAGACCCCTGCGAATCAACAATTGAATGAGGGCATAAATAAGATTACAAAGCCCGGTGTGCAGTTTGCTGTTGAGCGGATATCGGAGGGGTCTAAAGCAGGGGGCTCCTGTTGGTCGGTTGGGAAAATCAAATCGATCATGCACAGTCGGCGCGCGGAGTCATGGCATTCTAGCCTGCTTTCTCTCCAAGGTTTGTACTGTATTTTATTGTGCTTGTATCGTATCTATTTGGCACACGCTGTTTCAAGAGGTTGGCTCTGTTACCCATCGGATCACACCTGGCACCAACATAGGAGTGAGGAAGGTTGGAGGGGAAACCTCTCATTCAGCAGACGGTGGGTGTGTCGCATGCTTCAACCTGTTGAGGGCACCTGCCTCTTCCCTGGTCCGTCCCTGCTCTTCCTCCCCTTCAGCGGTTTTTTGGTGTCACTATCGCTATCACTATCGCTGATCTGAATATACCGCCTTTTTTTCGCATTTCCTGAATTTTTTCTTTCTGATCCTACTTTATTTTTCGTCGAAGCTGGCTACTCAGCCTGTGTAAGATTGTCTTGTCCAAAATTCCCTTCCGTGACGGTGGACGAGCGTGACGTGTAATCTGACTGGCACAACCCCGCCACAGTACGTGACCACATGTGGGAATGCAATCAACGGGCATGGCCATGTAAAATGCCGTATCCTGCTGTATCCTACAGTATCCTGCCGTATCCTGCCGTATCCTGTCGTATCCTGCTGTATCGAATACTTGTATCCCAACATGGGGAAGCGTGAAGTTCAGAGTTGTTGGGGGGGGTCCTGCAGTGGCAGACCCGGCAAGGGGAATGGATGCCCGTCAATTACCCTGGCGGTGACTGCAAGCGGTGCAGGCAGAGGGGTGCCCAGCTGCCGGCACGGTAGTGGCACTTCTAGTGTCCGCACTGGTCCTGAAAGGACGCCCCCGACACCGGGACCGCCGGGCCTAAGGTCGGGGCACCGAGCGCCGCCGCCACACTCCACATTGTTGCCGAACACTGGTACCAAGTGGCAATGTGGAAATCACAAACATTTGATATACACACTGCCAATATTCATAGGGAGACCACCATTGCAATGAAAATGTTCAGTGAAGCTCTGGACAAAAACATCTGGGATGCATCTGAATTGAAATACTCCATAGCAGTTGAGGGGCCGCCTGATATGGTGCACGAATAGGTCAACGATGTTGGCATGGTGATCAGTAACCATAGTGAACTGTCCAAATATTGGGGAATAACCACACATAATAACGACAGCGAAATGACAACAGAAGCTTTGGGGGAATGGGAGAAGTGGCCACCTGTACCTGACAAGCGAATTCTACTCAATTATCGGGCTAATGATGATGATGATGATGATGATTGACCATACATACATACTCTGTGGATTTTTGGATAATTAGGTTTTGCGGAACCGCACTGCAAGAGGTGTCATACAGTACAGCAACGTGCAATCGGTCTTGAGCAAACGCGCGCCTCCGTGGATATTCGTGCTGTAGGCAAGCAGATTCCTAGGCATGTGTGAACGAAGGAATCAAGCCGCTGCCAAATGAGAATGAGATCTTATAGTAGCGTAATGGTGTAATGTGTCCACCTACGTACCCGTTACTCCTCTGTTGTGTGACACAGCACATAATTATCGTTGACAATCTGCCCCATGGCCACTTTCACCTGAGCAAATACGGGTGGTGTGGGCTACTGTACATGCAGCCGTCACACATGAACATCATTCATCCGTTCAGCATCACCATCTACTCTCAAACCTTCCACTACAACACCATGGGGGTTCTGCAATATGTGTATGACGACACCACTGGCAGCGCTATCGCTATTTCGCTGGCGATGTACAAAGGGAATTCCCCAGTGATACAACTCCTAGAAGCCCTCCTCAAATCGGTGGAAATTTGACGCAGCGTGGTCTACCTTGCAGCCAGCCATGGCAACGGGATGAGCTTGCAAGTCTACTGTGCCGAGGATGAATGCTTCTTCTTCCCATACGATGAAAGTGATTATCAGGCACCACGGACACAAAATGAGATCATGGCGGTGCTGGTGCGTGCTTGTCACCGTGAAGACTGGCAAACCTTCCAGTATTGGTTCCGTCGTATTACGTGGACAAATCATACAATTTGGGCCATTCATCACAATCCTAACAATCATGTCCTCATACCCTACCTCAAACCGAGGCATTGTAACCCCGGCAATTGGGCATGGCACACCAAAATGATGGCCACATTCGCCACGTGTGGGGTACTCACAACCTATCTGGAGCTCTGTGGTCAGAAGAAGGACGAGAATGGGATGGAGATGCAGCAGGAAGAGAAAGAGGACAACAGTGTGCACCCAGTTGACGACGAGGGTGAGGATTGCGTAGTGTACGATCGCATTTTGGCGGACCTGGTGTGCATGATGGATGCGGGATAATGCTGGTCTTTTCGTGTCTTCAGACAGGCTTGGTATTGCATCAATGTAGCTTAGCAGATCAGGGCCGAGTTGTTCAGACAGCCAGGGCAACCATGCTGTACTGTTTGTCTTCACTTTTGGTTGAACGAAATCCAAATTGAATTGTGCTGCTTCACATGCTTCACATGCACACATTTACCTTTCTGGTAACCTTCAAGTCGGCATGCAATGTATTTCGGGGGCACAGGTGGGCAGGCGTGTTTGGCGTTGCGGGCACACGGGCACACGTCCCTGAGCGTTAACTAGGCTTGGTGAAGCATTTGAAATCAGTGTAGATTTTTGTCCCTGAGTGCGTCGTCCACGGGATCTCGGTTGGTTGCATTTATGATGGTTCATGCACCACTTTAACTAATTTGCCCCAGTGCCCGTTCCTATTTTTTTCTTGCCCCCAGCGATGTATCAACTCTGGTGGTAGATATCTGAATTGTGGCATCTTTATTTACTAGTTTGTCCGTAGAGCCAATGAGCGCCGGCGTTTGCTGGGCATCGTCGAGGTTCGTCTGCTTAGCACACGAATGACGACGTTGAAATCTTCAAATCTCACCGTCTCTCTTGTCTTTCATGAACAGACTCACGCATCAGTGACCTGCTCGCAATCTTACCTTTTCAGGTGCCTTTTTATTCAATGCTCTCGTCCTCTGTGGTAGACTTACCCGGATGCATATTGTGTCTTGTCTCTGACTTTGGACCATCTTGTGGCCTGTTACTTAGTCTGGTGTGGAAACAATTCTCTCACCTTCAACATCAGGCTATGTGTATTGAGATCGGGATTGGTGCCCCTAAGACAATATCGTGGTGGCGACAAAACTAGGAGTTGCTGTATGCCACCATCTGCCAGTCGCGCATTCTCACACTACGTCTGTGGGTTTTTGCAATTACTAGAGAGCAGCGGACGGAGTTTACCACAATCATGTTACATCTTCTGGTAAATGCTATGCATGTGCACACCAGCACAATTCATTTGAGCAGCAACTGGCTGTGGCAGCGCTTTCGACCTTCAGCAGCATCCGCAAATCTGTACAAGGCAATCACGGTGCATTGCCAGCAATGGTAAAACCAGGACACTGAACCTGAAGATGGCACATAGTCAATTGTGTGGTGGTGACGTTGGGGATGTAATGGCCGCCGTACTGGAATCGGATGCTGAAATTGAGAACTCGTCATTGGACTTTTCAGGACACAACATCATTCACCCCAGAGAGTGCTGCAAGTTCCATTGTTGGGGCGCTGATCCGGATCATTCGGTGGCGCTGCCATGGGCACGCATGCGGCAACTTAGACACCTGAAAATAGTCATGCAAGATTGCTATTGCATGGGTGTGGGCGCTGACCCACGGTGTGCGCCCTGGATGCCCAGTGCTCTGTATTGCAATTTGTTCCGTGGCTTTCATTCCCTGCACTGTTTGCACTTTGACATCTCAATGGTCAGCCCGGGGTGTTGGGGTCTGACTATGCACGATGCATACGTAGTAGATGCCATTGGAGGTCTCCTTGGTGTGCAGGAGGGAAAAAAACCCTAGGGAAAGACAACAAGGGGGGGGGTGCATGGACACAACAAGGTTCGCACGTAGAGGCACCAATGCAACACTCAACACGTTTTTGTGCGCGTACGAGTTGGCACAGCAACGCCTATGCGGTTCATTTTTAATGCGTACGTTCCACAACAACGAATCGTACGTTTCATGAACCCAACGTGTACGCGCCAGAACTGCGAATCATACGTGTCATGAACCCAGCGCGTGCGCGCCAGCACAGCAACGCGTACGATGCAACACCGTCACGCGTGCGCACCCCGCACTCCAACGCGTGCGCGTCCCTTCCACAACGTGTGCGTGTTGACGCACACTGCACCCATTGCACATGCTACCCAGCACACAGCCTAAACCCAAGCCTCTGCAGCAGCAGCAAGTCCTCCCACGACACCTTGCCATGGCTGACCTGGGTAAAAAACACCATTGCGTAGCGTTCACCAAGCCACGGGGCTGGCATGTGCAAAGCACCACTGCAAAAAACGACCCCATTCCGGGCATCCAATGCCACCCCATCCTCATCCACCCTGTCATACCCCTCTGGCCCTGCAACACATGCCGCTGTGTAGGGGCGGGTTCCCCCTGTGGGGAGCACGAGCCCCGCCTCTTCCACACAGAACTCCCCACCTGAAAAATCACCAACAGTCACAATGGCACTCAAGGCCAGGGCTGGCTGCGCCTTTCTTGCTTGCCCTCACAGAGGCATCCTGCAGCTTCTCTCTTAAGTCCCTAATCTCATTGTCCTTTTCTCTTCGCTCATCCTCCCACTTTACACGCTCTTCCCTCAGCATGTCCTCTGCAGCTTTCTGTGCTTGGGCTCTCTTTGCGCACCTTCTCAAGTTCCTCAATTCTCGCCCTTAGCTGCTGCTCCGTGTCTTTGAGGTGCTCACGCAGTGGTGCTGAGGGGGAGGCGGTGGGCCCAGTGGGCTTTGTAACCGAGGGCCCTTACTTGGCACCAAGCTTTGGTTTCTTGGCACGGGACTACGAGAACCGTGCCGCGATTGGTCGGTGTCATAGCCCTCCTCTGCTCTCGTCTCCGTCTCCCTCTTCCCCCCAACCTTCCCCACAAGGAGAAGCTTCCATCTCTCCATTGCCCCATCCACCTCCGCAACAACAGCAGCGTCAGTGATTGGGAGGTAACCCGCCACCCCTGACCATCGAACACTCTTGGCCTGCTTGAGCTGCCCTCCGTGCACGTGCCATGTCTGCACGTAACTGTGGCTGTCCCCTTTAATCTGGTACAAATTCCCCCCAATAAAAACTGCTGCTGGGTCCCTTCCAATAGCATGCCCTTCATCCACATGGCAAACTGGACCATCACGGGCTCAGCCCATGTGACCGCACCATTGTCTTCCTTTGTTCGTGCCTGCAGTATAACTTGATCATAAAAACTATACTTGGCAACATCCCCAATATGGACATTGTCTACAACCTCCTCCTTACTCACCCGCACCAGTTGCTCTGGAATTGTCCCTATCGACTCAGGGTCCGGGGCCACCAGTGGAGCGCCTAGGGGGCTCTGAAGGAGGCCCTTCGGCTTCAACACCTTCCGGCGCGCATCTCCAGGCGTCGGGCGCACTTGTGCTTCAGAGGGCCAAGGGCGCCGCTCCTTGTACTTGAAGGGGGTCACGTGCAACTGCAAGAGAGGAGGGGTAATGGTGACACTGGGTGTGTACCTCAGTGAAATGGCACGCCTGGTCAGCACACGCAACGCGTACGCGTTGGTACATTAGCGCATACGGTCTACTCGGGCAACACATACGTGTTGGTATGGCAACACGTACGATCCGCCCGGGCAACCCCCACATGTTGCTACCCCAACACGTACGGTCTGCCTGGCCGACGCGTACGTGTTGGCAAGTCAACACGTACGCACGAAAAACGTAACGCGTACGAGGCACGTACACCATAACTACGCGGTGCGTATGTGTCGCTCACGAAGTACATACCTCCCCATAATTATCACAATAGTCCATGCACCCACGTGAGTACTCCACTCCGCCGCCCGCTGTCGGCCGCTGCACCACCCAATTTTGCTCCATCGCCTCCGCAACACTAGCGGGCGCGACATGCAGGGCATGCCCCATGGCTGCCCCCTCCATCCATGCCGGCGCATCCTCATCCGCCTCAACGTCCAACCACACGTGGCAAGCGTGAACACCAACAAACCTTTCTCAACCGTAAACCGTGTCCCGCCGGCAAAACTCGGCTTGGGGAGGTACCAACGGTGAAACCGAGCCAAGGAAGACGGTGGCTCCTCGGGGCCTGGGGGGCAGTTGAAAAAGAAAGTTGCACCTTGCACACCATGGCCCAAAATCACAACATCACCACAATAAGGGACAGCTTGCCGTCGCCGAACAAGCAACGGAGCCGAAAAGGGTAAAAGATTCCCAAGGAATAGGAGCACCTTTGGCATCTTTCAGAATTTGAACCATAGGGGGAAGAGCATACAATTGGCGAGCCAGACGCACCTTTGACATGGTGGCAGCATGCTCCAAAGGGACAAACGGGATGAACAAAGTGTAGCGCCCTTTTTCCCCACCGCCCGCCCCACGATGAAAGGTGCAACCTTTTAAAAGAAGGATGTCACCCAATTCCACGGAACACACATCCCAACGATTGGACTCATGTTGCCCAACTTGATGTGAACCCACACCGACTTGCAAAGCACACTCGGGACGAACATTGTCCAAGGGAACAAACACTTGGATGCAATTCTTCATCCAAGGCGGACCCATAAGGTTGTGATTTGAATGGACCAGCTGATACCCATCCCATGGGTCGCATGGGGCACAATGCAGCAATTTCAGATCCACGGGTTTCAACGCACTCCACTCAACACCAACAATGCGCGTCACCACACCCAACACTTGCGCGCGCAAATCCTCGGGCAACCATTTCGACGACCGTTTTGTTTGTCTCCGAACCACGTTGGCACTTGCATAAGTGTCATCTTCCAACGCAATAACCTCCCAATCCCGGGGGGCAATGTGAATTTTTAAAATCGCTTGGCCAATATTGGCATCAAACGAATTTCGTTCAATGAAGTAACCAGCATGTGCAAACCCATGCACATTTTCAACGGCTGGGGCGGGAAACAACGGATTTGAGGGCAACGGCATAGCACAAAGAAATGTTGTGGGTGCATCGTAATCCATTGCAAAAACTTCAACTGCGGTTGCATACACATATGGCGTCGAGCAATCGGGGTGGTATTTTACGGAAAGGGGTGGGGGCACGCATTGAATGGGGCCATGCTCATTCCAATCATCCGATGCACAACCCATGTACCGCACAAAGGAGTCCGTGCGACAACTGCTCTCCACGGCACTGTCAATGGGATCCGGGAAAAGGGTACCATCGTTGAGCAAGGCATATTTTTGGGTAAGGGTCTTCGCAACTCTCTTACGCAAGCGGCCATTCATAGTTGTGAAGAGTGCGTCATGCTCACCAACACTCATACTAATGGAAACCATGAGCAAACGCTCACCCACAAACTCAAACAAAGCAGCAGGGAGAATGGTGTGGGGCATTGCATCGGCATTGGCCATGCAAAAACGGAACGACTATCAACAACAACAATAACACCTAGTGCTTGCGCATTCACATCCAAAAGCAAAACATCGTGCCATGAACTTGTTAATTACGGAAGACCCTTAAGGTCTTCGTCACCTAGCGTTAAACGAACAACAACAACACCATGAACACCGTGTGCAATTTCTCCTGCCTCACGAGTGTCCGTGAACCAACGGTCCACCGATTCATCCGCGTCCAACTCCCCGACCTCCAAGGCCCGCTTCACAATCTCGGCGGGCCTATTACCTTCGGCCACCACCTCAAAATCCTCCTCCTCCTCCTCCTCAAAATCCTCCTGTTCCACCACCACCTCTCGACCCTCACTTGTCCTCGGCGCCCTCTTTGCGATGGCCCCAGCTTCGGCGGCAGGCACGGCGCCTTTCCTCGCCACCTTCTTCTTTGCGGGTTTTTTTTTCCGGGCATATGGTGCAGAAAAGCACTAAGAAAAGCAGGACGCACATGAAGCAAAGAAAAAGATTTTCTTTGTCACGTCAAAAGGAACACAACTCAACCACCAGTACTGCAGACATCATACGGGCACCGCAGGCAGCGCGCACGCGTTGCAATCTGAGTGCGTACGCGCTAAAATACCAACGCGTACGCGCCAAAATACCAGCCCGTACACACGCAGATCACAACGCGTACGCACTCAGATCGCAACGCGTACGCTGGTTCGCTGGTTCATGCGCGTTACAAAATCAGTGCGTACGATAACGCGTATGCATACATGTGAACAAAATGGGGCAGATCTTAGCAATTACATGTATGCGGGGGGGCGGGGGGGTTGCCCACTGCCACTGCCAGTGCACAGCTAGGTCTGCAATATGGATCAAAACATCCACAAGGAAAAATAACATCTAGGAGGTGGACGTGGTGCGGTGCGGGAGTGTAGTGTGAGCCAATGAGTTTCGATCAATGCTGCCTTGTGTGTCAGGCTTATCCGTGTTCAACCTCAATCTGAAAGATGTCATGCACCATAACCGACGCCCTCACTGTATCCTGCCAGGCCGTGTTCAGTATCACACGATATGGGTACGGGATTGCGTCTTCAAATATGCTGTGCCACCCATCAACTGTGTTGTTGGAGTGCGGATGCGCAAAAAATCCCAATTCCCTAGTCCATCGAGAACCTCAATTGCCAACCGATGCATGAGTACACTGGGTACGTCTTCCGCTATAACAATCCGATGACACGTACGCGCCATCTCACGTACGATGCACGTTGCGTGTGGGATGTGATGCAACACAAACACCACAAAGCCAACGTCGAAGTACCGATCTGGGTAACGAATGTGCCACCCGTCATACGTAGACGATCTGTTGCATTTTGGGATCGGGTCTGTTTCTAGTCCCACCAACTCCACGCCATCATCGTCTCCCAGACAACGTTGTATGGTGTACCGTAGGTTGCAACAACCCCCACCAACGTCGACAATTCTTAGCACGTCGGCCTTACCCCTCTCCTTTCCTCTTTCTATTAGGGGGCTGGGGTACAGTGCGTCTAGTAAACATTCTGTCACCGTCACACCACCAGCGAACGCTCTGACCAGATGTCTCCAGATAAATCCCTGTAAAATCGTCATGACCGATACCGTGAATACGAGAGAAAGTAACAACCCCAGTGGACGATGCCGCCTGTGACACAGTAGAAGTACAGGCGTGCACACCACTGACAGGATCAGTAAAACAGAAATGACACACGAAGCAACCATTCGCGACGTCATTCGTTTCTTTTATTTACATTGGGTTACCCAAAGTTACCTAAATCTCATCCTCACTCAACCATCAATGATAAGCGGATCACACGGGTTGCTGCCCCCCAGGGTGGAATGGTGGAATGCCATTTTAGACTCCATTGCAAGCCACAACAATTGTGGCACCGGCTTGATTCCTTCGTTCACACATGCTTGGGAATCTGCTAGGGTTAGGGTTAGGACAAGATGACCAGGTGAACAATCTTGCTGCAGTTAGAATTGTGGTTAGGGTTTGTCTCTCGGGCACCTCCTATCTATGTTGCCGCCAGCTCGGGTTAGATTGGGTGCCGCAAATCCAGCTTCAAATCTCCTCATGTGTTGCACCACTACGTTACCGACAACCGCATCAACGTCGGCCGACCAATCAACCCGGTGCAAACTGTCCATGTGGTCACACATTGCTGTCACCGCTTGCAGCTCCGAAATATAAAATTGACGCCCAATGCCTGACTGCTAACATGATGAAGATCACACATTAATGCTGAGGTTCCGTATCTTGTGTGGTGGGCATGTGTCAGCAAGATGCAGCAATGACGATATCAATGCCACACCTATTGGCATTTCTCTCAACTTGATTGTGCAATTTTGCAACTGCCACTCAAGGAACATGCCCCCATTCAAGGAGTACCAATAGCTGGGAAGGACTAAGAGATGGGAACGGATGGCCGAACTGCAAACGGCAGTCACGGAAATTCTTGGTCCAACCTGGCAAATGCAAGCTGCCGAAAACATGACCACCCTCATCTTGCAAACGACGGATGGGCCCATGCCCCAAAACCAGATGTGGCATGTAGAGGCCCTCCTGTGGGATTGCCGCAAAGAGGGCAAAAGCTGGCGGGCCCTACAATACTCCATCCCCACGTCCCGGATTAAATGCCCCCTGGATGAAGTCAGAAGAGTGAAGGACGAACTTAGTGCACCTCCAGTAGTTGACTACAATGCAATGGACGGGGACCACAAATTGCTGGGGGCCGGTGCAAATTTGAGGGAGAAACTGGGACTCTTGATGGCCGCCCGTAAGGGAAAATTGTACCCGGACCTCTGGGTACGCCTTTGTGTGGATGGTACACAACTACACAAGCGGCACTTCGAGCATTTTATGCTCGGAGTGCTTGGATCGGGTAACCCGCTTGGTAGTTGGTGCATTTTACACGGCTCTGAAAAACGTGCTGTGGTACGATCACTCACAAGGGTTAGCAAAATGGATGTGCAGGTGCAAGAGGCCCTAAACACAAAGTATGAAGTACAAGGGCGTTACATGGAAAAACCCAATATCTTCCTGGTTGCAGATGTCGTGGCACAACAGGCAATGGCAAGCATCAAAAGATGGAACTGCACCAGTGTAGACCCGGTGTGTTGGGTATGTGGAAAATGCAGGGCACGTTGCGATCGCGACTTTGGGAAGGGACTTTCACCCATTCTGTCACACTGGACCTGGTACGGGCAGGTGCTACTTAGCATTTTGCCCAAGTAAAGGCCTCCCGACTATGCATTGCATGGGGTGACACGTGTTACTCACGTTGGCCTCGATGGGTGTTGGAGGGCTCTTGTACAGCACCATCGCTTCACGAAGAGGCGCGCTGTTGCATGGGTGCAGACCCATGTAAATGCTTGCAGGGTTGCCTCACACAGTGTTGCACCTCAAGACATCGCAGGGCAAGGGGGTGAAAAACCATCACTCCGTTGTGAACAGAGCGCAGCAATTCTATTTGTTTCAACAAAGGCCTGGGGTCCCCTCATTGTAGACCTGAACAATGAAGGTCTCTTGCAACATGTCATGGAAGGGGGACACACATGGGCGCAAAATTTTGATTGGTGGTGGGACTGTTTGCACAAAAGTGCAACCATTGCCAAAAAGGAGGGTGTCTTAGGAGCCCAAGAAATTCACACCCTAAAAAATGTGCTATCGCAAATGGCAATGCATCACAAAAGGTGCCAATTGGTGCAAACCCTGTGGGTGCACCTTTGGGTTGACCACATGCTTGGGTTTGCTAAGCAGTGGCATGCCCTTGGTGCCTTTGCTGCCTTCAAGGCAAAAGAAAGGCACAAGACTCTGAAACACGAGATTCGGTTTAGGAGCTTCAAGGGGGGGGCAATGAAAGTAAAAGGGGGGGTACGGGGACGGAAAGGTAGATTGGTGAGGCAAGTTTTCGTGAAAGGGTGGAGGGAAGTTATAAAAAATGATAATCTAGATTGGGGTTTGTTAAAGAGGGGGTGGGATGTATGGGTGCGTGCATGGACACAACAACCACACGTGAAGGAACCCAAAACGTATTAGGGGCCAATGCTCCTTAGCAGTCTGTATGGTGTTTCAGCTGTTGTGTATGATATTTGATTTGGGATTCCATTGAATTGCTTTGGGCAAGTATACTTCGTCCTCAATGCACTTTGCATTCAACATGCTGTTGTGGTGCAGTGATGCCCTTTGCAAGGGAGGGGTGGTTCAGGTTTAACGCAACCAAACTGAGCAACGTTCGTCTATGGATGAGTGGTTATGGGCGTAGACTCCGGCGGCGGGGCTCCTTGGTTCGAACCCTGGCCTGGCCAACTCCAACAATAGCTCCAGCCTAGCACCAGCCACATCGTCGTAGAACAGCCTCCGGCACATGGATGGTGGCTCCAACAAGACCAGCCCAGCCCACGCTGGGACAGCCACAACAGACCAGCCCTCGGTAGGCCTTATTGCTAAAAAAATGAAGGGCAGGTGGTGATCGCATTTGATTGCCTATCTTCAGCGCCTGTGTTTGTTGGTTGCGCCCCATGGGGTAAGTCCTCCACGTCCGTCGTGGGTACTAATGCGTACGCGTCGAAACACCAACACGTACGCGCCGCGCACCAAACGCGTACGCGTTGCACTGCTAACACGTACGTGTCAGAGGACAGTCTGACAGCAAGGTTTTGGGAAATTCAGTATGGTTTTCGGGACACTGTGCGGAGGGAGAAGGCGACCTACGGTCGGCAACGTCTGCAGGGGCACCCAGTGGTGCAGGGGAAGTGCAAAAAGGGGTTGGGTTGGGTAAGGTGATACCCCACACATGAATTTTCCATGAAAAATGATAAATTTCCAACAAAGAGAAAACCTGCGCGTACGTGTTGAGATTTCAACACGTACGCGTCCATGTGAACCGATCTTAGCAGGTACACACATGCATTCGTGAATACAGAATTGTAGAAACGTGTCAGAGTGAAATCCTAAGGAGTGTCACCGCACCGACAGGTAAAGCAAACCGGGTCATTGTGAGGGAGGAAGCGGATATCTGGTTTCCAGATTTTCCTAGATCAAGGTGACTGTTATGGCACATGTTCTAACCCATTCTGCAAGATATCTTGTTTGTGCAGAGGACACTGCCTATCAGCTGCTGTCCGATTGCAACTAAAGCATTCCCCGATTGATGACTTTGTTGACCCTCCCGTGCTATGCAACCGAGGTGAAAGATGTATTACGACACTGTGGAGTTGTAAAATTCAACGGTTATCATCACTTCTTCATTGCACGCTGCAAATGCATATACCCACCCAATGCACCAATTTTTGGGGTTGTTGCAGACGTCCTCTTTCTGGCACAGGATAGATTTGTTCCTCTTATTGGTTATTGTGCTGTGTTGCTTTACATTTGTGTTGCAACGCCCATAAAGATTGTTAGTATCGTATAGTGTATTCATCTGTTCAGCATCACCATCTTCTCAAGCCTTCCAGTACAACACCATGGGGGTTCTGCAATACGTGTATGACGACACCACTGGCCCACATAAACAACCAAAAGTATATAGACCAATATGATACAATGTAATACCGGGAACGGAACCCATTTATGCAGTAGACGATGCCTTTTTGTGAATTTTACTAGGCCGTTGTGTTTGCTCAACGGTATCAAAGGATTGTAGAAGCAGCCCGTTGTATTGAACCAGCGCACATGACAAGACATGTCTCTAAAGGCTTTGTTGGTATGAACTAAGTGACAGAATGCATGATAAATCATAAAATAATTGTTGCTGCTCGTACATGCATGTGCATAAGCAATGTGATTAGTATGTGGCACGGTTTTTAGAATCAAGATTAGCGTGTGCAACCAAGATTCGATCAACGGATCGCGTGCATGTGGTGCATACAGGAACCAACTTTCGATGTACGAACGGCCTGCAATTCTGTAAGCCAACAATTGCCAATGAACACAATTGGCCAGCCACGTGAAATCGTGCAGAAGCAAGGTGCTGCTATCCAACCACAGGCCACGAAACAGATACAAAAGTGACAGTTGAACCATGGCTCGAGCATATCACGGGGCCTTGGGTATCTCATTCCAATCATCTGACCCCAAAAGCACCTCGACGCGCTGCTGTGCGGACTCACCCTCGCTTGGGGAACAGAGGTCACATCATTCCACTTGGCGCCCGAGGCGGCAGTGGTGAGCTTCGCCATATGTGACCTAGTGACAAGGGAACGGACCCGAGCTGCCAGCCAGAAGTACGCGGATACGCAACCGGGGGCAAGATCAACGCCCAAAAAGCAGCCGCCGGAAGAAAAGTATCACAGCATGGTCGTCGATGAGGAGACAATAGGAGGCAATACACCGGTTTGTGGTGCGGCCGGCGACGGGGCGGAAGAGGAGGGCGAGTCCACGCCCGAGCTAACGCACAGGGAAGCCAGCTACAAGAACGCTCGATGGTTACGACAAAGGCCAGGTACCCCACACTGGACGCAAAAAATCTGCAGGCTGGGGGGGGGCTCATGGAAGCGGACGAAACCGAGGCCGAGATGGACATGGGGGCAGTTGTGAGCGACCTCTAGAGAATCTTGCTGGATTGCGACAAATCCGGAAAGGGCGCCCTCAAAATGAAGATAAAGGAACATAAAAAGAAACAGAAACATAAATCGAAGAAGCAAAGGAAGAAGGAGCGTCGCAGGGAGAAGAACAGACAAAGATCGTCCAAACGAAGCAAAGGGCGGTGTGGATCACCTGATTCGACCTCCTCGTCATCCGATAGCAACAACAGCGGCACTGATTCGGGGTGGACGTCCTCTGGGAGTTCCAGCTCGTTAGGACGATCATCAAAGAGGCAAAAGGAGCGAGGAGGCCAAAAGAGCGCCAACCAGCTGGAGTTCGAGTGGATTAATGGCAAGCGCCACTTCAAGGGCAAAAAAATCAGGCGACCGGGTATGCTGCGAAGTGCCGCCCAAAAGCGCCTGCCCACATTGTGGAGGACATCACTGGTCGTTCGACAGAGAGAAGTTTGGCTACAAGGAGCGAAAGAAGTGACCTTGCGGGGTGCAGGGTGAGGCCCGTGACCGAGCCTGGTGACAGCGGACGGAGCACCCAGCGCTGGAATTGCCGTGGGCGAAAGCTCGTGGCGAGTTCCAGGAGGCGCCGGATGCGGGTATGGGACAACCTTCACCTCCACGGCTCTAAGGGGATGGCACAGAGATACTCTGGGTGGCTATATGCGGCATATCAAGAGGCTGAACGGAACGAATGGGGCCCAGCGATGGGCCGAGAGCAGTCTTGGAATACAGGCTGCTGGTGATTGCGCAGGCTGACCAGCCGGAGAGCTCGTCCTGTCAGCGGCACTTCTGGTGGAAAAAATGGGCTGGATGCCCACAGTGGTTCGACCGTCCAACTGGAGTCCGGTCGTGGCCATCGAGCTGCAAAGCTCCAAAGAGGACAAGGCCGCCGCTGCGAAAGGGTGGGCGCAAATTGACGAACTCATCAGAATCTGCGATGTGGTCAAGAGCTCGTCGGACTGGGAGGCAGTCGCCCTGGCATGCCTGGCAGTGGGACACTGCCTGCAACGCTCAAAGGTAGGGGGGCTTGTGGGACAAGGGGGCGAGGGCATACTGTTTTTGGGGGCACAGTCCAGAAGGGGGGGGCAACAACAGGAGCTGGGGTCTTGGAGGCGCGAGTGGCTGCAATTTTTGGTTGAGCTTAGAGCCCTCAAAGGGTTCCACCTCAACAGGGGGGGGGTTGGCACGGGTCAGGTGAGGCGCTGGGCAAGACGCTGGTCCACCTCCTCGAGCAGCGGGGGGGGGGGCGGGTAAACAGACGATCCGGTGGCACGCTTTTAGGAGATTGGGGGCGGCACAACTCAAGCACATGGGCGCCCCGTTGCAAATAATCATGCTCTGGGGTGGTTGGAAGACCCCAAGGGTCGCGGGCATGTACACAGAAGCCCCCGCCAGATGGAGGTTCTCCGCTCGGGGCAGATCCCCTAGCGTGCGTGGGATGGGTCGGACGGCAAAGTGCCTGGCCGAAGGGTCAAGAAGGGTAGCACCCTCGGCTTCTGGCCCTCCCGGGTCAGGACAGAGATCACGTATGCCCAGGGTGAAGGTACACAACATCCTGGGGGACGGGATGCAGCAGCCCAGGGTGGCGACAGAAAACGGGGCAGAATCGCCTCCCCCGCACCCCCAGGGGGGGGGGGGGTGTTTAGGTCCTTAGCGGCGGAGGTGGCACCCTTGGTACACGCTAGAATACCCAATCTCGTTCTAGCCTAGAACCGGCTAGAGCGGCTAGAACGAAAAAAAGTAGTGGTTGCCCCAACCCATGGGTATAGAGGGGCGGGGGTATGAAGGGTGCACATTGGACCCTATTATCATCCTAGGGGGTCCATACCTTGTTTTTCAGAAAAACACATTTTTGACCTGAAATTCAACACGTACAAAAAACCGATCTAGGAAAGTTCTAGCGGTGCCCCGCTAGAACAAGGCTAGAACAAAAACATGCACACACATTTGGCAAGTAAAAGACACCAATGTGGGAAGGGGGGGGGTTCCATGACACATAGACACCTAGAAACCATCACATTTGGTACATGTCTAGTCATATTTGCGCGCGTGCACACACACACACACACACACACACACACACACACACACATGCACGCACACATTTTGACGTAGGCACGGGCACTGTGGGGTTGCCCTCCCTTCAAGCGTTGGTTGGGGGGGGGGTGTCGTTGCTTTTGTCACACATTTTTCAGGGGGGGGGCTTGCGAACTAGTTTGGGCGGGGGGGGGGGTTGAACTCAGGGGTCTGGGAGGGTGTTCCTTTCTTGGTTTCGCAGGTGGTTTTTTATTGGATTTTGTGGGTTTCACCTGCCAAAATGCAATTTCAAGTTGCAAGTATGCCTTGCAATGCTGTGCAGTGTTGTGGTGTGTTGTGGTCTCCTAAGGTGTAAAGTGGTGTCATAGAGTGTGGTGTGTTGTGGTGTGCTGGGGTCTGCTGTAGTGTGTGATCTGCTGTGGTGTGTTGTACTGTGCGGGGGGTCAGTGTGTTGTGGTCACATGACGTGCCCTGTGGTGTGTTGTGTCGTCATGTGGTGCGGTCGGGTATCATGTGTTGTGGTCTGGTGTCATGTGGTGTGGTGTGGTGTGGTGTGGTGCGGTGGGGTATCGTGCGATACGGTTGCCTATCTGGTTTGTTGAAGGGTGTGTTGGTTGCTTGGCAGGTTGGGTTGTTTGGCGGCTTGGGTTATTTGTTGGGTGTTTGGCTGGTTGGGGCATGATGTGTGGTGTCTGTACCCTGTGGTGTGTGGTGCTGTATGTTGTTGTATGCTCTGTGATGTCATGTGTGTGGGTACCCATGTAATTACCGCCAGTCCAAGGGAGGGGGGGGGTGGTAAGCAGTTACTATTTTTGTTCT
Organism: Eutreptiella sp. 'Long Island Sound 2002'; assembly: GCA_964036045.1. NCBI lineage: Eukaryota > Euglenozoa > Euglenophyceae > Eutreptiales > Eutreptiaceae > Eutreptiella > Eutreptiella sp. 'Long Island Sound 2002'. Next base: position 200,392,548 of record OZ038378.1, on the reverse strand, counting down.
AGCGGCGTTCTGGCGGCGCTCTAGAACATAGTAGTAATGATAATTTGTTTTTTGTGTTGTACCTAGGCTATCATATCGTTCTTGTATTGATCTAATCTAGGCTAGAACATCTAGGCTAGAGTGTTCTTGGCTAGAACAAGATTGGGTGTTCTAGCGTGTACCATGGGCAGGCCTGCGCGGCGTCAAGTCACACAAGAGAGAGATGGTCCCAAAAATGATCGTGGGGATGGGTGAGGCTATGAGTGCACTTGAGGGTGGGGACGAGGGCCTGCGGGTCCTCACCAGCGTGCTCCAGTGGGTCCGGCATGGGGGGGACCTCGAGGAAGAGGATGACGATTACTATAGTAGTAGCGACGACGAGGGACCCGTCACGCGAAGATGGCGGCCCGGGGGCCGGGGGAGGCGGGGTGTGTCGTGGTCGCAGACTCCATATGGAACGGGCTCGCGCCATGTGACCTCCTGAGCGTGCACAAAAAGGCCCAGCGAGACCGGAGGTCTACGACAAACAGCACGTGCACCTCTGGGCGGACGGGTCCTGTGGACAGCGTGCTCGAGTCCCTGCGAGTTGATTCAAGGGGCCTGCACCTGACCTTTGCCCCTCCGACCCCCCCATGTTCCTCACTAATAAAAAAAAGTTGAAGTGCCGTGCCATCCTGGACGCGCGACAGGTGAACTCCAGCGACCCGAGAAGGCCCCCAAAATTCCGGCTCCCGGCGCTGGAGAGCATAGGGTGATGGATGGGTGATGCAAAGCGTAACCGGGGGGGGGGGGGGGGATTGTGTGTTCCTCGCCAAGCCGGATTTGCAGAATGCTTATTGGGCCATTAGACTCCCCCTCCTGTGGGGGGGAATCTTCGTGGTTAAGGGCGGTTCGGGGAGAAAGTTCCACTATGCCCGCTTGCCCTTTGGCTAGAGCTACAACCCAACTATTTTCCAGCACCTCGTCATCGCAGTGGTGCGCCGAGTGCTCTCCACTAGGGGAATCCGGGGGTGGGTATACGTGGACGACATACTGCTCTCGGCTAGGCGTAAAGGGCGACTGTGTAAGGCTATTAGGGACTGCGTGGTACTTCTTCGACGAGCGGGCTTCCTTGTGGGAGCGAAAAGCGAGGTTTCACGCACGGAGAGCATTGGCTTTCTTGGCAAGTAAATTCTTAGGCGGCCCTTTACGCACGTAGACTTCGTCGCTAAAAGGCACGATTCATGGCGATGTTAACATTCGTTTTGTGCACCCAAAAAAAGCATACCATTTTCTCGGCCAACTACACGTGTACTTTCATCGTGGGACACAACAACCTCGCCTTTTGTTGATCCCAGAGGTGCACATATACACCCCCTATTCCGGGCCGAAAATTGTATCATTTAAAATTTTTGGGCTCTGCAGTGCCCAAAAAATTGAAATGGCTTTTTGCAGTGGGTTCTCCAGAACACCTCTGTAGTCATCTCCACAGGTAATGTCGTACTGCAGCAGCAGGCATCAAAACTTGGCATACCGGTAATTAACGGGTCATCTCACGGCGGTGTTATACTCGGAAGGCCACGTACAATGTACCTTGCCCAATCACTTCCATTACTGTCCAAATGTGCACTTGAAAATGGACTTCCACTACTTTTGGGCACTGCAGTGCCCAAGAAATTTAAAACTCCGCATTTCACTTCAGTTGGTTCCCATTGCGTAACACCTGACGAAGGACGTATGACTCATCGGACGTTGGTACTCATCCTCTGCTCATTGGAAATATATTGCCGGTTGTCGGACTGCCACCTTGGAGTGTACGCACGCTTTGGAACGTTGCACATCCATTGGGGGATACATTGTTTGGATCTTCGCTAGCTGATTTTGAACTATGCCGCATCAGGTTTGTTTTGTGATGTTGCCTCTATTTTCTTTGTCCCTTTACCTTTGCCGCCTGCAAACAGGACTTTTGTCCATGGATGCGGCTCCCTTCCGGCAGTTCCTCAGTTCGAAGGTATATGCTTCAAAGGAGGATCTATGTGAGGCTGTGGGTAGGGATAAGGGTGCCGATGAGTTTTGTACGTGGGTGTTAGATCTCCGGTTCGAGTGGAGAAGTAGGCGGTCCGTTGGACAATACATCCAACAAAGGGACAGGCGTACCGTTAATTGTCTGCCGGACCCTTGGTTCGGTGTTGCTGAGCAAGAGTTTTTTAATATATGGTCTGTTCTACACAAGAGGTGTCGTCCACGTGCCAAGAGCGCTATGGGTGTCCAACCCAAGAGTCGTGTGCAACGTAGGTGTTTGGCTCACATGGGTCAATGTTCTTACCATGTACCCTCCTTTGCTGTTCAAGGAGAAGCTGCGTGCACCAGTCTTTGGCAGACCTTGGAAGGTAAACCCGCTTTCCTATGGTTCGATAATTTTGTAGGCGTAACTTCCAGCTTGTTCCTGGTAATGAGAACCGGTCCCTCAATTGTACAGCCAGTGCTATCATACTCTTGAAACGACCTGTTGACGTTATGCCGTCTTTTCCCAGTCTCTCGGTTTTGCGGCAGAGGATTGGGTACACTGCAGACTTGTTGGTGCAGAGCCATAAAAACTTCATTGATGGCTTGCAAGGGTTGATGGACGACCCCATCCGCCTTCAACATGTTCGTTGTCCCTTGGACATACGACGGGTTAATGTTACCAGCCCAGCTTGGACCCCCTTTTTTCTCACAGACCTAACCGTGTCCGCCACCCCTGAACTTGTCTCTATTATTCACGGTCTCCAGGAGGTGGAGCAGCACACAGCACACCGTCTTCCACTGTTGGTCGACGAAAACATACACTACCGCGTCCTTAAGCTTGTTTATAGCATCAGCTATGCTCGGTATAACGTGCCCTTGTTCATTACACGTACCCCAGTAGTGTATGGCATATGGCACCCATGTAAATATAGTGTAACCCTGTGCTACAGAAGATTCTTCCCTTTATTTACCTATTTCTCCTATGGTTCACTCAAATTGGGCACTGCAGTGCCCAACTTTCCGAAACTCATCTATATGGAGCGTATGATTCTGGTGCTCTTGCACTTGGCCCACAAGTGGCGCCAACCTTTGGAATTGAAGTTACAGACTCTAAAGGGTTTGCACCGACCGGGTAACCCTAATCACAACACACCTCTTACACAGGTGCAAGGGTTGGTAACTCTGCTGTACGGTTACATTCCGGCCTTGTTTATCATTGGGTCGCAAGTGAGGGATTGTCATTGGTCTCCACAGGGAGAGCAGCACGCTGCAGGGCCATTGCTGGGCCGTTGCCTACACGTCCTTGTGAGGCTCACCTTAGGTTATGAGGAGAAGGTCGAATATGTGCGCACCATTGTTGTTGCTAGGTTGTTGTGGTCCCAGTGGTTTGACCGCTTACTTGGGGTGGCACAAAGTGAGGAACCGTGCGAGGCCCTGTTGAGCCGCGTTGTGCACTTAATGGCACAACGCCCTGGGAACTGTACGTTGCAACAGGTGCATGACCTGTTTATACTCACTCCCGTTGCTAGCCAGACCCCAAAGGACCTGCAGTACGTTAATGTTCCAAAGGGACTGCCACAACTGGCTGATCGCCGCTTCACCAGATTGATGCAGCGTTTTGATGTTGGTGTTATACCCCCCCCTGGTCTGGTCCAGTCAGAAGTCGAGTATCGTGCAAGACGGGTGGGATCCTGCCAAGATGGATTTTCCTTGTTCACTAGACACGGTGCTCACAGCAGAGCATTACCGAGATCTATGTGCCAAGACATTGCAAACACTTGTTAAGCCTGTCAAAGTTGATGCTGAGGTGATGACAGAGCTGGGTAGACACGTGCCACAACGTCCTCCAGGTGATATGGACACAACAGTAGCACAGGCACAGGACCTGTTACGCGCATGTAATACACCAGACCGGTACAAGCGACGCCGGCCAGCACGTGGTTTCGCGCAAAGGGACCCCGCCCGAATACCCGCCCCCCCCCAATGATGATGGCGACCGTGACAGTGATGAAGAATCCCCCCCCCCTGGTGGGGCAGCCGGAGGTCCAGACTTGAGGGCTGCTGATTTTGTGGGTGATGATGGATGGGACCCGTACTCCCCCCCTCTAGAAGCAGTGTCCGTCTACAGTGATGATTCGGATGCCCCCGTGGCTGTCCTTTCTGAGGTGAATGAGTTTGACCCTCGATTTTTACCAGGTGCATCCGACTGTGATGCTAACTGTGCCATCCGTGTTCAATCGTCGAGCGCTGCCAGTAGACATCAACATTAGAAGCGTGTAAAACAACAATTTGCAGCCCTGTGGCCTTTTGTAGTGTGCCGTGTGACCCTTTGTTAGCCCCTTTGCTAAGCCATGCCTTCGGATGCCAAACTGCCGGAAGGGGGTGAGCAGCAGACCGCATCGCAACCCGTTCACACAGCAGAGAAGACACGGGCGCAGTCGGGGCAGGCTCCCGTGAAGCGCACAGTGACAGAGCGGGCAACGGAAACATTCCGGACAACGTGGATCAAGAAAGAACTCGTCAAGATCCAGCTGACCAAGATAAAATTTGACACCGACCTCACGCGTGGGCATACCCGAAAGAGGGACGAGGACTCAGTACTATCGCGGATGGCAAGCCTAAGGACAAATCCACCATGTCGACCTATCTCAAACATTCTCATATGGCGAAACGAAGGTACACTTCCATCCTGTTTCACACATTGCGGAACACCGGCGCAGCCAGGGAGATGTAGGGGGGAGGGGAGGCGGCACCGCGGAGGAACACGGGCTCCTTGGTCCTGTACAGGGCTGGGGTGGTGTAGTCGGGCACCACATGGCACCACTCAGGAATGATGGGAAAAGCCGAAAGGCTTTTCCACCATTCCCCTGACACCACCCCGACCCCGAAAGGCAGAGGCGCAAGGAGTCCCTTCTTGGGTGCCATGTGGCTGACACCAAGATCTGAAGTCCAACCGTGTTGGAGATCTTTGGTGTCATGAACCCGTGTCCCGAACTCGTGGGGGGTACCGATCAGCTTTCCTGAGGACTGCTGCACCAAATATTGGACAGCAGCCACAGGAAAGCGGAAGCGTATGGCACGAAGAGCTGGATGCACCTGGCGCAACATTTGGTTGCACCGGTGCATCCAGCTCTTTCCAAGAAGGGTCACATCGGACACGTTGATGTGGACCACTTCTGGGGAAGGGGCAGGGAGATGCTGGGCCCACAGCTTCAAGGGCTCTAGGTCCGTCGAAGGCACCCCCGGGTACGCTGCCTCTGTGAAAGCGGTAGGTACCCGGGGGCGACTAAGGAAAGACGCGAGAGCCTTTGAAGCTGCCAGTTCCAGGCTTGGGACAACATTAGACATGGTGTGAAAGAGAGGACCTATGGGAGCGAGAAGGAATGGATGGGTAGGCGGATAGGGGGGCGGAGAAGAGGCGGAAGGGGGGGGGAACCCTCTGAGTGAGCCCCCAATTAGCTCTCACTGAGCGCTCACTGAGCGCTCACTGAGCCATTTGGCGCGCTCACTGAGCGCTCACTGGGCGCTCACTGGGCGCTCAGTGAGCCGGCTCAGTGACGGCTCAGTGATGGCTCAGTCGGGCGCTCAGTCAACTGAGCCGTCGCCAAAAAAAGTACCCCCCCCCCTTGAACCTTGACCAAGTGAGTATCTAAAACTTCTAAAAACATTAAATGCACATTACCTAGCATGCAAAACGCACAACAAACAAGCACAAAGACATCGCAATGCACAACTGAGCCCCAAATGAGCCCCAACTTCACATTTCCACTTAGCCACCAGTGAGCCGCAGGTATATAGGGGTAGGGATCGGAAATAGCCAAGGCTGCACTGGTCAAGGAGTGAAGTTGCGGAAGTTCCAACAGTTCAACAGGCACAGTGTCTCTGTATATGCAATCAATTGGCATCCCAGGGGATCCTGGGCTCTGCATAGCCCAGAACTCACAAGATGGTAATATCTTGGGTTGGGGTTGGGGGCTCGCAATCCACTTGTCTAGTGGGCAAGTGTGCATCGTGTTCGTTCTTACTTGAATGGTGTTGTCGCTGAAATTTGATGGGCGGAAAGATTATCGGAGTGGAACCACGTCCCGCACTTTCCGTATTTTGTGACGCATTACGTGGATAGCATGCGCATCGCTTCCATAGGAGGCATCCTTTGTGATGTCCTTCTTAATCCCAACCATGCCGGGTGCGTATATACAGTTACGGTTGCCATTGATGGTTTTGGTAACATCATTTGGATTTGTCGTTTCTTGAGCTGGGGCAGTTTGGGTCACCTAATTCTAAGGGTGTTTCCAATGGGTGTGCCTAGGGGCTCTTCGCGGGAACATAGTCTAAAAGTAGCGCGCAGTGCACGCGTAGTGCAAGGATTCCCCCTGGAGTCTTGAGTTAGCAGCGGCACAACTGTCACCGCACTCTTCACCTCCCTCGTCTCCCGACTTGATGCACCAGTGCGGCTGCCGTTGCCTCACGCGGGAGCACCAACGGACGCCATGCCATATGATGACCCCTACGGCACGCTCACGGTGGGTCCTCCAACCGAGGCCTCCAACGGCCCGGCATCACCACTTCCAAAAAGGCGTAGAATCGATCTCATCCACAAATGCCTCGCTTCATTGATGTCCAACACGGACTTCGTCGCGGCAAATTACGTAACCTACCTAGGGGAGCCCAGGACCGCTCGTACCGTTTTTGACGATTTCGAACCAGCCTTCTTGATTGTCGAGTACCTAGCCACGCCTAATGCCATAGCTGCCTTCGTGTGAGAAATGTTCACCGCCCTGGAATTGTCTGTCGATATCCCATCCACCACACATGCAGGCACCACGGCATTTGACCGGCAAAGCCATGTCACGACGGGCCAATATGTGGTCAACATGGGCAAATGTGGTAAGGTGCCTTGACCGTGTCCCTGCTTTTCTAGCCACCATTGGTAACATATGCCAGACAACCTATGCAGTTGCACTGCTGCTTTTAGCATGTTGTAGACCCGCGGTCCTCCCGCTCTGCAGTCACCTCATACAATGCCAACACATGTACCACCGGTGCCTAGCATAGAACATTGCAAGAGACAGCAATATTCTTCCATCACCGGGGGCAGTTTTGGGGGATACCCGGCGAGGTGCGTGCGATATGCTTCGGTGGGGTAGCTTCCCCCATTTTAGATACGGCTGGGTACGACCCCCAGAAAACCGCTTGGAAGTTTTAGCAGCCAGCTCGAGCCCCAAAACGCAACCAATATCGCTTGGAATGTTCTAGGGACCTTCAAGCCGAGGTTCCATGGAACGCTCGGAATAAATTTTGGTGGCATCTGTGGAACTTGAACCTATTGGAACTTTAGTTGGATGCTTGGTGCTTGCTTTGCATGCAAGGTGGTCCATGAACAATATTTGTGAACAAGATGTGTGCCATGTGTCCACTGTCAAATGCACACTCCGTGGATCTCCATTTCCTATGTCAGATAACACTAGGCCAATTCCGGTAAGACAACTGAAGATCCCTGCCTGGAGCTACTCCCCGGCTCAAGGAGGAGGCATTCAGGGGTTTTCTTTGCTTCCACATGCTTTGCGTGCCAATCCCAGTACTTACAAATATTTGTGAACAGGATCTGTGTCCATTTTGTTGGTTGCGCCTCTCTGCACCTTGTGCTCTTGTGTGACATTGCACTTTGTGCTCCGGCATTCGCAATAGACATGTCCAACGCCAGCCATGGCAGTGCATCCTCTTCGGGCCCCCAAGACAGAGGAAGTTTGGAGTTTGAGGCAGAGATGATTGATGCTGACGTTGTCAATGTGGAATTACCTGAACCCGGGGACATGCAGTCCCGTCTTCAACATGCCTTGGCGGCACTATGTCTGAGGCAAAAGCCATCTGAGACAATTGAGCCCCGAATGTTAAGGGTTTTTCTAGATACAGTCACACCTAAGCAGTATGCCATTTCACCGAAAGATACGTTGTTGGCAATGCTCATGCATAAAAAGTTTGAGATCCCGGTTTTAACCACCACGGAAGCCGTTGGCAAGACAACTCCCTCCAAGCACGAAACAAGTTACGGCATTCCGTATAGGAATCTTTGTATAGTTGGCCCTGACCCCAAATATAACACAGGGCACACGTTTGCCGAAGAGGCAGATGAACGTCTCCGTGACCATTATAAACTCCTCAAGTCTGTACTTTCAACCCACCCTGAGCCAATAATTCGTGGGCTGAAGTGGACGCAGAGTGATGTGTTGTCTTGGTTTAAAGATGCGAAGGTCAAAAAGCGTAGTAAAAAAGTTATCACATGTAATGTTCAGTTCCCCCCCCCTCTCTTTTATACACATCCCCTTTGACGTGTTAAGGGTCATCATCAATGACGCCTTCTGTGAAGCACCCCACGCCACCAGCCATAGTGCGCTGAAAGCCACTGTCAGTGGCACGCTTGTCACTGAGGTGATGGGGGAGACTCAGGGGTGGCGGGTATGGGACCAGGCCTCCTCGGGGGTTTGGGAATAAGTGGTGACCCCCTCCCCGAGGGCGGGGTATTTAGGACAGACCTGCAGCCAACATATCACCCCCATGGCCCCCTGTGGGGTATAGAGTTTTCTTTGGCCCCCGCCCCAAAGCCAAACCACTCTGCACCAAAACGGGCAAAACTGTGAGTTATGGACTCCTGGTTGCAAGCCAAGGGTGAACAGTCCACACCCCCAGCCACAAGGTAAGTGTGTGTCTTTGCCTCAATCCCTGTAGCCCCCCCCCCCCCCCCCCAAGGATGCACTATTTTGGTAAGACCACTTTCCTAAATGTCTGCTATCTCTGCTGCCATGGCTGCGCGCTCCAACTCGGGCCAACAATTTCTTCCAGCCGCCTTCTGGCCGCCTCCTAGTCCCCCTCTTCATCCCCATCGCCGTCGGGGTCGGCCCCCCTATGGGCACCCCCCGCCCCCCAAGCAGCACCAGCAGCTGCAGAAGAGGCAGCATGGGCAGCAGTGGAAGAAGAAGTAGCAGGAGAAGCCGCTGTTCCACAGGAGGCCGCGGCAGAAGAAGCAGGAGCTCCAGAAGCATTGGTGGCGGCAGTGGTGGGCGTGGCCGTGGCAGCGGTGCAAGTGCAGCACTACCTGCACCTCTGCACCAAGAAGAGCAGAGACTCGGTGGCAGTCCAGGCCACGTTCAGCCCCAGCCTTGAGGTGGCCTGGTAGACCAAGGCTGCCATCACCAGTAAGCCAACCCTGGGGAGGGTTGAAAAATTTGGGGTCCTCCCCCCCCGCCTTCCCGATGGCCCTGCTGGAGCAGGCCATTCGGGAAAATGGTGTGGGGGTTTGCAGTTTTTTGGGGGAAACCCCCAAGGTGCGCGACTGGGTGGTAACCCAGTTCAGGAAGCCGGCTGAGGAGGTAAGGGCACTTAGGGCGAGGTTTGAGGATGAGTTGAGGAAATTTAAGGCCGCAGAGGTTAAGGTTAGGGAATCGTGCGGGGGGAAGAGGCAGGGGGAGGCTGGTCTTAAGGAGAAGGAGCGCAAGCTGAGGGACGCTGCCACTGCCCACAACAAAAAGGCAGAGGGGTTGCTGGCGCAGATGCGTGCCCCATGGGGGGAAGCCAGAAAGCGCCATTTCCTCAAGTCCCCCCTGCCCAAAATGCCTGCCTCCACCCTGCCACCTTTTGGGAAATGGGACATGACTGGTGGGGGGGGAGAGCAGCTGCACGGCCCGGTTGCGGCCGTGCATGCTGGGGGGGTTGAAATTTTTGACCTTGCAGGCACTAATGCCTCCAAGTCAGTTGGCGCGGAACTTCGCGCCGGGGGTGTTCGGGTGGGCCTGCACACAGGCCCCCCGCACTGCAATAAAACAAATTGTATGTATATTGCAGTGCGGGTGGTGTTGTGGTACCTCGAACACCCCACCTGAGAATGGGGGCACCCCCCCCCCCCTCAGCAGATTTGCCATGCTAGGAAGGGAGTGTAGGGCAATGTTTGATGCTTGTGCATCCTGGGTCAAGGTACCTGGGAACATGAAGCATCGGCGCACTGGGTGGACGCCCACTGTTTTGAGGGAAATCGCGGAGGTGGCAGAGGAGCTGCCACCTGTGGGGGGGGGGGGGTTTGGTTTGGTTTGGGTCAAGGCCTGTGCCGGACGCCCAGGCCCACGGTCTGCATTCGCCTTTGTGCCGACACGACGGGGCTAGGCGAATCGCGGTTGTCCGGTCCCAAGGCCTGCCGGACTGTTGACCGCCCCCGTACCCCGTGGTGGCACACACGGGAGGGAGATGCCGCCGTGCCTGTTTGTGTGGCGCGCGCAGGGCGGGAGGGCGGGGCGTGCATGCTAGTGGTGCTTGCGGGGCTTGACGGGTCACACGGCTGTGCCGCGCCTGGCCCTGTGAGGTCGTCTGGTGTGTACCAGGGTCCGCCACCACCGGGCCTTGGCTGCTAGAGGTGGAGGCGCGTGTGGGGGGGGGGGGGGGCGGGACGCGTGTGGGGGGTAGTGTGTTGCCTGGTGCTCCAGGCCCCGGCAGGAAGGCCATGGGAGCCTGACGCTGAGCCCGCCGGGGGAGTATTCGGTCTGGACACGCCGCCTCCTGGTCACTGACATGCTGCCAGCGGCTCCACGACTGCATGAGGCACGGGGGCGCGCTCCCTGGGCGCACGACTAGGGAGTCCACACCCCATGACTGCCTGAGGCACAGGTGGTGCTGTCTTGGACTGGACCATCCGCCCACGGCGCTAAGGGACGGCAGGAGGAGGGGCTCCAGGGCACGCTGAGCGCTGCCCTGCCCTGGAGCCTGCCCGGGCTCAGGGCCCGGGTGGCGGTGCTACTGCCCGCGTAAACGGGGGGGCCCAGAGGGCACACCACCCGAGTGACCGCTCCTGTCCTTGTGGGGGGGGGGGGGCAAAGGGCCAGTGCCCTTTGCCCCCCTCACAGGGAACATGGTTCTGATGGTGGTTCTCCACCAACTCGCGACTCGCCCCCCCCCCCCCCCCCCCAGACTCAGTCCGATATCGAGTCTAAGTCAGACCCCGACGCCCCTGTGTCCTCTACAGGGGTGAAGGGGAAGAGGAAGAGGGCACATGGGGGGGGGGGGGTCCCGGAAGAAGAGGAAGGGGGCTTGTGCCCCAGCCCCTACACTTCCTGGAATGGGACCATGGGGGCAGGGGTGGGGGAGGGAGGGGAGAGGCCAAAGGGGGCCCTCCCCCTTAGAATTTTGACGTCGCCCGCACGCTGCTGGACCACGTGCGGGGCACGGGGCACCGCCCCAAGGCGTGGATGAAGCCCTTCCCCTTGCTGGATGGAAGCCCAGCCGGTCAAGGGGAGCTCATCCTCCTGATTGTCCCTCCAAGGACCCAAGCTAGTGGGTCCCACTAAGCTAAGGAGGTTGACTCTGACTCTGACTAATACACATATATATGTATACATGTGATGATGTAGGATGTAGGACTGTTGCACCTCGCGATTCGAATGAAAATGTATGTTATAAGTTCAGCCTACACAATGGTCATATGCCATGTACAACGAATCACTTCCAGATGTCATCTTCTACCTCTCTTGCCGTTTCTGCGTCTGTGTGCCTGTGTGAAGGGGGGCGGATAGTCGAGCACACTTGGAGGGCCTGGATCTGTGAGGCATTGTGACCAATTAGACCAAAAAAAGGTTCTGGTGAAAGCTACAGGTTGGAGCATTCCAAATATGCTTGGTTCAAAAAAAAAATCTGAAATGTCTTCTATTGTTTCCGAACAGGTCAACGTACCGGGTTGTGTGCCTGTGCCTTGGAACAACGCCTTTTTAGGTTACCATTTTGTCCCACATTCGTGTTTTCCACCGTCTACAGACGAGTCCTACTATCCGCAGTAAAACGAGTTTGCAACGTGGATGCAGTTTTAGAAGGGATGCTGTGAAGCATAAAATCCAATTTTGGGTCCGTGTACATTCCTGAGATTTTGTTACAAAAAAGGAGGTGTTCGTGGTGCCCCCAAACCACCCTTTAAGTTACCCAAAAAAGGGTAATTTTGCACCCCCAAGTAGATGCTAGATGGATAGACATCTGACTCCGACTGCAAGGAAGTAGTATGACATGGTTTTTTCAATGGGTTTTTCAACCCATTGTCCATGCGCGCTCGTAACTTCAACTCCTCTTCGGGGCTGCTGCACACGGCTAGCACCGGAACACAAAAAAACGGCATCAGTGGAGGGTGCCACACTTTGCCTTGAAGTACTCTTGCAATCCCCCCCCCCTTGGGAGATTATCGCTCGGCGACCCCCCCCCCCCCCCGGAAGACTGTCAGGCTCTAAGGGGAAGCACGTGACGCGGCGCAAGCGGCGTGGAGATTTACCCGTTTGGCCCGACCAAGAAGTTGTAGATCGTCTTGTGGCTAGGCCTCTGCCTGCAACGACTGTTTGACTGCTTATTTCTCTACATACTAGTGTAGTATGCAACCAACTGCATGGGTGTGTGAATGTAGGAAATTGACTAACACACATGACCACATGACAACAAGACCTGACTTCCCCGGTTTTCCAACCAGGATCATGGTAGTAGCTGCTACAGACATGGGATGGTCTACGACCAAGTCTTGCCCCCTGTGGTGTCCCCCCTTGGGGACACACCTGACCCGTGTGAAGCTGCAGGTCACAAGATGGAGACTGTACATTGTTCTGTGGACCTGCTGTCCAAGTGCTTTGTGAATGTGGCTTTTTGGGGGGCTGCTGCACACGCCTAGCACCGGTACACACACGCAAAAAAGATGTTAATGCAATTCCCGTGGCCAACAGGTTTCGCTCTCCATTTTGGGCCATTTTGGGAAGGGGTAGAAATCAGTCCGGTCCGGATGTACTTGCCGCAAAAGTAGCGCGCGGTGTGCGCACAGCACAAATACTCCTACACCGTGGCCTATGTTGTGCCTCAGGTAAGTAGGGGAAAACATTGACTTTGGTCAGCCCTCAGTGATGGACAATACCCCAAGCTTCAGTGCAGTGTGTGTGCGTTGGACACAATTGGCTGTTTCATTTTGTTCCCATACCCCACGGGGGGCTGCTTTCATTTGTGGGTTGGTTGTTGTGTGGTAGCTGACACCGGGGGGTGAACCTGCTTGTGGCCTCAACCTGGGTCCATGTCATCCGGGGCCTCAGTGGCTGTCTTCGACCTCCTTCAAATTCAACAAAATCAGTGCGGTGGCTAGTCGTTAACATTGTGGGGGATAATTTGGCAGCCCTCCAAATCGTGGCTCCAGAAAATGCCCAATTTTTCCTGGACACAAAGTGCACGGCGGTTTGTGTGACCAAGTTGGCAATTTGCTTTGCACTCTGGCCTGCAGAGTCATGGAGGCGCAATTCAACAACGGAGCCGGCCGGTGTGAAGCGGAAGGTTGCCACCAACCAACCGAAGATTACATGATCTTCACATGCAACAAGTGTTCGAAGAAATTTTGCGAAGAACATCGTCTCTGTTCGAGGCATGAGTGTGCAAACGCCGTGGACAGAAGCATCCCGATCTGCCCACTGTGCTCTACGCCTGTGCCCCTGAAGCCCGGGCAGGACAGCAACGCGGCGATAGAGGCCCACATCGCCGGAGGCTGCGCGCATTCGGCCATGGTCCCCAACAGCCGCCCATGTGCAGTGAAGGGCTGCAAAGAGTCACACCCTATCAGACTGAGCTGTTACATGTGCAAGCAGCACTTTTGTGTGAAGCACCGGCTCCCTGAAGAGCACTCCTGCCCCGTGCCCGTGGAGAAGGACAAGGTTCCCGACCCAAAGACGAGGAGAGCGCTTCATGGGTTGCTGCAATCACTGTACACAGGCTCGGGGACTTCGAACGTGGGCCCCAAGAACGTCCATGTGGATGACCGCGTGGAGTTCGCCGCATATTTCCCGCGATGTTTCGGGATCAAGCACCAGAAAATGTTTATGCCGCGGCGGTGGTCTGTGGGCAAAGTTGTGGACTGGATCTGCGAGAACTTCAAAATCCCCAACACCGTGCAAAAGCGCCACCGTCTCGTCACCGCCACCCTTGACACCCTCTCGGCGCTCCCCAACCACATGACCCTCAATCAGTCCGGCACTCAGCGCAACGACGGCTCTCCCTTCCCCGATCTCGCCGAGGGTGTGGTCCTGATCCCGGAGGAATGGCTCTCGTCACCCCCGGTGCCGCCCCCCTCCTCCCCCACAGAGGCCCCAGTGCCCCCACCGCCTGCATTCGGCAGCAGCTGCGGGGCGGAGGAGCGGCTGCTCGAGCTGCTCCGGCGGGAGATGGTGCACTGCGGCGCCCTCTGAGGGTCTGCAACAAAACGCCGGGTTGAACGCTGAAGAAAAAGAGGGTTGGGGTTCATCAGGGGAACGAGGCACTGCTGCACTTGCGCATCCTTTGGACAGTGCCAGTCTAGAGTGCCAAGGCCCCTGGCCAAACAGGTCTGACCGTTTATCTCCACTGAATGCCATGCATCGCATCGCTCGCCCGGATGCCCCATGGCGCCGCGGTACCGCCGCGTGCCTTGGTACACCGCGGCACGCCCAGTTGCGCTATTGGCCTGCAGCGCTGCATCGCCCCCCGCCCCCCACTCCCCCCTCTAGCCGTCCGGGGGTGCAGCAGCCTCTGCCTCCCAATCATTTCTCGGTCCGCCGCCGTGCACTGACAGTGATCGGGAAGAAGCATCTCTTGCCTGTGCCACGGCACAGGCATGGATAGCCCGGGCTGTCTCCAGGATTGAGGGCTGCTTGGCCCCGGTGTCCAGGTTGCGGATGCACGCCATGACTGTGGCACATGGGGGCCTTGACATGACCCCTTGTCACCGGTTGCTGCTGGTCAAGCTACACAAATGAACACATTGTACAGTACATATCCGACATCTCAGGGCTCTTGAGTCCATATTCTGCATTTTGGGCTGCTGGCTGCTGGTGTGGGCAATCATCCACATTCTGTTGGACATTTCAGTTCCATGAACATGGCCTATGGGCGTGGGCGTGGCAGCTCCCGCTGCATTTGCTGGCATCAGATTTAGCTCATCCTCACCACGTGCTATGTTCGCTACCACATTGTATTGTGGGACAATCGTAGCATTCGACAGCTCTGATCCTTGATTCCGAGGGTTTTTCATTTCAGTTCCATGAACACGTATATGACCGGTGCGAACGTCTGGATGCTGTGTCGGCATACATAGTGTGCGCTTCCTGCATCCAGTGTCAACATGAACCGATGCGCACTGTGGATGCTCAGCGTATGCTTCGTGTCTTGCATGAGGAGGTTAGGAATGCGCACCGCTTTCGTCACATGCCCAGCGCCCATGAAGTAGGGCACATCCATTGAAGAAGGTTGTTGAGTTTATTTGTTGGGTATCATGTTGGGTTTATTTAGAGACCTGTCTGCAACAGCGTGTCGCCCTGCAGGGCAGTGCGACCACTGAATTGTGGACCCAGGGTCGGCACCCCACCCTCACCATTTCGGCGCCCCCCACCCTCAAAGCTCGTCTCCAGCCCCTCCCCCAAACCCCAAAAGGGGCTGTGTTGGATTGGTCAAAGTAGGCTCCCACCAGGACATGCATGTGTGGAACGCCCTCCCTGGGAAGGTGCAACCGGAATGCGCCAGACCCCTTTCGCGCCACCCAGGGATGTCACGCCATCAATGACCAAGTCATATGCTCGTCTGAGAGTCGCACCCAGGCCACGGCGACCATGCCCTATGTATACCGGGGGGGGGGGGGGGGGCTGGAGGGTTGGGGGGTTTGGGTCAGAGGCCAAAAAAAAAGTTTGTGTACCTAAAATCGACCTCCAATTTCGGGCCCTTTGATAAATACCATTTTTGCCTGAGGAAATATTTTCTGACGTGGGGGGGTTGTTAGGTCAGGCGGAGGACCACAGGCTGCCATTCCGCCCCCCCCCCTGGCCCCCGTAACGGTATGTGCCGATGCGGCACACAGTGTGTGGGATAAAGCCATCTGCCAGATCACACATGATCACATGGTTTTCCGGCCCACTGGTCGTGCACGGGACGCCTCTGGTTCCCACTGCTTTGTGTGTGGCAGGAGCAAGTATTACCGAGTGACGGATGATAAGGGGCTGAGTCCTTCAGCTGCACGGCACACCCTGACTTTGTGGCGCGGGGACAACAACATGGCAGACATGGGTGTGCCAGCGCAGGGCGACAGGGCTGAAGGAATCACCTGCACTGCACACCCTGACTTTCCATCTATTTGGCAACAACGTGGGAGACATTGGTGCGCAAGCAGGAGAACAACCCACTCGTCTGGATGAATGTCCGAAAGCCGACGTGTGTGTTCTTGCGTATGCAATGGTGATGGTGAATGTGCACAGGTGGCCTTGGCAGTCCAGGTGGTGTGTTGTTGCGAAGGTGGTATACATGATTGGTCTCTGGCAGGGCCATGTACAGGATTTGTCTATGGGAGACCAATATGCGTGGTCTATGGGAGGGAGACCGCCTCTTCAGAGAGTCAGAGCACGATAAGCAACATTTGTCCTTGGGAGGACAGTACACGAGATTTGTCTGTTGGAGGGCAGTGGACTCCATTTGCCTCTCGTAGGGCATTGTACAAGATTTGTCCCACATGAGCGTAAGCCCCGCATGCCAAGCGCTGCGTGTGGACATCGCCAAACAGTACACAGTGCTGCATGTCTCTTCTGTATACTACCTGAAGAGGATGCTCGGGTGGCATTTTGTTTTGTAGGGGGGAGGGATATTTTGCCGAAACTCTCTCCTGTTTTCTCCTTTTCTAAGATGTGGCTTGCCCAAGATACGGAGGGTGTGTGTACCTTGTTGATTTGGGATCTGAATGTGAGCCAAACTTCTCGATGTGTGTGCAGTTTCGGTTGTTTGCTCAGTCGTGCTGCTTCTATTGTGATTTCACTGACTGTGCACTCCCCCTTTGGCTGCCTCATTTTGGTGTGGGCTGGCGATGAAACGCATTGGAGCCAGTTGCGTTCTGGGGCCTCAAGAATAAAGGACACAGCTTGTCGAAGATGCACAGGGCCTATTGATTTGGGGCCTGGCTGTATCTGAGACGGGGTGGGAGGGTATACACATTGCGCCTGCAGCAGCCAACGGACTGATAGAAGTGGCCCTGGGGCTTCTTGCCATCCTCCAAAAGTGAACACAACAGCGACAACAAGAGCTGAGCTTGACGAGTACACCGCCTGGTCATGGCACGCTCAGGGGTACTGCATGGCATGGCCCCCTCTGCCAATGGCCCGCCCATACAGGAATGAAGAATCATGGCCCGCGCCATTGGCATGGAGGGCGGGGGGTAGTACGTCTTTTGGCAATGAAGTGGCCCACTGCGCAGAGGCGTACCCTGCGACACCGTGTTTCCGCACGTTTGGGTTTTTTTTTCGAATCATCGTTTTTCCGGTTTCAATCCAATCGAGAGTGTGGTTTGTAGCGGTGTGCGGGCTGCAGGAAGGGTCCGTGTGGGTGGCGAAGTGTTGGTGTGGGTGTAATTCCATGTGCTCTGTTGTTCTGGGGTGTTTGCTGGCCTGTTGGACGCCCTTCTGTAGTCATTGACAATTCTTTTTTCACTGCCGGACTGCATGTCACATACCAGCGGTACATGAACAATGGGTTTGTGCCTGCTCGAGTTTTGGGTCCCTCTGCACAAGGTGAGCGGTTGATGGTCATGAACACATGTGCACATGAAGAGAAGTGCGTTGTCATGTTTGGGTCAGGTTGGCTTATGTCTGCAGCATGTGTTCTGTGGTATGTGCCACACGGTAACACGTGGTAGTCCAAACACGGTGACCCCGTGTTTGCGTACTTTTGCCCCCTGAACCAGAACCTGGCCTGTGTTGGGACAAGGGGGGGCGGGGGTATGAGGCTTGTGGCATGAACGTTGTCGTTGTCAGCCTAGATTAGAGACTGCGAGGCATGCCAGTGCCCTAACCACATGCGTCTTTCATCTCCAGCCCACGCATGCACGCCGTGGGGTCGGTGTGTTGCTGATGCCGCTGGGGCAGCAGGTTCTAGCCGCGCAGCATGGCCACACCACCAATGACCCGCGTCCGCGAAGGCCCCGGCTTTCGCGAAACTTGGTACCAGAGCCCCGACGGGGCCGACACCGAGTACACCCGCGAAGAGGCGACGCCCGCCTACTGTGAGTACATCCGCACGACGCGGCACCGGCCCCTCCATCGGCGGTATGCAACGCCAACGAGGCTGTCGTCGCCGCCGCCGCGGAGTCCCACTGCAACGCCTTCGCCTGCGGTGGGGCGGGAGTCCTGCTCACGGCTGAAGCTCGAATTTGACAGCCCCGGCGCTGGCCCAAACGGTGTTGGTACCGGCGTCCGCGAGGCTGGGCACAGCCCCCGCGGCCGGGACGCCGCGGGCGCTGGTGCCATTGGGGCCGCGACCAGCGCCCTGCCCGTGTCGGGGGGCCCTCCCGGCGTTGAGGGGCCCACCCCGGGGGTCAGTGCCCAAAGCCATGCCGCCGCCGCGCCGCTCGACACGACGGCAGACAGTCGCACCCAAACGGAGGTCGACCTTCTGTGCCCGGGCCTGCCCTCGTCCGCCACCACGCGGGTGCGGCCCGACGTGGCCGAGCGGCTGCTGGCCAGAGCCACCGCGGCACTGCAGCGCTCACGGGCCCGCGCGGCAGAGGCCGAAGGTATGTCGTTTGCGGCCAGCCCCCCCCCCCTCCTCCATTTTAACGAGGGCGCTCTTGCCACGGTGCGGGCCCAGTGCAAACTTTGGGTATATCTGGGGACCCTCCCAGTGATAATTACAACGATCAAGAGGCCTCCAGGAAAGAACAAAAACCACCCAGAAGCCTTTACTGTTCTTTCCCCTTTTCGATGCCTCAATGGTGTGGCAGTCTCTGGCACTGCATGAGTGAGTGACAGACTACAGATGAGTTTCAAATATATGTCCCGCCACTAATGGTGGTATGCGATCCAGGAATCGCACGGGACAACATATGTTGTACTTACACTGTCATTACTGTTCCGGCCCGTCTGGCTGAGCACTTACGATGATTTTGTGAGTCTGAGTCAAGAAAAAAAAAAGAAAAAAGAACAAAAACTACCCAGAAGCCTTTGGGAAGCATTGGCAATCATACAAAAACCCCAGGAAGACAGGTGGTGTGCTTGCAACTCAGGTTTTCTGGGGTTGTATGGGCTGTTTGGCTGGGCACATCTTGGGATGGTTCACCGGTGGTTGACCACTCATAGGTGCCACGGTCCGGACACGGTGAACGCGGTTTGCGTGCGGTGCAACGAATCCCACAATGCCGGTCATGCCGTCCCGCCCCACATCCCCTGGCCACAGATGCCTACGTCCCTTGTCCCAACCGCTCACACTGCACCCCAATCCCGTGCTGTGTAAGCCCACGCAACCCCGTGCCCTGCTACACCCCAGGCCCTACGCCGGGCGGTCACACCCCCGGCCTTTGTTGTGGTGGCATGTTTGGGAAAGAGATCCTCAGGGTCAGCACTCTCCGTCTGTTTGTACCATCAGCCGTCCCACCTTCCCTCTCCCCGTGTCCCTCCTGCACCCTCCCCCTCCCCCCCCCCCAAGCCCCGCCCAGGTGAGTGGCGCTGGGGGGCCACACAGCCACACAGCGAGTGGTGCTGGGAGCGCAAGGCGCCCCGCTCTGGGGCACGTGCAGGTGCATGCCCTGTGCCCCTCTCCCTTTTTCACTGTACAAGCTCAATGATGGTGGGTAGATTATGCAACACAAAGGGGCCAGGTGGCGTCTACTTGGCGTCCGAGGTGGCGTCCCAGAGGCGTCTAATTTGGAGCACTGCTTTGCGAAGGCTATACACTTCATGAACCAGATCACAGGTATTGTTGCAAGGTGGTGTTGTGAGAGGGCGACGTTTCACAACACCGACAGGGGCAAATGGCAAGAAGTGTTGGTGCAGATGCTCGGCCTGCTTGGGAGAACTTGAGGATTCAAAGAGCGCCAAGTTGGGGTGCAGACAGGTCACCCAGCGCCCCACACATGCACGTCTGGTATGCAGATGCAGCAATCATGGGCAATTCGCCAGTTGTGGGGAGGGGTCTCATGTATTTGAAGAACACCAACTTGTGGCAGGAGGTCTGGTGCATTCAAAGAGCATCACGTGTTTATAGTATAGGGTATAGTATAGTATCGTATAGTATAGTATAGTATAGTATAGTATAGTATAGTATAGTATAGTATAGTATAGTATAGTATAGTATAGTATAGTATAGTATAGTATAGTATAGTATAGTATAGTATAGTATAGTATAGTATAGTATAGTATAGTATAGTATAGTATAGTATAGTATAGTATAGTATAGTATAGTATAGTATAGTATAGTATAGTATAGTATAGTATAGTATAGTATAGTATAGTATAGTATAGTATAGTATAGTATAGGGCATCACGTGTTTGAAGCACCAGCAGAGGATGCGGTTC
The DNA here is from genome assembly GCA_964036045.1 of Eutreptiella sp. 'Long Island Sound 2002'. Classification (NCBI taxonomy): domain Eukaryota; phylum Euglenozoa; class Euglenophyceae; order Eutreptiales; family Eutreptiaceae; genus Eutreptiella; species Eutreptiella sp. 'Long Island Sound 2002'. The sequence continues at coordinate 200,372,242 of OZ038378.1, read as the reverse complement.
ATCTTGTGACATGCAGGGGGTCGAGGACCATCTCACATGATGCCTGAAGGGGTGCTTGCCACCACCTCTTGCGGGCCTGCTAGCCAGAATCCTTTGAGCTCCTCGGCCCGGGTTGGGACCACCACAACCCGCTGCCATGGAGAAACAGAAATGGGGTCAAGACAGCGGCTTGGCAGACCTTCAGGAGAAGATCGAAACTGCATCATGCGGTGATGAGTAAACGGGTGACTGTCCAGGGCCCCGTAGAGAAACCACAGATGGACTACATGTCACACAGGGGGTCCGTGGCTGCAAACCCCCTCCCCAGGTTTTCAAAAGCTAGTGTCAATTTCCGGACCGGGTCTGTTGAGGAAACATTTTCAAAATGTCGAGCTAGAGCACCAACAAGCCCATGGATGCCAGACGCGAGGGGAACCCCACACTGGTGGCTGCCACATGTGAGCCAAACCTTTGCCGAAGGCTACCAGATGTGGTGTGTTGCAGTTCTTGGCTGTGGATTGACTATCTGGCACTCCCCCAGGCTTTTGGAAGAAGAGGGCCACAGCCAGCCCCACCCACATTCAGTGGACAATGCTGCATCACACACCACTGTCATCTCACCATACACCTGGGTGTGAGGAAGGTGGCATGCAAGACAGACAGCAAGGCTTGATTTGTTTGCCATTGACCACGATGTTGGCTGTGGACTGCATATCTTCATTGCACTTGGTACGCAACTCAGCGAATGCCGTAGAAGTGCATTGGATATGTGCCATGGCCTCGTTTTGTGTTTGATGGAAAGGCTGCAAGAGTTCCGTGCAGGGGGGTATTTTAGGAACGAGATTTTTTTTGTTAAGGACCGCCCTTAAGGACCGCCCCAAGGGACCACCAACCGCCAACCGCCAACCACCAACCGCCGCCAACCGCCAGCGGCGACCAACCGCTAACCGCCACCAACCACTGCCAACCGCCACCAACCACCAGTCACCAACCACCAACCGCCGCCAACTACCACCAACCGCCACCAACCACCAGTTGTCAACCGCCAACCGCCAACCGCCAACCGCCAACCGCCAACTGCCACCAACCATGGTTGAACATGAGCTACACGCGGTCTTCTTGGGAAAACTGTGCATAGGAACGCTTTTCTTCTTTTCTCTCTCTCTTAAGGACCCCCCTGGTTCCGTGGGTTGCCAAAGATTTGAGAGATGCCTTCCGCCGCCAGTAGATCAGCATGCCCACAACATAGGCAATCACCAGGCTGTGGCAAACCGGTTCCCTTCTTGATGGCCTTTGTGGCCGACCATTTTCCTGTGATGCTTGAGTTCCTGTGAGAAGGAGACCCATCTATGCAAACAATGTAACCAACTCCTTGGTGCCTTTGCCTCCCGTGCAGCGAAGCGATGAAACTTCCAGAGCGTAAGCTTTGACCTCGACCACCAAAAACACACACCATCTCATATCTGATGCGCTGAGCCGCATGCCTGGGCATGCTTGACATCTTCACCCAGTGTTTTGTCACTGTTAATCAGTATTTTGCTGAGTTGTTCAACAAGTCAAAGTTCTAAAGCTCAACTGCGTTACACAGCTCCTCTCAGTCAGCGCCGCAAGATGATCATTTTTGATTTATACATTTTGGGGTCAACCCCCTCCCACACACACACACGCCTTCACGCCTTTTGGACCGATGGCTTGCGGGGGGTTGCATGGATCGCCCGTGCCGCTGCCTCCCCCCCTTCGCCGGTGCTTCAGAGTGCCCCCTCAGGACCGACGTCGTGTGCGCCGCCAGCCCCATCCACCCGCCTCCCACGGCGGGGCCCTTCGTCCCGGGGGCCGCCGGGGGTCCGCCGTGCTCCAGCCCCGCGTACCACAGTGCGGCCGACGCGCGGATGGCGGTGCAGAAAGCACAGCTGGAGCTCGACGCCGCGGTACACCACCTCACGTCCCAGGTCCAGCACCTGCAGGACGCCGCCGGCCCCCCTCCCCCCCGGACTGCGCAGTCCGAACATGAGCCCTGGGCCCCCCCGCAGTACGGCACGCCCGAGGCCGGGCCGCGCCGTGCCGTTTGGGGCCTCACCGATGCCTCGGAGGGTCCCTCCGGTGCGGCGCCCAGCACCTCCGGCGCCGGGCCCGGCAGCCCCGGCGCCGGCCTCGGGCAATACAGCGTTGTTGAGGCGCTGGACATCGTCCGCATCTCCAGCGGCTTCGCGCCGACGCCGACCCCCGCGGCTGGGCCTCGGGGGACGTCGAGGGCGCCCCCCCGGTCCGCGTCGCCCGCGCCCGGCCGAACGGACCCCCTCGCCCTGCGAGACGCGCGTGCGGACGACCTGGGCCTTTGGGCCGCCGGCGCCCAGGCCGCGGCGGAGCGGGCGCTGGCGGACGCGCGGCAGTACATGGACGGGCTGCGGGCGGGGGCGGATGCGTCGCCCTGGGGCACGCGGGGGCGCGCGGCGGCCGTCCGCGGGGCGGCGGATGGGGCGCGGCCGCCCCCGTTCCACGGGGACCCCTGGACTCCTGAGCGGCAGCGCCCCCGCACCGTCCCTGTGTTTGCCCCTGTGCAGAGTCTGCTCCATGCCCCATAGCAACGGCTCCAGGCTATCGCTTAGTGTGGCGCACTGATGGGGGGGGGGGGGGGTGACTGACAGCTACTGACTGTGATTGTCTGACTAATGTAGTCAGACATGATGTTCTGTTTTCTGTTTCAGACACAGTGTGTGTCTTGAGGTTCAACCAGGTTTGGCATAGAGAATAAAGATGCACTTATGCCTGACTGTGGAGTGCATTACCTCTGGTTTGCATTTGTCTGTTTTTTAATTAGGTCACACCCCCCCCAATCAGGGGTCAGAGGCTGAAAAAAAGTGTGTGTACCTAAAATCAGCCACCAATTTCCGGTCTCTGTGATAAATTTCTCTGGTTGGCGTTTTGCCGTGAAGGCATCTCTGGGACCAGGCGGCTTCCTCTGCAGTGTCCTCAGGAGAAGACAGTGCCCCCTCTCTTCGCGAGGGATGGGCCTGTGTTAGAGATGCCACATGACTCTGGTCTTGCACCAAAATGTAACATACCAGCGCTGAGAACTCACCTTCGCAGCCGAAGGACCATGTTCACTTGAAGCAAAACAAAATTCCTGGCCTCTGTTTCTCTCTCTAATAAATTTCGTTTTTCCCCCAGAAGGAAATTTTTTCTGATGTTGCGGGGGGGAGGGGGTGTTGCCGGGGCCCCAAACGACCCCCCACCCCCGCACCCGGGGGCACTAAGCAATGGCCTGGACGGAGCACCGCCTTCCCAAACCAAACGGCCTCGGGCGGATGGAGTCCCCGGTACTCCGCCAGAGGGGGCGAAGAATAATGCGATGGCGGGCCCACTGGACTCGAGGCCCACCACATCCCCCGCCGCTCCCAAAACCAATGGATACGTGGCCCCGAGGCTTCGGTGCGGCGCGGACCCGAAAAGCGAGAGCTCGTGGCAATGCCGAGCCCTTTGCCCTCCGGGACCCCCGGTCTTGGGGCAGGCGGCATGTGCAGTGGACGCCACGAGGGCAGAAGGCCCAGCAGTACAGAATGCCCAGGCCCCCTTTTGGGGGATCGTGCCGCGCTGTGAAGGTGTGGTGTTTGGCCCCTTCGTGCCCTCCCTTCCCCCAGTGCCTCTGGGGCAGCGGATGGCCCGAGGGCCTCCCCCGCCCCCCCTCACCAAAGGCCGACTGGGGCGGTCTGTGATCAAATGATGAAATGTGCGGCCGCTTTGCTGCCTCACTCTTGAGGGACACAGAGAACCGCGCACTTCGCACAGCAAAGGCACTGCTGTGCGGTTACCCAACGCGCCTTTGTGGAACGCCCTCCCCCCCCCTCCCACACAGGTGCCTGTGGTTGGCGCTCAACACTCTTCGAAACAATCGGCCGTCAGCAACACCCCCACTGTGCGTTGCTCATTTGAAACCAACGGCATACGACGAAGCGTCACTTGAGAGGACAAGTAAGATGCTTAGCACACAGTGCACCAGATGTATGGCTATAAATGCGGATGCAACGGGATCACTACGCGTGCTACTGCGATGACCGTTCTCCTCCACCCTTCAAGGGTTTTTGTCGCTGACAGTAACCACCCTGAACCTCCCTAACCTGACACTCCAACCCCTCCAGCCCAGGGACAGCCCCCGCCTGCCCCTATTCCGCGCTTTCCACTTACCTTCTACATTGCAGTTACACCATTTTGTATTTCCCTTCAATCTCTCCCAACACATCCCCAGGCGGGAGCTCAGCTGCTAGACAATGAATGAATGAACATAGCTCCCCTTCCCCTTCCCCCTTACCTTCCCCTTCCAATGCAGGACCCGACTCAGCCCCAGGTCCGGAGCATTGCCTTGAGCATGAAAGGTGGGGGTTGAATAGGGGCAGGGCAAGGCGCAGCACGTTTGGAAAGGCGATGCAGTTTTCAATCGCAGTCTCCTCTGAAATGCTCCATATACACTTCACCAGGATGCACAGTGAGTTGGCACCATGCTAGAAATGTTCACAGCTGGGTAATGTTAAGTCACTACAATCTGTTGCATTTCCAAGTTGTGACTGGAGAAGGTATGGCGCTGCACGTGGCCGAAGCACACACACAACGCGCACGTACAAGAGTACAAAAAGCCAAATTTTGATTTGTAGAGCAGCTTTTGGTCGGTGGTGTCAACTTTTTAGTTTTCTCGACGTTCCATACACACAACCCACAACCCAGCTCAGCATGCCTGGTTCACAAAACACATAGATTGCACTTTGTAGCCCTAAAGCGCATCATACCAGGCAAATTGGGGGATATTAGGTAACGGAAGTGGGCTTGTGCATATCCCCAACCAGAAAGGTGCAAGTCCATAAGGAGAAACCATCCCAAATTGCCCCATCCCACCCACCAACCTACTCACCCATCCGAGGGGTAGAATCCACCCCAAAAACAAGGGTAGGAATCAGAAGTCACACCAGAAAGTTGCTTTGTGCGCGCCATGCACCCGCCCTGCGCACTGACGCTCCCTCCAGAACCTTGAGGGTACTGTTGGGGGAAATCAAATCAAATCCCAAGACACCTCGGGAGGTAATCTTTTTCTGCGACTAGTCGGTACACGGCGGCAGGGTTGGTGTCCACATTGGTAACCTGTGGCCTTTGCCCTTCTGCTTCAGTTGCTGGCATTTGTCGTCAGATGGCGCCGTGGAAATGCGATGGGCGTTGCGCACCTTTTGCTTTGAGTCATCTCGGAGGTTGGCAGTGACCTAGGTGATCATGCAGTCCGCACAGTACCGTCCAACCAACTGTTGGGCCTTAATGGGCGTGTGCCCTCCCACCGGATGCGCGACATGGTGAAATTTTTCAGCTGTAGAAAGCTTGGCCAACCGTGGCACATTGAATGAGGAAGTAATTTTTCTTTGGTACCTATTTCAGAGGCCAACCCAATGTGAGTCTGACCATCTACTGGACGTTCTTTTGTCCAGTTGACTACCACACCTGTGGCATATGCGCAATACAACTGGACGTACACCCCCATCTACTGCTTCAGCTTCACCCAATTTGTGGGAGGACAAACAGGGAAGCTGGGCTATCAGGTAGTTCACCTCCGCCTGGTCATCATAGTTTTCTACTCGGGGGCGGATTTGCTTTTCCTGATGCAAGAACAGCAACGGTTGTGGCTCAGCGGCTCGTCACGTCTCAGCGGCAAATGGTAGTTGAAGAACTCTTTCTTGGGCACGCTGGGCTTGTTGAGGAACATAGTCGTCCATGAAACCCCATGCCTCGGCGAACTGCATTGCTGGGTTGCGAGCCGTTATACACTCCAACGACTATTTGAGGGAGGGAATGTGTGACTTTGTACACGTAGTCAAACACTTCCAATGGCATTGCGTCAAGGAACAATGACTCGGCGAATGCCACTAGCGTGTTATAGAGATGCCGTGCGTAGCATACCATCAGAAACCCTCCCCGGTGGGTTTTTGGCACACACAAAGTACAAATTCACAAAATATATGTTTTTGAGGGCGAAAAGAAAGATATGCTGGTTACCACAATACGTTCTTTGGTTGTTTATGCAGAAGAAACCCACGATGTTTTTTCCCAAAACAAATGATGATTCACCAAGTAGAGAAAAGTTTATAGTGTTTTCAGCACTGTGTTTTTGCTTCTCCTGCTGCTTGTTGTTGCTGTAGGGTGTCCTGCTGCTGGTTTTGGATGATGAAAAGCTTTTGTTTGTTGAAATACAGTAAAGCCAACTCAATCCAGGATAGCCCAAGCCAATAGTATGCAAGGAGAAGGTAATTCAGGATCAAAGCATGAAGGGCTGCAGTGTAAACAGTGAAAGATGATTAGATATTCACAGAAACTGCAACTCAGGATACAAATGAATGCATATTCACAGAGATAGCTGAAATGTTTTGGGAAAAGAGTTAGAAAACCGCCTCAGGATCACTCTCTCTCTCCATAGTGCCATCTTAGGAGATGTGCACTCTTTGTTTTGGGTCCCATATGTGCTGAGGTGGCATGGTATGTGGCGATGAGGTCACTGCCATGTCACATGGGATCTTCCTACTTAGTTAGGCTGACCAGGAATTGAACCCAGGACCTCTCAAAAAGAGGTGCCTAACCCCCTATGGTGCATACCACTAGGGCAGATAAGTATTCATGGAAAAACATAGATAAATTCATAGGCTCTACCTTAGGTATGTCAGTGCTCAGTCAACTCAGGAAAAGATGTTTTACTTCTGATTGAAAGGGGATTAAGGGGTCCACTCCATATCCTGATTGGGTGTTTGGTTCCATAGGTCAAAATGTGTTCTCACCACTTTTGGCTGGACCAATACTAAGATAAAAATGCATGGATGCTCAGTGCATCTCTAATACAACTAGAGTATGTCCCAAAGCAATGGAAAAGCACTTTTTCTTACTCCCCCCTTGTGCTGTGGTGGCCACCACTGTCGCATTTTAGGAAAAAGGGAATTTTTCTTGGCCTTTCCTTGGTTTCCACACCTACTTTAAAATACCTACAGTCTCCCTCACACTGAAAAATGGGCGCTCACCATGGCTGGCGTCCTTTTGCTGCTCTGATTGTACAGTTTCCTACAGAAGACTCAGCGCTCTTGGCGCTGCCGGGGCTCCTGTGGCTTGGTTGGGTTAGATTGGGAGCATGCCAAACATGTGCATATGCATCCCTCCCTCCAAGACGCAGCGTCGACACAACCCAAACGCAAGACACATTATACACACTCGCATGGGTTCTCGTAAACCTGCTGGCGACCTGTGACCTGTCTTAGGGCGAAGGGAGTCGAAAGAAAATTAAATTTGCCCCTTGGTGGGGTCTTGGTTCTGCTCAGTCTCTCCAGGCACCTGCGTTTCGGCCCGAACACGGCCTACTCAGCGAGGCTGCGCGTGGGTATCTGCAGAGGCAGGAATGGGAGGAATATGGACGAATCCACGCAAAAACGAAGCGACGACACCAAAATCCGTCAAATGACGGCGTAGAATTTTTCTGAAACGACACACCTGAGCAGAATCCAATTGTGCATCGGAAGCACATTTTTATAGAAATTATAGTCATCTCTGGATTTTTTAAATCCAGAAATTCATACGCATAAAATGGCGGCGCGCAGGAGCGGCTCCTAGCGAAACGTATGTATCACGTAGTCTTGAAAATGACGAGACACACATTAATAAACAAACATACAGATTCCACCCACACTAATAGAAGCTTCAAAAATTCAAGAATTCGAGAATCAATCGAAGAGACTTCAATGAATCAGGTATAAACTACAGGTATGCCTGTCTTGCATGCCGCATACACATTGCTCGTCTCGTGTCTCCGTGAACGAGTCGTGTAGCAGCGTTAACAACGATAACCACGATAGGACGCGGTAGAGGGATTGATTAGAAAGATTGCAGATGATTAGCGGTCAGATCAGGGTGATTAGACATACACACAAGTGCATAGCAACGTTCTTCGCGTGCGCCCCTTTTGTACTCTCACCTTGCTTCACTTCCCAGCGGTAGGTAAGGTAGGTACGCCCAGGCGGGGCCACCCCCTGGTGGAGTCAAGATTGTTGCGGAGATGGGCAGGTTTGCCCAACGTGATTGCATAGTCGCGCATGCACACACGCATTAAAGGGTAGGCCACGCGAAGTGCGCACGGTAAACCTTGTTTAGGCTACCCAGGGGCTCCTCGGTACGTTCTTTAAGAGAACCTGAGGAGTCCCTTAACGCTTGTTTGCTTGATAAGGGTAGCTGCTCCATGCAGCGTGTTTGCGGACAGCGTATTATAGGGTACACTGAGAAGGGTATAATACCTGGAGTGTGCCTTGGTTCCTCAGCCGCAAACGCCCTTTCATATGCCTTTGTTTTACAGGTGGGCAGGTAGGGTGAGTGGTGCAGCAGCTTTTTTTATGCCCTGCTAAACAAGGGCGCAGATCACACAAACAAGTAACTCCGCTCCGCCTGTGGCAGAGCAGGGAGTCCGACTCCATCGACATCTGCGCCTTGCACACGAGAGCACTCCTTCCCTCCAAGGCCTTGCAGGGGAAACGCGTTGTGGCTTCCCCTGTGAGGCCACAGTTGCTTAGCAGCGCTGTGTTCTCTTGTCATTTCACAGGTGGGTCGCTAGGACCCATGAGACCTTCCTCTTCGCAACGCCAAGTAGAGTGTGCGTGTAGGAGTGGTAGTCCTGAGTGGGGGCTAGAGCCAGTTGCCCAGTGCTCGCCCACCAGGATGGTGCCACTGTAGGGTGTGTAGGACCTGTAGGGGGCGTGTCACTGTCCCACCCTTTTCCTGCAATTTTAGCTGGGTTGGTGGGCTGTGACAGTGGTTAGGTCAGTGTTTTGGCCACATAGCAAACAGGCGTTTTGCATGCCTTCATAGCTTTTGGCCACCCCTCCCTGTAGTAGACAGATAGGTAGGGAAAACAATACCTGGATTAACACTCTGGGTATTCCCCCAAGGTTTTGCGCCAGCACAGAAATTGGGCGCATAGGGGAGGGGAGACCCGGGGCGTACCCCGTGGCATCAATAAGCCAACCCTCCAGGTTTAGCAAGGGCGCAGACTTGGGTATAATTAGGACACCACTTCTGCGGCTTGCTCTCAGGACCTTAGGACTAGCACACTCACACATACGCTTTGGCAGGTAAGGGTAAGGTTCAGTCCCTAGCTTTAGTCTTGGAGGCAAGCGTCTCAGCGAGCCTCAGCAACTCACCAAGGTTGTTCTGGGACAAGTAGTCAACCAGAACTGAGTTTAGGCGTCCCTCAGGTAGAACAAATGCAGAGAAGGGCTCCCAAGTGGCCTCTTCGACTCCAAACCCTTCCCAGAGGGTGAGGAAGCGCCAACCCTGGCGATAGCGGTGGCGTAGGACAGACTTCACCAGGTAGAAGCCCTCCTTAGCCATCTCCTCGGCGTTCATGTCGGGGAGTTCACCTTCAACTTCCATAGGGCTGGCAGCCCCTTGTAGGTCCAGAGCGGCGATTTCCTCGTCGTTCAGTTCCCACTCCTCCCCACAGAGGTCTTCAGGATTATGGTAGCGCTTCACGTGTTGAGCAGCGCACACCAGGGTCCCCCCTAGACGGGGAGAACACCGCACGGTGATACGGTGTCCATCCACAGATAGGATCTTGTACGGCCCGAAGTATGGGTCATCGCTGGTAGAGCGTGGCCAGGCGGGTAGTCGACTGTGGTGCACCAGCACCCAGTCCCCCTCTTGGTAGGTGGCCGGTACACGGTGCTTGTTCTTCTTGTTCCACTGACGCTCCCTCACTCTCTGGAGCATAGCCTTGGCCTTGTCCACCTTCGCTTGTTGCTCTTGGACCCATTCACCCACAGAAGAATGGGTGTCCTCTGGATAGGGGGCATGTAGGAACCACGCCGGGCGCCCCATGAATAGCTCATGTGGCGAGTAGCCAGTAGCTGAACTCTCTTGGGAGTTCATCATCAAGGATATGACGGGGAGTAGTCTCACCCAGTCTCTGGTGCGTTCAGTTTTGCACCATATCCTGACGTTCTCCTTCAGGACACGAATCTGTCGCTCGCATAGGGGGTTGCTCGTGTGAGAGTAGGGAATCCCCGTAGACACCTGGACATTGAGGGATCTCAGGACCCTCTTGTACCAGCCAGTATCTGAGCGTACTCGTACGTCCTCATCGGAGTTGATCTCCTTGGGCGCCCCATAGACACAAAACCACTCCTCCAGGAGTATCTTGATAGTCTCCTCCCCGGTAATGTGCTTGGTACATGGGAACACCCTGGTAAACCTGGTCAACCCACAGGTTACCACGAGGGCGAAGTCATAGCCCCCGAACTTCGGCATCTCCGTGTAGTCCACGTATAGAACACTGTTGGCACAGTGTGGGATGGGCAGGGTCGAGTAGAGACCTCTGTCCCTGATATCCCCTGGTTTACAGGACCTGCACGGGCACTTGTCCAAGATAGGCTGGAGTGTCTTCCGCAGTTGGTCGTCAGTCCACGTAGTGTGGAACCACTGCTTGAACAGCCTCAGGGTACGGTCAGCACCCACATGACCACTGGACTCATGGGTCGACTTCAGCAGCGCTGGGACTCGGTCACTAGGTACCACGATGCGGTCCTCGTGCCAGAGGTAGCTCTTGTCCCGCTTCCACTGGTCTTGGTTGACCAGGAGGGGTTCAAGGCGTTTCTCCAGGCGCCGGTAGATATCCCCAAACTCTTGTAGGTACTCCGATTGTTGGAGTCCATCCAGGGGGCGTATCATGGTCATGTTCAGGTCCAGATGTACGTCCATACGGCTGAACGCCTCCTTAGCCAGCGCTTCAGACCGGGCACCAATCAGGGCGTCGAAGTTGTTGCGGCTGATGTAGTCGGCACACTCGTTCTTCACTCCCTGGATATGGTGTACCGTCAGCCGTAGTTGACTGAGGTAGGTCCACCAGCGACGTAGCTTGGCCTTCTCAGGTGGGGGGCCCTTCTGGAAACTGCGAACCGGTTCTTGGTCGCATAGCCAGACCACAGGGTTACTCCCCAACAGTCATGCTTGTGAGGATAGCACCAGCATACCCGCGAGCAGTTCCTGCTCATAGGTGGAGTAGTTCCCCCTGGCCTGGTTCCACTTCCAGTTCCAGTGGCCCAGAGGTACTAGGACCCACTTGTCGTCAGGGTAGCTGTGCTTGAGGGTTCCATCTCGGTTGAGACCTTCCGTCCCCCATTGGGAAATGGCCGAGTCGAACTCCTCCTTCTCTAGTGCTTGCCATTGGAACAACGTTCCACCACCGCCCACATTGCTGGCGTCGGTCACCAGGATAATCTCCCCTTGTGCCCTAGGCACGCCCAAGCACTTAGCGTTGGCTACCTTGTCTTTGAGCTCGTCAAACGCTTGTTGCTCTTGTGGGCCCCAGCGCCAAGTAGTACTCTTCTTGATCAAGTCAGTCAGTACAGCGCTGGTGTAGGTGAAGTTTTTGATGTGGCGGCGATAGAAGTTGCACGCCCCAATGAAACTGCGTACATCATGAAGTCCTTTCTTGGGGTCTTCGTGTCGTACCTTGGCATCCATCAGGGGTTTGGCCTTAGAGGCCGCTGGGGTCCACCACCCATAGCCAACGTCAAACCCCAAATACTGCATGGTCTCCTGCATGAACTCACACTTCTCCAGCTTGAGTCGTGTGTGGTTCTCCTGGCAGACCGCAAAGAACTCACCCAAGAGGATTAGGTGATCCTCCTGGGTATTGGTCCCGAGGCATACATCGTCGATGTGAGCCTCCATCTGGGCCCCACGGGATATGAGCTCCTGCACCTTAGGTCTCCTTCGTAGGATGGACAAGATCTTGTTCATCAGCTCTTGGAACAGAGCGGGTGCGTTAGCCACGCCGAATGGCATGACCTTCCACTTGAATACCCTCCCCTGAGGGGTGATGAAGGCCAGTAGTTCCTGCGCGTTGGGCGTCAGGTCCACTTGCCAGAATCCACTTCGCTTGTCCATCTTGGTCTTGTAGCGACAGGAGGCTATCTTCTCCAGGGTAGACTCCATATTGGGAATGGACCCTGAGTGGTTCAGCGTCTTCTTGTTCAGCTCTCCATAGTCCACTACCAGCCGTTTGGCTGTAGACCCAGGTTTAGCCACCAGGAAACAGGGGCTGCAGTGTAGGGGGTAGTCCCCGTCCTTGTACTCCAGGACTAGGCCAGCGTCAATACACTCTTGTATCTGTCGCTCAATCTCGTCGGCCTGCTCTTTAGGAGCTGGATAGGGTCTCCTCCGAATCTTATGACCCACGAACTCGGGTTTCAGCTTGAGGTCCATCTGTACCAGTTTGTCACATGACGCTGGAGGGGGTAGTTCTCCGAACAACTCCAGATAGGTCCTTATCAGCTTCTGTACCCGCGGGTCCAATATCTTGATCTTGTCCTCCAAGTCCTCGTCGGAGTGTAAGTTGCTTGCCCCCTGAATAGACGTCGGGAGGTGGTCCTCCACCGACTCTTCGCCCGCGGTAGCATCCTTCAGCCCTTGGTAGGCATATAGAAGGTCTTGCTCGACCATCTCCGGTGGACGATGGCAACATAGGCACGCTCGAGGGGATTCACATACACATTCCTCCGAGAGGTCGTCCTCTTCTGGGGTCCTCACATGGGCACCCCATACGCTCTTCATGAGCTTGAGATCTACCTCCCTTTGCCAGGTGGTGATCTTCTGTTCGAGGTCCTCCTTCAGTTGGGATAGGTCTCCCATACGTCCTTGCTTCAGTGGCCAGGAGCTGCGGGTAGGCTTCGCGTAGCATAGCTTTTTCGCCACCAACTTCCTCTTGGAATCCACATACTCCCTGAGCCTGGATCGAGGGTCCAGCTCCTCATCCACGGGGTCTTCCACCCTCATGGAGAGTAGGGGTTTTAGTGGGGCGACGTACTCGGCGTTCTCCACTTCCTCCACCGCGGTCTGCACGAAGAAGGCGTCGTGCTCAGTTTCGTCGTCTGAGTGGATAGAGCTAGGTAGCTCAGATAGACCACACTCAGAGACTCCATCAGGAACAGGTACATGACAGGGAGAGTTGGGGGCGTTGGTGTCAGTCACGACGTACTCATCTCCTCCGGGTGTAGTTTCAACAGCATCTTGAGGTCGTAGACGATCCTTCAAGTCACCCAAGGCGAGTCCATCGCTTTCACGTTGTATAGCCTGGACCATAGTCGGGTCCAGGTCCTCCCAGGGAATGGTGGTAAGACTTCCGTCCACCACGCTGAGCATACTCCCCCATCCGGGCTTCCCAATAGGCGTCTTGCGTCCCAGAGGCACGTAGATGGCCTCATCAGGTAACCGCACAGAGCTGATAGTCAGCTTGTCAAGGAGGGTTCGCCAGTACTCGTTGCCCCCATGGGCTCCCCGATCGGGGGAACACAGGACCATACGGGAACGTTCCAAGGCCACCTTGGTCAGCACCTTCCCCAGTTCACTGAATCTGGGGTTCCCGTAGGCCATCCCGAAAGAGGGCCAGTAAAATTTGTAGCTGCAGTTCTTCCCCTTGCTGCAGTATAGGTCCAGTACATGCTGCTTGTCGCTGGCGAACAGCTCCACACTTAGGTCTTCTCGAGAGTAACCCAACTCCTTCAGACCTTGGTCTAGGACTTCCCCCAATAGTTGATAGTCCTCAATTTTGGAGGCCGCCATCATGTTCGAGGGCTCCTCCTTCGATAGTCTCAGGTAACTCGAGGTATGTTCCGACTGCTCCAGTGGCACAGACTCTCTGCCACTGCCGTGGTCCACGTACAGGAGGTAGGGCGCTTGCAGCGTCAGGGATTGTATCTGGGAGTGCTGCACGAAGAAGTCAGTACCCAGTACAAAGTCGAAGGCCTCAGTGTCCATCACATAGAACCGATGGGCGATAGTTCGAGAGCCCATAGGTACCTCCACTTCACAGTCCCCGCAGCTGTGCACCACATGTCCATCCCCCATGCGTATAGCGGCGGTGGTCATGGTGTTCTTCAGGCTCCCACAAGGTAAAATTTTCTTGGCCACTATAGCTATTGTGGCGCCAGTATCCAGTACCCCCAGGTATTCGCGTCCCCCTAGTTGGATACGTACCCAAAACACCAGGTCTTGGGTGCCACCAGAGCGTCCCCGTCAGAATTCCGCGGGACAGGTCACCTCGAACCCCTTGTTCCGCAATTTGCGGGCCATCCTCATGAAACGGCTTCTCTTCTTGGCGTTGCCGTCATCTCCACCTTCATGCTCACGCTTGGCTCCTTGTTCTTGCTGGGCCTGCGTCTGTGAGCGTGTGGTAGGTCCAGACTGCCCTCCAGAGGGCTCGGAGTTCCCCCCTGGATTAGGGTTGGGGTTACCTCCGTTCTTGTCCTTGTTCTTGTGGTCGTTCTGGCGGTTAGCGCCTCCTCCTCGTCCACCTTGACCCTTGTCTTGACCACCTTGACCACGTCCTTTCGACTTGCCCTTGCCGGAGTCGTTGCCTTTGGCCTTGCCTCCACCTTTGCCTGAGCTTTTGCCAGGATCTTCCCCCTTAAGCTTCGCCGATAGGCGTTGCTTATGGTAGCACTCGTCCTCGTAGTGTTTCCGCTTACCGCAGAATGCACACGTGATGGTGCAGCGGTAATGATCCGGCAGCTTCACTTTGGCGCCGGTGATCTTCTCCTGCTGCTTCCCCTGGACGACGAAGCAGTCTCGCTGCTCGCAGTCAGAGGCGTGCTGCAGGTGGCCCTGCTCATCTCTGGCATCACACCAGAATAGCTCCTTCACGTTCTCCATTAGGCGGGCGTGGGCGTGTTTGGGGGTAGTCCCCTGCCCAGGTCGGGACCCTTGGTACCCTTTGCCTCCAGAACCTCCACCACCAGGACGGTAGTGGTTCAGGTGTTGGTCGCTCTCCTTCTCCAGCGCCATCTCCAGGAGCAGCACGCAAAGATCCTCGTAGCGGAGGGATCTAGCCTTGCGCTCAGCCGTCAAACGGCACTCGTCCCATAGCTCTCGGGGGAGCTTGGAGCACAACCAAAACAGCAGGTCGTCGCTGCTGTAGGAACCGGGCGTCAGCCGTCCAGCCCAGTGGTCCAGGTCCGCCAACAGCTCGGAGACCCTGCCGGGTTTGGGGTTGTTGGGCAGGACGGGCAGGTTCTGGATCTCGGCCCTGATGGAGAGGTCTGTCTCGTAGATTGGGTACTGCCTCTCCAGGGCAACCAACACGTCGGCAAAGGTGGCGGAGTTAGTGACGATCTGCCTGACCTGCTTCTCCAGGTACTTCGTCTTGCAGCACTGCAGGAGCAGGTCGCACTTCACTCGCCCACTCGCGTGGGTTTGGCCGGTCAGTCGTAGGAACCGGCCAAAGTTCTCAGCGAACTCGCTGAGGTCCTTGCCTGTGAACTCAGGCAGGTTCACCACTATCTTGGAGGTGGCAATAGCCTTCGCCTCCTGAGCTCGGCGTCCTTCAGGGCGTCGGGTCTTCTTCTTCTTCTTCTTCTTCTTCTTACCCTTGGGGTCCTCGGGGTCCTCAGGGTCTTCGTCATCCGATGGCGAAGAAGAAGTCATCGACGGCGGCCCATCATCGGAGGGGTCTCCGCCTAGATCACTGGAGCCATAAGGCTCCACGTCCACCATAGCCCTTAGGGCTGTCAGCCCCAGCTGGTCCAGCTCGGCCCTCGTCGAGTTCGTCACGTGGCTGTAGGGCGGCTGGGCTGTCCTCGGGACGAATGGACTTCTCGGTACTGCTGCAGGAGTCGGCATCGGTCGGCTCCTCAGGCTCCCCAGGGTATTTGTCAACCCTGCTGCCAGGTGGTTAGCCTGTACTCGGTGGGGTGACATTCCCACCGTCGTAGGTGACGCATGGGACGGGATCATCAGGGGCTGCAGTTTCTCCCTGATCTCTTGCGTGAGGTCGCTCACGATTTGCGAAGTGGCTCCTCGGAGCACCTCATTGATCTCCGACCGCGTCAGGGACCTGTTGGAGGATCTTCCCGATCCTCTACTCCTGCCTCCCAGAGACTCTGGTCCTCTCCTCAACCCACTCAGGGGTGCATACCCAGGTGCACACCCAGGAGCATACCCAGGAACTTCCATGTAGGTTCCAGTGGCGTGGAGTGGATGGGGATGGTCAGCCGCATACCAACGCGGCGCAGAGCTGGAAGCCACCGGCTCACTGGCAGTAGTTGCCTCAAGGAGCGCAGTGGTAGGTGGGCCCATGCCATAGGCGGGGTAGTGAGGCATGCCAGTAAAGCCTGTGCCCTCTGCCATAGGCGGGTTGGTTGTGGAAGTGGATGTAGCGGCGGCTGGGAGTGTGGTGGTTATGGGAGAGGGTGATGCATGGAGGCCAGAAGCGCTTGGTGCGCCTTCGAAGGTAGGGACATCCGTCGGGTCTTGCCCTTGCTCCTCTCCTTCGTCTGCTCCTTCTCCAGCATCCTTCTCGCTCTCGTTCCCTCTCTTCCTCTTCACAGGCTGAGGTTGAGAGACCACTTCTTTGACCGACAGGGCCCCGAAGGCCGTCTGGAGGCCATCCAGGGAGTCCTCCGCCGTATCCATTGGCCCATGTAAGGGCTCCACCGAAGGTACAGCGTCAGGCGCCGGCCTTGCCGGTGCCTCAGGCGCTGGCGCTGTGTTCACATCGGCGTCCACTCTTCCTGGATCCATCTTAATCCACCCTTCTGCTTATGTTTGCCTGCTCGGAGCACTGGTTGTACGGCGCGGGGTCGCTGCCGGTGCACAGAGACAGGCTGCCTCTTGCTACCAGAAAAGTTTATAGTGTTTTCAGCACTGTGTTTTTGCTTCTCCTGCTGCTTGTTGTTGCTGTAGGGTGTCCTGCTGCTGGTTTTGGATGATGAAAAGCTTTTGTTTGTTGAAATACAGTAAAGCCAACTCAATCCAGGATAGCCCAAGCCAATAGTATGCAAGGAGAAGGTAATTCAGGATCAAAGCATGAAGGGCTGCAGTGTAAACAGTGAAAGATGATTAGATATTCACAGAAACTGCAACTCAGGATACAAATGAATGCATATTCACAGAGATAGCTGAAATGTTTTGGGAAAAGAGTTAGAAAACTGCCTCAGGATCACTCTCTCTCCATAGTGCCATCTTAGGAGATGTGCACTCTTTGTTTTGGGTCCCATATGTGCTGAGGTGGCATGGTATGTGGCGATGAGGTCACTGCCATGTCACATGGGATCTTCCTACTTAGTTAGGCTGACCAGGAATTGAACCCAGGACCTCTCAAAAAGAGGTGCCTAACCCCCTATGGTGCATACCACTAGGGCAGATAAGTATTCATGGAAAAACATAGATAAATTCATAGGCTCTACCTTAGGTATGTCAGTGCTCAGTCAACTCAGGAAAAGATGTTTTACTTCTGATTGAAAGGGGATTAAGGGGTCCACTCCATATCCTGATTGGGTGTTTGGTTCCATAGGTCAAAATGTGTTCTCACCACTTTTGGCTGGAACAATACTAAGATAAAAATGCATGGATGCTCAGTGCATCTCTAATACAACTAGAGTATGTCCCAAAGCAATGGAAAAGCACTTTTTCTTACTAGTAGTAGAGCAATGATAGGCACCAAAAAGCACCAGATCAAATCAAGTTAGGAAAGTATGTTTCCAAATCAAAGCATAAGTAGGAAAGAGGGGCTGCACATGGACAAAGCAGGCTTAAATACAAAGCATTAGTCTTTTATAAACAAAGCAAATGGTTTTAATGTGAAAACTGACAACAGTCTGGCCCAACAGACATTGATAAGCATTTCATGTGCACAGTTTGGAATGCAATGGAGTACGTTAGGAATCTGGGGCATGTAGGTTGGGCCAAACACAGGATATGGCTCGGCCAACTTGGCTAGGCAACTGAATTCAAAATTAGTTACAAAATAGAACCACATTAAGTAGATGAACCTTTTGAGTATCTAAGCATGTAATGGGATTGGCACAGCAGAGTGCAGAATGCGCTAATTTCAGATCTAATTCTGAAATTACAGATCTAATTCTGAAATTAGCGCATTTTGCACTCTGCTGTGCCAATCCCATTACATTTTTTTCGTGAGGGCGAAGACGCCGTACAGCGGTTAAGGGAGTTCCAGAACGAACTATATCGCTTGGAGTTGGAGGAGGGCTGGGGACGACGTGATGTTGAGTCTGCACAATACGCGCAGTATGTTCACTTGCTCGAAGGAGCTGTGCATGCCTCCTGCAGCTGACCACCGCGAGCAGCGCTTTCGAAGCTTGGAACGACGCATGGAGCAGCTCTGTGGCCGTGTGCAGCATTTGGAGAGCGGCGCCAGTGTGCAGGGCAAAAGGATTCCAGATGAGGACGCTGCTGGTACCAATGCGCGACGCCAGCCAGCAGTGCGTGACACTGCGGCGCGCCGTAACGTGCAAAAGCCCACTGCTGCGCAGGAACAGCGGCTCAGCTCTTCGCCAAGCTCACCAAGCTCATTAGCTACGCCGGAGCGCACAAACACGCGCGGCAAACGAGGTGGCCGCCAAGTGCGGCAGCAGCGTGCTGTGCGAGCGCTATTGGAGGTCTTGCAAGCAGGATGACAAGGCCTAAGCGCTTTTGTGCTATGCGACCAACGAGATGCTCGCCATGTGTGGCAGCAGCGTGTTGTGCGAGCGCTACTGGAGGTCTTGCAAGCAGGATGACAGGCCTCAGCGCTGTTCTGCTGTGCGGCAAGCGAGATGCTCACCAAGTGCGACAACAATGTGCTGTGTGAGCGCTGTTGGAGGTCCTGCAGCCTGAGTGCGACGACCTCAGCGCTATTGTGCTGCGAGTCTCTTCTGAGGCTCAGTGGGCGAGTGTGGCGCTAGCGAGCGCCGTAAGGAAGCTTCTATAAGCCTGGTGTTTCAATTGCGCCATAGCAAGGCTCTGGGGCGCAAATTCACTTCAGATTTAGCCTGGATGTAAAAATTGACTTTCTGTTTAACGTCGCTTTTGAAAGTTCAGGCGACACCAACCGCTTTCATTTGTAGCGCTAATATATGGGCTTGCTTCTTTTTTTGTTCATATTGTGAGAGCACAGGGTGCTGACACCCAGGCTGCTTGGTATTGGCCGAGCACTTGGGAAGTCCCTGTTTGGCAGCATACGCGCCAGCTGAATAGAGCACACAAGGAGCACAGCAGACATTGTCTGTCTTTTTTGTGCTGAGCCGTGGACCTTGGCTTGTTTGTTGTTGGGGAAACCTAAACAAGCAGCAGGGTGAGTGAGTAAAACTGTGCACGGTTTTCTCTTGGGTTTTCCCCTAGGAAAAACATTGGGCACTCTTTGAAAGCACCAGGCCTGTGGCCACTCAAGGCCTCATTTGGTGAAGCTTAATTTTAGTATTAAAGCTATATTATGCCAGGCTAAAGACCTACCCCTCCAGGCTTCGCCATTGGCTCATGGCAGCCCCGGGCGCCACGTCCTAAGGGTTTTAGTGGGTAGTGGCATTGCTGAGTCCCACATACCACCACTGACTGGTGGATGCAAAAAAGCATTTTACCTTAGGCTGCACAGTGCACCAGGCACGAGGTACTACACATCAGTACAACACAACAAGGCTAAAGCAGATATTTACTCCAACTTTTGTTTCATTTCTTAATGCACTGTAGTATCTGTGTAGGTGTGCACTTGGCAGCACTTTGTGCGCCAAAAGTTTGCAGTGCCAACCTCATATAATTTTGTATCAAACACTTCATGCTTTTGAGCCACACACTGAGAAGTATGAAGTATTTTAGGAGGGGAGTGTAATGGGATTGGCACAGCAGAGTGCAGAATGCGCTAATTTCAGAATTAGATCTGTAATTTCAGAATTAGATCTGAAAGCGGATTGCAGGTGTATACCTGAAATCGCGGAAGCGCCAGATCGTAGGATAAGATGGAGTCGTAAAGCGTAAGTGCATAGAGCAAGCCTGTAACTATACGGATTGTTTGCTGTGCACTTTAACACATGTGCTTTGTGCTTAAAATATCATTTCTTTTGTTTAGGCATGCAAAGCCATATTTTCTGAACTACAATAGTTCAGTATCCGACTCCGTTCACTTTGCCGAAATAATCCGATCATCAATAGCGTTGTGCTCCGCTTGGGTGATTCAGTGAGATTGAGGTACGGGAAGACCAGGTACCAACAGTCTCATTACAAGCCTTGAGGTGGGAGACCACTAGGCTTAACCTTGAAGGAAAAAGGCATGAAGTGCCTAGATTATTTCGGTAATACCTCCATCAAGGAAGATACCTCCGCTGTTCCGCTAGTTACTTTGAAAATTGTACTTTCATGCTTCAAAAGGATGGAAAAAATGATTAAGTGTTAGTGTTTAATACTTCGTAAAGAATAGGGCTTGTCCCGCACAAAAGATGTGGCAGTGGCTTTTTCTTACTCTCCCTTGGAGTACTAGTTGATCAAGCACAGCTAGTAGGACCAAGGAAAAAGGCTCAAATCCCATGAAATTGCCTTAGTAAATACTTCAAACCAGCTAATGACACTCTCCTCGGTTCATAGAAACTTTTTACACTCTTGGTACCTCGGAAAACAACGTAATGTACTGTGTATGGTATCCAAATCAAGGGGCATTCCTCAAATATTCTCAAACTGAAGCGAAAACATTTGGTAAAAGTTTCGGGGTAGTGGAGTTGGAACCCAGGTCCTCCTCCCTAGAGCACACATGGTTAACCACTAGGGTATGGTCGATCGCTCTAATGGAGATGGTAGACAAAATACATCTAGCGGAACAAGAAGACTGCTGTTTTTAGAACAGCTTATACTGTTCCATAAGACTTAAGAGTTGTACCAAAAGATGCACTGCGTCTAGGACAACAGTATGACAAAAAGTTAGAGTAAGGTTCGGAATTGGTTTCATGCAAAAATAACCGATTGTTTTCAATTATTTGTGTAAAAATAACCAATTATTCCGATTATATGACATAAAAATAATCGGTTATTTTCGATTGTTGTGTCTACATAATGCAATTATTGCCGAAAAGCTGTGAACTTTTACCTAAGGGATAGTAAATGTGAAAATAGAGGTGAAAGACAGGCTAAACCTTTGACTTTTATCCCAAATCATGTGATTTTGCAAAATCCTTTGGTTTTTGATAAGAAACATTTCATGAGGTATCAACGAAATATTTCTTTTTCATACATAACTTCTCCGATTAATTGGTTTATACCAGTTTTCAAAATAATCAGTTTTACCGATTATTTGTCACACTAGACCCAATTAATCCAATTAATCCGATTATCCGATTAATTGGTAAAACCGATTCCGAACCTTAAGTTAGACGTAGGATCCAGCTCTACCAACCAACCCCAGGCCAGACCCACCCACTACGTTATATTATGTTATCATATGTTATGTTATGTATAACCATGTGCAAGGGACATGTCTAATGTGTGTTGTTTTGACATATGTATGTGTCTTCATGTGATTGATTCAACAACCCAAGAGCTGCAAGAACTCTGGCAGAATATTTTCTAACTAGTTCTGCTTGATTGTCGAGAACTTAAACGGCATTTGGAGACAGTGAGTCAGACATCGATGATACATAGTCATAAAAACTATTTGCAATCATAGATTGATTGGGCTGAATTGAAAAATCTGATATCTTTTTTTAAACAAATGAGGGAGCACTAGAAACTATTTGAAGATACTAACCGTTGGAACAGAGAAGTGGTCCGAAAGAGTTCAACAGTTGTCTACCAAATGACAGCGAAGGATGGAAACTATATTTGGAGACTTGTTGCAAGTATTTGAAGGAAGAAGAAATGATTTAGATGGAATACAAAAGCTAGTACAAAAAAATGGTATCCCTACACGACAGTTGAATAAAGACGTTAAAGATGTCCAAAATGAAATCTCAGCAAAGTTGCTCAGGAAATGAAAGCAGAAAATTTAAAACAATAAAAAACCATTGTGTGGATAGTAAATGGTGCATCTAGTGGAACTATATGTTGCATGTAACATTTTGCCATACTGTTCCGACAAACGTATTACGTCTTTTGGAACAGTATGGAGTGTTCCACAACGTCTAGCAAATTGTTTTACAGTTCCGGTAGATGTATCATGTCTTTTGGAACAAGTCTCGCATCTTCTGGAACATTATGGCATTAATTGGCTTAACAGTCGTAATGTTCCGTTAGCCGTATTTCGTCTACATGCCCCCTCGCACAGCTCTTGATTGGCCTGCGTGTTCGCGCCTTGTGCCGCTCTACTCGGTGATGCCAAGCCAGTTGCACGGCCACTTGCCTGCTGGTGGCCACCACGGCTACTTGAGCGCTACTCACTGTGAAAAAGTGCGCATGTTCTCCGATTTTTTAAAATATGTCAACATTCTTGCGGGTCCATGCGGTTCAGCTCTATCCACATATGGCTATAATACAGGGGGGCCGTGGCTGATTCATGAACAACTAGGGCTGCTTGTGGGCCGCTGTGGCACTCGGTGTAGCCCATTGTGGCTGCCCATGGCTCATGCACCACCGAGCGTCTATATTTATGTGGTTCGCCTATGTACACGACGTGATCACAAGCAACTCAGCAACACTGGAGTCACGTGCCGCCAGTTTCCCATTCAAAAGTTGCACAGCTCCAACTCCTCTTCTCGCCGACACGCAGCACTCTCTTGTTCCTCGCCAACATGCAGCACTCTCTTGTTCCTTCGCAAGAGCCTCCTGCAGACGCATTCGTCGATGCAAAGCCTTTAAAGCCTTATCAGCACACCTACGCTCGCATTTCACTTCTTCTGCGTGGCGTTGTTGCGCAGCAACGAGCGGTTGTTGTACCAGCTCCTTGTCTGCTGCAAGCTCCACAGCCGTTGACATTGACTCCAAGTTAAGAAGAGCACGCCTATGCAATCTTGACGCACCCTGTTGTGAACTCCGTTCAGACTTTGACTCCGTTCATCTTGAACTTTGCTCAGTCTTGGACCCAGTTGCTAATTTTTACAGGAGTTTCCCACTGTAGGCATAGGCGTGAAGCCGCCGCCACCCCCTAAAGGTTTGCACGAGCCGGTTGCAATGAAAATCCTGAAAGCTGAAGTGGAATCCAGCCCCCGTTCCCTTGTTGTTGCAAGCCTGCCTGTAGCTAGCTTAGTCGCAAGGCCCAAAATGACTAGTCCACCAACGTAACCCCATGAATGAAAAAGCTAGAAATGTGCTTGTTGGCTGGCCGTTGTGTTGTTTCGCTCCATGGGGTGCAGTGCCCACCTTCAGTCGTGGTGCTTTGTTGTAGCCGTTCTAGCTCAGAAGTGCTGTTTGCATATTGGTTGGTTGTTCAGCTAGTATTTTTTTCACATGCCTCGAGCGTTGTGGTGTTTTTTTTTTTTGGCTTTGTGTGGATGCGTTGTGTCCACACATGGTTGTGTATTTTCTCCTGATTGACCCTTACCCTATGCCTCACCTCATCTACGCGTCCAGCCTCAGAGAGCGGCATCAGTGGAGTCTCAGAGCAAACCAAAAAACCAGAGCAGCGATGATAATTTTCAAAGAGTGAAGTAATTATATATTATCCGGAAGATTGACGTCTGCAAAAACTAAATGGGTTTCAGCACTCAGCAGTGTTTGCAGACAAAGATAGGAAATGCTGCTTTTGTGCTGGCTTTGCTCCACGGTATGCTCTGCCTGTGTTTGGTCCTCTGGGTGCACAACATCTTTTGGTTGTTTTGCAAATTCATTGCAGAGATCTCAGTGGTAGAAATGCAAGATGTCAGTGCAGCTGTGGAATGGATACCAGAAATTTTGTATGTGTGTACTTTCTAATCTTTGTAATCTTTAACCCAATGTGTGCATGATTTTTTGATGGGTTCTTTTTAATAACAATTGCCTGAGGTTCAGTCTGGCTGCAGCCCGCCCGGCTGCAGTGCAGCAGGATTTCTTGGGGAGGTGCTGGAGCACCAATACAGATCACAGTCAGGTTAAGCCCATCAGTTTTAACCCCCCATCAGCATAGGTGGGTTTACTTGCCCTTGTGGTAGCGGGCTTGGTTTTTTTCCTGTGTTGAGGGTTGTATAGTCTGACTGGGACAGTGACTGAGTGCTGCTCACTCCGCCCCCCCCCCCCCCCGTGCAGCTCTGTGCTGGGTCCCTAAAAGAATGCCGGGTTGGGTCCACAGAGTATGAACCACCATAATACTAACTATTTAAGCCTGGTGGCAGTGACTGAGCTCTGCTCAGCCCCCCCCCCCCCCCCACTCCCCCCTCTGACTTCAGTATGTTGAGTTCTGAGTGTCATATTATTTTTCGGCATACTTGTGTGTTTGTGAGTACAAAATCCTTGTGTTCATCAGTTGTGTGTGTTATTCAGCACTGAGCTTGTGAGGGGAGTGTAGTAAACCCGAGTATTTTCTGCATTAGTTAGTTTGTAGCTTGTTGAATTGAGTCACAGCACATGCGCGCATCGCGATAGAATGCTGGCAGAGGATTTAAGTGTAGAATTATTTAATCAGGAGTTTTCACTGTGATTTTACCTGTGTATGCCTTGTACTCTACAGGCATACTAAAATCTCAATATGCCTTGTCATGGATTTGTGCAATGCGGTGCATGCTGATCGCTGCTTGAAGTGGACACGCTACTTACAACAATTAAGTCCTTGGCCTGACAGAAGAAGAAACGTAGAAATCCCTTCTTGCGGGTCCAGTTGCCGAGCAGTATCCAGAGGTCATGTTTGTCAAATATTGCCGTTTCTGCGCAACACTTGTTGATCGCATGCACAAGAAAGCAGGCAGTGCATATTATACACCATGCTTCAATCCTCGTTCGTATTTTCCTCCAAATGCGATCCGGAGCTAGCAAACAAAATGAGATGAGGTGCAGTCAGGGATTAATATTAGTTGGGTTCATGCGGAGGACATGAGGATTATAAGTATATTGTTTGGCTTGCAGGAGTACCGACGACAAACAAAACAAAGCCCCCGTGCCGCCCTGGCACGTGCTGCATCGCATTCCGCAGATGTCTCAAGTCACGTGCACCACTGTTGAAGCACAGATGCCAGCAAAATATCAGACCCAGGGCCCTGGGATGCCCTCAAATGCTGACTGGAACCCCCTTCCCACGCCCCAGAAGCAGTGGGGCTTCGCTACCTGTGCCCCCTTCCAGAAGGGCGTTGAAATTTCTGCAGTCCCTCATGTGTACACGGGATAATGCTTCCCCAGGGTCTGAGACGCCATCCCGAAGCGATCCCTGAAGCGCGCCGTCAAACATTCTGCGCCACAGGGGATGGGTTAGAGCTGGTGGAACCACTGTCAACGATATGCAATGCTACGGTAATAACAATTGGTTTGCAATGGTAAGGGCTTCATATTTTCGGACAGCAGGTTCGAAGTTATACAAGCACAAAGGAATCAAGAAGTCTCCCTTGAAGGAGCAGCACCACCTGGCTTCGGCGGGGGCGGTTGGCCGCTCGACAACCGCAGGGAGGGGTGGGGCAAGGCTTCAGCTGCACCTTCGGTGTTTTTTGTAAAATAGTCACCAGAATCAAAGAATTTGCGGTCCTGAGAAAAGGACAGTTATGCAATCAAAACGATGGTCCAGGGATTCAGCATTAGCAGGATGATGGTTCGGTTGTCGTTCAAGCAAACGTGCAAAATAAGTGACACACAGCAGTCAGCCCAGCTCCAGTGGGACAACGAGCCATCACTTTTTGTGCATAAATTGTGGACCATGCAGCCGTTAGCGCTCACTGGTGCTGTCAACTTGCGTTCAGTGATTCTGCATGCTTTCAGCACAAAGTGCATTCACCTGGAATCTGTCACATTAACCCTTGCGAACTACCCAGGAAGCTCCCTGAACTTTCGAAGGGGGGCCCCACAAGCTCTGCAAACAGCAGCACGCAGTTTGGTCGCCAACCGGAGGCGGCAATTGAGAACGTGAACATTCGCGTTGTCGTGGCACAAGCAGAAGGACCTTTTTGATCATGTGGCTTTTGACATTCTTTTGAGCTGGCTTCAGGTCTCCTTGAAGGCGTTCTTTCAACAGGCGCTCCTGTTCCTTCTCAATTTCCAGTTGTGTCGCAACCTGGTTCGCAGTTGAGTCGCTCATTATTTGTCGAAAGCCTGGACCGCAGGAGGCAACCGTTAGCCAAGTAAAACTCGCATAGCCCTCCCGGAGATCCTGAACACCCTCGATACGTTACACATGCGGCAAAACGGCCAAAAGGAGGAACTTGAACCAGGATGCACTACCTCAAAAGAAGAATGGAGCCAAGTGAAGCCTCCCACACCTCACATTCAACCTAACCAGGGTACAACACCAGGCAGGAGGGCCAGTCTTGACACACAAACAGGCGCGTGCCTAAAATCAGATAAAATTCGTGCACCACTGGGTTTTCTCTTTTGCGCACTTGGCTGTCAAAAATTTTTGCATACTTGGCTATCAAACTGTCAATATGCACACATTGGACCTCCAGATGCGATTTCAGGCGATTCGCAGACCGATCAGCACGTGAACGAAACCATTTAGTTGTCTTCTATCTGAATATGTCAATAGCTCCAGATAATTCGCACAGAAAAATCCGAGCTTTCACGAGAACTTTCGGGGAAATCGCGTGCAAGATTGAACTCAACACCAAAAGTGGATTTGGCGATCGGAGTGTACGCGACTTTTCCATAGAAGCCGCACCGACTCTTCTGTGCCAGGACTTTGGCAGGAGTCACCACCCCACCGTACGGCTGTACATACCAGTTGTGCGTTTTCTGATAGCCCTCGACATTCGTCACATGAACGACGTCTCCTGAATTTTTCATAATATGGATTGAACGATTTTGACGCTGTGTCGTGCTGTGCCATGTGCAACGTGGTTAGGCTAAGATGCGCCACACACGGTCGTTACATACTTTTAGCCTTTGTTTTTTGGCAATGGGATGTCCCTACCCCCATTCGAGTATTGTCAATACTACCATGTTATGTGTGGTACCACGAATTGGGGTTTGGCACCTGCCTTGACAGACGCCGAACGTGCCGAGTATGAAGAATTCGAAAAATTGTCAATTTAGTTACGAAGAACACCATCTTTGTGCAGGTCAAAAGCGCATCCAAAAGGCCAAAAAGCTGTGTCAAGAGTCACGACTTGGGACTTGAGCCTTTGTTTGTGCCTATTGAGTCCATTTTTTTTCACTGTGGCTATGTTTTCCTTGTCATGCCACTGATGAGTCTTGCGTGTTGCCTCACAAGCCCAGTCACGGGGGCCTAGTTCCGTGATAACGCCAACCGTCGGACCGGATGCGACCATAAGCAGGGGGGGGGCTCACGTACCACCCTAATATGTACCCTAAAGAACAATCATTGTTGAAGAGCATATTTTGGACATTGCTATGCAGGCAATGCCATTTTTGGTGTTTGTTGAGGGTGAGACATTAGCCTCCACCAACTGCAAGATACATTGACAACGACAATTCTGCCTTAATGACCCACCTTTTTCGCCTCATATGCTCACTCGCAAACCACTGCAATAATAGCTTAGACAAGCCTAGCATTTTTGGAACCCAAAGGCTATGCATTCAGGTTTTGGTTTCACATCCCCTCCTCCTCCATGTATGGATGACCATTGATTTATGGCGCGCAGCACGCTGATGGCTGCCGTGGTGTCAGTTCATCACGTACCGCCTAATGTGATGCACGACAAGTTTCTTATCCCAAAACGCAGTGGGGCACTTTCTAGGCCCACGACAACGTTGTGAATGCACCACAAAGTTCTTGATGCACAACAAGGGTCTTGATTCACCAAAAGAAAATTAACATGAAGTGAACATGTCACCACAAAGCACGCAATTGTACAGGAACAAATTGCAACACACTTGCCTAGGAGGGAAGCGCATGAGGGTCATGCATAGGTTGTTGGTATGAGGAACCGAAGAAAACTAGTGGGAGGGAATTGTGCCCACCCATAATCGGGCCATGGCTACGTAACCCTTAGAGGTTTCGGGGCCATAATGAGGGAGGTATTGGGGGGGGGGGGCAAATTAAAATGTAACCCACCACGTAACCACGTAACCACGTAGCCACGTAACCCTATCATTTGGGGGGAGGTGAAATGGTAGTTGGTAGTTGGTGGTGAGCAGTTCGTGATCATGAGAACCCCCCCCCCATATGTGTTTTACTATGCCTTCCGGAAAGCAAGCACACAAAGTGACGAAGGCACGGAAACAAGCCCACCATCATGATCAAATGTTTGTGGTGGACGTCATCCACAATTCAAGATCACTCAATTCGGACCGGTTTTGAGGCAGATGCCAATAGGCTGATAGAAAGCCAAAGTGGGGGCTTTCCATGAATTTGTACATAAATTCTTCGGTGTCACAATGGTGTATGTAATATGCGCACGAGAGCAACAAGCAAATGAAGGTTGGTCACAAATGAATTGCCATGACCAAGAAATCCCCTGCAACCGATGCACAACGATAACGATTAGCATGACAAAAGCATAGGCACTAGATCTTCAACGTCAAACACAACAGGCAAGCTTGCATGATGGGGATGCCGACAAAACCAAACTCACACCATGATTTCTGAATAAAATTTTCGGCCATCCAGGTGATGGCTGTCATAGCACATGTGTGTACAGGCATGGAGCATCCACACGCGCCGAACAATGTGTTCATTTGGAATCAGCACACTTCCCATGCATCGTTTTGCACCAGCCTTATGGCATTGTTGCCATTTTGTTTGAGGAGCTTTGTTACGCTTCTGCTCGCCCTTGCAACCCGATCCATTTTGGGAGGGTAGGCAAGGAGGTGCCTCCATGTTCGACCTATGATCCGATCCATTAGTAGGGGGGCGTTAGTAGGGGGGGGGCGGGCGGGTTAGACCATACTGATTTGGGGTAGATCAGATTGCCTAGTCCCTCTCGGATTCGGCGAATGCCTCGCTCCGACCGCATCCCAATCTGACCCAAGCATTCAATTGAAAAATGTCAAAATTACAAACCCGAATATTCGATTGAAAAATGTCAGCCGGCATAGGTGACAGAGGTGACACAAGTGCCACTCATCCTAGTACACAAACCTTTGCGCGCCGTGCTAACTAGGCACCTAACATAACACAGCGGCGGCCCCGTGACACGACATAGCCCCCCCCCCCCCCCCTCCATGGCTGGGTAAGCTCCTGTAGTGGTAGTTTTGAATGTTGGGTTTGTGGTTTGTGCCGACGTCGTGCAAGTTGGACAAAGATCAAGTGTGGCTTCAGTCTCGAGTGCCATTGGTGGAGGGGTGGTCGCCTTTGCCGCATTGCATGTGTGGTGATATCCATATTTTCCATGGGGTTTGGGGTTTTTTATGCGCTATCCGTAGCATCCGAGGGGGCGGGGGGCGTGGGCTAGGATCAGCGGAATCCGTGGATCACAAAACCTCCGAGGGGAAAGACGAGCTGTTCGGTTTTAGTTCGGCGTATGTTTTGTTTGCGCGTTTACGATGTACAAAAGAAGCTCCCAAAATGGTGAATTATTGCTTTTTGCAATTTACGAACTCGGCATGTGTTGTGTGTGACCTTTCTTCATGGATTTTTTGCAGACCTTCCCAAGCTCTCCAACAACTTCCCCTGATTCTTAACGGGCTTTCCAAGACAACATCAAGCCAGGCCGGTCGGGCCTCTTGTATGTCGCATGTCCGAGGCTGCAGAGTTGCAGCAGTTGCAGGATGAGTATGCTGCGTACAAGACCAAAGTTGAGGAATGGCAGGTGCAGGTTAGTCACCGAAACACACTTGATACTCTTTAGAAACGAACCTCCCTTTACATGGAGCCAGTCCTCTTTACGGCAGCGTTCCTTTCTTGTGCCGCCGCGTGCCCGCCGTGTCTCAAGTAAACAGCCGGCACCCGATGAAGTGGAGAGTGGTCCTTCGCCTAGTCAATTTGCTTTTCAAGTCTATTCCACAAAGTCAGGGGGCGGGGGGCTCTATGTTCCTGTCGTTTGGATTTTCACGACTCTTTCTCGTCTTCCCCACCATTTCTAGCCGTCCACGGCCAGCCATGGGGCGACAAACCGCTGCCAGGCGACTATGGATAGGAAGGGGGCCAAGTGACACTCTCTGTGAGAAATTCTCAAGCATAGTGCCTTCCACTCAGTTCAACATCCACGCCCTTGTGTTCCCTATCCGTGAAACACATCTCCTCTCGATTCTCAGTTGTGGTGGCAAGAAACCATACACCACCGGAAAAGCATAGGGGGCGATTCTTCTTCACAAAGAAGGGACCACAACCCGAAATTGAAAGGATAAGAGCAGAAACAACGAGCTCCCACCAAACTACCTTTGACGTGACAGTTCAAAATATGACGGAATATCGGAAGAGAAATTCCTTTTCAACCGTGAATTATTCAACCGCAAGCTTGGAGGTGCATGGCTAGCACTTTGTGGCTTTGTGGCAGGCCATTGGGTGGATGGTTGGGTGGCTACGGCCCGCTTGTGTTGTACCATTCGGGGTACGCCTCTATCACTATGATCTCTTAGCGGGCAAAACATTGGCACTTACACGGGGTTTAGGGATGGGCAAATATGCCTTTGCTCGCTGCCTTTGGCATTGCGTTTGACACACTTGTTGCGAACGACCAACACAAGCATCGATTGCACGTGCAGCGAGTTGGGGGCAAACCCGGGCTCACGAAGACTAGTGTCCCTCCCCGATGCTTGTAGCTGTATGGGCAGGTTGGTGCCCCGCTTGAGTTTTGTTTTTGTTGTTGTTGTTGTTGTTGTTGTTGATGTTGTTTTTGTTGTTGTTGTTGTTGTTGTTGTTGTTGTTGTTGTTGTTGTTGTTGTTGTTGTTGTCGCTGCTGCTGCTGTTGTGGTGGTGGTGGTGGCGGCGGCGGTGGCGGCGGCGGCGGCGGTGGTGGTTGGTGGCAGTGGCTACAATTGCTGTTGTTGTGGTTGTTGTTCTGCAGGTCAAGAAGACGCGCCTCGACGACCAGAAGAAGTACAAGGAGAAGTTGCGGTTGTTGCAAGAGGATGCTGTCGCCAAAGCCCACGCCCATCGAACGGAAGTGGAGACTCTTGTGGCGGACCACCAGTCGCAGCGCATGCAACTCGACGTCGAGCTGACGGAGCTGCGGGCTGTGGGAACCTCCAAACAGGAGGTGATTGATGGGCTCCAGCAGCAGCTAGAGCGCCTCTCGCAAGAGCTAGGAGCGACCGCCTCTGCGGGGCATGACGCTGCGGCGACCAGCGCACGCCTGCAGGTACGGTTAATGCCGTGCCCCACTGGATTCGATGGACTTTAAAGTCCCCCGGTTCTATGTGCTTAGTCCGCTGTACCAGCCGGACGCGCTTTTTGCTTCAAGGAAAGGAAAGGAAAAAAAGATGAATCGGACAATGAGGTCCCCCATTTTGTACCTGCACATTCGCGTGTTTGCACGAAGGCATGGGTGAGCCATATTGCCATTTGACGTGGATTGTATTGGTGCAAGATCAAGTAGGGGGTGGCGGTTGTAGACGTATGCGTTCATGGCGATCGTTGCTCACTCACCGGTGATCGCCAGCAAAGACTTCCAAAAAAGCAATGGACCCCAAGTTTGGGTGATGATACACAAGGGTGCACAGAAGTTTGTTTCGTGGCGAGGGAACAGCAGCTGCAGCGCCGATCAACAGGTTGTCCTGCACGATTAGCTTCTTCATGTTTATTGCCTTAAAGTCCAATCAATGTCAGCTCCACCATCCCTGCATATGACTGAGGGCCCGAGAACCAGAAAATAATCGTGAATTCCTGCATTGGACAGGATCTCCACTGGAATTCCCATGACACAGCCCTCCGGTCGCCGTGCGGCATAAGCCACCCCCCGGGCGGCCATCGTTGATTTTGTTGCCTTGATTTGGGGAGGGCACGTATCAATGCAAAAGATGGCGGCAGCAGAGTAGAACCCGAAGCGCTGGGGCGGAGTAATTAGGAAACCCCTTCTGTTGTTGGTGGTGGTGGTTGTAGCCCCCTGAAGCGTCGGGCTGCAAGCAGCCCTGTTCCATCTCAACCACTGGTCGCTGCGCGCGTGTTCCTGTTCGTCCCATTCGTCAGCCATGTCCTCGCCTCCACGCAGGAACTGGAGGCGCAGGCGGAGGTGCAGGCGCAGGCGCTCGCCGCTGAACAGGCGTCGCACACCGAACTCAAGGGGAAGGTGGAGGAGTGGAAGGCGTCCATGAAGCAGCGGCAGGAGAAGCAGGCCAAGGCCCTGGCGGACCTGAAGGCCCGTGTATCGCGGGACGAGCAGGAGCTGGAGCGACGGGGCAGCAGGTGAAGCGACCCCGACGTGCTTCCTCTGTGGCATCCGTCCCTCGTCCCTCTGTTGTGCGTTTGTTGAGGGCTAAACCCCCCCCCCAAAAATTTGTACCCCCCCCAATATTTATACCCCCCCAATATTTATACCCCCCTAGGCTTATTGGGCGTTTTGCCAAAATCTGTACCCCCTTCAGCCCTGCACAAGGAAACACAACACGAACAAATCCAGAGTACAATCTCAACACCACTGCAATGGTCACTCACTTGAAGAAGGCGGTGATTGTGGTTTGCTTCTTGACATTCGAAACACTGCTGGAGGCATGGGCCACAGCATCAGTCATCAGAAAACCCATCAACCACAGGGTCTACCTCATGCAGTTCAAAATCGGATTCTGAATCTGAATGTTCCATGCCGCCAACACAAAACTTTATACCCCCCTGGCCTTATTGGGCGTTCTGCCGAAATCTATACCCCGGGGTATACATTTTGGGGGCGGGAGTTTATGCCAACCACGTAGGACATGCCACGAGTGTCCGGGAGCGGGACTGAGTTTCGTGAGCCAAGGGACGCCGGTGGGAAGACTGTGCGGCTCAGTGCCAATTTGACCGTGGCATGGGCCACAAAGATTGGCGAGTATACCAGACCAAAAGGTCGCAGAATCCGACGAAACCTGCGCCATGGCCACCGGAGAGGGGCTTCGCTTCTCAGCCCTGCTTTAGGCTATGGCAAGGCCTTCCCCGGTGCCTGAGGTGGGGTCAAGGAACGTATGGCTCATGGCGTCCCACTCCTTTCACTCATTCCCTTTGCACTGTAGAGCGGGCCATTCAGACCCACCTTGTCCTCCGGTGAGGGGGGAGGGCCGCCCCTTGTCGTCCGGCCACTGCCCGCCATCCCGCTCACTGGGTTTGAGCAGGTTAGCCCACAGAAATTTTTGTGACCGTGAGACGCAGAGGTACCACTCAGTGATATCCTGTCGCAAACCTGGTGGACGCTGGTTGCAAGTCCATCCCACACGCTCTCTCCGCCTCTCTATTTCCCTCGCCCTCTCCCTCTCCCACTTCAATGTTCGCCCGACACTGTGATGCGCACATCACAGGAGAAGACGGGGCAACATCCTCAAGACCTTAGGGACGATACCGCACCACGGCTCCTGCCTTTGGAACCGACGCACTGCCCCTGCCCATGCATCTCTGGCTGCTTTTCGTGCGTGCGCGCGCGCGCGCGCGCCAACAGTGTCAATCCCGGGCGTGCACAGACTCCGAGACTCCTGCTTCCTGCTGAGCAGCAGCCACCACAGGTCAGAGGGGGCCGGCGAAACGCTTCGCAGCGGTGTCTGTCGGTTACATGTGCCGTCGTTGAAGGGGCGGGGCAGTTGGGGGCAGGTGAAGACGGCAGCGTGCCTTCCCCTCTTCCAGTTTGCATCGCCGCCTCAATCTCTCTTTCCGTTCTTCCGCTCACTTGTCCATGACCCGTTTGCGTCCGGGGTCTCTCTCAGGATTGCGGAGCTGGAAGTGGCCCAGGCGGAGGCCGGAGGGATGGGGGAGGAGGTGGAGCGGCTTCAAGCCGAATTGGCGGCGGCGGGGGAGGAGCGCGCGCGCCTCATGAATCAGCTGGCGGCCGAGAGCGGGCAGGACGAGGCGCTGGTGGAGTCCATCAGGAGTCTACAGGAGGAGGTCAGTGCCCTACGGGGCCAGGCCCAGGCCGATACAGCCGCCGCAAAGGGCCTGAGGCGGGAGCTGGAGGAGGCGCAGGCCGAGTTGGCAGCGAACAGGGCCCAGAGTGCGCCGCGGGGCCCTGACCCGGCGCATTTGGAGAAGGAGCTGCACCTGCAGACGCAGTTGGCCAAACATTGGGAGAAGGAGCAGAAGAGCGTCAAGGAGGAGCTGAAGGCACGGGCGGCTGAGGCCGAGGCGCTGCAGCAGCGCGTCGCCGCCCTGACGGCCGACGCGCAGCGACTTGAGGGCGAACTCGCGGGCAGCCAACGCCGCTCAGACGCAGCGGAGCGGTACGCCTCGTCGCTGCGCACACCCTCCCTCTGGCCCGAGCCCTCGCAGTCACCCTCATCACTACTCTCACCCTCACCGTGACCCCTATCCACAACACCTGCTCCTACGCGTACCCTGCGTGTGCTGAACCCCATCCTCACTATTGCCCTCACTCCGACCTTCGGCAACCACTGCTCTCCCTCATGCCCGCCCTCGCCTCGACCCGCCGCCTGAGCCGCACCATCCCTCATCCTCGCCCTGATGCGCGCCCACAGCCACATGCGCGCGCGATTACCCGCAGAGAGGTGGTGGCACTGAAAGGCAGCTTGGGAGTGCAGGCGGCAGAAATGGAAACACTCCGCAGTGCGGCTGCGACCTCCGACGGGGATCAGGGGACGCAGGCGGACACAGAGGCCGGGCTGCGGTACCAGCATTTGGAATCCGAGCTGCAGCACAGCCAAGAGCAGTTGGACAAGGCAACGCGGGAGCTTTCAATGCAGCAAAAGTTGGTGAAGAACTGGCAACAGGAAATGGCCTCGCTCCGGAAAGACGTGGGGGAGCGCGACCGCAATATGCGGGAGCTGCGGGAGCAGCTCCGGAGCAAAGAGAGCGAGATCGCCGGCTTCATGGAGCAGATCCAGGCGCACCAGAAGGGGGAGGGTGCCCTGCAGATGCAGCTCGACCGGTTCAAAGAGGAGGAGGAGCGGAAGCTGCAGGACGTCAAAATGAGTGGGCAGGCGCAGGCCATGAAAGTCGTGCAGGTCCCTTTGTCACATGTTGGCGTCCGCAAGAGGGACTGGAGGGGGTTTGGGCTGTGTGGAGAGCATGGGCTCTGGGGCCCTGAGAGTGTGCGTTGTGGGGTTGGGCTGGGACTGCGGGCGTGGGCGTGGGTGTGCAGGTTGTCTGGCATGAGCGGGGCTGCAAATTTCGACCACGTACAAGTGCATGTGTATGTGCATGTGTGTGTAGGTGTGTGTGTAGGTGTGTGTGTAGGTGTGTGTGTGTGTGTGTGTGAAATGCCACACTCATTGTTTTTGCTGGCCTGACGAGCTGAAGCTGTCCAGTGCAGTGCCCTGTTGCCTCCAGGGTTGTTGTGTTGGATCCATTGCATAGTGTGTGTGTGGATCTTCGTGCATGATGTGGGTGGGTGGGTGCCTCGAGACCTTCAACTTTGAGTTCCCCAGCAATTTTCACAAAACATGTGATATTCTCGGTAATATGGACTGTGTTCCATCAGAAAGAGTGTGTATTGCATACTGTCACTGATGCACACAGTCTCACCTCCAGTGTAGCTGAGGAGTTTTCTTCGACCGCCTTTCTTGTCTTTGGTTTGCGTTCTTGCGGTTCTTGTCATATGTGTGTGTGTTTGCGTGCGTGTCATGCATGTGTATGTGTATGTGTATGTGTATGTGTATGTGTATGTGTATGTGTATGTGTATGTGTATGTGTATGTGTATGTGTATGTGTAGGTGCAGGTGCAGGTGCAGGTGCAGGTGTAGGTGTACATGTAGGTGTATGTAGGTGTAGGTGTAGGTGCATGCATGTGTACGTGGATGCGGAGGTGTAAGCGCATTCGTGTGCTGATGTACATATGCATCAACCGGGTTGCCACGATTGGAGTTCTGCATGTGTGCATGTGTGTGTACCCTGCACCTGTGAACCCCCGCACCCTCACAAATCCAGATGACCCCCGCCCCCGTCATGCGTTTCGTCTACTCATTGACCCATGGGGCCCCGAGCAGTGCCCCATTCTGTTGACTTGCTCGGATCGCTCCCGTTGCTTGTGCTGCTGTCCCTCGGTGGCGTTGGTCCACCAACGACCCCGAGCACTCCCCCGTGGGCAGCCCACCGCCCCCGTGTCTCGGCGGCTGGTATGCCCGGGTTTGGGCGATGAACCCAGGCGTTCTGCGCCTGCGCCCTGGACCCCTGCGTCCCCAGGCCAGACCCGCTGCTCTGCCCATCCCCCGCGTCGGCGTTGCCCCGCGAGATGTTCCACGGACATCTGCACCCACACGCTCGTGCCCTGTGCCATGACCTGCCCACCCCCGTCTGTGGGCCAGGGACCACCGCTGGTGAAGTGCCAACCGCCGTCCGCGACCACTGCGGTGCCGCAGGTCCTGCCTCAGAAGGGCGGCGCGGTCAGCGCAGCGCCCGCGCAGTGCACCTGTGTGGCCACTCGCAGACGCAGCGCAAGCGGTGCACAGGATGTGCGTTGGGCTGTCCATTTTGCGTGTTGTCCGGGCCCAAGGGAAGGTGGGGGATGGCGTTGCACGTTCGGTCCGACGTCACCCCTGCATCTTCACCTTCTGGTCCTCCCTCTCGCCTTTGCCCCTGTCACCCCCCAAACCTCCCAAGTCTCCGCTTGTCCTAGTGCAAAAGGAAAAGTCGGACGGATCCGGGGGAAGAGCGGACGCGTGCGGTACGTCAAACACCCCCACCCCCACCGCGAGCACCCCCACAGGGTGCCGTGCAGGCCTTTGCTTAGTGGCTGGTTGATACTATACCGGGGGTGGGGGGTCAGAGGCCAAAAAAAAGTTTGTGTACCTAAAATCGACCTCCAAGTTCGGGCCCCTTTGATAAATTTCATTTTTTCCTGAGGAAAAATTTTCTGATGTGGGTGGGTGGATGGGTCAGCCAAAATCCCGGGGGGCCAATTTGACCCCCTCCCTCCAGTATCGCTAAGCAAAGGCCTGGTGCCGTGCAACCGTAGCGCCTTGAGCCATTTTCACCCGCCCCCTCCCTCTTCCTCGCTCTCTTCCTCTACCGCCCTGCCCCCGTCGCGCCCTGCCCCCCACCCCCCCTCACTCTGCCTCAGGCGCAGGACCGTATTCAGGAACTGGAGATGCAAGTCAACATGCTCGAGGAGCGAGAGCGGGGGATGGCGGAGGAGCACCACCGCCTTCTGGAGCGTGTGCAGGACATGACCCGCACGCGCGGGGCCGAGGCGCAGCGGGCCAACTCGGAGTTCCTCCACGCGCAGGTCGAGGGCCCCCGAGTCCGGGGCGAGGGCGGGGCCTGGGGCGGACTTCCACTTAACAAGTCAGCACCAGTAGAGGGGGGGGGGGGGGTGCCAGACCATCCAACCCCCCCTTCTCAGACCCCCCTCCCCCTTTACGTGATTGGGCCAAATTTTGCTCCGGGCCTTCGGCCAATCAAATTTTTTCTCTGGCGCCTTCGGTGCGAGTCAGTTTAGACTCGGCGGTTTACCCTCCATCACTTCGGGACCACAAGAGGGGGGGGGGTGGCGCCCCCCCACCCCCGTTAAGTGGAACTCTGGCCTGGGGCCGCTGTTGGGGTGGGGGCTTCTCCCAGAAGCGGCGCCCCGGGGGTTGCCTGAAGGAGACGAATTTTGTGTTTGTAATTCAGGAAAGTTCGGGGCCAGTGCCGGCGGTCAACCGCAAAGCGCCGGCGGTTGATTACCAGATGCTTTCGATCAGTCTCCAACCGCCGATGAGCCAACCACCGCCGGTGAGTTGCCAACTGCCGGCAATCAACCTCCAACCGCCGACAGCCATACGCAGGGCCCGGTCTTGTGCGGCTCTGCCTCGCCCGCGGCATGGGTGGCCCCTCCGGGTTCCGACACGACCCATCTCAGGACCTCCTCCGCAGGTCAGAGAGGCAAGCTGGGACCGGAATGGCAGCCCGTGCATGCCGGTGTTTCTGATCACTGAGCTGCAGGAGTCCCGCTCAACCGCCGACGGTTCGCAGCCAACCTCCAGCAGTTCCAGGTCAACCAATGACCAGTTGATGGCTGTTGGCGGTTGTCTCAAGGTAGTCTCAGATAAAATGGCAGTTTTGGCACGCAACCTCTTTTGCACTGTAATTGCTTTTCGGGCCCTGCCCCACCCACTCATTTTGCGTTCCTCGTTTCGTTCCATGCACCGCTCCTCCCTCCTGCCACCCACTGCAGAGGATCCAAGCAGTGCGGTTGCAATGTGAGGTGCTTCTGAGCTGGTGCCCCAGGATCCCAGTGGTACGGGCTTTGGTATGGATGCGAATGTGGGCGTTGATGTAGATTGCAGGTCCGGGTGCAGGTGTGGGTGCATTTACATGAAACCAGGAATGGCAGACTACTTGTTCAAGGCCAAAGGAGTGCGCCCCCCAGGCCTTGCCGTGCTATGAACACCGTCTTTGTATGATGTGCAGGGCAGCAACTTCGTGGCAAACGCGACGGGCACATGAACCTGGCACTGCTGACCGGGATAGTCGAGTTGTGCCAAAAATCTCGTCGTAGCTCCTGATGCCCTCCCACACAATCATCATTAAAGAGTCATGCTAAGAGTCATGCTGTGAACGTACACTTCGTGTCACAGCAGGGCGGTCCCTCAAGACACTTGCAATTGCTTTTTTTGTTGCACCAAGAACCGCCCTTAAAGGCCCGCCGTCGGTTACCGTCCAACAGTCGTCGGTCACCCTCTGACAGTCGCTGCCCCAGCCCCCCCCCCCCCCCCAGCCCCAAACACCACCAGGAAGCCACCGATCATCGTCCGACGTCCTACGTCCCATCAATCGCCATGTCAATCGATTGCCGAGCCTGACATCACACTGTGCGTGGCCCGTGTCTACAGTTTGTCACCCGATGTAGTTTATCGGTTCTCTTCCGGCGTCAGTGACCCAAGTGGGCCACGACCCCCGACGTCTGCCAACGTCTTCGTCGCCTTTGCCTGATCGACGAAGCATAAATTGCCCTTCTCGTCATTGAGATTTGAGCCATTTCAATATTTGAAAGCACCACCTCCGGAGACAGCCTGGGGCCGATGTCGTTTCGAGCGCAAACGAAGACGGTCCGACGGGAAACCGACCCGCAGCCGATGGCCAACCAGTGTACGGCTGGAGGACACTCAATGGCGGTTGGAGGGTAGCCGTCCATCCGTTGCTATTGCTTGGTCGCACTAAGCGGGCCCCAAGTGGGGGTTTGAATCCGCGGGTTTGGCACGTGTATCTACCACTTCGCACTGTGCCACTCATGCCATTGCAGATCACTCATTTCACCTCGCACCCAAGGACATGCAGGATCAGAACAATGATTCCAGGTGAATGCCAGTGCCAGCAAGACCTGTGAGAAAACAAAACCGCTGCGCCTCTAAGAGGCACTGGAGCTCATTCCGAAGCTTCTCTTTTGGGTTGACATTCTAGCGCCACTGCCCGCACCCCCACCCCCATCCGTAGCCCCCAGTCCATACCCATCGCACACGCACCCCCGCGCCCGCACCCACGCAGGAGGTGTACGAGACGCGGCTGCAGAAGTACGAGGAGGAGATTGCCGCGCTGACGGAGGCCGTGGGGCAGCGGGAGCAGGAGATCGAGGACCGCGAGTCCGAGCGCCTGCAGTGGCAATTCCAAGTGAAGGCCGCGGAGGAGTCGCAGCGCAGCCACGCGGAGGAGCGTCGGCGGCTCGAGGACAGGCTCAGTGCCGCGAACGATGCGCTCGCGGACCGGGAGGACCGGCTGCGGCGTGCCGACGCGGACTGCGAGAGAACCAGGCGAGACCTTGAGGACAAGGCGCAGGAGATCCGGGTGTGAGTTCCCCCGCCCCCCCCAAGACACACACACCCGTTGGCACAACCGACCAAGGGAAAGGGAAGGGAAGGAGTGTGGTGAGGCCGATGGGCACCGCGGCCTACAGAGGGAAAGGCCAAGGGAAGGGAAAGGGGAGGGGAGAGGGAAGGTTAGGGCAAGGAGGAAGAGGAAGGTCAAAAGGTGGTGAGAAGCCGATGGGCACCACCGCCTATGGAGGGAAAGGGTCCAAGGGAAGGGCAGCGAATGGCGATGGGCCAGTAGGCGCCGCCAGCTGCAGACGAGATCATCACACCATGGCGTCATGCCAACCCCCCCCCCCCCCCAAGGGAAAGGTACTGGAATGGCCGTACACCACCGTAGGAGGGGGGTTTACGCCCCCCCCCCGCTCCAGCCGGCCCTGGGTGCTTCAAGTTGCCCTGACGTTTTGCGGCAGTCCGAGGGGTCCCGGGCTGCTTGAAGTTGCCCGCCATCGGTACACTCACGTTCGGTGCACGAGGGGGCGCTCGCACACTTCAGATTGCCCCATCAGCAGGCCGCCGGGAGGGTCCCGGTGGCTGTCTTTGCCCTTCGAAGGAAAAAGCCGATAGGCACTGCTGGTCGGGCCGTTGAGCAGCCAGAGCTTCACGCCTGGGTCCCGGAGAACCGCCCCCGCAACGCTCAAGCCATCAATCCATCCATCCATCCCTCCCCCCTCTCCAGACTCAAGTGACCATTGTGGGACAGAACGAATTTACAATATGGAGAATCTTGTTGGGCCATTTCTGGTCCCCAAAATTTTGGATCCCAGACCCCCCTCCCCCCCCCTCTAACACTTCCCTGTTGCCGCCCCCCACAACGGGGTATCGGCCCGTCGCAGGGGCCAAGGCGTTGCCGCGGGTGTGGTGAATGGATGCAAACATGGGAAACAGGGCCAATGGTACAATGCCTGGAACTGCTGCGCACCGCCGACCACCGATGGGTAACACTTCGTGACCCGGAACCCCTGGCCTTGTGTCACACACCTCACGTTGGTGGTGGTGAGCACCCTCATGGGGATGGCCGCATCGGAGGCATTGCCGGTGCGGGTGTGGCAGGGACGTTGAGGGGCACGAGCAGCGTGTGTGAGTAGGAGCACGAATGCCCCACTCTCACTTCACCCCAGTGGCCCAGTGCCAACAGTGGACACAATTTGTTCCCACAAACCCACACCCATGCGTGCACCCAGAAGTACCAACTGGCACACCTACGCAGCCTTCATCTCCCTTCCCCCTCCCTGGGCATGTGCCCCCTGCGGGGAAGTGGCCCTGCAAGTGGACATCCCGGGGCCCAATAGCCGCTGTTGGGGAGGGTTCCCCCACCGCTTGTATGGGGTGTCTGCCTGGACGGACCTGGCCAATGGCAATGGCTGTTGCCCTCCTCCGTGTGGACCCGACACAGAGCTGTGAGACAGGGAGAGTCCGGAGGCTCCGTTGGCACAAGCGACGGAGGGAAAGGAAGGGGGTGTTGGGAGGTAAGGCAGGGAGAGCAAGGGCACTGGAGGGTGAGAGGCCGATGGGCGCCGCTACCGATGGAGGAGTGGTTCGGCGGACAGGACAAGAGTAAGTGGCAAGAGGCCAATAGGCGCCGCCAGCTGCAGACAGCAATACATCCGAGCGTCATGCCAAACCCCCCTCGGCATACAGCCCTCCCTCATCTTGTGTGAGGCGCGCTGGGGGCCGCCAGACGCAAAAAACAATGCGGCAAAGCCATGTGCCTGCGAGTGAAGCGGTTCCTGAAGCCCCTGGTTGTTGTGAAACAAGGACCGTCTTCGTGCAGTTCCGTCCCTCCGCCAGCCGCATATGTCCCGACGGACTTGAAAACGGTGCACCCGTTATACGTACACCTGTTACACACCACTTCCCCTGATGCTCTTTTGGTATATCCCCCCCCCCCATTCATCCAGGGGCTCCGTTGACACAACCAAAACACGTTCGGACCCACAGAGGGTCAGAATGAGCAGTGGCGAGAGGCCAATAGGCGCTGCCAAAGGCAAACAATC
The DNA here is from genome assembly GCA_964036045.1 of Eutreptiella sp. 'Long Island Sound 2002'. Lineage (NCBI taxonomy): Eukaryota > Euglenozoa > Euglenophyceae > Eutreptiales > Eutreptiaceae > Eutreptiella > Eutreptiella sp. 'Long Island Sound 2002'. Next base: position 200,330,657 of record OZ038378.1, on the reverse strand, counting down.
TAATACCAAGGCAAACAATCTAATACCGAGGCCTTGTGCCCCCCCCCCCCCCCCGCACCACATCAGAATGATGACATTGTGGGCAGCTCAAAACCAGTGGGAGGACCACACGGGAAATGAGATATGGTCTCACAGTCGCTGACAGGGCGCCGCAATCGACCCCAACGTATATCGGAGAGTACAGGGACAGGCAAACATGGCTGTCGCAAGGATAATGATTGATTTTGCGCACCAAAGTGCCCAGATAATTGTTTGAAGGGGGAAACGGGAAGAAGCCATCAGCCAGGGGTTTAGGGGTCGAGGAGGGGCGGGAAGGAAACAGGGAAATGGAGAAGGCTGAAGGAAGTAGGACAAACGTGTCAAATGACTGATGGCAAAGCACCCCTGCAAAGCACCGCCTGCGAATACCAAATCCGCCATCTGCACCTGTTCGAGAAAGTGTCTGCAGCGAATCACCCAGTGTTATGCCGTAAATGTGTGACGCTGCAAGTTGTCCAGAGGCTGCCATACAGGGGGAGCAGGACGCACCGCGCGCGCACCGTGTGCGCACCGTACATCTTTTTCATTTAGACAACTTACCTGACGCAATTGTTTTGCTTTGCTGTTGCCCCATGAGGTGCTGTGTTGCTGAGCTGGTGCCCCAGTTCACCCTGCATGCCCTCAGGATTGCATTGTACATGCTATTCCTTGGTCTATAGCTCAGCAACACAATGTCGTTGTCTTGGGTTTGCTCCGGTACCCCTGTCTTCTACAACCCCGGCAGTGCAAATGAGAGGGTTCCTGCTACTGTTCTGGGCCCCTCACAATGCCCTGGGTAATTGCCCCAAACGGTGCGTACCGTGCACGCACCGTGCACCCATTCCCCCAAAGGCTCAGTAAGTGTGCTGGTGGGCATTTCTAGGTGAGCACACTACTTCGGGTTTTCAGGGGGATTTGTCTGCATTGTTTGTCTGCAGACGGCGCGGAAACGTATTTTAGGGAGCCCGTCCGCCTACAGGTGCCACTTCCACCCTGGGCGCCCCTTCCATGCCGGGGCATGGTTCATATTCAGTTGTTCGTATGGCAGTGAAGTTTGGAGAGTGCTCTCGACCACCGATGTCGGACGTGTAACACCAGGCCCCCAGGTTCCAGGGCATGAAGTGTTGGGGGGAGGGGGCTCAGCAGGGTGTCACTATTCACGTCCCTGCCACTCACGTCTGGCGTGCTGCTATTCACCCGGTGCCACCAATTTGTTGCCTGGGATCTCTTTGGACGTTCGCATGGCACCGATTTTCATGTGTGGCTCACCAGAGTTCAGGTTTCGAGAAGGGGAAGCAAAGTGTTGCACCACCTTTGGCCTGATGTGTGTCGCCATTAGGAATTGCAGGCCGCACAGGAGGAGCAAGAGGCGCAGCTCAGGGGCGCACGGACCGAACTAAGCACGGCCGCACAGGAGTTGGAAAAGCTCCGCGCCGTCGAACTGCGCCTTAAGCGCGCGGAGCTCGCATCCCCTGCCTCTGCTGCCACCCCCGCCGCCGTTGCCCACAGCCTCGTCCCTAAGCCCTTGATCCCCAAACCGCGTGCCCCACCGCCCACCACTGAGGGCACAGGAGAAGTGCCGACGGAAATATTGTCCCGCCCTCAGGCGCCCCCAGCCACCCCCAGTCGGCCTTCGCGGGAACCTGTGCCTTTCTACATGCAGATTGGGTTCAAACAGATGAAGAGGTCCAGCCCTGTCCATTGCCTCCAACCTTTCTCTACATCTTGCCCTCTCCCAACCCGGGGCTGCCCTTGAAACGGGAGAGGGGTAGCCCCCCCCCCCCCCTTGCCAACCCTTCCAAAGCAGCCGGAAAAAACTGGGCGCCAAATTTGACTCTGACACCAACTGACGTAGCGTCCAGCTTGACCTCATGCTCTGAGGACCGTTTGTCATCTGAACCCAAGCACTCACCCGATGACAACCCTTTCCCACAATCAAAACGCCAAATGAATCGAAATGCACAACGTGGAACACAATGAAATGGCTATGTCATCAGGAAGAGCACCCGAGGATGTAGGGGATCAAGAAGAGCAGGCGTTGTGCTATGATGGGGGGATGGGACAAACATTGTGTAGTACATTGCACAGCCGGAGTGCACACCAGCTTCTTTTTTCAGTTTTTTTTTCGATATCTTCACCAGGACCCTCTTCAAGCTCCAACTTGAGTCCAAACTGACGAAGCACAAATACAGCAAGAAGTATGGCCATGTTTTGGTGTATTGGCCTTGCACATTCATACTCAAGGAGGAGGTCCAATCCTGCTCCCCTCTCTGAAGCCCCCCCCAGGGACTTTCTTTAATTTTCATTCCGGCAAGGGGGGGGGGCCTCCCCCCCTCCCCCCCTCCCCCCTCAGCTCAAGTGCACCTCAAAACCTGGGTTTTGGGAACTTTTTTTAGTCATGGGAAAAACATTTTCGGCGCCTTCGGCGCATGCCATATACTGTGTACGTGTTGCTCCACATGTGCTCCATATACCTTGTCTTGCAGACCACCATGCCCCAACGCTCGTTCTTAGTGTATTTCAGCTCCCCGGTCCAACCATCGCCATGCGCAAAACGCCAAGACGTAATTGATGCGCTGCTCTATTTTAGGTTTAAAGATAGGACCACCAGTCGGAAAAGACAAGAAGCCTACAACGAGGCACAAAAGGCATGTGCCACACTTTTTTTGAGCGTACCAATGGCCACACTGTGCGAGTTTGAAGCTGTGGCACAAAAAATTGCCACACGCGACCGTTCCAATTCCACTACCGATGGAGGCTCCAGTTCAGGCGAGTCTAATTCTGACTGACAAGAAAGATCACTGTCATTTGGCATGAGATGGTGAATGTCCCGCTTTGTTGTAGTTGTTGTGTATTGGTCAGATGTGGGAACCCTGAATTGACATTCGAGGATGAATTTCCTTTGTTTACGGCCGACAACATGACATTTCCATGTGCTGAGTTGTTCATTCTCCAATAATTTTTCTGTTCCCTGTGGATTGGGTATGTTGTTGCGGGGGGGGGGGGGGGGGCGCAGCCCAGATGGGCTGTTTGCGCAACAGGAGTGGGAGCCCATCAGGGGCAGACCAACCGTGAGGGGTAAAAGAACATATGGTGGACGGCCCGGACAGCGCGTGGAGGAACAGGGCACCTGGGCCGCACAGAAACACAGCGAGGCAGGCGATGGACGGCCTGTGGACAGAGGTGTGTGGACAGCAAACACAGTCAAACGACCCCGGCAACAACCAGCACATCCTCAATACGCCAACTATTGGGCGCCGCTGACACGCAAACGGCACACCATGCCACATTCAGCACAGTCCCAACACGCCAACTACTGGGCTCCGCGAACGCGGAAACGACACCAGCAAGAGCACCGGCCGCAGCGGCCGACAGAAAGTAGCGACCCGACGCAACATGCGAAGGGAAGAACGGGTGACCGTCCAGGGCCCCGTAAAGGAGCAACAACCAGACGGAATGTCACACAGGGGGGCTCCCCCCTGGACCCCCTCCCCCCCTCCCCTGGACCCCCCCCCCCCTAAGGAGGCCCGGAGGTGCCTTTGGGTAACGGTTGGTACACTCCTTGTGCGTCTTGATTTCCCCGTGTCAAAGTCATGCGGTGCCCTCTATGGGGGAGCACCTGATGTGGCGCGCGCGTGGGGCGCGGAGATTTGGCCACCTATTCTGACCAAGCAACTGTGCTTACCACCAAGGGGTTTTCTCTCCTTAGGGGCCGTTTTAGGAGGGGGCTAAGCCTAGGCCGCTCCGGGAAAACACGCCGTAGAAGTGGCGCGTGCCGCAAACACTCCCCCATCTCCATAATATGTTGGAGAAGCGCCCCCAAAAGGCCCCCAAAAGCCCCAGAATCTGCGTAAGCATCCCACGTGGTCGACGATCATTGCGTTTTTTTGCCTCTGGTGGACCCCGGTGACCCATTTTGGCACCTGCATGTATGGGCTGGAGCTTGCAGCTTGGCGCAGGCCGGTGGGTACTTGTACGGGGGTTTGGGCGTCCATTTGGTTCTATATATCACACCATAAATGGAAACCACAAAAAGCGGGGTCTTAGGTGGCCGCGGAATCGGAGTTTGAGCCATGTGGCCCAAGATACGGTGTATTCTTGGTGCAAGTGTTCGCATCCATTGCTGTTTGAGGTTGCAACTTTGCTCTATGTCCGCACACTAATCCTCTTTGAGTGGATTACACTCACCTGTGGCCATGACGGTGCTCTCTGTCATCCCACCACCCACATCAGTGCCACAAGTGGAGTCTTCGCTACACGTAAACCTGTACAAACACGCACACATGCACACACACACATACCCATACACACGCTGTATAAAGAGAACACCAAGTCCCACATGTGCCAGGGTAGGGCACCAGCGAGACAATGCGAAATTATTTGAATGGAACCGGAGTTGTTTTACAGAGACATTCACCTAGTGCCTACGGCACTGGCGGAGGTGCATTACGGAAAAAAGCAGCCAAGCCCCTTCCATGGCCTAACATGGTTTTCACAGGAATGGCAATTCAGTTTGACAGGATGAGTGGGACAATACTGCGAACATTGCACTGACAAGAGGGGTTGTAAACACACACACACACACACACACACACATTCACACTCTGTTGCCGTGGTGGGAGCTGTGGAGCACGGGTGGCCGGAGAGAGTTGGACAGTGTTGTAGAGGGGCTGAACCGGCGGTCGGTGGGGGGGACTTGACATCCCCGCATGAAGGCAAACCATGGAACCCAAGAAGTGTGCATGGACCCCGGTGGTCAATGGTGTGTGTGGAAAGGGGGTGGCGGGTGGTGGCATGCACGCACACACACATCCAAGTGGTTGTTTGGGCCCAGAATATCTTGGGGAAGGCATAGGCCATCCCAAGGAAAAAGACCTCCGCCAGGCTCACGAGTACATGACCTTCAGGCTGCGGCCAACTGAACATGTCCCAGCGAGACGAACGGGCAATACAGAGCACAGCACTGCTCGCTAAACGAATCTTGTCAGGCCAAAGGCGTCCAATTAAAACAGAAGTGAAAGAACAGGGCATGAGTCGGATGGGCGTGCGCGCACACACACACACACACACACACACACACACACAGAAACGCACGCACAGAGAGATGGGGTGGGGAGGTGGGGAGGCTTTGTACAGTGTTGTGGAGAGTCGGAAAGGGTGTTGCAGCGTTGAAGAGGATGGCACAAGGCTGGAAAGGTGGAAAACGGATTGAGGGGTAAATGGATTGTACAGAGTTGTGGCGGATTGTCGAGGATTTAAAAGGGCCCTGGGAATCTGGACAGGGTTACAGAGGTGTAAGGGACGTTCGAAAGGGTAGACCGCTGGAGCACACCCAACTCCAGAACCCTCAGCAGCCCTCCACAGCCCTTCACATCCCTTTACAGGGTGCTATGGGGCAGTGTCAGTGTACTGACGTTGTTCATCATCATGTATTTTAGTACCTCGGGCTGGGCCTCCGCCACCATCACCGAGAAGACGTTGCAGTCGCTGGAAAACTGCCAACAGGACTTAGCCCGTGCCAAGGCCGCGGCGGCGGCACTACGGACCACCCCAATCCCGACACCGAAGGCGGTGGCTGCACCAGCAGCTGAACCCACCAACGCTCTCCCGGAGCATCCGCCCCTGCCGCCGCCGGCGTAAGAAGTCTCCTGCACCGCAGAACCTTTTCCAGACGAAACTGTTTGTACCCGGTAAATGATGAACAAAGTGGGGGCGGGGCGGGGGGTTCGGGTCGGCGGATGCCGACGAGAGTCCCCCGTAGGGGCTGTGTGGCTTGTGGACGCTGTCGGAGTGCACAGGAGTGGCGGTTGCAGTCTTCCTCGTCCCGTCTTCCGTCCCTGATCCCACGACTGTGGACGGCACTTGCACCGTTTAGGGCCCTTTGGGCCCGGGGCGGGGGTGACGCATGTTGCCTGGTGTGGATGTACGGGTCCCGTGGTTACGGCGCGACGGCAGCCTTTCGCACACCGCTGGCGGACTACATCAGGGCACGGCACCTTCACAACTCGAACCCTCTTACCTTTTTGGCAGATAAAATGCACAACAGTCCCCCGTTTCAAAAGGCTTCCTGTAGTGACTTCTCATAGAAGTGCCCGAAAACCGAAAACGTAATCTTGTTTCAGAAGAGGTGACGTCGGGCAAACCTCTTCCCTCCAAAAGCCGCTCCATGCGCGAAATCACATCCCTCGTCCCTCGCTCGTTACAGAAAGGTACCCATGGTCTCCCATGGTCACTGACCAGCCCGCTCTCTGTCCCTTGTGCTGACGCGTGCTCGCCGACCACCATAGACAGGCTTCCAATCGGGGGGACCCCACAGAATCCGCGGTTTTTCCGCACCACCCATCCGCACACGCGGACACTCCCACGGGCGGATGAAGACACTCCCAGGGCCAGGGGTGCACGGTGCCCAAACACGGAAACATGCAAACACTCTTTGATATTGGACAAACGAAAACAGTCCATCAAAATGGATTCGCAGGGCATTCTCCGCTCCTGCTGGCCGCGTGCGCCTCCACAGGCCGGGCAGCAGCACTCGTTTTTGCGACCCCGTCCCTGACCCCGTGTCAGCGGGTGCGGAGGGCAGCAGGTGGGGACTGTGCAGTGGCCCGTGCACCCGACGGTCGCCACAGCCGCCGTCACTGCCGCGGCCCAGGGACGCCCTCGTGCCGTCGTGTGGCGGTGCCGGCCCTTGCGCTTGCTGGTGCGCAGTGCGGGCCCTCACGCCACGTTGTGCGCGTCGGATGCGTCGCACTTCTTGCGCCAGCCTCGGGCTTTGGGCTCTAGGCCATCACCAGCCGTTGACCCGCGGCACACGACGTGCGTTTTCATCCATCATCCATTGATCTGAGCCCCTTCTGCACGTTCATAACCTTCACCCCATGCTCACCCCCCTGCCCTCATCTCGGTGCCACCGCCACTTTTTGCCGGAGGGCTTCCTGGTCCCACGCCCAAACCCGGACCAATGGACATGTAAAACCGGAGAGGGGGTCACACATCTCCGACGACAGCGCTGTCTTGTGCTGGGGTACAGCAAATCCCAACGGGGCTTGTTGGCTGCGGTGGCGCTGCAGCGGTCCCTGGCTGTGGACTGGCCCTCTACCCGATGCACTGAAGTTGTCCAATATACCATCATCACATGCTTTTGAAGGCTGACGATTGCCGGTGGGTAAACTACCACAGGCACAACACGAGCAAAAGCGACGGGCTGGGGTGGGGTGGGGTGGGGCCATCCCCCAACACACACCCACAGAGGAACAGTGCAACGCCGGTAAATGACTCTCTAGTACCAAGAACGCCACTGCATCCTCCTGCACAGGCCACACGAGAACAACACACCAAGGCGACATGCCAAAACCCCTCTCTCTTCCTAGACACGCACTTCCACAAAACGCAGCAAAGGGTGTTTACCCAGAAGTACCAACTGGCAAACCTGGGGCAGCCGTGCTGCTGGCTTCAGGATGGACCTCCTGCTACCTAACCCAAACGTAATCAAGACTTACGACTAGGACCGAGCTGGGTCCTAGTCTTGCTCGTTGCATACAAAATTGCTGTACCCTCACAAGCCGCTGACACGAGGTGTGGGCGCTCTTGGAGCAGACATGGTTCCGCAACCTTCAGGGCCTTTGCCGTTGTGTGCGCAAGGGGGGCCACCACCTCTGCACGCACCGGAAGGGGCTGTCAGCCAGGCTCTGATCGAGGTGGAGGGGGCTGGCAAGGGTGCGAGAGGTGGGCGTTGCCTTTGCCTGGGGTACCTGTGGCATGGCTGCCCCGCCGCGTAGCCTTCGCGGCAACACTCACACATGGAACACTGTCACACGGTTACCCAAGCAGGCTTTTGCTTAGTCTGGTTGATAGTATACCGCAGGGGGGGGTGGGTGGGTGGGTCAGAGGCCAAAAAAAAGTTTGTGTACCTAAAATCGACCTCCAAGTTCGGGCCTCTTTGATAAATTTCATTTTTTTCCTGAGGAAAAATTTTCTGATGTGGGTGGGTGGGTGGGTCAGCCAAAATCCCGGGGGCCAATTTGACCCCCCCCCCCCCCCCAGTATCACTAAGCAAAGGCCTGTACCCAAGTCAGCGGACTGAATTCCGTTGTGTATCAGAAATGTCACTTGGACCCGCAGCCGCGGACCAGGTCGTGCACGTATGGAGCGCTTTGGGCGCACGCTGGGCACGCGCTGTGCGAAAAGTAGGCTATTTTGGACCCGTGTTCCCCGATGGCCAAGGTGACCGCGGTAACAAGACTGCCCCAGAGTCCTACTCAGTCCAAAAACTCAGTTAAAACAAACCATGTTTCGCACTGCAAACGCCACGATGCTGTCAGTTCTCAATCTAAATCGGCTGTCTTTGCCCCGTGGACGCAGCTCCCCGGCTGGTGGGTGGTTTTCCGGGTGGTCACGGGAACCCTGACTATTGGGCGCTGCGCCCGCGCTGTGCGCGCGCTGCGCAGGAACGCCCCCTTCATGACTTGTACGGCCCCAATAACCTCCGCATTTCCCCCGTTGACACATACCGATCTCCCTCCTTGAAGCACGTGTCCCCAACCGAGGCAGATACACCGGGGTGGGCCCCGGAGGATGTGACCTGACCCTCACGACCAGGGGGCGCACAATTCACGGGGGACAGTTACGTGGGGACAGTTACGTATGGCCGGACAGCCCCCCCCCCCCCCCTCTGCAGGCTCCCAAACCTGGATGGGTGACTCTGCCGGTTCATTTGCGCGTGCTCCGCGATGCCCTATTTTGTTTGCACTCTCAGTGAATGGGGCGGCGCCCCCCCCCCCCCCCACACACACGTAGTCGGTGCATGATGCATAAACCTCCGGTCAAAGAGGTCTGTGTTGGTGTGAAGGGACCTGCACCACACGAGTCAACAATGCCTCACATTTCCCCGCTGTCCCACAAGGCACACCAGACAGGCTCTCTCTGGGTCCACACATTCGCGAACGAAGCTGAAGGTCCATCCACAGAAGTGTGTCCAAACTGACCCCCCCCCCCCCCGGCCCCTCGTGTGTGTTCTACATGCTCAGAACTGAACGGGGAATTCCGAAATGCGAAAAAAAGCCGAAAATGGTTCCTCCGTCCCCCAAAGCCCCCTGTCCACAGCCCCACTCACTGTCCACTGTCCACACTAGTGCGTCGGGGAGACTGCGCCCCGAACGCCTCAGGGAGGGAGGGCAGGTGGAAAATTGGCATGCGCAGCGGCGGGGGGGGGGGGGGGGGTCGTGCGAGCCCCCTGATGGGGCGGAGGGGGGTCTGGAAAGGGGGCTCTGGTGACAGGCCAGTCCCAAGAGGCGAGACTAAAGACTCTAATGATGCCTCTATTGCCATCAATAGTGAGGGAGAGGACCTGTGATGGGCTGCATCTCCGACGCCATGGCGCGTGCCATCGTTTCACAATGGCCCACTACCCTTGGGGAGGTGACCTCCAGAGGGACAGAACGGCATGAGGACTCTAAGATACGGCACACTGGGTCTACCAGGCGTGACATGGGCCCACCAGGATAGGACGAAGGTAGCGGGGAGTGGGAGACATTGATCTTCTACCTATTGGAGCACCACGCAAGCGTAGTGTCACACACACACATGCCCTGCTGGCACTGTGTCAGCCCAATGTTGGAAGAGGGTGGCGTGGTCCTTGCACCAGTCTCCCGATGGTACAGGGGCGCCAAGCAATCCTGTTCTGTGTTGTGCAGTGCAAGCCATTTGCCTTGCCCCACAATCACCTGCGCCGCGAAGGGGACCCGAAGAAGATTTTTTCCAAAACAATGCCCCCACGATACATCCCTCAAAATGATCAGGACATCGCGGGGGATCCTTTTGAGCCGTTTGTGTTGTGTACCTCAGGACCCCCCCCCGGCCCCCAGGGAATGCGGTGACTGACAATCAAGTACAGGTTTTGGCAGACAGCTGGGGTGTGCATACGAGATCCAGCTCAAGACCTCCCCTCCCCCGTTGGCCCCATGGGAGTCCCCGTCACGTAAGCCCTGAAGGGGGGGAGGTCTGGAAAAGGGGCTCCAACGCCCCCCTGCCCGCGCCACCAGCGAGTGAGAAGGGCCGGACGTTGTGGATAGACTACATACTAAGCTGGTCAACGTCCATGGTGACGGCTACGAATGGTGTGGGGCCCAAGAGTGCATTCGCAAAGTTGCATATTAGCATGAAAAAACCCAAAAACAATAAGGCATACGGCACTCCGCGACCGTGTGCCCCTTGGAGCTCATAGCTTCTTGCCAAAAAAGTCCGATTTCCGCCGCCATGCGCTGGGGATCGGAGATAACAGCACCGAATTTGTCGCGCAGCGTGTGCTGTTGCCGGCGGTACTGCAATTGTTTGCAACGGGATTGATCTCCTGACGTTTCCACCAGAGCTTGGCTTGATAGGGGTCCTCTATGGTGGATCACAACTGTTCAAGAAGTTTCTGACCCGATCGGTCCTTCTCTTCCCTACAAGGAGGGAGTAGGCCGTCTAGTGGGAAGATGGGTGGCATATGGTGGGTTTTGATTTGGTCTCCAATTCTGCTACCGAGAAAGACACAGTGGCTGGCACATGTTTCCATCATGGTACCCGGCTGAGGAGAAAGGGAGTGTGCGGTAGCTGTCAGGCGTGAGGGTCCCCCACAGCTGACAGGAGATCAAGATGGCATTAAGCCGGCTGCTTTTGCGGGTTGACATGTTGGGTATTGGTATACCCGGATGCATGGCCATGGCGGGATCGATTAGTTTTTGGGCACAATCATCATTTCCACTGCAACAGTATTGGTGATTCGGGTATGTACAATGCGTTGGTGTTGGTATCGTACAATCTGCTGGTGGCCCTGGGCTGAGAGACTGTTGAGAGTTATATGATAAGCAGCAGCCACTGCTAGATACTCATTGCCTGCATGCAACCACAAGGGTGGAAACAGCTCAGCTTGAGGGATTAAAGGCACTCACTTGGCCATATTGGACTGTTCCTAAGGGGCAAAGAGAAGGTCCATAGTGTGTATTTGAGTTGACAGCACCCGAGAAAAACTAGCAGGTGTCTTCCCCTGAGCTGCATCCACTGCGTTCAGTGGAGCAGGAGGGGGAGAAGCAGAGCTGTGGGAAGGGGGAGACCTCCCTTTGCAAACTGAAAGTGATGAGCGCGCAGTACTCACTGAGTGGGCACTGGGTGAAAATGAGTGAGGCGTTGCCATGGACGACAGCCCTAGTTCCTGCAGTCGGGCTTGAAATTTAACAGTGGAGAAAAAGGGGATTGATGGCTCAACAATTTGGTCGAAAGTTAAGACTTTGCAGACTGTCGGCGTAAGCGTCACACGCTGGGATGTGCGCTGCTTTTTGATCCCTGGTGGTGGGCTGTCAATGGTGCGGTGATGTGCAGGGGTGGCTTGCGGGCAGAGATGGCTGAAGCGCTGACCCTCCTCTGCCGACCCTCCTCTGCTAGCTTGTCCGCCTCTTCGTTCGTGCTCACTTGAACGTGAGAGGGTACCTTGACCCATTTGACAATGCGGTCTTTGCAGTGTAATTCATACAAAAGTTGTTCCCACAGGTGCGATGTGGGCACTGGGCCTGACGAGCCTTGCTAGCCGCGGACACGCCATACCTGGGCTGCTCCTGTGGCCCCTAGGTAGACACAATTAGAATCAGTACAGAGTGCTATTGCAAATTTGGAGGGCCCTAACAGCGGTTTGCAGTTCTGCAACATTATTGGATTGACGTAGCGTGAAAGGGAGGACGGCGGAGAGGGTTGTGGTGCCACAGACGTAGACACTGTAGCCTATAACTGGTCCGACTCCTTAGTTGGGCCGTCCGTAAAAACAAGCGCATTACCGTTGGACTGAAGATCTAGCAGTTGCGGGTCCAATTTGTTGGCCAAGTGTAGTTTCCTTTCTTGTCAGCGTCATGCCCTTAGCTGTGCTGCTCTAGGGGGCGGTGTTGGGGGGGGGCAGGGTTGAGTGAGAGCAGAGTATCGGAGGGTTGCAATAGCGATTGTCGAAATGCTTTGAGGTCCTACCTTGAAAACGATAGTTGGGGGGGGGGGGGGCGGCATTGTTCCCAACGGGACAGGATGCGGTCCCATTCCTTGAGCAGCGTCGCCTTTCTTTCTAAAAATGCCGGGAGGCGCTTGAGGACACCGCGGACTTTGCAGCCTGTCATGATGGCCGCCCACCCCGGAAACCGGGGGTCGGGGGGTGGAAAGTGCTTCCTCCGGGTGGTCCCGGAGAAGGCATCTGCCATCAATAGGCTTATGATGATCAAACAAAGCATGTGTGATGGTTTCCCTGTGGCCGTCAAGAGGGCTGTTGACTTCTGATGGCTTCCATTTCTTTTGTCAGTCTCCCACTTGGAGACGTTCCCAAAGGCTTTGATGGATAAAACTCCTTGTGGAATGCTAGGAGGGGGCACTTATGAAAGGCCTACCACACCTCTATGGCGGTGCGGGGGGCAATGCATGCAGTTGAGCCAAGCGCCACCCCCTACTTGTTCCATTCGGTCCAAAAGGGCAGAGCGGGCAGGGGAGGGGGGGGCGGGGATGCCCTGGTGTACTCTAGTTCAGTAGTAATTGCAGGGTTGTATCGTCTGGGGGGACGTCCCGAGAATTAGCTAACGCAGCTTCGTAAATGGGTTTCCACAATGGGGCTAAATGATTCCACAATGAGTCGTCTTCCAGTATGGCACCCACCGTCCGAACGTTCATTCGTACTAGCTTAGGGCAGTAATAAGTTTGTCCATGCCGATTTTGAAACAACGAATTATGCCAAAGAGGGGTATTGTATGCTCGAAGGTCCTGTGTGATTCCTTTGACCGGTTGTCTGACTCGTGAGAAGGCTCTAGCACTCCACACCAAGTATAGCATGGTCTTTCACACGACATTGGTCGCCATCTAGAAGAGGAGAAGCTGTGTAGGCCCGACCTCCATGCTGTGCAGCGTTGCGAAACGCAAGAAAGGTTGGCTGACCATGGGGTGGGAGACTATAGGGTAGGGTTGGTAACGTCATCGATGAAAAGGGAGGAATGTTGCCAGAAATTTTTTTTTGGGGGGGGTCTGATTGTGCCCTCTGACCTCTGGAGAATAAGCCAAGATGTCCAGTGCAATACCCTTGGTGTCCAAATCAGGTGTTGTTTTGTAAACTGAAGGCATGAAGACAGAGAGTCAATGACACTGTTAGAAGGGAAGATCAATTTGGCAACATGCACAAAAAGAGGGAGGATCCACAACTTAAGCAATGCCACCCTCTCTGGCAGCGACCGTGGCCACTTTTGCATAGCCAGTGCTCTCGCCATGCCCTTTTGCATGGCAGCTCCGTAGGACTATTCGTGTGTCACATGTCCTATCTTGATCCCTGAATCTTTATAATCTTGCTAAATAGGCTACTTGGTCGCCTTGAGAATAATAACTTGCAGTCCTGGGGGGCACTCCCCTTTTAGGAGTATAGCAGATCTATCAATGTTGACATGCAGCTCAAAGTGGGCCATGAAAAGCTTGAGACAGTCCACATCTTGGCACAACGGAGATCCCATCAGAGCTGGCGGCCTGTAATGATGATCAAAAGATCGTTTGTGTATAGCAAGACCGTGATTTTGGGCAACAAAGCCTTCCGCTTGTCCGCCATTGGAGAAATGAGCATAGCAAACATGGAGACATGGAGGGGGACAGAGGGCAGCCGGATGTGACCCCTCATTGACACCAAATTTTGGTGCCGAGTTGGATCCCGCAATGAATCAGGGTTGGATATAGGGTGCACACCTAGCGCATTGCGCGCGCAATGCAACTATTTGGGCGTCTAGCCGTACTAGAGACCGATACTTTGTGATCCTAGGGGCATCATTGTTGCCTCTCTCGTAGGTTTTGATGCTTCTTCCACATTGGGGATATGGCACTTTTGGGTTTTCACCCAGCTTCACCCATTTCCACCCCTTTTCACACTTTTTTTTGCTCCATCACATCTACTCTTTTCTAGGTTGAGTTCTCCCTGCCATGGGGACCCGAGAAGGCAAGGGTGATGTAGCCATTTTGATTTCTCCCCACCAGCGTGTTCAACCCATGAGGCAAGCAAAGCTGTTGCGCATACACATAGTTGATAGCGACATTGAGCATCAACTTCTGTGTCGCCCGACGAGTAGTAGCAGCGGTAGTAGCAACAACAGTAGCAACATTAGTAGCTTTAGCAGTAGTGGTGACAGTGGGAGGAGTAGCAGTCTTGCTCGTGGTGGTTCATATGATGATGATGATGATGAGTATATGTCTGGTGGCTCTACAATAAGTGCAGGAAGCTCAGACTCCTCCTCATCTCATGACAGCCCGGAATCTCGTTTTCCTACTATTTTTTACCTTCTATGCTGTGTGTTCTAGCTCTATGGGAGGATCTTTGGATGACCTAAATTTAGGGGTGTTTGGAAGGGGTGTGCCTGCGGCTCTTCGAAAGTAGCGCGCAGTGCATGCGCAGGCAAGGACACTCCCATAAGGAGTGGTGGTGGTCCCCCACGTGACCCCCCCCCCCATTGGGACTAATGGCTAATGGCTAATGGTACGTGGTCAGAGCAACCAACATCCTCCAGGCTTGCACACGCACTCCACATGGACACCACAACAACATTGGCAGCCAAAATTTGTTTCCGTTGTTGCTCCACGACCTCACACACTGCAGCCTTCTTCTTTAATTTGGCGTGTTTCACACGGCAGGCAGTAGCATCAACATTCAGCACAGCTGCCGCCATATTCACAGTGCCAGGTCCGGGGCATGACAAATGAAAGAGTGTGCATGCCAATACAAAGACAGGTGGGAGATTACATGGGGGGTTCAGGGTACAAAGGAACACTGTGGACATGGCTATCAGTGCACCGGAGTCTCTAGTACCACAAGAAACCATTGGTTTGAACCGTTGGTGACACATGGTTCGCAACCCCCCCCTACCCCCCACCCCACCCCCACCTTCAGAAATGCGCGGTGTTATCTCCAACCCTGCCGTGAATGATTGGTGCAATAGGTGCTTGGAAAAGTTTGAGCAGTACGGTCACATACTCAAGCGGAATGTGCATCATGCGAAAGAAGGTTTCCGCATAGGTGTGTGTCACTAAGTCGAAGGCTTTTTCAAAGTGTATGGGACAAAACAGGCCTTCATGCATGGAGTCCCATGTACCAAACGCTTGTGACCCAAAATTGGTGCAATTTTTGCAGCACAGCCATGAAACCAAGAATGGCCCATACCTTGGGCCATGTGGCTAAAAACTGATTCTGAGGGCACCTAGTCCCTATTGCACCGTGACATTCTATGCGCTAAGTGGGT
Source organism: Eutreptiella sp. 'Long Island Sound 2002' (assembly GCA_964036045.1). Lineage (NCBI taxonomy): Eukaryota > Euglenozoa > Euglenophyceae > Eutreptiales > Eutreptiaceae > Eutreptiella > Eutreptiella sp. 'Long Island Sound 2002'. Next base: position 200,315,373 of record OZ038378.1, on the reverse strand, counting down.
GTCCAAGCGTCTGTGGTCCCAATTGCTCCATTCCTGTTGCAAAAAAGGCCAAGCCATCTCTGCTGAGCCCTAACCAGAGCAATCCAGTGCAAAGTGGTGAGCGTGTCAGGTGGTCAGGCCTTCAGCGTCAAGCGGTCAAGCTTATAAAACATCATGGAGCCATTGAACCGACGAAACATTTCCGCTGTCATTGACCATGGAATGAAGGGCACACAATTTTTGAAGAAGTGTATTCTTGGCCATGCTGTTGTGCTCAGCCATCATGATGCTTGTGTCTCGCTTTCCATGCAACCGTGAGCAGTCAAAGAACCTTCCACTGCAACCCAAAAACTGCAATCCCGGTCCCACAAAAGACATGGTACTGGGGACTGCTTGTGCTACAGGGTACCCAACCAGCCTTCATGGAACCAGCCCGTCCGCCCACGCCGCCAACAGCCCCGGACCCGTGGATTTCCATGGAATTAGTATCAGGAGAGCCAGGTAGGGACCGTTTGACCCGGGTTCGCATGCCCCTTTCCCCCAGTCTCTCCCGAGTGTTCCCTCCGCCATCTCCTGGAATGTCTCCCGGAGCACCGCCCGCATTTTCTATTGGGTATACCCGAGCAGTGCTTTGGCACACACGTTGGCCGTGTGCGTTGGCAAAACGCAAATTTGGGTGGAATTGGTTGAATCAAAAAGGTGGAATACAGTAGTTTGAAATTATGGGTCGAACTGGGTTGCCCCAGGCTATGTACCTGAATGGTGCAGATATGGCCCTTGGCTGCATGGAAAAAGATTGGGTTGGGTTCTGTACTGTAGTTCTTGCATGCTGTGTTCTGGAGATTGAGTGAGTTTCAAGTCCGGGCAGATTCTTGGCGGTACTTAGGGCGTCTGGATGCGAATCGCAGGCACACATGGCCTTGCTTCAGCACGGACAGAAGCACCCCACGCCTCCAAACAGGACGTTTGAGACTTGATGTTGGTTTGCGTCAAATTGCCTGGGGTCACCACTTGCTGCGTTTCATCTAGACATGTCAGACCCATCAGTGCCACGAAGGGCTACCCCACAAACGTACTCAGCCATGCTCCCTCACTTCTGCGATGAGCCCCGGCCACCACCCCAAGTCCCCCGTACGCTGGCCCTCTGCGCCCTGTTCGTGGGCCTGGCTGCAGTGCTCGGCGTGTGTTGGTCTTGGGTGCCACCATCTTCGCTCTACCAGTCCCCCATTGTGCAGTGGAGCCCTGCTGTGGTGCCCATTCGCAGCGTTCCTCAGGCGACCGCTGTGCCACGGGCCCTGGTACCACACAAAAGGCCGGCGGACGTCGTGCGCCTGAGCGCAGTCTCTTCGACGCCTGCGTCCTCCGAGGAAGTGGCTGATGCCCAGCGCCTTCTGGAGGAGTACGACAAGGCGTTTCTGGAGCGGTCGTCTCTCGCCCGACAGAAGGGGGAGGCAATTGAGGTGGCAGAGTTCCGCCGGGTCCAAGAATTGGGCGCTGCCGGCATTGCAAAGGAGCGGGAGGTTTCCACCCTTTCATTGTTGCGTCTCCTCCAGACCCGCCCCCCTCGCAGGGTGGGTGGGTGGGTGGGTGGGTGGCTGAGCCCTGGCCGAGCCTCCCCGCCGGGTCACTAAGCAATGGCCTGATGAGTGATGCGCCAAAGTGCACTTTCGGCAGCCTATGCCAGTGCCGCTCTGCATTCACTTCTGATCAGGGCGCTCCAAACTGGGTGCTGCATGTGCACAGCGCCCGACACAATCCAGCAGTGTGTCTCTCATTGAGGCGCATGAATATGTGTTGTGCTGCCCGTCACACGGCAGGCAGCAACACCACACAATGTGCCTGGCGTATGATTGGGGTGGGGGTTGGGACAGATGGACCCGGCAACTGCGGTGAATCGGCACCATGCAAGCCGCGCGAGCCAGTGGCATACATTTCCAGTAGATCCACACCACCTTCGGCTTCATGCAGCTGTGGGTTTGTTCTTTCTTCATCTGCTCTCCCTTGCCTCCCTTTCTTCCTCCCTCCGACCCACCCTCCCACCCTCCCTCCCTCCCTCCCTCCCTCGTCACCCCCCGCGTCCCTATCCAGGCGCTGCAGCATGCTTGTCAGACAATGGCCGCCAGTGCTGAAGCTGTGACGGTGGGTATCATGGCCCCGACTGGGGAACGTGCTTTCCAGACTCTGAAGGCCTGGATCCCGGCCCTTCGCCTTCCCAAGGGCCGTGTGCATGCCGTCGACAGCAATGGAGTGCAGCTCCCGGACCCCCAGAGCTGGTGGTCCGAACCTGCGTACTTGAAGTACTCCTCCACCGGAAACAGCCCCGGGGACGCATTCATGTCTGCGTATCCGGGCCCCAATCGCGGGGTCATCTTCACCCCCATCTTTGCTGACGGGGAGTTCCGGCAGTACGGAGACCTCCCCCTGGCCACCTTCTCTGAGACGGGCTAGGCAGGGCTCGCTCGACCGAAGCCCCCCCCCCGCCCCCAGTCCAACCGGCACACTCACTCAGCCTCTATGGCACACACCCCTCCAGTCTGTGTGAGTCCCCTGCCGCCCCAGTCGCCCACACAACTCTCGCTGTACCCTCTCTAGATCTGATCTGCACACACATGCCCTCCCCGGGATGCCCATGCCCTGGTCGGGTCCTCACCCAGTGATTGGCCCAGCGTCGGTGCCTGTCGCCTGGTTCTGCACTGCCGGCTCTGTGGGCGCATGCGACCGACCGACGCTTCCCAGGCACAGCCACACAACACGGACCTCGAAGGCTGTAACAGTCGCCGTAGCTTTCAGCCAACACGACCAGAGTGGAGCAGAGTAAGGGAGAGCTGCTTCTGTCGTGACGACAGTCTTATCTTGGTCTCTCTCGGAGCTGCAGTGTGTCGGCTCTGCTGCCCTGACTACGCGCCAGTAAACTGTAACGCGAGCAACCAACATGCTGCATCGCGAAGCATGGACTGGAAGCATGGGGGACGTTTTTGTATCACCGGGGGATACCGGGACTCTACTTCAAGCCTCACTGTGCTCTGGGTATAACCCATCATCATGGGGTATGGGCAGGATGACGAGGATGCCCCGGAGAAGGTGATGCCAACGATGAATTCTGGTTTTGTGCACTTTTTTTGTGCTCTCAGTGGTGGTGGTGGGTGGGTGGGTCGGGGGGGGGGGGGGCAAGTGAGGGATTGCTATGGGCCGCCTGTGCACAACCAGGCACCCCACCCTCTTGGACCCGCTGGCTTCCAGCCCCCTTTGGTGCAACGGGAGCAGGGGGGGGGGTCCAGCTGCGCGCATGGCAAGATCACTGACCGCCGCCGTACCACTCGGACCCTTGTGCTTGTCGGAGGGGGGCATCGCCAGCACATGAGTCAGAGGGACAGATGGAGGGGTCCTTGGCTGGCCGTTTCGTTGACCACCCACCGATGCAGGTCTACACCCCTCCGTGTGCCCCCCATTGCGCTCGCTCCTTTTCCCCTCAAAACACAGTCAAAACCCCTCCTTGGACTTGGAATGCTGAGACCTCCGCAGGTGCGGGTTTCGTGGGCGAGGAGTGGCAGGATGATCTGCTGCTGGGCGCAATTGCACCGCTGTGTGGGCCCCAAGGATACCTCTCGACAGGTGCCTGGGGTGGATTCAGGTCACCACAATCTCAACGGGGTGGGGGTTGCATCGTCTCTTCTGCCTGAAGGTTGCGTGTGTGCATACAGTCACGGAGGTAGTTCTGTACCTCTTTCTTGCCATCTACAAACAGCCAATCTGAGTTCTTTGATGCTGACTCTTGTGATGCAGCCCCATCCCATAGACTGTGAGCTGGTAGTCAACGCGTTGCCCATGGTAACTCAGCCATATCCAGTCCTACCCTTCTTGCAGGATGTCGTTGGCCAGCCGCGTCACTATCGTATTTGTCCTATTTACATCGGATTCAATATGCTACACTACCCTCCCTTTGGGTTTGCAGCAACCGCCTGCCCCTGTGTCAGCCTACACATGCAGAGGCCAGTGGTTTCGGTGGGTGACCCCAGGCAATTTGACGCAAACCAACATCAAGTCTCAAACGTCCTGTTTGGAGGCGTGGGGTGCTTCTGTCCGTGCTGAAGCAAGGCCATGTGTGCCTGTGATTCGCATCCAGACGCCCTAAGTACCGCCAAGAATCTGCCCGGACTTGAAACTCACTCAATCTCCAGAACACAGCATGCAAGAACTACAGTACAGAACCCAACCCAATCTTTTTCCATGCAGCCAAGGGCCATATCTGCACCATTCAGGTACATAGCCTGGGGCAACCCAGTTCGACCCATAATTTCAAACTACTGTATTCCACCTTTTTGATTCAACCAATTCCACCCAAATTTGTTCTTAGTAAAAACGGAAACCTTTTTGTGCGTTGCTATCTGTGTGCGCATAGCCGATTTCTGTTCTGCCCACTTGGCCATGTTTGCACGTTTGGGTATATCGTGGGGGGCAACCCAATCATGACCCATCATTTCAAACCCACTTTTTTGCACGGTCATGGATAAGGTAAAGTCACTGGTTACGAAGAGATTATTGTTATACCACCACATGAAAGTGTGATAACAGGTAGTCGTGGCCCACAAAACGCCAATGTTGGTCTTCAAGAGTTGAAAGCACATTGTCCAATGGGGTGCCCTTAGTGCAATGCGCGATGCATTTGGGCTTCTAGCTGAACTAGAAACCCATAAATTGTGATACTAGGGGCATCATTGTTGTTTTCGGGGGCGCACTTAGCGCAGTGCAACTATTTGGGCGTGTGGCCGTACTAGAGACCCATACTTCGTGATACTAGGGGGGCATCATTCTTGTTTGAGAGCAGGTTTTGATGCTTCTTCCACATTGGGGATAGGGCATTTTTTATTTTCACCTAGTTTCACCCATTTCCACTTTTTTTTCACACTTTTTTTTGCTCATTTACACCACATTCACTCTTTCCTAGGTTGATATCTTTACACCATGGGACCCGGAGAAGGCAGGGGTGATGTATCCTTGTTGGTATCCCCCCATCATGGGGACCCCGAGCAGGCACGGCTGATGTCAGACCTCAGGATCATGATCAAGGCCAAGGGACAATTCAGCATCCTCTCCAAGTGTTGTATCATGTCCAAGTACTAAAATCGAAGGTGACCTCACGGGCTTGATCAACGCCAAGGATCCTTCATGCTAGCCAAGACGTACCGTGCCGTCATCCCGAGACGGTTGGTAGCGGGTCTATGCTAGACGGCCATACCCAGCACCCCGGGTCCATCCTCCCACCCCCATTCGTGGAAGATGGACCACCTCCCACCCCCACTAAAGGAGGTCTCCCAGGGTCTACAGTGGGACATGCTCGTGATGCAGGGGTGATATAAGGGCGTTTGGAAGGGGTGTGCTTGGGGACTCTTCAGGGGGAACCTAGTCTAAAAAGTAGCGCACAGTGCACGGGCGCCCCCTCGTGAACAGGTGTTTTGTCGCGTCTTCCACCTTGGGGGTACGGGTTATTTGCATTTTCACTCAGTTTCACCCATTTTCACCTATCTTCACCCTTTTCACACTTTTTTTTTGCTCATTTTCTCTGCATGTTCTCCTTTCTAGGGGGGAGCACCAGCCGCGCGCACAGGTGGGGAGATTTAGCCATTTGGCCACGCACTTGTAGTCTAGTTGGTGGCCAGACCGAAAGAGCTATAGTTGCCTCCACTGCTACTCCACAACGGGAGTGAAAATTCACAGATTCTATAAATTCCACAAGGGTAGAAAATCCCCACTATGGGGAGCTTCAGAAGGTAGGAGTTAAGTAGGCCTAGGTGCCGACCTCTACAACAATGTGCCCCCCCCCCCCCCTTCCAAGGTCCCTTGGTAGGAGGAGGAGGTGGGGAAGGTGGTGGTGATAGAGGCCACAGATGAGGGTTTGGTGGCGGATGAGCACTACATCCAGGAGGCAGGGGCGGGAAAGAAGAGGGGCTGAAAGGGGAAGAGGGGAAAGAAGGAGTTTTGGAAGATGTCGGGTTCCTCTTCTTCAGGATTCAAAAGGAGGCACTTGGCAGGAGGATGGGGAAGAGGGGGATGATGAGGGCGATGGCAGTCTGTGGTGTGGCAGTCGCCTACCGCACCAGAGAGTATCATGAAGCATTGCATGAGCTATGGGTCGATGCCCTTATGCTCTGATCTCCTTCAAGGATCCAGTGTATCATGTGAGAGAGATACCTGCTTTCCAAGACCTGCCGTGCCACTCGTGCTGGAGGCATGGCATGGTCACACGTGGTAGCCATATATCGTGGCATATGTGCGGCTTCATGCCCCAAGGTTAGGTTGCCACATGGGCTGAAATATTGGGACCTGGCACGAGATTTGGGTAGGCATGATCAGTGGCACGCCAGGCAAGGCAAACACCTATAACGCCAAGCAAATGAGGTGTTGGACCACCAAGGTGCCCAGACAAATTGGAGGGGCGCCGGCAGGGGGCATTGCCACAGTGCCCGGACAAATCTGCCTTGACTCGCCTGGTCAGGTGTCCGGATAAATCCCCGGCGTTCGGGCCAGCAAAGTGCGTGGCCTGAACGCTTTCCAACATTGCGAGCGGAAATATCAGACCGGTGTTGGTCCCGGGCAAGGTGCCCGGGCAAATTCGCCGGCGTGGGTGAGGTGGCGCAACAAATACCCAGCAAATGCTCGACCAAAGTTCAGAGAAGAGATTGCACCCTCCATACACCACAATTCATCGCGTACCCCCCCCCCGTTGTATAAGCTACGCCCCTGTCCAAGCTACAGTAGGCGTAGGGACCGTAATAATTTTGTACGTAATTTGATTACGTACGAAATGTAGTGTGACCACATAAGACATGGGTGTGTCGTCACATTTGCCAATTTCAGCACATGTGGCCCCCCGCTGGTGCACCAAGATTTTTTTTTAGTCTGATGCATCCCATAGGTCCTGAATTGCCAATTTCAGCACACGTGGCCTGCGCACGTGTGTGTCGGCAGTTGTATGTGTTACGCGCAAGCCACGCCCTTGTCCAAGCTACAGTAGGCGTAGGGACTGTAATAATTGTGTACATTGGCGTAGCTTACACAGGGGGGGGGGGGGGGGGTACAACAGTGCCATTAGGAGTGGGTGGGTATCGGTGCGATGAAGAAAACTGTGGCACATATGGCCAATTGCCATGAAGAAAGCCTGAAAGACCTGAAAAAGGCAAACAAATGGGGGACAACACCACATGCCAAGCGAACAGCGCATCTGATATTTGCAAAATGTTGCTGCAATTGTAGGATTCAAGGAGGGACGTCAGCCCTGTGCGTCTGGGGGGGGGATCAGACGCGGTGCGCGTGCGGTGCACGTGCTGCGTATACTGGGGTTGTTGCGTAGACCATTTCAACTAATTTAGAAGCTACGTGCCGTTGGCGCCTATGCTTTTGCCCAAAACTGTACTTGCCACTGCGGAAGGAACTTTGGCAGTGTAGCCACATGCAAAATTGGGATTGGTGTGCAATAATTTGTCATCTTCCAGCCTGTTGCTGCACTGGTTGCATGTGAGCTCACCCAAGGGGGCCCTCACACCCTGCCATAACTTCCCCCCAGCAACTTCCACCAAGGGACAGTATTTACAAGGGCTTCAAAGGTACACCATTTCCTGGAGAAGTTGTGCAAATACCGGACGTGGTGCGCGCGCGGTGCGTGAACTCCGTCTTGGAGGTGGGGGTCATGTGATCTCAGCCTCGATTGACAGTCGAGCGTGTTTTGTCACAAAGGAGTGCAATGTCCGGTCACCTGCTGCTTCATATCACTGACCACCCCTTGACACTGTGCCGTTGACCCAGCCCTACCTGCTCGCCGGTTCCCAAGCCCCCAATCCACTACGTCCCCCATCAAATCTCCACAGGTCTGGCCCAGTCCGGAGCTTGGGGCTGTTTCACCAGCCGACCTGAGCATGGAGGGAGCATGTGCCATGATGTACTTTCGTATTCCCACTCTACCAATGGCACCAATCACTGCACAGCGAACAGGCAGCACACGCAAGCAAACAAACAGCGGAGTCTTGGAAATTCTCACAGCACGAGCCCACCACGCACGATTGTAAATTACTCTGGCCTTTGCTGCGTGTGACAATTTCTAGGACGTGCGATTCGCGCAAACACACACTCCACAGGGAGTGCAACACACTGAGGATGAACATGCACTGTGCTTGAGTAGCTATAGAAACAAGATTCTGGGCTCAGGCAGTATCTGCCTGGTGGCATGTGGAAAGGGAAAGGCATGAGAAAACAAGAGGAGTCAGACGGACTCCCCCTTTATTCACCTTTGTCTTTGTGGTCTGAATACGGGTCCACGGTTCTGGATTCAGAACATGATATTGACATTGCCTTGAGCCCGTTGGGATGCCCCCCGTCTCGCCGCAGTGTGTGCGTCCTCATCGACATTGACCGATCCCGAGGGCCGTGGGGTCTTGGAGCTGCCACGAATGTCGACGATGCTGCGCGTCCTCGCGTTGTACATCTGCTTTGGCCTGACGCCCGCACAGCGGCCGTTGCACTGGGTGATCCGTGTCTCGGACCTGCGCGCCACACTGCGCTTTGCCCAGGAGGTGATGGGCATGAAGGTGCTGCGGCACGAGGAACACGACAGTGCCTGCCCAATCACGTGCAACGGTCGCTTTGACACGCCCTGGTCGAAGACGATGGTGGGCTACGCGCCCGAGGACACGAGCTACACCCTGGAGCTCACGTACAATTACGGCGTGAGCCACTACGAGAGGGGCACCGGCCTCCAGAGCTTTGCGCTTCGGGTGCCACACGTCGACGCCGCGCTCCGCCGAGCCAAGGCGCTCGGCTACGCCGGCGCCTGCCGCGATGCGGGGCGCGCGCCGGGCGCCCTGTGCAACGGCCCGGCGCTCATCACTGGGCCCGACGGCTACAAGTACGAGCTGCACAGCGGCTTCGAGGGGCGCGTGGAGCCGTTCCTTGACGTCGTCCTGAAGGCGAGGGACCCGGCGGCGTTGGGGCGCTGGTATACGGACGTGCTCGGGATGCGGTCGTCGGGCCTGGGCGAGGCCGTCTCATACCCGCCGGGCTCCGTGGTCGTGATTTCCCCAGCGGCTGCACTTGGCAAGCCTCACGTGCCGGTGCGGTTCGTGTTCGAGCCCGCCGCCGAGACGGAGCCCGCGCCCAGGATCACGCAGTGGGAGGGGCGCAGCGCCCTGGCCCTGCCAGAGGCGCGTGTACGGGCGGTGAACGCTCGTTTGCTCTTCGAGTCGCCGGGGCTGATCGTGCACGGGCTGCTGGAGCTGCAGGAGCACTTGGGGCTTCTGGTGCTGGTCATCATTCGGGACCCGGAGGGGTACGAGCTCTGTCTCGTCTCCGAGGAAACTTTTGATCCCTCCGTGAGGGCGGCCACGGACTACAAGGGCCCCGACTGGGGCTATCGGGACCAGATGGTGGCAGAGAGGCAGGAGAAGACCCGGCCGGCGGAGGAATTGTAAGCCGAAGCGCGGTCCTGGCAACCCAACCATCACCCCCCTGCCATGAGTCAGAAGGGGGGCGGCGGGGGCGAGCCGCCCTATTGCCCGGTGCGAGAATACAGCTCCCAGGTGCATTACCCCGGCCAGTACGCCTATCATAGGGGACGGACTGCACATGGCACTGCATGGGGGATACCGCCTGTGATTTGCGAACGCGATCCCCTTCCCCAGTGCAGCTTGCGCAGAAGAGGGCGCGCCACTGCCAAACGCAATGCGCACAGCTTCGCGGTTTGACAGGCCATAGATTTTGCTTTGAAGCCTGTCGCTGCGGTGTTGGCTCGGTGATTCCATTGTTGGGTCCAGGTGCGCTTCGCCCCGTCAGTTTGGGGATCGGGCAGGCAACCAAACACCGAATGGAGGGGGCATACCCCCGGGCAGTGGCTGTAAACCGCAAGTAGCACCCAGCAACGCCGCCCCAAAGGCCATCTGAGACCAAAGCCATGGCCCCGAAACACTTTGGACGATCCATTGGGCTGCAACCATTTTTGGGGAGGGCGCGGGGTTTCTTGCCAAACTTCATCCTTCCATCAGAAGTTGCGGCGGAGATTTAAAAGCAGTGGTTGGGCAATTGTGGAGCGTCATGGACGTGAATCCCGTTTATTAGGTGGGTGTGTCTCCAATCCAAGCCTGACCATTGCAGCCTGTGCTCATTAGTATTATCATTACGTGCATTATTATGGCCATTAGTATGTGCTTATCACCCTGGACACGCCTCCTGCAAAAGACGCTTTTCAGATGGTTTGGATCTAATGTTGGCTATGCATGTCATCATAGTCCCTTGCACTATAACAAACAGGATTTGGCATGGAGGAATGTGGGACGAGTGTCAAGGCTTGAGGGGATGATATGCAAAAGCAACGAGTGTGGAACATGGGGCAGAGTGGAGCCCCACCTCCTGCCCGGGGGGGGGGGGGGCGACTCCGCGGGTCCGAGGACGCCAATAACCCCCCCCCCCCCAAGGGGCCTCCGGCCAACAGTTAGTTGGGGGGGGTAGTTGGCGTCCAGAACCGAGGGGTCGCCCCCCCCCCCCTCCCCCCGGGGCCTCCTGGTCTCTGTTTTAGCACTTTCTCGCAGAGTGTATTGCCCCAGTACCCTCATGCGGAGCACAGACCATGAGAAGATACAGTCTTTCGTCCCCTAAATACCATCTCCTTCGACGAGTCGTTTCACCAAATTGCATGTGACAGGGACAGTTGCAGAACCAGATTGTTGCTTTGAAACTTTTGCTTATCGATGATGTCTCAGGCGTCACCACGTATATCCAGTGTCTGATAAGACATTTCAGGCAAATGATCAATCGCAATGTGGGAATTGATATTACAAGCAGCCTTGTCAAGATCATGACCAGCATATCTAGGAATCCAGGTGGCAGCAGCAGCATCAGTGTCCCGGTCATCACCAAGGAGTCAATCGCCGATCATGGATGCATGACTTGTGATGATTTGGTTATAATTTGGTTCACATTCTGTGGCAGCTGGCAGCTTGCTTCATGACGCTGCCTACATCACTCAGAAACATGCTTGTACACAAAAGGTTGGTAAAGAGGTCAGTGTTGTAAATTGCAGGCAATTTGCAATGCAAAGTCCTGGTAATGCGAGTTCAGACTGAACGGGAGTTTGCAGATCCGGCCCTTTGAATAATGGATGAAACTTGGTTTGCAGCTTCTAGGTCATGCTTTTTATGGGGTGAAATGCAGTCCATATTAAAGTCCATTGGTCCAACAGAGTCGGTTCGATTGTATCAAATGGAGCGGCGTTTCGCTTGCAATCCCAACTGATGCACCACAGCCGCCTAGCCACGCAAATCCACATCTTGTTTGGGCATCTGTGGTTTGACAGCATTCATCTGTCGCATCGCAGTCAGCATATGGAAGGTGAGGTGTTTGCTCCATCATGTGCAGAATGGGGTGTGTGGATATATTCTGTCAGGTGCACGATCTCTGTTTTTAAGCACTGAACGTCTCGTCACTTCTACAGGGCACAACGTGCCTCTGGCATGTGGGCGGTGGTCCAGGTTATTGTGTAAATGAGTATGGTGTGATGCCCTGCATGCCATGGACTTTGGACAAGTCAGGCACAGACGCAGAGGACGATTGAAAAGGCGCATCCATGGCCCTGCCAAGATAGCTTTTGGAGCCACCGTACCTCCTCACACGAGTGTGTCGCGTCGTGGTGCAGTACTATGAGGTCAAATGTACTTACATAAGGTGCTGAGTTAGGCCTGCACGTTGCGTTGTGGTGCCCTGATGTGACAATTCTGGTTGCGCTGAGGTATCAACAGGTTTTTGCTGCATACCCTCTTTTTGTACTACGAGTCGCCCCCAAGGACAGCCTTATCTGAGCACCGGGACCCCGTGTAGGTAGGGCCTGAGTGGGACCAAGGTAAACGAGGGTGACCTGTGATAAAGGGAATGTGATGAGTCTGGCCCGAAGAATGACCTTGGTTGCAAGGGAGCGTAGCAGGAGAGCTGACCCTACCGAATATGCAGGCTCAGAACCATTATACAGGTGATGAACCTCAGGCAACATTTGGGACTAGCTAGTGGGGAACTAGTGGGGGAGCGTTAGCCGGGCGCCTGCCGGGCAATTTTTTGACCCGTGCAGCACCGGTGACATTTTAGGGGGTGCACTAAGGGGGTGCACTCAGCACAGTGCAACTCTTTGGGCGTCTGGCTGTACTAGAGACCCATACTTTGAGATACTAGGGGCATCATTGTTACCCCTAGCATAGGTTTTGGCTTCTGATTTTGTCCCCCTTTGTTTGGGGATCCCCGAGAATGCAGGGGTGACGTAGCATTTCCGCCCTCTTTTGGGCCCCCGAGAAAGTGCGGGTGAGGCAGCCACTTCTGATTTTGTGCCCCTTTGTTTGGGGACCCCTAGAATGCAGGGTTTACGTACCATTTCCACCTTCTTTTGGGCCCCCGAGAAGGCAAGGGTGAGGCAGCCACTTCTGATTTTGTCCTTGGGGATCCCCGAGAATGCAGGGGTGAGGTAGCCACTTCTGATTTTGTGCCCCTTTGTTTGGGGAGCCCCGAGAATGCAGGGGTGACGTAGCATTTCCGCCCTCTTTTGGGCCCCCGAGAAGGCAGGGGTGAGGCATCCCACTCTGATTTTGTCCCCCTTTGTTTGGGGACCCCTAGAATGCAGGGGTTACGTACCATTTCCACCTTCTTTTGGGCCCCCGAGAAGGCAAGGGTGAGGCAGCCAATTCTGATTTTGTCCTTGGGGATCCCCGAGAATGCAGGGGTGAGGTAGCATTTCCGCCCTCTTTTGGGCCCCCGAGAAGGTAGGGGTGAGGCATCCCACTCTGATTTTGTCCCCCTTTGTTTGGGGACCTCCGAGAATGCAGGGGTGACGTAGCATTTCCGCCCTCTTTTGGCCCCGCGAGAAAGCAAGGGTGACGTAGCATTTCCGCCCTCTTTTGGGCCCTTGAAAAGGTGGGCAGGGGTGAGGGAGCCCGTTCTAATTTTTGCCCCCTTTGTTTTGGGACCCCCGAGAATGCGGGGGTGACGTGGCATTTTCGCCCTCTTTTGGGCCACCGAGAAGGCAGGGTTGAGGCAGCCCATTCTGATTTTGTCCCCCTTTTTTTCGGGACCCCCGAGAATGCAGGGGTGACATAGCATTTCTGCCCTCTCTTGGGTCCCCGAGAAGGCAAGGGTGAGGCAGCCCATTCTGATTTTGCCCCTTGTTTGGGGACTTCCGAGAATGCGGGGGTGACATAGCATTTCTGCCCTCTTTTGGCCCCGCGAGAGGGCAGGGGTGAGGCAGCCACTTCTGATTTTGTCACCCTTTGTTTGGGGACGTCCGAGAATGCAAGGGTGACGTAGCATTTCCACCCTCTTTTGGTCCCCCTAGAAGGCAAGGGTGAGGCATCCACTTCTGATTTTATCGCCCTTTGTTTAGGCAGCCCCGAGAATGCAGGGGTGATGTACTATAGTCGGTAGCATTTCCACCTTCTTTTGGGCCCCCGAGAAGGCAGGGGCGAGGCAACCTATTCTGATTTTGTCCCCCTTTGTTTCAGCACCCTCGAGAAAGCAGGGGTGACATAGCATATCCCCCCTCTTTTGGGCCCCCAAGAAAATAGGGGTGCCATAGCATTTCCGACCTCTTTTGGGCCGCCGAGAAGGATGGGTGAGGCAGCCCATTCTGATTTTGTCCCTCTTTGTTTCGGGATCCCCGAGAATGGAGGGGTGGCGTGGCATTTCCGCCCTCTTTTGGGCCACCGAGAAGGCAGGGGTGAGGCAACCCATTCTAATTTTGTCCCCCGTTGTTTGGGGACACCCGAGAATGCAGGGGTGAGGTAGCATTTCCACCCTCTTTTGGCCCCGCGAGAGGGCATGGGTGAGGCAGCCAACTCTGATTTTGTCCCCTGTTGTTTGAGGACACCTGAGATTACAAGGGTGAGGTAGCATTTCCACCCTCTTTTGGTCCCCCAAGAAGGCAGGGGTGAGGGAGCCCATTCTGGTTTTGTTCCCCTTTGTTTGCGGACCACCGAGAATGCAGGGGTGACATAGCACTTCCGCCCTATTTCGGTCCCGCGAGAGGATAGGCGTGAGGCAGCCAATGCTGATTTTGTCGCCCTCCGTTTGGGGACCCCCGAGAATACAGGGGTGATGTACCGTAGTCGGTAGCATTTCCACCTTCTTTTGGGCCCCCGAGAAGGCAGTGGTGAGGCAGCTCATTCTGATTTTGTCCTCCTATGTTTCACGACCCACGAGAATGCAGGGTTGACGTAGCATTTCCGCACTCTTCTGGGCCCCCGAGAAAGCAGGGGTTACATACCATATCCGCCCTTTTTTGGGCACCCGAGAAGGAGGGCTGAGCCAACCCATTCTGATTTTGTCCCCCTTTGTTTGGAGATCCCCGAGAATGTAGGGGTGGCGTGGCACTTCCGCCCTCTTTTGGGCCACGGAGAAGGCAGGGGTGAGGCAGCCCATTCTGATTTTATCCCGCCTTGTTCGGGGACCTGCGAGAATACGGGGACGATTGAGCATTTCCGCCATCTTTTGGCCCCGCGAGAGGGCACGGGTGAGGTAGCCACTTCTAATTTTGTGCCCGTTTGTTTGGGGATCCCTGAGAATGTAGGGGTGACGCAGCCTTTCCGCCCTCTTTTGGGCCCGCGAGAGCGCAGGATTGAAGTAGCCCATTCTGATTTTGTCCCCCTTTGTTTGGGGACCTCCAAGATTGCGGGGTTGACATAGCATTTCCCCCCGCTTTTGGACACCCGAGAAGGCAGGGGCGAGGCAGCCAATTTTGATTTTGGCTTCCTTTGTTTGGGGACCCGCGAGAATGCAGGGTGACATAGCATTTCCACCTTCTTTTGGGCCCCTAAGAAGGCAAGGGTGAGGCAGCCCATTCTGATTTTGTCCCCCTTCGTTTGGGGACCCTTGATAATGCATGGGTGAAGTTGCATTTCCGTCGTGTTTTGGGCCCCCGAGAAGGCAAGGTTGAGGCAGCAAATTCTGATTTTGTGCCCGTTTGTTTGGGGACCCCTGAGAATGCAGGGGTGACATCGCATTTACGCCCCTTTTTGGGCCTCCGAGAAGGGAATGGTGAGGTAGCTTATTCTGATTTCCCCCCCCCTTTGTTTGGGAACCCGCAAGAACGCACGGGTGGCATAGCATTTCCGCCCTCTTTTGGGACCCCGAGAAGGCAGGGGTGAGGCAACACATTCTGATTTTGTCTGCTTTTGTTTGGGAACACCCGAGAATGCAGGGGTGATGTGGCCTTTCCGCCCTTTTTGGCCCCCCCGAGAATGCAGGGGTGACGTAGCATTTCTGCCCTCTTTTGGCACCCGAGAAGGGAGGGGTGGGGTAGCTTATTCTAACTTCCCCTCCTTCGTTTGGGACCCGCAAGAACGCCGGGGTGACGTAGCATTTCCGCCCTTTTTTGGGAGCCCGAGAAGGCAGCGGTGAGGCAACCCATTCTGATTTTTTCCCCTTTTGTTGGGGAACCCCCGAGAATGCAGGGGTGACGTGGCATTCCCGCCCTCTTTTGGCCCCCTCAGAGGGCAGGGGTGAAGTAGCCACCTCTGATTTTGTTCCCCTTTGTTCGGGGACCCCCGAGAATGCAGGGGTGACGTAGCATTTTCGCCCTCTTTTGGCCCCCCGAAAAGGCAGGCGTGAGGCAACCACTTCTGATTTCTTCCACTTTGTTTGGGTATCCCCGAGAATGCAGGGATGACGTAGCATTTCCGCCCTCTTTTGGGCCCCCGAGAAGGAGGGCTGAGGTAGCGCATTCCCATTTTGCCCCCTTTTGTTTTGGGACCCCCGAGAATGCAGTGATGAGGTAGCATTTCCACCTTCTTTTGGGGTCCCAACAAGGCAGGGGGATGGGGGCCGATCCTGGTCGGGACCCGACCCCAAAGGGGGGGGTTGGGTTGGGTTGGGTCAAGGCCTCATCCGGACCTCCGGGACCATGGACGTCGCCCTTCCCTGCGCGTCACAACTGGTCCGGTGGGTGCTCGGTTGTCCGGTCTCAAGGCCTACCGGACTGATGACCACCCCCGTACCCCGCGGTGGCACACGCGGGAGGGAGATGCCGCAGTACCTGTGTGTATGGGACACGCGCGCTACCGGTGGGTGTGGGGCGTGGACTGGCTGGGCTGCGAGGCACGTCGGGTCACACGGCAGTGCCGCGCCTGGCCCGGCCCCGGACCTGTCAGTCACGCGGGGGGGGGGGGTCCCTGGGCTGGGCTCAACCCCTTGCACTGGGCCCTGGGGGGGGGGGGGCTCTGACTTACCTCTGCCAGCCCTACACTGGCACAACACGGGGACGTCACGGAGTTTCGGCGGCTCGTCACTGAGTCGCGGCGGTGGGCGCGAGGGCCCACCGATGGGACACACCTGCTGTGGTGTACACCCACAACGTGCCACAGACATACGGAGTCATGAGCCGGGGCAGCGCCAGGGTGCTGTCTCCTAGGGGCACAGCCGTGAGCAAGGCTACGCCAGCCCACAGGGGAGGTACACCAGCCTGGGCAAGCAGGGCAAGGGCCCAATATAAAGCCGCCGGCGGCGCGACGATGAGGAGCACTGCCCAAAGGGGGGAGGGGGGGGGCTCTACGGTCCCCAAAATTGTCCCACGGAACAATGTGCTTTGTCGGCGCCAGATATTTTGTTTTACGCATACGGAAGGGGGAAATTTTTTTTGTTTGACCCTATGTGTCTGTACTCAAAATACTCAGAATTTCTAGAGAATTCGAAAATGGCTGAAAAGCACAAAAAAGGAATTTGACCCCAACCCGGCCTCCGGGTCGGACGTTGGCTGATGGGAGCCTGCTTGAGCGTTAGCCAGGGCGGTCGTTAAGGGACGAGATCTTTTTTTGTTAAGGTCCCCCGCTTTGAAGCGGTGGGGACCCCCGAGGCGGCAAGGGTTATGTAGCCACCTTGCCCACTTGTGGGCCACTTCTGATTTTGTCCCCTGCTCTGAAGCGGTGAGGACCCCCCAGGCGGCGGGGGTTATGTAGCCACCTTACCCACTTGTGGGCCACCTCTGATTTTGTCCCCCGGTGTGAAGCGGTGGGGATCCCCCAGGCGGCAGGGGTTATGTAGCCACCTTGCCCACTTGTGGACCACTTCTGATTTTGTCCCCTCCTCTGAAGCGGTGAGGACCCGCTAGGCGGCGGGGGTTATGTAACCACCTTGCCCACTTGTGGGCCACTTCTGATTTTGTCCCCCGCTCTGAAGCGGTGGGGACCCCCAAGGCGGCAGGGGTTATGTAGCCACCTTGCCCACTTGTGGGCCACTTCTGATTTTGTCCCCCGCTCTGAAGCGGAGGGGACCCCCTAGGCGGCAGGGGTTATGTAGCCACCTTGCCCACTTGTGGGCCACTTCTGATTTTGTCCCCCGCTCTGAAGCGGTGGGGACCCCCAAGGCGGCAGGGGTTATGTAGCCACCTTGCCCACTTGTTGGCCACTTCTGATTTTGTCCCCCGCTCTGAAGCGGAGGGGACCCCCTAGGCGGCAGGGGTTATGTAGCCACATTGCCCACTTGTTGGCCACTTCTGATTTTGTCCCCCGCTCTGAAGCGGAGGGGACCCCCAAGGCGGCAGGGCCTATGTAGCTACCTTGCCCACTAACATTGCACCTACGCCATGCGACACCACATGGCACAAGCGCAGCCCGGTGTGTCCCATGACTATGCCCGGTGCAGCGAAGAGGAGAAGACAAAGGTGTTGCAAGCCTTTGAAAATTTCCGGGCCCCATTGCCGCCGAAGGCAAAGCCTGCTGCGCCGCCGGCCCTACCCACTGTTCCCCCTGCTCTTCTCTCTTGGCCAAACGAGGGTAGTAGTAGTAGTGGCAGTAGTAGTAGCAGCAGCTCCACCACCAATGCCTCCTCCAGTACGAGTGCATCCTCCAGCAGTACTGCCCCGTCAGGCACTAGTGACTATGTGCCATCGGAATCCATGTCTAATGGGCCGGCAGCCTGCTGGGTCAAAAGATCGCAAGCAACCCGGCCAAAGAAGCGTGCTCGCCACCAAGAGTACTAGCAAGAGGGCACGCAACGAGTGGGAGGATGATTCCGATGCATGAGGCCCCTCCCCTCCATGCGTGGTGAAAAGGGTGTCATTCCCAAATTGCAAGGGGTGATTGATGATGCCATGCAGGTAGAAAGTGTGTTTGACAGCCTTTAAATGTTTGTTGCATTGCATTTACATGTTTGTTGCAGTGTTGTAAAAGAGTATCAAATGGTAAGTGAGTCTCACCTTCTCTTCGGCTCATCGTGGAAAAGGGGTCACAGCCGCAAAGTCAAAGTCAAAGAAGTCAAAGTCCGAACCCCCTCCGCTCAAGCAAGCCTCCTCTATCAGGTTTTGAACCGTCAGATGTTTATGTATGCTGTCTTTTCGTTTATGTATGCTGTCTTTTCATGCCGAACACCTTCCTGTGTATCTATTTCCTCTTAGCTCAAACGCGGCAAGTTCTGATAACGCCAAAGAAACGGACCCGACCAAATGAAAGTGATCCAAAGGAAAGTTAAGATTCCCCTCCTTTACCAGAGAAGACGCGACAAAACCCTCCTCGAGGCTGCCGAAAAGCAAGACAAGTGAAAGACGGGGGTCAACCTGGCCGAAAATCCAAAAAAGCCAAGAAGCGAAAGGAAGATGCGGGGGCGTCGAGACCTGTTGGATTTGCAAGTCAAAGGAAGGAGTTGCGGGTCTTTTCTTTGTATTAGGGGCTTAATTTTGTGCATCTTACTGAGGTCTCATTTCCCGTTGCAGCTGGTCATCGCTCGGCACTATGTACTTACTGCCAAGGGGCACCCGTTCATATACCCTTTCACTCACGAAATGGAGTCGGTAGCAAAGCTTCTAAAGGCTGCTGCAGACCCATGGGATGTGTTGAAGGAGATGACTCCTTGGGATGGAGAAGTCTCTTGCACACTCTTTTTGTGCAAGTCATCCTTTAGAGCTGTAATGGATGATCGGTTGAGCCGACTAAAGGGAGATGAATTGTGGCCAACACCACTATGGAACAATAGGTATGTGGCATGTGTAGCTAAAAGGGTGTTTACAAATCATGAAACCTGTAACATTGCTCTCCGTGGCAGGTGTACCCTTGAGCTTGCTGCAACAGTCCTTGATGAGATGCACCGCAGAAAGTTTCCTACCATGGACAAACTAAGTACCTACCATGTCTTCTTGAAGGAGATAGGAACATGTCCAACTAGGTGTTTCCTTCCATCTGCATTGCATGTTATCCCACATCACTTGGTCCGGGGATGATACAAAGCAACGTGGTTGTATCCAATCGATTTGTTTTGGTCTTACAATTGGTCCTTGCACCAGCGATGATCCCTTTGGTTTGGCTCCACTGCACGACGTGGCGCTTACTCACTGTGTGGCAATCTGTGTTATTCTTTGTAAATGCGATGCGTCCCTTGTATGCCCGGCATATCGAAAGATCCGCCGGTCAATTACCTTCCATGCTTGGAGTGCAACAATTTCTAGGGCTTACCAAAATAGTACAACTAGCAAGTGCTGTCCGAGACTTGTTGCTGAAAGATTCCGCCGTTCTCCTACACATTTTGCAATCCACTACAGAACATCCAACCTGTATCCAGAGCACTTTGTACACGCAGGAATTGCTGTGGTATGTGTGCATCCCAATCCGGACAATTGGACGATCACGGTTGTAGCATCCTGAAAGGTTTCAATGACACTTTTTGCTATAGTGGTACATTGACCATTGAACTCACCGAAGAACATCATGGTCCAAATGTTGACTTCATTCGAAATGCAAATAAGATTGTTGTGGAGGAGGAACTCTGCACTAGCAGGTGTGTGATGGCAGTTTTGTACACCGCGGTATAATTACCAAAAAACAACGTGTCTGTGTTCAAGATTCGTTGTAGTGCGACAAATACTTGGGCTTTCATCCTTGTGGAACCGTGTCTTTTACAGATTCCCCATCAAGATTGTGTGCTTTCCAATGGAAATGGCTAATGATGCGGTCAAAGAGCGAGACCTGTTGGGACCGGAGATAACACCTGGGAGCTGAGTGACCCACATGTGCATGTACGTGGTGCCGTGTGATTGTGTTCATGGCAGTGCGCCACCTTGAACAAAGTGACACTTTTTTTTGGTTTTCGCTCCTAGGTTGCGCGTTACCTTGGGTAGGACATTAGTCGCGCTGTGCACGATGTGTCTAAGGTGGTCTCACCAGTGGGAGGTTTCACATAGCCTATTAAGCTTCAAAGGGGACAATGGTGTGAGGTCACGCATTCTTGATAAGCAGCCCGCAATCCTCGCAGCGTTTCTTGGCAGCAAGTTGCTTTGTGCAATTGTTGTACAACCCTGGCACTTGGACAACATAGCATTTATCTCTCTCATGGTGTTTCGTGTTGATTGGACGGATGTTCGCCTATTCAAACCACTCCTTTCGCTGGTTTCGCTGACAGTACAAAGACTTTCGCCACAACATAAGACTGTTGTTGATATGAGCGATGCTGCTGCTGCTTTTTTTCTTGACTTGTCGGTTTTCAGCAAGATGCCTCCATTACTGACAATCAGAGGTTCCAAGAATTTGTCATGAAAGGTTTCAGGTTGGTACAGCTCTGCAACTGCTCAGCCCATTTGGCTGAGTGGTTTAAAGAGATGGCTGTTTGCACTCGGGCTATAGAAGATCGAAAAGCAAATTTGCCGGATGGTCTCCTGTGGCGCACACCGCAGGGCAGTCGGCATCCGCACTTGGCAATAAAGCATTCTTGCATCAATGGCAAGGATGCTGGCCGCGGGGTCTTTAACCACGGCTCCTCCATCCCTAAAAACACCACTGTTGCTCTTTTTTGGGGGCAATGATACCGAAGGGCAGCCGAGCTGACACGTCTTATTTCATTAGTCCTTGGTTTGGGTGTAACTTTGTGATCGATGGCTTAAGAAGCATCAGCAAAGTGGAAACTGCTATGGCAACTTGGGACGAAGGATCCTTGCACAATGTCATCGGTTCATTTGTAAACTCCCAAGAAAGCAGTCCCAACTGCACCACCAGGTGGCTACCGCTCACAGACATCCGCGCGAAAAAAAATATACTGTGTTTGAGAATCGTCCTTGCCTATTCAAAGGCTATGGCAACGCATCGTCTAGCACAAACACAGGAGAGCAAACAAGGAATTTGAGGTCAAGGGAACAAGGTAGCACACCTGAACGGCAATCTGCTCCGCAGGGTGTTATGTTGCTTGTGAGTAAAAGGGAGATTTTAATTCGAGAGGAGTTAGTGGATTGGTACGGAGACAAAAGCTCCTCGCATTTCACTGGCAAACGCGATGAGGCCATGTTTGACGATGCCCTTGAGAATACGGAGCCCATATCCTCCGAGGACCTGTGTTCGGAAGATGGCTCCGAAGAGGAGGAGGATCTGGATACTGAAATGCTCGATCCTGATGATGCATCAAACGATTGTGGTTCATCAGATGCATGCTAAACAAAGTCCCTTTGGTGGCTTGAATGTTATTGAGAGCACCTGTGTGAGGTGCCCAACGCAGCCCTCCTTGGAAATAATAGGCTCAATTCACTTTTTCCACGAGTAGTACGATTGCGATGGTTCAATTTGAACCATGACATCTGCTTTCGAGTAATGTGAAGCTAATGCAGGGTACTCTGCATGGTGCTGGGTGCATGTAGCGCTTGTGCTCTTACTACTGAGTCTACATTGGTTGTTTCAAGTCTGTAGACAAGTTCCATGGGATGACATCTTGAACTCAAATGGTGTACTCTCTTTACCGGTATAGCCGCAACTTCTCGAGGAATGTGCTATGAATCATAGGTGCCTAACAAACACTCTGAATTCTTGGCTCAATTAGTTCATCGCTTGCAGCACCCCGGGAATCGGGGGGATGCACAATGCAAAAATTCGTTTATCGATATTCCAGGCCTCAACCTGACTCGACCGAAAGCAAAAAAATGAAAGGAGTCCAACGGCATGCGAAGTGCAACATCCATCATAGGAGGCCAGCATACACATAGGACACACAAAAAAGAGAGCGAGCAGACTGACCCATGGCAGCTGGCTTCAAAGACGCGGTGATCTAGTGCCTTCAACCCAACCACCGGCAGACACACAACAGATAGAAGTTTGCGAAACTCTCTTCGTGGACGAGCCCCCGAACTTGAATCCCTCCGAGCCAGAAGGGAACAGACAGGCGAGTTCACAGCAGCCCAACAGCAACAAACATACATTGATCTTAGGCGGGGTGCCACATAGCGCTCGGCAGCTTGTTTTGCAAAAACATGTCGTTTTCAGACTAGCCTCAACACCTGCTATGTCCGCCTGCCTTGTACCAATGGTGGAGAAAGAGCAGAGTGCATTGTTTCTGAAAGAAGGACATCATCAAACTCTGTACCGCAAGTCCCAAAACCTTGACCTCACATGGTAGTCCATGAGTTGGCAACTTTGAGTAGCCCCTCCGTATTGTGTAATGTGTGAGTTGGACTCTTTTTTTGATAACTTCATGTGACCTCGGCTTTCCGCCCTATTGCTAGCATTGACAGCTTGGTTTTCACAATGCTGACCATGACTGATGGCACATTGAAGATCAAGGTCATTCTTGCATGTTCTATATGGGTTTTGTGCCTTTGTTTGCCTTGAGCTATATGGCCTAACCCCTTGTTCGGCCCTCAAAGTGTCACTAACCTTGATACCCGTGTCCCCAGCCATTATAACGTCAGAATTACTGTGTCGGACGATCCCATCTTGCTGTCTGCTCCGATCACTGCAATGATTAGATGGTCCTTGCCTTGTTGTGGGTGCCTGCTTCCCTGCTCGGTCGTCTTCTATAGGACAAACATTGAAATACACTGCGCCGCCGTCCCATGCAATTCCGTCTTGCGTGGCAGGGATTGTCATAATAGGTGCTCGTTCCTTGGTACCAAGTTTCACAACGAAAGGCATTGTCTGCCAAACTAAAAGACTGGCACCGTGGTCGGGAAATGTTTTCCAAAGAAAAAGACCGCGAAGACCCGTTGTCTTTGCATTTGGCAAACAGAGGCCTAAGTATTTTGCAGGACTGCGAGCAGCAGCAGGTGTTGTTTATACGCTAACGACCTCTGTTAGACCAACTGAAAACCATTGCAATGGACCTGCAGTCTTTCACGGTGATAATCTAGGTGTGTTCTAGAGCTGCAAGTAGGAAAAGTTGATGGTGTTGCACCGCAACCTTTTCCATTAAAATTTGGGCTGCTCAATGAGTTTTTTTCATTCTCTGTTCACGACAGCTATTTTCATTCGCACTTGTCACTCCCAAGACAACCCCTATAGCAGCTTGAAGGCGTGGGTACCTACCTCCAAGCCCTTCAGTGTGTTCCACTGAGGGTCTTTGGCCAGTGCGCGCAGGGGCAGTTGATGGTGATGGACACGCAACCTTTTATGGCACAAGTTTTTCTACCGCAGGGGTTATCTTTTGGGCTGTTCAGGACTGCATTTTTCATTGCTAGTCGGCACTGTGAGGATCATCTCTAAAGCAGTTTCAGGCTTTGGCATGTGGATGTGACCTCCTCAGCACCAAAGAGGCAACCTTGGGGCTCACAGTGCCAAAAAGGTGACCTGTGAGCCGTCAGTTTGCTTCCGTGGGTACCCTGCAGACGTGCAACCAGAAGGACCTGATGGTCCTGCACAGGCAAGCATTGGGGGGGATAAATTTGGAAAGGCATGTGCTCGTCTATTTGCAGCGTTTGCGGTTCCACTCATCCGGCAAAAGAAAACCAGAAATGTTTTAAAAGACTTTCCTTGCTCCTATACAAGTTCAATAGGTTCTTTCAAGGACCACTATGACTGGCTAAAGCAGAGACAAATCAAAACGTGGTGCTTCCACTATCCCTGCTAGCGTATCAGAAGCTATGAAGGGCCATAAGATGAAGCAAATGCGGAGTTATTAGTCAGTGTGCGTTGCCAGCAAAGGCTCAATGGCTTGGTGCTGTGGTGACACAACAACGTGATTTTTTTAAACAAGCGGTCGTTGTAGATTACAACAACTTTACTATCGCCTTTTGTTCATGAAAATCCGTATACATGCCAAAAGGATCGCACCTCAATTTGTCTCATGCGACGTAGACGGTGTAGAACACCTAATGATAATTAATGAAGCACAGAGTTGAAGTTTGTGTTGTCATCAATGCAGGTGTACATGCGTCGCGTGACCGGGAAAGCGTCATTGGTGAAAATCCCCTTTGAGGCCCCCAATTGCTGGAAAAAGGCAACATTACGTGACTCTGTACCAACTGGGGAATACACATTTGCTAGGTAGGGAATTTTGCATGTCCATTGAATGCTTGAGAGTGTTTATAAGGGTGTTGAACAGGCCTGCAAAAAGCATTGTTCACTTCACGGCTCATCAGGTGTAAATGCAGTAGCAACAACAGAGGGTACACGAAAGACGGAAGATTATAAAATGACAATCAAAGCCTTGCTGTTTTTCTTGGAGGCAGTGTTCCATTCTCTGGTATACGACACCTCGTAGACGGTGCTCACATTCTTGTCATGGCCTGGAACCTTTAGTTTTTGGGATTTTTATTCAGTATGCGCTTTTAGCACCAGGAATGCCGAAGGGGCGTTGCATAGCGCCCAAAATGACCCAAGTCCGACGAACAACAGTAGCCTACGACGACATATGGGTCAAACATGTGACAAACGGTAGTCACCGCTGCTTTGAAACGTACGTCCGTAGGTGGGTTAGAACATGCACTTCTAGAGACAAAGTTCATTGTGGTGTCTCACACCATATGTTCACACATGCCACTTGAATCGGACCGATTTGTTTTGCGTCTGCCCTCAAACTTCAATAGAAATGGCCTTGTGCCTGTTGAGCACCTTTCAGCAATGTTGAGGATTGAATCCTCCCTTGATGCCGATCGGCTGATGCTTTTCTTTAAACCTGTACTTTTTAGCCCATTTGTGATAGTTGGCATGACCTTGCCCCCGCGTAGCAGCCTCCCCAAAGCCCCTCCCCTGTGCCCCCTTTGCACCCACATGTGATCCCCCTCCAGCCCCCCGTAGCCCTTTGTATCCTCCTGCTGCCCCCCCCCCCTACCCCCTCCATACCAAGCTGTGCCGCCCTCTACCATTGCCCCCATATCCTGCTATACCCCCTTTCTCTAGCTCTGCTGTACACCCCCATACCCCCTGCCGCCCGTACCTTTCCGTACCCACCTCGCCATACTTTTTGCGTACCCTTTGACTAGCTTCGCACAACAGATGGCTCGCTTCGCTCAATGCAAGGGCCAACCCTCGAATCCCCCCTAAATAACAAGACTCTTTCGGTAGGGACGGACCACCTTGTTTGTCCACCGCCTTGTGTCTCTCGTGCCCTTTGCATGTGCCGTTTGGTGTGTGAACCGCCAAACGTTTTTCTTTGAATCGCGTGTGCTCGAGAGATGGCTCCCTTCACTGCCAGGTGGGGCCCGCCCCCATACTCTTCAAATAAGTAGCCTTCTGCCCAGGCCATATTTTGCCTAGTGTATGCACCGCTCTGTCTGTTCACCACCTTGTGTGTGCACCGCCCGAGATGTCAACCTCCACACCTTCTCTTCCGCTCGCGGCGCTGGACAGGCGACTTGCTTTTTTCATTGCAGTTGCTAGCCGTCACGCTCGCCTAGATATCCAGAGTCTTGCGGTGGCAACGTATAGCTACGTGCGTGCATGGCCTTGTATATGCACAACCAAAACTTCTCTTGAACTTGCTACCCGTGACATGTGGCGCTCCGCTGATCTATTCGTATTGCCTGATGTAGGATCCCTCATGTAGTTTATCTCAGATCTCAGTCTTGCAAAATGTCGCGCCTTAGTTGGTCACCTTTGGAGGATGCCGCTCTTCGCCGAGGGGTTTTGCTGTATGGGGAGGGCAGTTGGCAAGCCACCGTCAAGGACTCGCGCTTGGCCCAGCGCTCAAATGTTGCCGCAAAAGACCGCTGGAGAATCCTGAAAAAGGAGGCGGGTACGAGCTCATTACTGTTGAGGTTGTTTGGTTTTTGTTTCGCATCATTTCACGTTCGTTGATGACGAAGCTTTCTGCCCCATTCTTAGGGAGCCTGGCCATACTAAAAGCCTACAGCCCATGCTCAGTGAATGTTGTGCAAACGTTGTATGTCCCGGGGTGTCTTAATCTCTGTGGCTCACATCTATGTCTTCATTAGGAGGTCCACACTTGATTTGACACATTCTTGCGTGTTCCAGGTAGCGAGGGTCTCGAGAAGAAGGTGGAGCCCAAGGAGGGGGAAGTTACGGGGGAGGAAAAAAAGAAGAGAGAAGGGGAGGCGGAGGACAAAATGCTACACACAGCAGAAGCAGACGCGGACAATGGCACACTTTCTGATTCAAAAGACCCATTCCAATTTTGGTACGATGACGTCCATGAGGAGGACGATGAAGAGCAGGAAGAAGAGGAGAAGGACAAAGGTGGGGAGGAGGAGGATCAGGAGCAGGAAGAGGAGCACAAGGAAGAAGAAGAGGAGGACGAGAGGCGGGACAATGAGGAAGAGGATGAGGAGCTGGCAGAGGGTGGTCGAGACCACGTGCCGATGGGAGATGAGTGGAGTAGAGCCGCAGGGCTTGCGGCGGTGTTGGAGAACGATTCAGATTCGGAAGATGAAGAGGACAACGACGAGGAAGATGAGGCAGATGCCCACGAGGAAGAGACTGAGGATGAGGATGAGGACTGGGCTGCTTACAAACATGATGCCGCTGCCATTGACGAAGAGGATGAGGATGACGGATACGAGGGGGAGCAAGAGGAGGAACAACCGGCACAGCCGGAAACTGTTTCTGCAAAGAGAGGAAGGCGTCGCAAAGGGAACGAGTACACGGCGCAGCAAGCTTGCGACGCAATTCGTCGCAGCCACAGGGAGAGTGATCGCCGGGTAAAGCGGAGGAGGCTTCAGCAGGAGGCGGACCAAAGAGCAGCTATCAATGGCCTCTACGATGCCATTGATAGTCTTGGAGGATTTGTTCCTCCTAAGCTGGCCCGTCTTCTTTTATATTGAATCATAGCGATGGTCTTTGATGTAAGCCAAGGGTGGTTGCTTGAGCGCTGAGATTGATTGTTTAATGTTCTGCGGAAATACTCCTCACCATGTTGCTGAATTTGCAACGTTTTGCTGAGAGATGGAACCTGAAATGAGGTGGTCGTCACATTCCGCTTCTAACCACAGATAGCGTGGTTGCCGTCTACTGCTTTTCTTTCCAATTTTGCCACCCCATTGCTGTAATTTACACAGTGCCCGAGAGCACACACAAACGTGGATTTCGACCTCTATGATGACAATGGAGATAGCAAGCTGGGAGTTTGAATTGCATTTTTGTTTGGCTTTGATTACCACTATAGAGAGGGCAAAGAGGAGGTGAGCTTAGGTACGTGGAAGGCACCCGGAGGACAAAGCCATGGGGAGCAATTGGAAAACAACTGTGGTTCGGGGCAAAGAGAATTCGATTGGTCAACAAAAAGGAAGCAAATGTGATCGGTTGCAATTGAATGCCCAATCGAGAGATATTTCTGAACAATTTTCATCTTGTACTCACATACATTGGTAGTATTGCTCCCTTTCGTAATGCAGAGCAGGGACACATATTTGGCACTTGCAGCGTGTCAGGAAGCACGAGGTCTAGTGCAATCACCCAGTGGTCCCTGAACTACAACTTTGGAACGTCAGTTTGCATCGTTTCTTGCCTGTTTTCAGCCCTGACAAGTAATGGTATGGCCTACGTCCCCACATTGTGCTCAAAGTGCTCAAAATTTGCGAACCAGCTATTGCTAATTCACATCTTTTTGAGAAACACCAACAATCTCAGACTGTGGCGCGTATGAAGTCATGTTTTCTGGTTCCCAAGGACACAAACAATGGAAGTGAATATCTCGGTAGCAGGCGCATTTGCATCAATTGGAAAAGTGTAATTGTTCCCCTTCGGCGCCCCTCGTAACGTTGGAGCATTTTTTTTTTGCCTTAAGAAAGTCCGGGGCTGCCGTATTTTCAGCATGCTGAAACTCCTTTGACCGCAACCTAAGGGGCAATTGTCCATTGCTTCAACCTTGGCTTCATTTGCTTTTCATAACCATTCAGTTTTAACGAACAAGATGACACCTAAGCGTTGTACTGCAGATGCCACCCACAAACCCTTGCATTTGACGGCACCATGATCCACAACACCGCTTGTGCATACCTACAATGGTTTTAGACCTTGTACAGGCAATTAGTAGTAGAACAAAATCTCAAAGCTCTCCTTCATGATTCAAAGCATAACTGATAGTTTGCAGAATGACCCGGGGGAGCCAACAAGCCGCTAAGGCCGTAGCACCTATAGAAGGTTAGGAATGGGCAGACGTTACATACCGTGTGTTTAACACTTGGCAAACCAGGGGGCGCATTGATACATGGGTACTGGTGGGCCAAAAGCAACTATTCCAGGTTTTTTGAGTAGGCCTACAGGAAAACGTACAGGTAGAATCAAAATGGTTTCAAGGAGAACTTGTAATGTTGCGAGGCCGGAGAGGTCTTTGTGTGCAAGATATACAACGAGCGTGCAGTAGGGGGTGATTCTTTCCAAAGAAGAAGCAATAGTAGCATGTACACACGGGATACCACTACCGTGAAGTCACTTGCAGACAGAGTGTTCTGGAGCCCGGGTTGGGCGACAAGGGGTAAAGAGAGCATGGACTCAGCGGAAACGGAAGCGCTAGCGAGAGAACCATGTGCCACCTAGGTAGTTATGATCGGGAGCCCCCACCCGGATGGTTGGGAGGCATAGTGCAAAAAAAAAAAGAAAGTTGGGAAAATAACCTGCTGTCAGCCATTAATTAGAGAAAACCAATGGTTTAGAAAGTAAACAATTTATTAAAATATTTGGCCTCCCTTCACTTCTCTATATATATGTCTGTGGTTTGTGACAAGGGGAAGGGAAGGCCTTTGGGCGAACTCAAGGCAACATTCAGTATTGCTCTGAAAGTGCTGCAGCGCAGCAAAACAATCATGAGCTATGAACAGTCACAGTGCGTCTTGTTAGCTTTGTGTGTTTCCGCACTTGGACGGGGCCTGACGGAAACAGTGCTGGGTTTGGGTCAACGAAGGGGGGGGGGGGGGCTTCAGAGGGGGATGGGGTCCCCCCCCCCTACAGCCCCCCAAACCGTCGAACACCCCTCGGGGTCACACATTGGCTGGCGGCGGCCCCCGTGGGCGGGGGTGAAGCAGCCCATTCTGATTTTGCCCCCTTTGTTTGGGGACCCGCGAGGACGGAGGGCTGACGTAGCTTTTCCAGCGCTCTTTGGGGCCTGCGAGAAGGCAGGGGTGAGGCACCCACTTTTGATTTTGTCCCCCTTTGTTTGGGGATGGGCCCTCCGAAAGCCCCAAAATTGCTGTTGCGTAGGCTGTTTAGTGACACTTGAAGGTTTTTCACATTTCCACTTTTTCCGAAACCCTTTTGTTGCCCCTAGGATGGGTTTGGGTGGTCATTTGGTGACAATACGGGTGCTTGAGCACCCATGGGGGCCCACGCAGTGGCCACTGGGCCCATGTAGCCCGAGCCATGGGCCCCCCAAAAGCTTCAAAATTGCTGTTTGTAGGTGGTTCAATGGCATTTGGGGTGTGCACAAACTGCTTAAGCAGTTTTCCACCCTCTATAGGTCAAATATGGAAAATTTTGCAAATTTTTTTGATATTGTGACCACTTACAATGACGAAATATGCTATTTAAAGCATGTTTTAGACCTCTTTGTGTGTTTTTCACCCTATTGGGGTGGGGGGGGGGGTACCAAGGGGTCTAGGGCACACAACCTGCTTATGCTATTTTCCAGCCTCGGTAGCTCAAAAATGGAAATTTCTGAAACTGATTTTTTTCATACTTTGACCATGCAAAATGATCAAACATCCTAACTAAAGCATGTTTTGGCCCCTCTTCATGTGTTTTTCACCCTATTTGGGTGTGTGTGGGGGGGTGCTCTTAAGGGGGCTTGGGCACACATTGCCGGAAATACCCAAGCCGATGCAACCCTACCGTACAACAAGTAGGGGCAATGCGAATAGTCGGATCACCCCTGGGCCGCATACCCAACAATTCGGAGCACCTAGGCCGCATACCCAACAGTTCGGAGGTGCCCGACACTATGTGACAACCAAAAAGGTTTTCATTTGGTGACCATGCATGCCAACCCCTCATGCCATAGCGACCCTGCCCTAGCATGTGTCTCCTCACTGCTTAAACTGCCCTCTCGCACCTCTCCCCTCTTCGAGGTGCCTTGCCGAA
Source organism: Eutreptiella sp. 'Long Island Sound 2002' (assembly GCA_964036045.1). Taxonomy (NCBI): domain Eukaryota; phylum Euglenozoa; class Euglenophyceae; order Eutreptiales; family Eutreptiaceae; genus Eutreptiella; species Eutreptiella sp. 'Long Island Sound 2002'. The sequence goes on along the minus strand of OZ038378.1, from coordinate 200,285,179 downwards.
GGCAATAGAATTTGCAATTCCGCGTCAAAATGGGATACCCCAATGAATATGGGTATGTCACCGGGGGTCCCCCAGTTTCCCCCAGAATTTCAAACCCAACTTTTCCTATCGATTTTACCATGCCGATTCCACTCAAATTCATTCCCGTCGAAAATGGAAACTTTTTTGCGCGCCACACCGCGCGCGCGCCTAGGCAAAATTAGTTCTGGCCAGCCTAGCCCAGGGCCATTCCAGCCAAATATGGGTATGTCATGGGGAGTACCCCATTTTGACCCAGAAGTTCAAGCCCAAGTTTTCCTACGTTTTTCACCATGCAGATTCCACCCAGATCGATTCCCAGTCAAAATGGACATTTTTTTCCGCGTCTGGGCAAATCAGTTCTGGCCAGCCCAGCCCATGGCCATTCCACCCGAATATCGGTATGTCACCGGGGGTACCCTAGTTTGACCCAGAAGTTCAAACCCAAGTTTTTCTACGTTTTTCGCCATGCTGATTCCACCAAAAATGATTCCCGGTGCAAATGGAATCTTTTTTGCGCCCTGCATCACGTTCTTGCCTGGACAAGATCAGCTCAGGCCAGCCCAGCCCATGGCCATTCCACCCAAATGTGGCTATGACACAGGGGGGACCCCTGTTTGACCCAGAAGTTCCAACCCACCTTTTCCTACGCTTTATACCACGCAAATTCCACCCCAATTGATTCCCGGGGAAAATAGAAAAAAACATTTGCGCGCCGCTCCGTGCCCACACCTAGGCACAATCAGGTCTGGCCAGCCCAGCCCATGGCCATTGGACCCCCATATGGGAAGTTCAACCCCGCTTTTTCATACATTTTTAACCATGCTGATTGCACCCGAATTGATTCCGCATCAAAATGGAAATATTTTTTGCACGCCGCACGCCGCACCGCGCCGCGCGCGCGCCTTGGCAAGATCAATTCTTGCCAGCCTAGCTGGCCTAGGGCCATTCCAGCCAAATATAGGTATGTCACCGGGGGTACCCCAGTTTGACCCAGAAGTTCCAACCCCCCTTTTCCTACGCTTTTCACCATGCTGATTCCACCCGAATTGATTCCCCGTGAAAATGGAAACTTTTTTGGGTGCCGCGCCGTGCGCTCCCCTGGGCAAAATCATTTCTTGCCACGGCAGCCCATGGCCATTCCACCCCTTTATGGGTATGTCACCGGGGGTACCCCAGTTTGACCCAAAAGTTCAAACCCACCTTTTCCTGCGTTTTTCACCATGCCCATTTCAGCCAAATTGCTTCCCGGTGAAAATGGAAAATTTTTTGCGTTCCGCGCGGCGCACACGCCCAGGCGAAATGACTTCTACCCAACCGAGCCCAGGGCCATTGCAGCCAAATATGGCTATGTCACCGGTGGTCCCCCAGTTTGCCCTAGAAGTTCAAAGCCAACTTTTCCTACGTTTCTCATTGTGCCGATTCCACCCAACTGCATTCCTAGTGAAAATGAAATGTTTTTTGCGCGCCGCGCGCGCGCCCTGGCAAAATCAGTTCCGGCCAGCCCAGCCAAGGACAATTCCGGCCAAATATGGGTATGTCACCGGGGGTACCCAGTTTGACCCAGAATTTCCAACCCATCTTTCCCTACGCTTTTCGCCATGCAAATTCCACCCCAATCAATTCCCGGGGAAAATAGAAAAAACATTTGCGCGCCGCGCCGTGCACGCGCCTAGGCACAATCAGTTCTGGCCAGCCCAGCCCATGGCCATTCCACCCCCATATGGGAAGTTCAAACCCACTTTTTCATACATTTTAACCATGCTGATTGCACCCAAATTGATTCCGCATCAAAATGGAAATATTTTTTGCACGCCGCGCCGCGCACGCGCCTGGGCAAGATCAATTCTTGCCAGCCTAGCTGGCCTAGGGCCATTCCAGCCAAATATAGGTATGTCACCGGGGGTACCCCAGTCTGACCCAGAAGTTCAAACCGATCTTTTCCTACATGTTTAACCATGCCGGTTCCACCTAAATCCATTTCAACTCAAATGGAAACTTTTTTGCGCGCCGTGTCGCGCACGCGCCTCAACAAGATCAGTTCTGGCCAGCCCAGCCCATGGCCATTACAGCCAAATATGGGTATGTCACCGGGGGTACCCCAGTCTTGACCGACAAGTTCAAACCCAAGTTTTCGTACTTTTTTCACCGTGCCGATTCCACCGGAATCGATGTAAGGTGAAAATGAAAACATTTTTGCGCTCTGTGCCGCGCCGCACAGGTGCCTGGGCAAAATCAGTTCTGGCCAGCCCAGGCCTGGACCATTCCAGCCAAATATGGGTATGTCACCAGGGGTACCCCATTTTGACCCAGAAGTTCAAACCCAACTTTTCCTACGTTTTTCATTGTGCCGATTGGACCCAAATGGATTCGTGGTGAAAATGGACTTTTTTTTTTGCGCGCCGCATCGCGCCATGCCCCCGCCTGGGCAAAATCATTTCTGGCCAGCCCAGCCCCAGGCCATTCCAGCCAAATATGGGTATGTCACCAGGGGTACCCCAATTTGACCCAGAATTTCAAACCCAACTTTTGGGTGCAGTGGGGTGTCGTCACTCTTGCAGGCAGTCTGGTACTGTTGGGGCTGCTGTGCTCCTTGGGACTGTGGAACCTGGGCGGTACATTGCTTGCCTGGGGCCTGCCTATGGGCACTGAGAAAGACGCTTGCGCGGTGCGCGCGGTGCACCACGCGGTGCGCGCGCGGTGCGGGCGTTTTCCAAGTGCACCGACAACTTTTTCTTTCCCCTTGTGCTGTTTTCTGCACCTCACCACTATTTGCCCCTCCCTTGTGGTGAGCCCGCGTGCCGTGGCTGCGGGATAGGGCGCCAAGCCAGGTTGCGATGGCTGTCGCGATGGCGGACAATTGCCACGGGTGCCTACCCCTACAACGACCCCTGCAACAACACGATCCCTACACCAACACGACCCCTACACCAACACGACCCCTACAAAGACACAAAACATGAAACGAGTGCATTACTGAGCCGAGCACACCGAAATGGTTGCATCATGGGAATGGGCACCCCATTGAGCAACATGTCAAAACACGAAACGTTCGAAACGGCTCCACATGCTTGGGCACCCTGTGGGGCACTAGGCTCTTCGGTCGAGCGGCCGTACCGGAGAGTTCTACATCTTCTTCTTCCTCTTCCTACGGCCCTCCCCTGGCAGGGGGTGTGGGCAGCTACAACCACCTTTGGTGAGGAGGCTGGAGTGGAGGCCACCGTTGTTGTATGCGTACCCCTTAGGCCACCACGTCCTTGCCACCCTGAAAAAAACTTGAAAAATGCAGAAGAGGGTTGCTAGAAACGCCTGCGCGGTGCACAACGCGGTGCGCGCGGTGCGGGCGTCTTTCTCACTGCACATGGGACCTCTGTTCCGTTCTGTCCCTCCAGTGCTGTCCGGTGGTGTGACGCAGTTGTCCTGTGTCCCCTGAGCAAAGGGGGGTGGGGGTGGAGCTGGGCCCCAACGTGTGGTACAGGTGCTTTTGTGGCGCCAGGGAGGCCTACGTTGTCCCCTGCATGGGGCTCAGAATAAGGGACCTGTTGCCGGGGAAATGACAGCGGGGGGCATGTGGCGTGGGTGTGGGGCGGCATTCCGGGGGTGGTCAGATGCCGCGTGACAGACGCCTTCACGCGCGGCCTTCACTACAGCCCTTGCGGTAGAGTCCTCTACCCCGTTCTTGTGCACAGACTGCCGCTGTTCTTATGCGAATGCAAGGCCCTACATGTGCCCTGGCCACGGCGCTGACTTCCTTGGAACAGGCTATTGCGCGCAGATCGCAGCACTTGGCGCTTCAACGGCAGCAGTTTGAGGCGCGGAGCGCCGACGTGCAGACCCTCAATGCACGTCAGGCCCAGTGCGTGTACTTGGACGTAGGTGGGACGCATTTCCACGCCGGCCGGGACGCGCTGCAGCGCCACGGGCCGCACTACCTCTCAGCCCTAACCTCCGGGATGTTTGCGGACGGTTCCGAGGAGATGGAGCACTTCTTTGTGGACCGCGACCCGCGGTGGTTTGCGGTTGTGCTGGCGTACTTTCGGGACGGAACAGTGTACCGACCCAGCGGCCGCGGGGCTTTGCGGGGCCTACAGCGCGAGGTGGCGTTCTACGCAGTGCCGGACTTGCGGCGCCAGGTCCAGTCGCAGAAGTGCCTCCTCGCAGTCACAACTATGGGCTGCCGCCCGCACGTCTACGAGCCCGATGTGGGCGGGTGGCGGCAGTTGCGTGCCCCGCGCCACGCCGACGTGGACTACCATATGGACACGTGCGTACCGTGGGGCCGGTCTTTGGTGGTGGCGACATTCGGACCGGACGGCCACCCGTCGCTGAAGCTGCTGGACGTTGATATGTGGGCGTGGAGGACTGTCACGCTGCCGGGGATCACCTTCGAGATCTGGGACATGATTGTGGTGTCGGACGGGCGGTTAGTACTGCTCTTCGAGCGGTCACCGGGGGCCTTCGAGCTTCAGGCACTGGACCCAGCAGGGGTCTGGCATAGCGTCCCACTTCCCGCATTTTTCCTTCTGGATGAGGACTCCACCCTTGTATCTGTGAGCGGCCTTCTTGCGGCGTTGTATCGTCCAACATCCGGAGGCCAACTGGGGTTTGCAGTGTACGACCACGGCTGCTGGAAGCGTTTGCCGGGGCCGCCGAACACCTTGGACGAGCAATGTCCGACCGAATTGGAGGACCGAATTGTTGTGATGCCCATGATGTCCCCGGGGAGCCGCACCCTGAAGCAATACGTGTTCAGCAAGGCATGCTGGGAGATGCTGCCGGAGATGCAACATCTCCGGGCCGATGCTGTGGTGGTTTTATGGAGGCACATGCTTGTGGTGCTCGGGGGCCACCAGAGCGGCCCGGACTACACCGCAGAGGCATACGATCCAGCCGCAGGGCAGTGGGTCACGTGGCCTGGCTTGCCTTTTGAACCCGTCCACGGCCATGTGTATGAGGAGGAGTTGCTTGTGTGTGGGAGGGCCGGTAACGTAGTGCGCTATGAATCCCGGAGCCACTGCTGGAGGCAAATCTGGCATTTCGATCAGGAGGTGTTGATACACATGCTGACTCTGCCATGGACTGTCACCGCGGTGTAATGGTGAAGGTGCCATCCACACGACATCTGCCCTGTCCAGTTACCCAGTCCACCCAAATATTCACGCCCCGAAGGTGTCTCTGCTCGTCGTCTGCAGGTATCTGAACTCTGGTTACGGTTAGCCCTGCGCTGCATGTTTTGGGCGACAGCACGTAGCCCGTCGGAGGGTCGAGCGTGGCTCCGCCCCCGCCCTGTGGCATAAGTAACCGTGTTCAGCCTCATCGAGCGTTGTGTGCGGCATCTTCAGAGTTGCCATCTACTGACGCGGCACAAGCGCTTCGCCGACTACCACAATTCATTGGACCTCATTGGACTGAAAGTGTCTATGGGCGGGGATTCAGTCAATCGGTACTGACCATTGATCTTTTGTAGAGGCGAGCAGCACCAGCACCAGCACCAGCACCAGCACCAACTACCACAACCAGCAGCACAAGCGTCAGCCCACACCAGGCCCATTCTGAGGCCCCCTTGTGCAGTCTTAACAGCCGCAGCAACACCACGACCAGCCGCAGTGGCACCAGCATTACCATCAGCATGTCTGGGCGAAATGCCAAAAAGACAGAAGTTTGGCCTTGCTGGATCCACTTTGGTGGATCATACTTTGACATGGGATGTTCAATGTCGCAAATTTTGCACAAGAAACCCGACAGTGGTAGCCGGTTTAGGTTGCAGAAACTGAAACCTCGACCCAATCATGTGTCCTCACTCCTTTTCTTGTCGTCCAGTCATGTAGGTAGCTGTAGTGCTGACCAACCAAGGCTCAGAGATGATCCAACAGTCAGTGTCATCACGAGACCTCTCGAGACAATGCAGGGCTGTGCTGTCTGTTATTGTGCGGACCTCGGCGGTGAAGGGGCTGGAACAGGGCGTTGCAAACTGCACGCGGAGCGGCGGGTAGTGTGCACTTGAATGGCACGCTTGGTCGGTGGCTGCCAGCGGGCGGCTGTGTGCCAAGGAGGGTATGCCCTTGGGATTGAAGGCTCGTGGCCTGCTCTGGATGGGTGTTCCTGAAGGGGGTTTGCAGGTGGCTCCCCTTATCCATACATGTCCACACGTGTGCGTTGCGTATGCGTGTGTGCTCATGCATCTTGGAATGCAGGTGTGCATTCTGTTCATGCGAGCATGTGTGTGTGTGCGTGTGCGTTTGCTGATGGAGAGGGATGACTTGGGTGAACCTAAGTTGCAGTGGGCCAAGAGCACCACTCGCTGGTGGTGTGCTGTATATTGTCGGTTTTCTAGCCGACAGCTAAGGGTATGTAAGTGTGTGAGTCAGGGCTGCGCTTCACCATGTTCTGTCTGGTACTAGCAGCTGCGAACTGCATCTCCTGTACTTTCAAGCATCGATTGGACGTCTTTTGCACTTCCGTTTTTGGTCTAACGGATGTGTGTGTGTGTGTGTGTGTGTGTGTGTCTGTGTGTGCAGACGGATTTGTGCATTTCTGGGTGCTTTCGTGTGTGTATTCTACGGGTGTGCATATACCTGCTCGGAGCACAGGCGGACTCCAGACTCTCGGTACAGTACCACATGTCAGCGCAGGCATCTGCTTTTTGAGGTCCTGGACGCGAGTGCGAAAGGGAGGACGTGTCAGCGCAGGGGTGCGTCAGGGTTGAGCGTATTTTTGTCTTGTCTCCTCTGTCTTATATTGCATATATTTGCTCCCGACTAACCTTCATGCAGCTCATCATCAAGAATTATAACAACTTCTGCGGGATGTAGGCCCAGCCCTTTGCCCCGTTCCAGCATACTGGTGCAAGGATGTGTGGAGGGGGGGGGGGGATGGGGGGGGGTTGCATTTGAGCAGTTCTGCCTGCTTCCTACCAGGCCAGCCTGACCCTCATTTTTTTTACGCATAGTCTGTCCTCCAGCAGTATCAATTCCCCACGTTTTGTTTTGACTCGATCAATGGCAATCCGTCATCATCATGACTGACATGAGCGAGAGGATAGTGTGCTGTCAGATTTATGCTTCACTGTTGGAGTCGTCGCAGCAAATGCCATGCGGGCAGTATGACAAATGGGCGAGAGGGTTGGTGCACAGGTCATGGTTAATGTATCTTTGCAAGGGAAACGGCAATTGCATAGGGGATTCACAAATTCAGTTGTCTGTGTGGCAGAGTGCCCCAAGTTTCTAGCCAAGCTGTCAGCTATACAGCCCGAGCCCTACACCTGGCCCCGGATCTATTTGCACATGCTGAAAGCGACAAAAGGCTGACTGGCCATCCAACAGTAAGTTGGCCGCTGTTTGAGGCTGGCGGTCAAAGGGAAGTTCCTACTATTTGTCTCTCTATCTTTGTTGTATTTCTCGTCATCGGCACCTCTGACACGATGGGTAAAACTAGCAACACGAGTGAGAGTTGTCCTATGCCTTTTTGATCATTAACACATTGAGGCCATTTACATGCATACGAGGGAAACATGAATGTTTGCCTTTCTTCAAGCTCATATGGCCCTGTGACCCGTTGTCAAAGGGAGTTGTATCAATTTGATGCACCAAATGTCATGGGACCCGATGTTTTGTTTCATTTGTTTTTAATTAGGAGGCTGCCCCAAGAAAAGGAAAGAGGATTCATTTTAACGACCCTTTTCAGCCATAGTCCCGCTCAATTTTTCGCTGAGGAGTCGTCACAGTAATGTTGGGGGGGGGGGGGGCGCAGGATTGATTGGGAGGGTCAGTGAACCAGGAAATGTGTCCACCGGTGTTCAAACTTCTGCCTGCTTCATCAGTTTCATAGACTTCTTTCATAGCTTTTAAGCCTCCTGGACCCCACACCTTGCTCCCTGCGTTCTCTGTCCCTTAGCTCTGTCCGAAAAAGCCCGGTTGAATCTGTCGGGAATCCCAGCAGCAATTCTTTGCCGCAGCCTGCCAGTGCGGACCACCTTGGGTTTTAGCGACTTCTTTTTTGTTGAATTCGTCCATCTTGTTGGGCGAGTGGTCACCACTGTTAGGGTCGTTGCTCGTCTCCAGGGTCCAATTTGATTTTTGTTTGATCTGGACAGCCTGACGGCGAGGGGAATCAATGGCAGTTGGTGTGTGACGTGACCAACGGCAGCTGGGGATCACCGATGGGTCAGCGACGGGTATTGGGGATGACTGGCGGCCGGAGGGGTCCCTGAGGCAGTTTGGGGTTGGTTGGTGGGTCCGCTGATGTCAGGACAGCCCTCGCCATAGCTTTTTTGGTTGCGTCTGATCTGGTCTCACAAGCATTCTGTCACCACGTCACATGTGTTGGTGAGTGGGCCACCAGGACATTTGCACTGTCCACTGTGACAATATGACCCGGGCCCGATTACTTTTTGTATGGTTTGGGGGTGTAGCTCAGGCCATTGTCACGACCCATTGCCAGCAGGGCCCTTCACCGTGGCCTTTGTGCGGGGGACCAGGGGTGCCACTTCACAAACCCATGTGAGGTTGAGCGTAAAGGAAGTACATCTTTACAGAGAAGCGTACCTCTTGGGGACATTCAGTCCAGATCACGGTCGCTCCTTCAGTGCCTCTATTTCTTTTTCCGTCATTGCACTCCGCTCTCCTGACCTTTGGCCCCCCTTTGTCCTCTCTCCTTCCTTCTTCCCACCTCCGTCCCTCCTTCTCTGGTGTCCTTCCCCCCCCTTTTCCTGCTCGCTAGCAGTGTGGGAGTAAGACACCTGTGGAGGCACAACCAGTGCATCCAGGTGCGGGGATCTAGAGGGCCTCCGAGTCATGCCACCATGCCTTGGGATACACCCACCCTTAACGAGCCCAGTCGCCAACCAACCATCAACCGACCCAATCCGACGAGTAGGTTTGAGCTCTAACCTGTTGACAGTGCTCCCCAGCACTGTACATGGCACGCAGCCCGTAATCCATAGACGCCGTTGGCAATGTACCGCAAAGAGCATCGTAGTGGGGATGAGAAAGGATCCGGCAATTCCTGGGATAACCACCGCAAATGGTGGGAGGCGACAGTACTTCTGGTTGCTTCGTTGGTATGTCAAGGATATCCCCTTCCCTGCAAACAAATAGCACAAACGATACGAGATGGGACGAGCAGAATGGTGCTTCTTCAGAAAGATGTAGACAGCTCTCAAAGACTCAATAGTGAAGGGAGCGGTTCAGCATTTGTTCTCTGAAGGGACCCATGTCCCATTGTTACGGTGCTTGAAAATTGCCGCAACGGCGTGCAGTTATAACTGTGTAATGTCTTCGTTCCCGCCGTCCCCTGCGTTTCAAGCACCATATAGCATTGAAAGCGTCAGATTAGGCACAATGCATTTCGAATCAGCTTCCAAGCGGAACACCCAACTGCGGCTCACTCCTGTTGCCCCACCAAATGAGAACGGAGAATCATGACCCACCCCTGCTTATCTCTCTTGGTAGTTCCCATGGAGAATGAATGCCAAGGGCTAGCAGTTACGGGGTGGAGTTGTTGCAGGTTGTTCAGAGAACATGGGAATCCCCACCGCGCAAGCAAGGTCTTTTCCAAACAGTGCGACGAGGTGCTTTTTGAAATCGTGGAATTGATGGTTGTCATCACAAGAAATGGTGGCACCAACAGTGGCGGGTGGAAAACCGTGAATGGTGGCACCGCGACTTCTGGGAGCAAATTTTGTGTAAGCAGGAGCGGGTGCCATCACGTTTGGGCATGAAATGCAACCATGAGGCAGACAAGATGGCAAACGTAGGATAAGAGTCCCACCTGGACAATCAACGTCTAGGCGAAGTCTCGGAGGAGCTGGGCCTAGAGGGCAGCGCAAGTTCATTTGGATAGAGCACACGAATGGCAATGTCGACAGTGGAGGGAGCACTGAGCGCGGTGCAGACCCGGGTCTTCATTCAAATTCAAAAAGGGGTGAAAAGATGCAACGTTTCTTTCTGGATCAACTGGTGCAGGTGCCAATTATATCTCCACTACATGCCAGAGAACATGCTGAAATAGCTGTGGGCAGTCTTCGTATATCACAAGATTTTTGCCGCACTGCTGTACCTGCCTAGCAAAGATATTTTAACTTTTTCTCCAACATATCATGGAAACTTTGTGCCTCCAAATATGAAATTGCACAAAATGAAAGGAAGGGCACTAACAGATGCAATTTGTTCAAGCCGTGGCAATGGATGTTACTGACCAACCCCAATTCCACAAATGGCAAAAAATTGTTGAATTTTGGCCGGCTAAGACCCATGCACATTGTCATATGATTTTTTCAACGACTCGAAAGTGCTGAGTGTATTCAAGTTGCCAGATAATCTTTGCCAACTCAGGGATTCTAGAGTGGAGAGGAATGAAGTTGCTACGTAATGCATGCCGTCTTGGGGACTCTATAGAGCGGAGAGGAATAAGGTTGCTACACAAGCCTAGCTGTATTGGGGACTGTAGAGTGGAGAAGAATGCAGTCGCTACACAGCCCCAACTGTGTGGGGCACTCCAACATGGAGAGTACTAAAGTGGCTGCATAAACCCTACCATATCTGCTCTAGAGCGGAGAGGAATAAAGTTGCTACATAATCCCAGCTGTGCCAGGTGCTCTACAGCGGAGAAGAATGAAGTTGCGACATAACCCCTGCTGTTTCTGGGACTCTAGAGTGGAGAGGATGTGGGTGCATGACCCCTACCGTGTTGGGGATGCTAGAGTGTAAAGGAATGAAGTTGCTACATCTCCCCGGCTGTATCGGGTAGTATTGGGTGGAATATAGTGGCTACATATCCCCAGCTGTTTTCGGGACTCTAGAGTAAAGACAAAGCAGTTGCTACAAAGTCTCCACTGTATCATGTATCAGGTTCTCCAAAGCGGAGATGCATAAAGCGGCCACTTAACCCTCGCTACATCCGGGACTCTGGAGCGGAGAGGAATGAAGTTGCCAACCACACCAAGGACTCTATAGTGGAGAGGAATAAAGTAATCCATAACCCTAGCCACATAGGGGGCCCTAGAGTGGAGAGGAATCCGGTGGCTACACAATCTTTGCCATATTGGATGCTCTAGCGAAAAGAGGAGTCAAGTGGCCACATACCCTCTGCGTTTTCGCTGACTCCAGAGCGGAGAGGAATAAAGAGAGGAAAGTGGAAACGAATAAAGTTGCTACATGACTTCAGCTATATCAGGGGCTCCAGAGTGGAGAGGAATAAAGTTGCACCATGACCTCTGCCCTATCAGGTGCTTAAGAGTGGGGAGGAATGCAGTTCCGACATCACCTGTGCCCTACTAGGTGCTCCAAAGCACAGAGGAGTTGCAACAGCTATCGAGAATCGTAGAGTGGGGAGGAATCTAGTGACTACATAACCCCTACCATATCAGGTGCTCTAGAGCAGAGATGAATAAAGTGGCCACAGAACCTGCAATTGCCATTTTTGACATTTGCAAGTTGGATTTTCATTTTTGGTATTGGGTGATCTTGAGTTACATTTATCCCCCCCCAAAAAACGGCACTGTGACTCTGGATGATGATTGGGAACCTGATTGGGGGGTTGGGGGATTTTTCAGAAGACCTCCCAAAGTAGCCGGGCCCTCGCTGTGCGCTGCTGTGTGCAAATGCCCTCACTGTGCAGTCATAGACGGAGTTGCATGCACCCTGCGCACCCCGCAAAGTTTCGATATATGCGTTTTCTTGGGCACTGTTTTTTCCCTGCTTCAAGCTCAAAGGCACCAGGTTATGGTACGGTGGTCTGCGTTGGGGTGCTTGTAACTAAACCTTATTTTTGCTTGCCTATTTATGTACGTTGTAGTGTTCCTAATGGTCATGTGTGTTGTTCCCCAGCTTGGATTTATCATGTCTTTGTCCTGGGTCACCCCTGGTACACAAGTCTTCTACGATCGCGAGAGTACTGCTGATCGAGTACCAGCAATTGTGTTGGGTTCCTCACCGCAGCCCCGGGACTATTTGCGGATCCAATATGAAGTTGGTGGCAAAGTAGTTGTCCATGAGGCCGCTGCACTCCACTGCATTGAGTTTCAGATCAGGAGCCCCTCCCCATCACCCCCATTATTTCCATCACAACACCCGCCAAAGTGGTTTGCAGTGGGCCTCTTCACCGGGTAAAATCCCTGGAAACATCGGAAACGGGCCGCACTGTGCGCGCACCGTGCGACGGCACCCTCATAGTTTTGCATTGGAGTTTCAGCCCTTTCAACAACTGTACGGACGCAATTTCAAGGGTTGTATGAGGGAGTTGCTGTGCATCATGCGTTTGCAGACCCTGCAGAGTCTCTCATTTCAGGATCTCTCATGTCACTCACAGGGCAAGTGTTCTGAATGCTGCTGTCATGCATTTTGCAGCCAGTTTCAGGCAGCCCATTTCACTGAAGCCATGTTGATTGCTTCACTTGGGGGGGAGGGGGGATTGTGTGACGTTCTGTTCAATGCCAAATACACAGCAATCATCTAAAGTTGACTGTTGGTATGGACCCCTGGCCTGCCTGGGTGTGGTGCGTGCACCTGAGTACCAGACCTCAAAGCACCGCAGGGATACCCCCCCTGCCGCACACCCACTCTGCTGCCGCGCATTAAAACCCCAGTGAATGACCAAAAAGCCTTGGGTTGCACAGTCGCAGTCGGGAGACTGCTCACCACTGAGGGTCGGCGGGCGGTGAGGACGGCCTAGCCGCATTCCTTTTGAAATGGCCGGATATCGGGCCTTGGACGGCTCAATACGGATGGTGCATGCGCTTTTCGACCTGTACGGTGAACGCAGCGCATTGATTGAATTGGCTCATCGCCGCCTGCACTGCCCGCATACGTGCCACTGTGCGTTTGGATGATGTTCTTGCAGATGTTTTCTGCAAAGGGCACCTCCCCAACGCCGCAGTCCCGAGCGGTTCAGGCGCACATTCCTCATCCGTGTTTTCTGCCGACCCACAGTTGCCTCAGCCTTCCCACCCTCGTGTGTGCCTCCGCAGACAAGTGCACTGTACCACAGGCGCCCGAGGGGCCATGTGCCAGGCCTCCCTCACCATGTGTTGCTGACTAACAGCCTCAGTCTGTGCGGCAGCGGACCATGTCCGTGATCCCGAAAGTGCTCGGATCCCTCCGGCATCCCACCGTCAAACATTTCCTGCGGCTCCAACAGGACGCGGCCTACCGCCGGCAGGCGGGCAGCACCGTCATCGATGGCCGGCAGTTGGTACGAGAGCTCAGTGCCCACGACGCCATCCGTATCAAACACTTGCTCTGCGTTGAGGGGGAGGAAGGCGTTCCTCCCGCCGCTCAGACCTCCGTCGTGACGCGCGACGTGATGGCAGAGATCGCGCAGTGCAAAGGCCTGCGGCTGCTGGCAGAGGCGGAGATCCCGCGCACTGGCCTGTGCTTCTCGGCCGCACGCGCGCCCCACGTCGTTGCGCTGGTCGGGCTGCGGTACCCTGGGAACATCGGGAACATTGTGCGCACCGCCCACGGGCTGGGGTGGGACGGGGCATTGCTGTGCGGCGGGGCCCCGGACGTCCACTGCGCCAAGATGGTCCGGGCCTCGCGCGGCGCGTGCCTCATGCTGCCGTTGGAGGTCGGGGCCTGGCCGGAGCTGCGGTCGCTGGTCGCACGCATGCGCGTCGCCTCTGGGGCACCACCAAACGTTGTGGTGGCGGATCGGGCACCGAACTCAGTACCGCTGCCGCAGTACATCGAAGCGCGCCGACAGTCCGGCCGCGCCGTGCACCCATCGCCCCATGGCGCTGCCCTGCACTCATCCGGTGCGCGAAGCGCGGCGCATCGGGCACCTGATGCCGCTTGTGATGGAGAATTTCCTGCGAATGCGGACCACATTGTTATCCCGGAGCCAGATCCTGACTCCAGCCCGAGCCCCAGCCGCGGCCCCAGCCCTAGTCCTAGCCCTGGTCGCAGCCCTAAGGGGGAGCGCTGGACGCAGTGCAGACGCAGTGCAGAACTTGCAGCGCGCGCAAAACATGCCTCCGTCTAAACAACACCTGCCGTTGTTTCCGCAACTTTTGGAACTTTTGGCGTTGTTTAGACACGGGGGGGGGGGGGGCTACATGTGATGAGGCTCTGAAGGGAGGAAGGCACAGTTGCACTGATGTCCCAACCCATTACTGGACTAGGATCATTTTTGGAAAACCATGGTTTTGACTTATTTGGGCACCCCAAATGGTCTAGGATCATTTTTGGAAAAGCACATTTTTGACCCATTTTTGACCCATTTTTTGTCCCAAAACAGCCCATTTTCAAGGCATTTTGCGATTTTAGGAGGGCCAAAACGGGCCACCACGAGATCAAAAGGCGCCAAAAATTTTTGTTTTCGCATTCCATGTGGTCCTTGATCATTTTTCAAAACAGGCTTTTTTTTTTTGCACCCGGTGGACCTTGTTGACCCACTTTTGCCCCCACCTCTTTGGGGTTCCTCTTGTAGCTTGCCACAGCCCACTGGGCCTAGGTACGGGGGCAATTTTTAGGGGTGGAAACACCAAAAGTTGGTGGTTGCGGTTGGATCGACGACGCTCCAAATCGCGTTTTGAGCCACCTGGCTGAAGATATGGTCTGTTTTTGGTGTGGGGCTGTCAGCGGCCATTGTGCGCAAATTCTGGGGCTTTTGGGGGCCTTTTGGAGGCGGTTTGGGCGCGGACATATTGTGGAGCTAGAGGGCCCTAGAGGGCACTTTGGCAAGGGGAAGTCTAGCTTCATGTGTAGAATAGCCACTATTTCCCTTCACTTGGCCGTTTTCAGCGGGTTCTAGGGCGGTTTTGAGCAAAAAAAGACTGATTTTGGCCTTAAATTGCAGATTTTGAAATGGAGGTCTGGCACTTGCGACGCCAATTCTCGGCTGCCACCGTTGAGTTTCTCGCTCATACTTTGTGTGGTTGTCCGTCACACCCATAGGTAGCATCCACCAAAGTTTTGGCGGAATCCGAAGCACCACGACACAGCTGTGATTTTTGCCCGTTTCGCGAGTGCTTGCAGCTTGCGGCTTGCTGCTTGCTGCTTGCTTGCCAAACCTGTTAGGTCCAAGCAATCCACCCGCCGCCACCCACTTTTGGTGGTTTCCACCCCTCAAAATTGCCCTAACCAACGCCTAGACCCTTGTACTTAGGCCCAGTGACCTGCGGCAAGCTGCAAGAGGTAGCCCAAAGAGGTGGGTGGCAAAATGGGTCAACAAGGTCCACCGGGTGCAAAAAAAAAAAGACTGTTTTCAAAAATGATCGTGAACCGCATGGGATGCCAAAGCAAGTGTTTTTGGCGCGTTTTGAGCTCGTGGTGGCCCATTTTGGCCCTCCTAAAATCCCAAAGTGCCTTGAAAATGGGCTGTTTTGGGACAAACAATGGGTCAAGAATGGGTCAAAAAAGTGGTTTTCCAAAAATCATCCTCGACTATTTGGGGCGACAAACAAGTGGAATGGGCCCTTTTTGAGCCCACAGCAAGCCATTTTGGCCACTCAAAGTCCCAAAATGCCTTGAAAATGCGCTGTTTTGGGACCAAAAAATGGGTCAAAAATGGATCAAAAACGTGTTTTTCCAAAGAAGCTTTGGGATTATTTGGGGTCCACAAACAAGTGGAGTGAGCCCATTTTGAGCCCATTGCAAGCCATATTGGCCACTCAAACTCCCAAAATGCCTTGAAAATGGGCTGTTTTGGGACCAAAAATGCGTCAAAAATGGTTCAAAAATGTTATTTTCCAAATATGCTTTGGTATTATTTGGGGTGCACAAACAAGTGGAATGAGCCCATTTTGAGCCCCCGTTGAGCAATTTTGGCCCCTGTTAAGGCCAAAAGGGCCTTGAAAATGGGCCAATTTGGGACCACAAATGGTTCAAAAAGGGGTCAACCCCATGATTTCCCAAAAATGATCGCAGTCCAGTTGTGGTGCACAAACAGATGAATGTAGCTCATTTTGAGCCCCTTTTGAGCCGCTCTCATCCACTTTCCAATGCGTACCTCATTTGCCTTTGAAATCTCCTAGACGATGTTCCTTCCCCCGCCAGCTCGGTCCCAATATTCAATCCTAGTTAGGATTAGGGTCACCGAGGTGGTGGTACCAATCTTAGTTTTATAACCCTCCGGGTGGGTGCGATCGAAATTGCACTTTGAGCCACGTAGCCCAAGATATGGTCTCTTCACCAAGCTGGTGGAACCGGTCTAGGTTTTACAACCCTCTTTAGTGTCTAGGGTGGACCTGACAGATTTGGCAGCAGGCAGCAAGCAAGCAGCAAGCAGCAAGCAAGCACACGCGAAATGGGCAAAAATCACAAATCCATCGTGGTGCTTCGAATTCGGCCCAAATTTTCCTGGATGCTACCTATGGGTATGAGGGACAACCACACAAAGTATGATCCAGAAACTCAAGGGTGGCGGCCGGGAACGGGCGTCGCAATTGCCGGACCTCCATTTGAAAATCTGCAATTTCGGGCCAAAATCAGTCTTTTTTTGCTCAAAACTGCCCCAGAACCCACTTAAAACGGCCAAGTGAAGGGAAATAGTTGCTACTCTACACATGCAGCTAGACTTCCCCCTCCCGAAGGGCCTTTAGGGCCCTCTAACTCCACAATATGTCCGCAAACCGCCCCCAAACAACCCCCGAATCCCCAGGATTTGTGCACATTGGCCGCTGACAGTGCCAAACCACAAACATACCATATTTTGGGCTCCGTGCCTCAAAACGTGATTTCGAGCGCAGCGAATTCACCCGCAACCACCCACGTTTGGTGTTTTCCACCCCTCAAAATTGCCCTAACCGACACCTACACCCCCGTACCTAGGCCCAGTGGGCTGCGGCAAGCTGCAAGAGGTAGCCCAAAGAGGTGGGTGGCAAATGGGTCTACAAGGTCCACCGGGTGCAAAAAAAAAAAAGACTGTTTTCAAAAATGATCATGGACCACATGCAATGCCAAAACAAGTATTTTTAGCGCAATTTGTGCTCATGGTGGCTCGTTTTGGCTCTCGTGAAATCCCACAATGCCTTGAAAATGGGCTGTTTTGGGACAAAAAATGGGTCAAAAATGGGTCAAAAATGTGCTTTTCCAAAAATGATCCTAGACCATTTGGGGTGCCTAAACAAGTGAAATGAGCCCATTTTGAGCCAAATGCAATGTTTTGGGACCAAAAATGCGTCAAAAATGGTTCAAAAAAGTGTTTTCCCAAAGATGCTTTTGTACTATTTGGGGTGCACAAACAAGTGGAATCAGCCCATTTTGAGCCCCCGTTGAGCAATTTTGGCCCCTGTTAAGGCCAAAAGGGCCTTGAGAATGGGCCAATTTGGGACCACAAATGGTTCAAAAAGGGGTCAAACCCATGATTTCCCAAAAATGATCGCAGTCCAGTCGTGGTGCCCAAACGGATGAATACAACTCATTCTTAGCGCCTTTTGGGCCGCTCTCATCCACTTTCCACTGCGTACCTCATTTGCCTTTGAAATCTCCTAGACGATGTTCCTTCCCCCGCCAGCTCGGTCCCAATATTCAATCTTGGTTTTGGTTTAGGGCTGTCGGCGGCCAAGGTGCACAAATTTTGGTGCTTTCGGGGGCCTTTTCGGCGCGGTTCGAATTAGAGGGCCCTAGAGGGCCCCTCGGCATGGGGAAGTCTAGCTGCATGTGTAGAGTATCCACTATTTCCCTTCACTTGGCCATTTCTAGCGGGTTCTAAGGCGGTTTTGAGCAAAAAAACGACTGATTTTGGCCTTAAATTGCAGATTTTGAAATGGAGGTCCGGCACTTGGAACACCGGGAACAGCCGCCACATTGAGTTTCTGGTAGCATCCACCAAAGTTTTGGCGGAATCCGAAGCACCACAACGGAGCTGTGATTTTTGCCCATTTCGCACGTGCTTGCTTGCTGCTTGTAGCTTGCTGCTTGCTGCTCGCCAAACCCTTTAGGTCCACCCTAGACACCAAAGCAGGTTAAAAAACCAAGACCCGTTCCACCAGCTCGGTGACCCTAACCCTAACCCTACAAATTATCTGAAGAAAGTTATTACTGTCCTACCGATAGTTATCATCAAAAAGTTGTAAGTATTTTAAGATAATTATAACCCTACCACAAATTATCTTAAGAAAGTTATTATTATCTGAAGATAATATTAATTATCCCAAGAAAATTATAAGTATCTTAAGATAATTATACCGCTAACACAAATTTTCGTAAGAAAGTTATTATTGTGTGAAGATATATATCAATTATTATTGGCAGAAAATTATAAGTATCTTATTAGAATTGAAACCCGAACACCAACCTCAACCCTAACCCTAATGCAGCTCTCTTGAGGGATTTGCAATTTTCTCATGAGAATTGTAATTATCTTCAAAAAACTTGCAATTATCTTTTCAGACTATTTGAATTATCTTATAAAATTTATACCCTTGCACCAACCCTGACCTTAACCTTACCAATCATCTTAAGAAAGTTATCATTATCTTAAGATCATAATAAGTTTCGGGAGAAAATTATAAGTATCTTCAGAGAATTATAATCCTCACACCAACCCTAACCCTAACCCTAACCCTAATGCAAATTATCTGAAGATAGTTTATAATTATCTCAGGAGAGTTGTAACTCTCTTCAAACAATTGCAAAGAAAAATTGTCTTCAGAGAACTCGAATTATCTTAAGAAAATTATACCCTAGCCCCAACCCTAACCCCAGCCTAACCCTAACCCATCAATTATCTGAACAACATTGTCATAACCATAAGATAATAATAAGTATCCTCCGAAAATTATAAGAATTTGAAGAGGATTATAGCCATGACAGCAACCCTAACCCTAATCAAGATTGAATATTGGGACCGAGCTGGTGGGGGAGGGAACATCAGCTATGATTGGTGAGGGACATCAAGAATGATCCACACATTGATGGCTCTTGACAAAGTGAAATCGGCTTGCAAGTGAACCCCATCACCACGAGGCCCACTTTCAAGGCTTTTTGGACTTCTGAAGGGCCAAAATGCCCCAAAATGGGCTCAAAATGGGCTCATTTCACCAGTTTGTGCACCCCAAATGGTCTGGGATGAGGTTTGGAAAAATGTGTTTTTGACCCATTTTTGACCCATTTTTGGTCCCAAAACAGCCCATTTTCAAGGCATTTTGGGATTTTCGGAGGACCAAAATGGACCACCACAAGCTCAAAACGGTGGAAAAACACCTGTTTTAGCGTCGCACATGGTCTAGGATCATTTTTGAGAAAAGTCAATTTTTTGCCCCTACTGGACCCTGTTGACCCATTTGGGCACCCACCTGTTTGGGCTTGAGCTTGCAGCTGGCCGCAGCCTAGTGGGCCTAGGTATTGGGATCTAGGCGTACGTTTGGGCAATTCTGAGGGCCGGAAACCACAAAAAGTGGGGGGTTGCGGGTGGAGTAGGTGACCTCGGAATCGCATTTTGAGCCATGTAGCCAAAGATATGGCCTATTCTTGGTTTGTGACTGTCGGCATTTGGAGCTTCTGGGGGCCTTTTTGGGCCGTTTCCGGGACATATCATGGAGTTAGAGGGCCGCAAAGAGCTCGTTGACACGGGGAAGTCAAGCCGCACGTGGGGTGTACCCACCGTTTCCCTTCGTTTGGCCGTTTTGAATGTGTTCCAGGGCTTTTTTGGCCCAAAAATGGCTGTGTTTGGCCCTAAACTGCAGTTTTTGAAACTGAGGTCCGCCACTTGCGAATCCTGTTCCCGGCCGCCACCGTTGAGTTTCTTGCTCAAACTTTGTGTGATTGTACTTCACACCCATAGGTATCATCCACCAAAATTTCACCCGAATGTGAAGCACCACGACGGAATTCTGATTTTTACCCATTTTGCGCGTGCTGCTGCTTGCTTGCTTGCTTGCTGCTGCTTGCTTGCTGCTGCTGCTGCTAAACCTAGTAGGTCCATCCTAGACACTAAAAAGGGTTATAAAACCAAGACTGGTTCCACCAGCTCGGTGACCCTAACCAACAACAACAACAAATTGTCTTAAGAGATTGATAATTATCTCAGGAGAATTGTAATTATCTTCAAATAATTGTAATTATATTCAGAGGATTGGGATTATCTTAAGAAACCCCTGCCCCAATTCTAAAACTAACGATAACCCCAAAAAATTATCTCAAGAAAAATATCATTATCTCAACAATCTTAAGAATAAGTGTCCTCAGAATAATACAAGTATCTTCACAGAATTATAGCCTCAAAACGAACCCTAATCAAGACTGAATATTGGGACCGAGCTGGTGGGGGAGGGAACATCAGCTATGACTAGTGAGGGACATCAAGAATGATTCACGCATTGATGGCTCTTGACAAAGTGAAATCAGCTTGCAAGTGAACCCCATCACCACAAGACCCACTTTCAAGGCTTTTTGGACTTCTGAGGGCCCCCAAAATGGGCTCAAAATGGGCTCATCACCCGTTTGTGCACCCCAAATGGTCGAGGATGAGGTTTGAAAAAATGTGTTTTGGACCCATTTTTGACCCATTTTTGGTCCCAAAACAGCCCATTTTCAAGGCATTTTGGGATTTTCGGAGGACCAAAATGGGCCACCACAAGCTCAAAACGGTCCAAAAACACTTGTTTTAGCGTCGCACATGGTCTAGGATCATTTTTGAGAAAAGTCATCTTTTTGCCCCTATTGGACCCTGTTGACCCATTTGGGCACCCACCTATTTGGGCTTGAGCTTGCAGCTTGCTGCAGCCTAGTGGGCCGAGGTATTGGGATCTAGGCGTCTGTTTGGGCAATTTTGAGGGGTGGAAACCACAGAAAGTGGGGGGGTGCGGGTGGAGTAGGTGCCCTCGGAATCGCATTTTGAGCCATGTAGCCAAAGATATGGCCTATTCTTGGTTTGTGGCTGTCGGCATTTGGAGCTTCTGGGGGCATTTTTCAGCCGTTTCCGGGACATATCATGGAGTTAGAGGGCCGCAAAGAGCTCGTTGACACGGGGAAGTCAAGCCGCACGTGGGGTGTACCCACCGTTTCCCTTCGTTTGGCTGTTTTGAATGTGTTCCAAGGCTTTTTTTGCCCAAAAGTGGCTGTTTTTGGCCCTAAACTGCAGTTTTTGAAACTGAGGTCCGCCAGTTGCAAATCCCGTTCCCGGCCGCCACCGTTGAGTTTCTTGCTCAAACTTTGTGTGATTGTACTTCACACCCATAGGTATCATGCACCAAAATTTCAACCAAATCCAAAGCACCACGACGGAGTTCTGATTTTTACCCATTTCGCGCGTGTTGTTGCTTGCTGCTGCTTGCTGCTGCTGCTAAACCTGGTAGGTCCACCCTAGACACTAAAAAGGGTTATAAAACCAAGACTGGTTCCACCAGCTCGGTGACCCTAACCCTAATACAAACTATCTTAAGCGATTTATGATTATCTTGGCAGAATTGTGATTATCTTCAAATAATTGTAATTCTATTCAAAAGATTAGGAGAATCTAAAAGAAAATTATACCCTTGCCCCAACCGTAAAACTAACGATAATCCCAAAAGTTATCTCAAGCAAAATATTATTATCTTAAGATGACAATAATTATCCTAAGAAGATGGTAAAATATCTTCACAGAGTTATAGCCCCAATACCAACCCGAACCCTAACCCTAATACAAAGTATCTTAAGAGTATATATATATATATAGTATACTATATAGTATACCCTTGCTCCAACTGTAAGCCTGATGCGAAATTATTTTAAGACCTTTACCCTGACCCTTCCTAGCGCTAACCCTAATCTAAGCCCTAAATATCTTAAGAGAATTTGGGGGAGGGGTAACCCAATGTGAAAGTTTGAAATGGAGTATCATCACACCCTATTTTGAGGTTTCCGAAGCCGAATTGGAACGTTGTTTTGCTGGCTTTTGCAATATGTTCGTACAACCCCAACCCCACAAAACAACTGAAGAGAATTTGGTCCGTTTGAGGCTTAGTGTGGCAAACTTGCCGGGTTTGCATATGACTAAGCAATTTGGTGTCGCAAGAGGGAATGGAGCATCCCGCGAGGGTGGGTGTGGAATAGGAAGGGAGAATGGAACTAGTTGTCATCCTTCTCGTGGTCTGGGCTTATTCACGGCAGACGTGATGTAGTTCTGTGATTCTGCTCCGCTTCGGAGACTCTGGGGGGGCTCTTGTCATACACAGGGGAAATGGGGTTGTGTTTCCTGCTGAAATGGTCGCAAAGGGCGCGCAGTGCAAGCTCCCCCCCAGCCCCACCCCCAGCCTCAGCCCCAGCCCCCGCAGCCTTAGCCCCGGTCGCAGCCACCTGACCAGCACTTTCCGCAGCTCTACACGTGACCCATGTCCGGATCGTGACTCTGACCTTGACCCACGGCCGGCGGGGCCTGTACCGTCACACGCGGTGCAGCCCCAGACATGGGATGCTGCCCCCTCCGCGGGGACTTTGCTGGTGTTGGGCGGGGAAGGGGAAGGGGTCCCTGCGCAGGCCTGGGAGTGTCTACCCGGTGATGCCGTGCGGGTGTCGATCCCCATTGCCAACGACACGCTAGAGTCCTTCAACGTGAGCACGGCAGCGAGTATCCTGATGTATACCCTGAAGTACGGGTAGCGCCATTACTCCTTCTGTCGCTGGCTGCGTAAGTGTTCCGGGGGCATAGCGGTTCCCTCGCAAAGCGGTCAGGAGGCGCAGCGCCGTTGAGGCACAATGTTGTGGTTTATATGGTCATGCACCACTGCGCAGGTGGTGCAGCCAGGGCTGGTGTTCTGAGAACACGTCCAGTGCAACGACTGTCGGTTCGTCGGCGACCGCTGTCGTTTGGCTCAGAGCCGCATTGAATTGTGTGGCATTGGGATTCAGTGGCCGCAAGCATTTGAGGGGAGCGTTGGATTTGGCCCGTTCGATGAGAGTCCACCGTCTGATGAGTTTACACAGGCCCCCAAGACGCAGCACGGCCACTGCTGGGGCAAGAGGTTTTAGCCAGCAAACGCTGGTGCTCGACGATGGACCACCAATGGATCACCACGACCAAACGCAAGAAGCCACAACCGACACTGCGTGCCCCGCCGGTGTTTCCCGAGTTCGATGGGGAATGGCCCTCGCGGAGTGCCTAGAAAACACAGGGTACAGGGTAGAATATGGGCTAGAATATACGGGGTGCCTTGGCAAGCCTCAGAAACGATACAATTAGGAGCATCTTCATTGCAAGCGTTCAAAGCCAGAAGTATCCCCGGTCATTACGAGCAGCATGCGTAATCCAAAGGATACTGCCTGGGGCCCGCCGCGACGCCGGGAGGCGCTTTAAATGGCCTGCCTCAACCTCCGCATTGCAATGCGCACGCAGTGCAAAGTAGCTTTGGGCTTTTCCCACAAGCTGTTGGGTTTCTTGGGTGGAACGTCAGTCTAATTCTATTAGTGCCATCCATGTTATAAACGTTTGTGTAGGAGAGGGACCCTTGAAAGGGGTTTTGGGTTTGGTGAGGTTTGGCTGACACAGTTGGCACACAGTTATTACGCGGCCACGTTCGGGACGCATGGGGCGCGCTAAGCACACTTCACCCTTTTTGACCCCGTTTCACCCCATTTGCATCCGCTTTCAACCCTTCACCCATGGTTTTGTCTCCAGTGCGTTTTGCCAGATATGCACACCGTGCACACACAGTGCAACACCATTGCTGCGGCTTTGTTTTCGAACAGACGGGCAAGAGTTTTGCAATTGGGCCAAGTTTAGGACAGGAAAGTTCCCGGCCCTGGTTGTACTTGACACTTCGGTTGCTGGGGGATTTGCAGAGCCTGAACAGGCTCACGTCATTCCTTTCGGAGTTCGTTAGAGAGGGTGCATTGTGTGTTACGCACAAGTTCACCCATGGACGCAAGTTCTACCCTTTCTTGTCCAGTGCCTTGCTCGTGTGACCTTGTGGCTATGGAAGAGGAGTAAGAGGAGAAAGATCAGCCTCTGCGGGGGGTATGCAATACCAATCCATGAACGCAGAAGAACAGAACTGCCGAATTACATGGTCCCAGAAGGTGAGGGAACAGCGCGGGCCGTTGTTTGGACAGGGCGTCGTCTGAGGGACGGGGTCCAGAGACCCCGGACCACGCCCTTGGTCGGCGGTTGAGAGGGAGGTAGTTGCCCTGTATCTGGACCGGGCCTTTGCTTTGTGATACGGGGCGGGGGGGGGGGGGGTTGAATTGCCCCCCCTCTGTGGGATTTTGGCTGACCCCCCCCCACATCAAAAAGCTCACTGTGCTTTACCCCCTAGAACACAACCCCACCCTGAATGTTGTATGTTGTATGTAGTGACCTCCTAACCAACGCCTGTACCCACTGGGTTCTTAAACCTAAGGTCCAACATGCGTCCAACGTGGTGCGGGCCGAACAGGGCCAGCAATCAGCACGCACAATGTGGGACTGACCACTGACCGGAATGCACGCCTAACCCAATAGAGC
Organism: Eutreptiella sp. 'Long Island Sound 2002'; assembly: GCA_964036045.1. Taxonomy (NCBI): domain Eukaryota; phylum Euglenozoa; class Euglenophyceae; order Eutreptiales; family Eutreptiaceae; genus Eutreptiella; species Eutreptiella sp. 'Long Island Sound 2002'. The sequence goes on along the minus strand of OZ038378.1, from coordinate 200,260,801 downwards.
CCACGACTCCAACGGGCCCAGATCTGACCGTAAAGGGCGAGATGACTAGGGATAGGGCAGGGAGCGAGCACACAAGACATTGGCTGTGCGGACGATCGGCGGACATTGGCTCAAACAGTGGACAGTAGGCGGTGAAGGCCGTGGGGAGCAGGCACGGCTGGAGCCTAATGCGGACATTGCAACCTGACCCATTGCAGCCCCACATCAGAAAATCATTCCTCAGGAAAAAAAAAAGAAGTTTATCAAAGGGGCCCGGATTTGGAGGTCGATTTTAGGGGGGCTTATTGCGCGCTGTGCACAAAGTTTGTACAGGACCATACCCAATCTGCATAGTGGTGCCTAGTATCAATAACAATGAGCCTTGTTATGCATTTATTTGAGCTACTTGCGTGCTTTGCGCTCATGTTTTGCATCCTTTCTTGTAGTTTTGTGCTATCTACCAAGAATTTTGGATTTGGATTCGGAGTACGAACTATGGCTTGCAATGAGGAAGAAACGCAGAGGTTGCGATGAATAAGGCGCGGAAGAAGTGGAAGGAGGCCGAAAAGATGGCATCACAATCGGCAACAAAATCCCAAGCTCCTCGTGTCTCGTATTCTCGACACTGTGGTGAGGTTGTTGAGACAACTGTGAAAAAGGTTTGCGAATATCTCAATATGGTGGTGGACGAGGTTCAATGGTCTAACCGCTTGAACCATTATAATTGTAGCCCACGTGACCCACTTCACCGACTCTATGCCCATTATCTTGATGGGCGGTGGCCTTGGGTGGCTTGGGGGCCACGGGTGGGGTGAAACATGAGGCTGCCCAACATTGTGGGGGTGTAGTATGGTCTGCACAGGCAAGAATATTGCCAATGGTGGCAAAAACCCCCAATTTCTTCCTATCATGTGCGCGCTGTGCCCGCGTTGTGCGAGCGCTAAGCGCGCTGTGCCCGTGCTGTGCACACACGCCCCCTAGGTACACAAACTTGTTGTTGGCCTCCGACCCCCCCAAGGCCCCCCCGGTGTAGCATCAACCAGCTACTCAGCAATGGCCTGATCTCGAACGATGATAGTGGACTGTTAAACGATGTGCCAATTGCCGCACAATGCCCCCTTTTAGAGGCCCATGGGCCCCAGTCTGGGGCCTAATTGGTGCTCCACGGCTTTGCAGGTGCTCACATTGTCACCAACTGCTGGCCCAAACCGGTCCCCAGCCCAAGGCCGCCTGGGCGCATGTGAGGCTTGCGCTGTCATGTGCGGACCAAGCCGTACATGCAGGCCACAAGAAAAAGAGAAAAGTGTGTCTTCCCCCACCCCTCCCCCCGAAATTGCAGCCTTCATGGCACCCTTCCCCCCCCCCCCCCGGAATACCTCTCACAGGCTCGTCCCCACAAGGGCTTCAGTCAAGGAAGCCCTTTTGATGGGAGTTTCAATCCCAAACCCCCTAACGCATAGAAGCCAGTATTGTCCCCGTAGTTGAATGGCATGCGGCGATGCTCCCATCCCGTAGGTTGGTGGTTCGAACCCCGGGGAGGGCTGCGATGCGTCCTGCGACGGCTTAAAATGTGTTGTACTTGTGGTAAGATCGTCTAATGGCTGGGTATCATCAAGGTTAGTTTTTCTTTGCGCTCTTCACACAGACAAACATATGCCTTTACGCAGTTACAGGTGAACAGGACCGGACATCGGGTGAATATAGTGTGTACATACACCCCGCGGGGGCATCCAGTCAATCCGATACCGACCATCAACCCCCTTTAGACCCCCTAGTGCCAACTTTAGACCCCAACTATAGACCCCGCGGTGCCAACTTTAGACCCCAACTTTAGACCCCCCGGTGCCAACTTTAGACCTCGCAGTGCCAACTTTAGACTCCAGCTTTGGACCCCCCGGTGCCAACTTTAGACCCCAACTATAGACCCCCCGGTGCCAACTTTAGACCCCAACTTTAGACCCCCCGGTGCCAACTTTAGACCCCAACTTTAGACCCCCCGGTGCCAACTTTAGACCCCAACTATAGACCCCCCGGTGCCAACTTTAGACCCAAACTTTAGACCCTCCGGTGCCGACGTTAAACCCCACCTGTAGACACCCCGGTGCCAACTTTAGACCCCCCAGTGCCAACTTTAGACTCCAGCTTTAGGCCTCCCGGTGCCAACTTTAGACCCCAACTTTAGACCTCCCAGTGCCGGCTTTAGACCCAGCGGTGCCAACCTTAGACTCCAGCTTTAGACCCCCGGGTGCCAACTTTAGACCCACCGGTGCCAGTTTTAGACCCACCGGTGTCAACTTTAGACTCCAGCTTTAGACTACCGCTGCATGGCAAATACTGCTTAAAAAAATGCCTTCCATGAAGAGGAATTGTCCAACTGGTTGGCTTACACAGGCATACACTGAGGAGCAACGAGATGCCTCTTCAGACCGCCTTGAAATTGCAATGGCACATGAGTTGTACACAGGCAAACAGAGACTCGGAAATCCTGAAAAATGGAGGGGGAAAGTACACAATACATCGTCAATATTTTTCCCTCTGAAAATTTGTCTCAAAAAATTTGGCCGATAAGAACGTTCGGGTGCGTGATGTACTCTCCATTTCATTTTCCACAATTTGAATGGGTTGGCCAATGCGGGCAGTGCACACACCAACCTCCTAACCTTACATGCACTACTGCATCCAAGATAAGCACCAGGGGACACTTCCACGGTTTGCCCCATATCTAGCAGTGGAGACCCCTGCATCATGCCAACACAACCGCTGCACCTACACGGCTGCCACAGCAGCAGCGTGGTGTGAATCAAACGGAGCCTGTGCCTTGACAACCTTCCATTTTGGAGGCTTCAGCTCCAGGGTGGTGCTCTAGGGTAACATTCACACATGCACACACTCACAAGTCTTGCAACAAGCAAGCAGATCAACATCCCATGCTCTGCCAATTCTGCCTGCAGATCTGAGCGCAGATTTGGGTTGGAGTACACTTCGATGTTGATGCTCTGCAGGGTGTGAGTCAGCAGACTGTGCATTGTGCATCCCAGGGCCCACATGTCGACCGACAGAATCATGGAGTCTGGCCCCAACTCTGCACGTGCAGAGGTCAAAGGCGTATAGAGCAATCTTGAAGCTGTTGCTCATGGCAAAGGACAAATGTCGCTCGTACCACACTAAAGCTGCGGCGATGGACTCTATTGTGGAGGCGGTTATGAAACCAGACACTGTCGACTGGGAGACTTTTGATGCTGACTACGACGGCTACGATGGGTCTGCCAGATGCGGACCAGTGGACGAAGAGACTGCTAAGAAAGGACTTGGGAAAAAAGGATGGTGCCCGATTCCGGAGGTGATCTGCAGGAGATGCGTCCCCATCGGCCTGCTAGATGACATTGAGAATTGGGAACCAAACAATCTAAGATCCAGCCTAGACCTCTCTCTGACGTGGGCACAGTCCTGTGCAATACACTGGTTCGGGAGGGATTCCTGGAAAGACAGTTCGTGCCAATACAACCGAATTGCTCGGCCTTCCCTAAACCAAAGACTAAGGACAAGTGCTCCTTCATCTTGGACATGAGGAACCTAATTGAACAGCAGGGCACCCCCCTACAGCATGCCCTCAATCTCTGATGTTTTTGAAAAGGCAATCACACCGGGGGGGGGGGGGGGCTACGCAACTACCATTGATGTCTCAAACTTCTACTGGTCACTTGTGATGCCTAAAAAATTTTGGAACAAGTTCCGACTGCCACGTTGTTACTACAAGTCCTGCCTTTTGGCTGAGACTGCGCACCAGTGACTGCACATGAAACACCGCGCCTATTCTTGCATGAGTTTTTCAAAGGGTACCCTCATAGCCAGGTGGTTTTCTTTTAACTACTCAGACAACATCATATCGTTGTCTGTGAACCCTGCACTGCTCTGCATCCTTACGCAGGCACTCTGCATGTTTCTGGAGGCTAAAGGTCTGGTTATATCCCCTAAATCCTGCACGGAACCCAGTCAGACGGTCCGTTGGATAGGGAAGAAGTTTGACTTGAAGCACACGTGTGTTGAAAACCTTCCCTCCACGACTCTTAAAAGTGTCAGAGCAGCGGTACAACCACTCTCCCTGAAGCGCATCGAGAGAATTACAGGTCGACTACAGTGGTTCTTTGGCCCTCGACAGGGGGCCACCTCTTTCCTTTATGGCTGGCACAAAACCAGGTGGCAAAATATAAGACACACACACACACAGGCCATCAACCAAACTGGTTCACAGCATGTTCGACGCTATTGCCATTGGTGCGGTACCCCACACTGCCCCCCCCCCCCCCCCATGCACACCACTTTCTGAGTGTCTATTTTTTTTCGGTGTATTTTTATGCATGCTTGTCCGGGCCGCTGGGCCTTGACAACTTGCCACCGACGTCACCTCCCTGTCCCCTCACCGCATGAGTGTCCAGGACACCCAAGCCCGTCTAGCCACACCAGGCGATGAGGTCATCGTCCTTGCCGACGCCGGCCAATTGGCGTGTTTGGCAGTCATCGATGACGCCGATTGCATCATCGAGGACGAAGTGGTGCTAAAGAGTGGAGTTACAGAGGCTGCCTCCCTGTCGTTCAACCTCTTCAGGGACTGAGACTCGTCCGAAAAACTAGCTGCCATCCTTTACGGCAGGCGCCCCAACGGTGTGCTCGTTGGGGAAATGACTGAGTATGAAAAATTTAAAATGCAATTAAGAGGTTACTTACTGATCTGCCAATGCTGGGCCGCTTTGCTGCCATCCTGCTTGAATCTGTCAACAATGATGATGACAAGCCATCGTTTCTCAATCGGGCACTCGCCCTCAATTGCAACTTGCCTTTCGGGTGCGACAAGCTACAAATGGCAGACAGGTCTGTCATGCACATACGCACACATGGTCGATTTGATGTCTGGATTGCGAGCAGCACAAGGGACTCCAGGAACCTGTCGCCGCCCCCAACGTACAAGCTCCTGCGACTTATGACACCTGGGGCAGAGGTTGACAAAATGGTGTTCCATGAGCCGGATGTGCGGGACAATCAGTACGCCATCCAGGTCCACAATGACCTCATCGATGGGCTGTTGGGGTCTATCGGCCTGAACTCTGATGAAGTCCATCTCCTTCCGGGAACAGACCCACGGAACTCAAAGTTGTTTTTCACGGAGTTGAATGAGGAACAAGTGAATACCGTGGGTTCACAATTCGGATCCAAGCCAAGGTTCCAGATTCAGCCAGTGGAATGGTATCGTGGGGCCAACTTGACAAACATGTCTGTTGTCTATGACACACAAGGAAACATGGTCGCCCATGTTGTATGCCTCAGTTCTCGCAATGTTCTTGACGATCCCGGGCATCTTGCAAGCGCAGTCGCTAGTGAAAATTCATGTGTTGGGCCCAAGTAAGCTACTGCTGGGTCTCGCAGAAACTGGGCACTCGCTGTTGAAGATAAGGTATCGTGAGCTGCTGGCTGCCATCGGGGCTGTCTTCAACGACTTGAAGACACGACAGTTCCTCGACAAAGACATCATCTCCAAGCCCACTATCCCCTCGACGTGGAAGAAGGAACTGGTGGGCACAGGGTATATCTTGGATCTGGCACCTTGGCGGTATCTCTCGGATCTGATTGAGGCCCTTGCTCCTTCGGTATAGTGCCGGTACATCAAGCGCCGTGTCAAGTGGACTGTTCGGGAGATGCGCACGGCCGCATGGCGGCTGACCGGGGAAAGTGTGTCGCAGCTAATTGGGAAAGTCTACTTGTCGGATTGTGGAATGCCTCCAATGTTTGTGATCTCCGAGGCGGACTATGAGGCGCGCAAAAAGCGTATCACAGACCGCCCCATGAGCACAGATGGCGCCAAGACACGCAAGCAAGGCTTAATCACGGCGGGTGAAATGGCCAAGGCCATGGAGTTGGACGATCAAGTCGACAAGGTCATCAGCTCCCTCAAACGCAAGCGGGACTTGAAGGAGGATGAGGCTTCGTCGTCCAATGGAGTAGCAAGATGACGTCTGCATCAAGCATCCCTTTGAGCAGCACGCTCAGAGTTTTGTCCAAAAATGTCAATGGATTTCAAACAAAAATAACCATGAGAAAGCGAAAGCAAACTCGAATAGTGGCCCTAGGGTCACTGCTTCAGTCCCTGGAGGTGGATTTCTTCGCCATCCAAGAGCCCCACTTCGTCACGGCGGAGGATCGTCAGGCGGGCACGCGGTGCCTATCAAAGTACGGGTATGGCTTGGACGGACCACTCCATGAAGAAGGACGTGGAGGAGTGGCACAGGCGTGGAAAACATCCGAGTGGACATTACAATCAATGAAGCTCTTGTCTCCCAGGGCGCTGAAAGCCTCAGTGTCAAGTGGTCCACTAGAGATCACTTTAGTGGTGGTCCATTTCCATCACAAGCACACGCGGCGACAGTCGCAATTGGAAGACATCGCCAAGGAGTTGCATGGACCGAACGTGCTTTTATGTGCTGATCACAATAGTCTGGTAGTGAAACATAGGGACGCCTTTGCGCCCCCAAAGTTTGAGCATGACACGTCTTTACGTGCCCGAGAACAAGAAGTTGCAACCTTGGCAAAAGCGGGTCTGCAGGACGTTTGGGTGGACATCCATTGTTCAACTCTGACGGATATCAAGGACAAAGAGTCATCGTGTCCAACGGGCTTCACGTACGGCTACCCTCGGGAAGGAGAGCGGCTCGGTCCACAGAGATTACGCCGCATTGACGGCATACACACGACATCGGAATTGTTGAGCTTGGCGACTAGCATGTACCCCATGTTTGCTGCCAACTCAGACCACAAGGCGATCCTGGCTGAATTCACACCCCCATCCTTTGAAACAGAGGGCACGATTCCCAGATTCTACTGTCCAGAGACAATCCTCCAGGACTCCGAGGCAATGGAAGACCTGGAGACCTCCCTCAAGTCTATCACCTCGACGGGAGACCAATGGTGGGAAGATGCACTGTGTTGCATCCAAACGAAGGCGGTCAATTACCAAAGGGAACACAAAAGCAAAAAGCAGTCATTTGAACTTCAAGCTCTACGGCTCCTACGTGTCTCCACAAGGTACTCCGTCACACCGGCGGTCTATCAGTTTCTTTCATCACCGGGAATTGCAGCAACAGAGGCGGCAACGGCCTACACCCTCCTTGTTGGGGTGTATGAAAAAGCACAGCGTGACAGAACGGGCATGGAAACACTCTCCAAGCTCAAGGAGGTGATCACGTCAGGGGAAACATCAGGGCACCTGAGAACGCGAAGAAATGAATTGTCCTTGCTTATGCGGGAGCTGCAGGAACGAAAGAAACTCCAGTAGCTGGTGTCCCGGGCAGGCACAGCAGTACGCGGAGCAAAGGCGGTGGCCAAAGAGCTGGTGCAACATTGGGACCGAGTGTCCACCCCAACGGGAGCCACGGAGGAAGAATGTGTGGCCTACTTGAAGGCGTTAGGAGTGGAATAGCGGCCGCGCAAGGCAAGTCGACTCCTATTCAAGCAGCTTTCCCTGGACGTAGTACATGAAGGTCTCAAGAGGTTGAACAGCAACAGCTCCCCTGGACTAGACGGCTTCTCGGCAAAATTCTTCAAGAGGTTCTCCGAAATTTTCGAACCGCAAATGTATGAGTCACTACAACGCTTCCTCGACGCGGGTACAATGCCGGAGACATGGACTTCGGGAGTGGTAACAATCCTCCCCAAGACAAAAGCAATGCAAACGCCAGACTCTCTCTGACCAATCGCACTACAAACGACACGACAGAAGTGGCTAACCAACATTCTCCTGATGTAGTTGGAGGATGTACTTCTCCACTGCATCCGGTCACAGCAAACGGGTTTCCTTCGTCACAGAAGTATCCTCCAGCATGGGTATGGCTCACGGGCTCTCTGGGATGGCTTACGTGAAGGAGCGGGGTTGTTAGTGGACTTCAAAAATGCGTTCCCCACGATGTCTCACGAGATGGTGGCGGCGGCTTTGGGTCTAATGTGCATACCGTTCCTGTACATCCGACTGATACTGCATCTTTTACGTGCACCGTATCTGTACTCAGTTGGTAAGGGATACGTCCCAGGGGTCTACCACCATCCGCATACAACGGGGACGGGAATCGGAGCCCCTCGACCTCATGCAGTGAACGGGGCTTTTCCTAGGGCACTTTGCTTTTGGGTTGTTGTGGCGCTGGGCACCATACTTGGTTTTGTTCATTGTGATGCCCTATTTATTCTGACACGACAGGTGCCCTATGTGTTTGGCGCTGGCACACGAAGGTTACATGTTATGCTATGAGGCTTGGCAGCTGCTGCCTGCTCTCAGTGTGCGCCCGCTTCCAGGAAGCGGCATGTCGGATGCTCGTGTACATATCAGGCTGTGTCTTAACGACTGGATGTAGCATAGCAGTTGATTGTGGACAACACCTGGAACATTGGCTGGAATTGCCTGGGCGGGGGCATCCAGTATCTGTGACCGACCATGATTGAGCCCCCATCCGCGTGCGGGCACGCACCAGGGAGACCCAGTCTCCCCGGCACTGCTCTCCCTGGTGGCGTCCTTTGTGATTTTCCCGCTACAAGACCTGGATCCAGCACTAACTATCATGATGTATGCAGATGACCTCATCATCTTCTTGGACGGACAGGCCAATCCGCAGCTGCTGGGGAAGGTATGGAAAGTGGTGTCCTGCTTTGGACAGTTTTCTGGCGTGAAGGTCAACTTGAACAAAACGGCGGCGATAGTTCGCAACTGTGGGGGAATGGAGTGGGCGAGGTGCTTTTCAGACATTGGGGTGGACGTCAAAAACTTCGTCAAGTATCTGGGTGTACGCTTGGGGAATATACGGCACCACCAAGATCACCAAGGATGGGGGCTGACTAGAACGGAGCGGAATAGAACAGGCCTTTGCACCAGCGTTGCAAGAGGCCTTTCGTCGCGCACGGGTGGTATCCACGCTGCAGTTGTCGATGGACGAACGTGCCTTCATGTTGACATCATGGATCCTACCAGTTGTGGCCCGGGTATCCAAGGCATATTATGCCCCAGCCCCAGTGACCAGGCAGCTGAAGCTGGTATACAACGTGACCATGGGCACCAACAGTTGGGGAATCACTCTGCCAATCCTCTCACAGCCACGGACGCGCGGGGGACTGGCACATGCACCAGGCAGCGGCTCCGTTCGTCAGCCTCTTGGGACAGCCTCACAAGTATCCCGACAAGGCAGTGGAGAGCCTCTATGCATGGGCGACAACAATTGGGTTCATGCCGTCCAAAGACAACCTCCCATAAATCCAGCTGGGCATGGTTCGGACGGCGGAGCTGACGTTCTTGGGATGGTCGGCAAAGGCACACTCATATATCCAACGGGTGGCCCCACAGGTGGCCCCCCCGAAAGACCGGGACCAGCTGCCACTGTGGCACTCTGTATACCGTCAAAATGAGTTCAACTGCTCCTACTACAACATGAAAATGATCCGGCAGGGAGTACTGACGTGGGGTCAATTGCAATCCTTGGAAGATGTGAGGTTGTTGAATGCTCTGCCTCGAACATGGAAAGGGGTGTACAATCATGGCGGACGACTCCTCAATAAAGTCTCATCACAAGGGGGGTTTGATACCCCCACATTCCACGCCCGAAACTGGACCAGAGCATGGCTGCTTCAGTTCTACGCCTCACAGCGGGGTGGCCGCGACCCACAAACACTAGAGGTATGGGAGCAATGGGCACAAGCACGGCTACCGCCGAGGGTGCGGGACTTTGCGCAAAGAGTGCTGTTGCACAAACTGACCGTGCATGCAAGAGTCTACAAGAGGTCGGGCACGGACAAGTGCCCGATATGCTCTCAAAAGGACACGGTCACGCACGCGATGGTCGAGTGTCCCATGTTCAACGCGGCGGCGGCGGTGATACAGCACTACTATGGCCCGGTGGAAACTGGGAACGGGAAGTCTGCAGTCCGAGACATGACGGAATCCGACCAATGGGAGTGGTTGCTGAACACGAATCAAGGCTAGGCAATATGGTCGGCGAGAAGTGCCCACTGGCGATATCGATGCAAAGTCAAAGCAAGAGCATCACCGGTGTTCACATCGTACGAGACAACCTGGCTCAAGGAGCTGTGTGAATGGGTTGGGTTTTACTCAGGAGAGCGCAGGGAGCAGTGGAGAGGCTTCAAGCAGTCACTGGAGCACCTTCGAGATACGGGAGTGCAGCCGCGACAAGGGGAAGTACGAGTAAATGGGGGATTGAGTGCGTGGTGGCAAACGCACACGGAGTGCTTCACGCAAGAACGCAACACCGGCACACACAGTTGGCATAGGAAAACAGAATTACGCCCAAGGCGCCCGAGGCAGCCAGGCCCGGGAGTGCTTCAAGGAGTTCAAGGCATGATTGCAGAACTGGTTGCGAAGGGTTACAGGATTGTGTACACGGACGGGTCATCAAAAAGACTGAGCCACAAGGACATGCGCAGGGCAGGTGGCTTTGGCGTATTCGCAGTGGAAGATGAGCAAGGGCCTAAGGTGTGTTTCTGCAGCTATGTGCCGACACGCCACAGGCAAACAAACAACGGAGCGGAGCTTTGGGCAGCTCTGGAAGCCCTACAGGGGTTCTGGGTGCCAAAACTGGCAATCCTCACCGACTCACAGTACCTGCAACAGGGAGCGACCGGCAAGGCCCAACACTGGAAGTCAAAGGGATGGACAACCACATCCGGTAAGCTGCAGGTCCACGTGCCCGTCTGGGAAGTGCTGCTCCGGGAAATGGCAAAGCCAGGAAGAGAAGTGAGGTGGGAGCACGTCGCAGCACATGTCAACGTGCAGGGGAATGAGGTGGCGAATGGATTGGCGATGGAAGGCATGTGCTCGAGCCCGCTGTGGTCCGAGGATGTCGCACAACAGTCATCATCAGGGTCGGAGTCCACGGTAGGGTTGAGGAGAGGTTCATAATCCGAATCAGAGGACACCAAAGCACTCTGGTCGTCCCTGGGTATGGTACCCATGGATAGTGATGAGCTGACAGGGGAAGCTTCCGGGGAACTAGCACCACGTGGAAAGGGATCATACCACTCGAGCAGTTCGGGTAGTGAGGACATAAAGACGGGACACACACACTTGGGAGGTTTGTGGGAGGAACTGCCTGCAGCAGAAACACTGTCCTTCAGCATAGATGTGAGCGACACCAGCCGGCAGTGCAAGAGGCGAAAGCTCGGGAAAAGCAGGAACCCCGGACAGGGTGGTTAGCAGCATGGCCTGTATCCCCTGCAATCTGATGCGGAAATCTTACAGGTTTCAAGCCCAACAATGCCTGCATGACTGAAACCTTTTTTCTGACGCAGGAGCTTTTGTCACGAGAACCGCGTCCTGTCGCGGCGTGCAACAACACGCAGGTGTGACAACGACAACGGCTGAACTCAGGCACGAACCCCGCATCCTGTCGCGGAAGAGCTCCCGGGCGTGATGCCGCCGGGAAGGACATGGAAAGAGCAGGGACCACGTCAGCAACGACATGGCCCCTACACACAAATTCAGCCGGCCCCAAAGAAGGTCAAGCCTCAACAAGAACGCCAGCGTTTCAAGGTGCAAGCACTGAGCCAGCTGGACACCATTGCGAACGAAGGGCTAAGGGTAGTCGATGCCGAGCTGACCACAATGGCCAGGGCCCGGAATCAGCAGATCTAGCTCCGACCGGACCAACCACACAGCACCAGGATGCACTGTGAGATTGTGGACAATCATGGGGAGCCATTGCTGATGAGCAACCAAGAACTCTACTCGGTGATGGTCCAAATCAACTGGACCCTGAAGACTCAGGCTCTGACGAACATGCGGGTCCAGTGGCAACCCAAAGTGCAGGCAAGTGGCACCCGTTCCAGTGGGAGGCGATCCTCCACTGTCCGACGGCTGAGGGACACAGAGCAGTGCCCTCCTCTGTGAGCAGAACTAGAGACTGCATGCATGTGTGGCTGGCGGGCCGAGCTGACCTCTTAAGGCTATTCCAGGGAACGCTCTTCAGGCAGGCGGACCCGGTATCAGGAGACGCTGTGCGGTTCCTCTACACGCTGCTGAGCACAGCCCCATGCAAAAGGCGATATGCCTTACAGGGTATGACACGCAGGGGGGAATAGGAAAGGTCGGAACAATAATGCAGATAACAACTGGTCGTAGCTCAGTGGGTATACCGCACCTCTTCTGTCGTGTGGAGGAGGGTTCGAACCCCGGGGGGGATAGAGATCCACCGAACGTCCCGAAGACCCCTTATGCGAGAGAGAGAGAGAGACAGGGGGGGGGGGGCGCAAAGGGAGGAGGGCCAGAGAGAAGGAGAGAGAGAGAGAGAGAGAGAGGGCAGGAGAGAGAGGGGGGGAGAGAGGGGGAGAGAGACCCGCAGAGCAAGAGTCGGGGGCTAACCGGCACTGTGGGAGGGTGGTGGATTCGAGCTGACCAGGGTGTGTGGGCAGCCGTTGAAGCATAGAGCTGAAGAACTTAATGGTACAACATCGGGACGCCTTTGCGCCCCTAGAGCACGGGCGTGTCACGTCATTGGGTGTCAGAAAGCCAGAGTACGACAGGGGCAGCGAGAGTGCGGCCCACGGGAGGGTGGTGGGTGCGAGTGGACTTGGATATGTCGGCGGCCAGTGCACACATGGTGTGGTACTGAACTCGTAAGCGCCACAGTACAGCAAAGCACCTGTTGAAGCGTCAAGTAGAAAAATCTTTTGGTGAATCATGGAGACGTCTGTGCGCCCCCAAAGACGCCTTTATGCCCCCGGAGTCGGGATATGACACGTCTTCACGTGCCAGAGAGCAAGAGCAAGATAGGGGCAGCAAGAGCAAGACTTGCAGGGCAAGTGTTAGAGACTAACCAGCACTGTGGGAGGGTGGTGGGTGAGAGCTGACCTCAATGCACAGATGGCCAAGGCCAAAGCACAGTCAGCAGGCACCAGAAGTGGCACAGATGTGGTCTGCGCTGCAGTGCAGCGAGGAAAAACACTGAACTATGTGGTGATGACCATGCGCCTGTGACACGGGGGCGTATGCGAGCCCAGTATCCGTTGCCTCATGGTCCATTCACACCATGACACGTCTTTACGTGCCAGAGAGCAAGAGGTCGCAGCAGACCCGCAGAGCAAGGGTTAGAGACTAACCGTCAATGTGGGAGGGTGGCGGGTGCGAGCTGACCCACATCTACGGATGGCCAAGGACAAGGCACAATCAGCAGCCACCTGGAGTGGTAGAGAACTGGTCTGCGCTGCAGTGCAGCAATGCACCACACGGAACTCTGTGGTGATGACCATGCGCCTGTGACACGGGCGCGTATGCGAGCCCAGTATCCGTTGGCTCATGGCCCCCATGCACACTGCCCCCATGCTCGCACCTTTCATTGCGGTGGATGCAGCTGAAACCTCAGGAGGGTACAGGATTGGCCTGTCCACCCGAAAAGGCACAGCACGCACGGTCATAAAGAAACAGGGTAACCAACAATAGGGGGAGGTCGCTAGAGTAAACTATGCGGCCCACTTCGCTTCGAATCAAGGAATGCACAATGTAAACTTGTTGATTGATAATATGGCGGCAATCTTTTCTTCCAAGAAGCTTAAAGCCAGCCCTAAGGCGCTAGCAGAGACCAGAATTGTCCGCAACCTGTTTCAACCACCTCTGGTGGACTGGCACGATGCTACGCTTGTTCTGGGTACCGACTAGGGTCACGCCTGCAGATCCTGTCTCTCGCAGACACCAAGTGTCTGGGGATCTCCTGGGGAAAGGCATGGTTGAAGCCCACAGCAAGTGGAATACCATAATGCAAGACCTGCAGCTCATTCACCTCATGGGATCCGTCAGAGTGTAGACACCCTCCCCCCAGCAGCACAGCGCTGCAGAATGGATCGACAGGGACCAGGCAGGGGGAGGGCAGGAAAAAAATCACCCCGGCAGGCGAAATTTCAACCCAGTAGGGGGGGGGGACAAGTGTCGCGGTTGGAAAAAAAAACACCCAAGGTTGAAAAAGTTCCCGGTTGGGTGGGGTGTTTTTGGGGACCAAAATTTTAACCCAGCAGAGGGGGGGGACAAGTGTCGAGGTTGAAAAAAAAAACACCCAAAGTTGAAAAAGTTCCCGGTCGGGTGGAGTGTTTTTGGGGACCGCTGTTGGGGTTGAAAAACTGCATGGCGCATAATTAATCGCCCCCCAGTGATTGCGGCATTGGAGGTCCTGGTGGACGGTTCATTAAACAGGGTAACTCTCCCTAAGCTTGGAAGCTTAGAGCTGCCACTGCAGTTATGCCGCAATCCAGAGATCCCCTGTTTGGGCAGTACACTATTTTTTTTATGGCGTACTGCCCAAACAGGGGCCCCCGGGGGCGCCGTCCACACTTGTGCGTCTTGCTCACACGTTGTTCGTCTGTTTGGAAGTGGGTCTGGGTGGGTCAGGGACTAATTCTGGCTTCACCTCTGCAAAACAGTTGCTTGTGCTGGTTCGTGCTTTGCTGGAGTGTGACCGGGCTATGTGGTTGTACCCATGGCATGTGGGAGCTCCTGGACAGTGCGACCTCCCCTCCTCCCCTTTTTTCTCGCAGATACCATACAACCTTCCCTTACCTCACAATGGCTGATATGCGTGCATCTCCCCCCTTGGCTCCCCTCAGCGTTGCCGCAGGTTGGCGCAACCGGGACATCCCGACAAAGAAATGGCAGTGCCCCTGTGGCAAGGTCCTGCCCATAGTGCAGAACCCGGACAGCAAGGCATATAGCATCCACTGCTCGGGTACGCAGCATACCGACTTGGTACGGTACGGCAAAGTCGTGCCGGAGTTCTTTCGGGGTAGCATCAGCGCGGACACTCCCCTACTGGGCATGCTGATCCGCGTAGACAAGCATCCGCAACTCCTAGGGGCTGTACGGGTTGCATCTACCTTGGCCGCGGCTTCTGCAGTCGTTGTAGTACGACTGGGGCCCATTCCCCAGGTGCCAAACCTGGACGTAGACTATGCAATGGACATGGACCCCGACCTTGACGCTGCGATTCCTCTTCGCGAGCGCAGCGCAGCGCAGCGCAGCGTGTCCAGGGGTTCTCCCTAGGCAGGCCGGCACCCTGCAGCAGCTGCGGCGGATGTACCCCGTCATGCGGGGCAACTACGAGAAGCCGCCCTGGGAGTTCTGCGACCGCCGAGGGCCATTCGCCCTGGACTGCCGCAAGGATGGTCGTTGGGACGACCTAGCGGGCCGCTATGGCCCCTGTCTGCCGTGCCTGGATTTGCTATCCGGGAAGCATGCGGCTAGGCTGAACGGCTGGATGAACACCACCGTCGACCCAAAGGACACAGAGCCCCACTACCGGCAGGGGCCCCACGTCCTGTCCCGCCGCCTCAACAAGGCTAACGACAGGGGTACGTGGATACGTGGGTACGTAGCCCAGGAGACCCTGGGCCAGTTGCACGAGGACGTGCACCAAATCCGGCAGGGTTGCGAGACCTACAAGGCGCTCGTGGATTGTGGATCCGCTCCACCTGCAGCCAGGCGCAGGAGCTGGGGGTCAGCTTCCAGCGAGCCGTATTCACGGTGCATGCCATGCAGGAGCCCTAGCCGGAGAAGGTGGCCCAGAAGCAGAACTGCTCCTACCTGGCGGTGAAAACCGCCAGCGCGTTCATGTACGAGCCCACGGACGAGTGGAGGATCCCCGAGCCCGGCGACCTCTTCGACAAGGACAAGTCGATGACGGAGCAGCACCGGGAAGAGCAGGGTTCCACGCTGGAACGGATGCAGGGATGGGCAGACTTCAAGGTGCAGGGGACGGGCAAGAGACGGGGCAGGTACGTCCCCAAGCGGCCCCAGATCGTCAGCACCGCGGAGACCACCCTGCAAGAAGGACTGCGGCCGAGCGGGTACACCCCGCTGAGCAAGGAGGCAATGATGGCACTGTGGCGAGGCGCAGTGGACGGGCCCCCGACGTGATGAAGAGCGTGCCGGCCGGCCCCGAACCGGTGCTGATGCCCTGCGCCCCGGACATGGAGTTGCGGTACTGCAGTACCTCGCACGCGCACGAGTTCCCGGGCTTGGCGCACCAAAGTCGGCAGTGGAGCCGGAGCAAAACCCGGAAGGCGGTGGCGGTGGCGAAGGCGCGGTGGCTGGTGCTGATGGTCACGGAGACGGAGAGTGACGCGGTCGTCGGCATGCAGGCGCCTGGGCGACCAAGGAGGCAAGAGACCGAGCAGGCAAGCAAGAGAAAGGAGGAAGAAGCGGAGGAAGAAGAAGAGGAGGAGGAAGAGGAGGAGGAGCCTGCGCAGAAAAGAAGGAAGTGCTGAAGGGGACCCAGATGGTGGACAGGGACAGTGGCCAGCGCACCGCGGCACTGGTGATTGCCCTGTGGCGTGCGGCGTGGATGTGGCGTTGGTTCGTGCAGCCCGCCATTGTCTGGTGCCGGGGGGCCAGACCGCGCAGACCCCTATAGCGACACCCCCCTACATTGCGCGCACACTCCGGTGGAGGTGGCAAGCCCGCCGGGTCGTGGTGGTGGGACCACGGCCAACGTTGGGGAAGCGACGTGCGCCATGGGCTGGTTCCAGTGTTGTGGCAGCGGGACCAAGAGGGGGAGGACAAAGGTGCAGATCAGAACCGCAGGGGGCATGGGAGCCACAGAAGCAAAAGAAGCGGCGATGCAAGGGCGATGCAAGGGCAATGCAAGTGCGATACAAGGGCGCCACACCGGCGATGCGCGGAGGACCACTTGGGCCTTACCGTGGCAGCCACACGGATCAGGAGCTGACTTGAGGTGGAAAGGGAGGAGGGAGGAGGACAGGGCAGGGGTGGCTCACCAGAACAAGGTACAGACAGGGAGGCAAACAGGCCAAGTGACCGTGACCGTGACCCACAACAGGGAGGAAAGGAGGCGGGATGGGTGGCAGCGAGCAGCGAAGGCACCAGAGAACAGGGTGGACAGAGCGATGAGAGGGAGGAGGGCAATAGGGGAGGCAGGGGGCAGGCCCGCCGCTAATGACGGAGGGTGGAGAAGATGTTGGACAGGGGGACCAGAGGAAAGGGGGCAGGGGGAATGGCGGTGGGCTAGGGGGTTGGGAACCCGGCGCTCCGTGAGTCTGCCCCGCGCTAGGGGGCATGTGATTGGCCACGCGTGGCCATGGTAGCCGGGGCAGCCTTCACAGGAACTCGCTGCAGTTCCTGTGGAGGTGGCGGTGCAGGGGGGGGGGGGGGTGCTTGTCGTGCGTATCGTCCATGTTCGCTCTGGAAGCTGTCTGCAGGTATCTCTGAAAGGCGCCAAAGACAGGCAAAAAGCAGGTATGTTGCGCATCAATATGCGATTTCTCTGCACCCTTTTAGGAATTTGCACTAGAGGAAGTGATATGAACGCAACGTCACATGCACCGATCTCTGAATGGCGCTGAAGACAAGCAAAAAACAGGTGTGTTGTGCATGTGCATGTGTGCTCTTTCTTTCAGGCGACATCCCATCATCAGCTCGGTGATCCCTGTGGAGGCTATCCTGCCGAGAATACCACCTATGATGTGAATCAAAGCGCAATGGACCGGCGCCGAACACAGGCATTCCAAAAAACAGGTATCTCGGCGCCCCGGCTTCTTTTCTGCAGCTATCAAGGGTTTGTGGAGCAACACCAAGACCCTGACCCTCACGTGGAGGGTGGCCGCATCATGGGCAGCGCATTTCTGCATTGCGCTGAAGACATGCAAAAAAACAGGTGTGTTTTGCTTGTCACTTCTCTGCAGGTCACCAACCGGCAGCTCATGCACATTTACGGCGTTGAGGCGGCGGGCTACCGAATGCTTCAGGATGGGCAGCGAATTTTTTTTGGGCGTTGAAGACAGGCGAACAACAAGTGTGTTTTGCTTGCCACTTTTCTGCAGGTATCAAGGATTCGCAGGCGATGGAATCCGAGCAAGAGATACGGATGTCGCAATTGCACGAGCAGTTGTTGCAGTCGCAGATCGGCCACTAGACGGCATCTTCGCATGGCGCTGAAGACAGGCATTCCAAAAAACAGGTATGTTGTCGCCCCGCCCACTTTTGTGCAGGTATGAAGAGTTTGTGGAGTACGCGGACTGGGATCCACGATGGGCCACTGGCAAACAAATCGGCGATCCCTAACGCATGGCTGACAGCATGACCCCCGACCACCGGAGCACTCGCTGGTTGCAATGGAAGCACATTGTGGATGACGACTCTGTTAAGACACTCACCAAAGGCTACAAGAAAAAGAAGGGCTGTATCTTCGCATGGTGAGGGAGACAGTCGCAAGCGTTGTGCGTGCGAGTACCGCGTGCGACGCAGTGCCGAAGGGTGCAATTCCCTTCTACGCTTTTGCACATTGAGCCGGGGCCGTAGTCTCTTCTCTTTGAGAGAGCAATGGTGTCAAAAGATCAATGTGCTCCTGTACATATACATGTGAACAATCCATGTGCTTGGAACCCGGCGCTCCGTGAGTTGGCCCCAGGATCGGGGGCATGTGATTGGTCACGCCCGGCCATGGTAGCCAGGGCAGCGTCCACAAAATTTCTGTGGGGGCGGCGGAGCAAGGGGGGTGGGGTGGGGTTGGGGGGGGCAAAGGGGGGGGGGGGGGCAACGGGGGGGGCCAAGGGGGGGGGGCTCAAGGGGGGGGGTCTTTGGGCCCAATGGGGACAATGGGGGTTAGGGTAGAAAAAGTCCCCGGCGGGTAGAAATTTTTGTATACGGGGTTGGGGGGTGACAAGTGTCGCGGTTGAAGAAAAAAAATTCACCTCCTGGGGGAATTTTTTTTCTGCCGTCCCCTGGGACCAGGGTGTGCCCCTAGGAGGGGGGTGGCGCGGTGGGTGAATGACGAAGCAAGCATCCAGTTTTGGCCTGTGTCCAGTGTTTGTGCATTCTCTGCTGGTTGGAGGTGAGGGAACGCAGGGGGAAATACCAGCATTCCCGTAGGGAATGCAAGGATTTCCTCCCATGCTCTAAGGAGCCTGGCACATCTCTCTTTTCTTTGATTCTCAGAATCTTTTTAGATTTGGGGATTGAGGGCACCCCGCCCTCCCCCCCCCAAAGGCACCTTTATGCGAGAGAGAGAGAGAGAGAGAGAGAGAGAGAGAGAGAGAGAGAGAGGAAGGGCGGGATACGGAGAGAGAGAGAGTGGGAGGAAGGCCAGAAAGAGAGAGAGAGAGAGAGAGAGAGAGAGAGAGAGAGAGAGAGAGAAAGATCCGCAGAGCGAGCGTTAGAGACTAACCGGCACTGTGGCAGGGTGGTGGGAGCGAGCTGACCCAGATGTACAGGCAACCAACGCACAATCACAAACCACCTGGAGTGGTACTGAACTGGTCTGCGCTGCAGTGCAGCAAGGCAAAACATTGAACGGAGTGGTGATGACCATGCGCCTGTGACACGGGGGCGTATGCGAGCCCAGTATCCGATGCCTCATGGCCCCCAAAGGCACTCAGATCTCACACGTTGATACTATCACCTACAGTACAGTACCTACAACTTAGCCACCTACGCCGCTACGCGGCGGGTGAATGACGAAAGCAACCATCCAGCTTTGGCCTGTGTCCAGTCATTGTGCATTCTCTGCTAGTTGGAAGCAGGAGGGAACGCACGGGGAAATTTTAGACACCAGCTTTAGACCCCCCAGTGCCAACTTTAGAACCCAACTTTAGACCCCCCGGTGCCAACTTTAGGGCCCAACTTTA
Organism: Eutreptiella sp. 'Long Island Sound 2002'; assembly: GCA_964036045.1. Classification (NCBI taxonomy): domain Eukaryota; phylum Euglenozoa; class Euglenophyceae; order Eutreptiales; family Eutreptiaceae; genus Eutreptiella; species Eutreptiella sp. 'Long Island Sound 2002'. The sequence continues at coordinate 200,241,160 of OZ038378.1, read as the reverse complement.
GACCCCCCAGTGCCAACTGTAGACTGCAGCTTTAGACCCCCCGGTGCCAACTTTAGACCCCAAGTTTAGACCCCCCGGTGCCAACTTTAGAGTCCAACTTTAGACCCCCCAGTGCCCACTTTAGACTGCAGCTTTAGACCCCCGGTGCCAAGTGGAGACCCCAACTTTAGACCCCCCGGTGCCGACTTTAGACCCAACGGTGCTAAATGTAGACTCCAACTTTAGACCCCCCGGTGCCAACTTTAGACCCCCCATCGCCAACTTCAGACTCCAGCTTTAGACCCCCCGGTGCCAACTTTAGACTCCAGCTTTAGAGCCCCTGGTGCCAACTTTAGATTCCAACTTTAGACCCCCCGGTGCCAACTTTACACCCCCGCTTTAGAACCCCGGTGCCAACTTTAGGCCCCCCCGGTGCCAACTTTAGACTCCAGCTTTAGACCCCCCCGGTGCCAACTTTAGACCCGCCGGTGCCAACTTTAGACCCCAACTTTAGCCCCCCCGTTGCCAACTTTAGACCCACCGGTGCCAACTTTAGACTCCAGCGTTAGACCCACTGTTGCCAACTTTAGACTCCAACTTTAGACCCCCCAGTGCCAACTTTACACCCCCGCTTTAGAACCCCCGGTGCCAACTTTAGACCCCACGGTGACAACTGTAGACCCCAACTTTAGACCCCCCGGTGCCAACTTTAGACCCAAACTTTAGAGCCCCCGCTGCCAACTTTAGACCCCCCCTGTGCCAACTTTAGACTCCAGCTTTAGACCCACGGGTGCCGACTGTAGACTTCAGCTTTGGACCCGACGGTGCCAACTTTACACCCCAACTTTAGACCCCCCGCTGCCATCTTTAGACCCCCCCCGGTGCCAACTTTAGACCCCGCGGTGCCAATTTTAGACCCGAACTTTAGACCACCCGGTGCCAACTTTAGACCTCAACTTTAGACCCCCCGGTGCCAACTTTAGACCCACTGGTGCCAACTTTGAACCCCAACTTTAGCCCCCCCGTTGCCAACTTTACACCCCCCGGTGCCAACTTTAGACTCCAGCTTTAGACCCACCGGTGCCAACTTTACACACCAACTTTAGACCCCCTGGTGCCAACTTTACACCCCCGCTTTAGAACACCTGGTGCCAACTTTAGACCCGAACTTTAGACCCCCCGGTGCCAACTTTAGACCCCCCCGGTGCCAACTTTAGACCCCCCGGTGCCAAGTTTAGACCCCCCGGTGCCAACTTTAGACCCGAACTTTAGACCCGCCGGTGCCAACTTTAGACCCCAGCTTGAGACCCCCTGGTGCCAACTTTAGACCCCCCGGTACCAACTTTAGACACGGCATTGCCAACTTCAGACCCCCCGGTGCCAACTTTAGACCCCCCCCGGTGCCGACTTTAGACCCGAACTTTAGACCCCCCGGTGCCAACTTTAGACTCCAACTTTAGACCCCCCGGTGCTAACTTTAGACCCCCCAATGCCAACTTTAGACCCCAACTTTAGACCCCCCAGTGCCAATTTCAGGACCCAGGTTTAGACCCCCCGGTGCCAACTTTAGACTCCAACTTTAGACCCCCACGGTGCCAACTTTACACCCCAACTTTAGACCCCCTGGTGCCAACTTCAGACCACCCGGTGCCAACTGTAGACCCCAACTTTAGACCCCCCGGTGCCAACTTCAGACCCGAACTTTGGACCCCCCGCTGCCAACTTTAGACCCCAACTTTAGATCCCCCGGTGCCAACTTTAGACTCCAGCTTTAGACCCCCCGGTGCCAACTTTACACCCCCCGGTGCCAACTTTAGACTCCAGCTTTAGACCCACCGGTGCCAACTTTACACTCCAACTTTAGACCCCCTGGTGCCAACTTTACACCCCCGCTTTAGAACACCTGGTGCCAACTTTAGACCCGAACTTTAGACCCCCCGGTGCCAACTTTAGACCCCCCCGGTGCCAACTTTAGACCCCCCGGTGCCAAGTTTAGACCCCCCGGTGCCAACTTTAGACCCGAACTTTAGACCCGCCGGTGCCAACTTTAGACCCCAGCTTGAGACCCCCTGGTGCCGACTTTAGACCCCCCGGTACCAACTTTAGACACAGCATTGCCAACTTCAGACCCCCCGGTGCCAACTTTAGACCCCCCGCGGTGCCGACTTTAGACCCGAACTTTAGACCCCCCGGTGCCAACTTTAGACTCCAACTTTAGACCCAACGGTGCTAACTTTAGACCCCCCGATGCCAACTTTAGACCCCAACTTTAGACCCCCCAGTGCCAATTTCAGGACCCAGGTTTAGACCCCCCGGTGCCAACTTTAGACTCCAACTTTAGACCCCCCGGTGCCAACTTTACACCCCAACTTTAGACCCCCTGGTGCCAACTTCAGACCACCCGGTGCCAACTGTAGACCCCAACTTTAGACCCCCCGGTGCCAACTTTAGACCCCCCGGTGCCAACTTCAGACCCGAACTTTGGACCCCCCGCTGCCAACTTTAGACCTCAACTTTAGACCCCCCGGTGCCAACTTTAGACTCCAGCTTTAGACCCCCCGGTGCCAACTTTAGACCCCCGGGTGCCAACTTTAGACCCCCCGGTGCCAACTTTAGACTCCGGCTTTAGACCCACCGTTGCCAACTTGAGACTCAAGCTTTAGACCCCCCGGTGCCAACTTTAGACCCCCCGCTGCCAACTTTAGACTGTAGCTTTAGACCCCCCGGTGCCAACTTTAGACCCCAACTTTAGACCCGCCGGTGCCAACTTTAGACGCCAGCTTTAGACCCCCCGGTGCCAACTTTAGACCCCCCGATGCCAACTTTAGACCCACTGGTGCCAACTTTAGAACCCCCGGTGCCAACTTTAGACCCCAAGTTTAGACCCCCCGGTAGCAATTTTAGTCCCGAACTTTAGACCCCCCAGTGCCAACTTTAGACCCAAACTTTACACGCCCCGGTGCCAAGTTTAGACCCCCCCGGTGCCAACCTTAGACTCCAGCTTTAGACCCCATGGTGCCAACTTTAGACCCCCCGGTGCCAACTTTAGCATCCAATTTTAGACCCCCCGGTGCCAACTTTACACGCCCCGGTGCCAACTTTAGACCCCCCGGTGCCAACTTTGGACCCCCCCGGTGCCAACTTTAGACTCCAGCTTTAGACCCACCGGTGCCAACTTTAGACCCACCGTTGCCAACTTTAGACCCCCCGGTGCCAACTTTAGACCCCAACTTTAGACCCCCCGGTGCCAACTTTAGACCCCAGCTTTAGACCCCCGCTGCCAACTTTAGACCCCACGGTGCCAACTATAGACCCCAACATGAGACCCCTCGATGCCGACTTTAGACCCGAACTTTAGACCCCCACGGTGCCAACTTTAGACCCCCCCGGTGCCAACTTTAGACTCCAGCTTTAGACCCCCCGGTGCCAACTTTAGACCCCGACTATAGACCCCCCGGTGCCAACTTTAGACTCCGGCTTTAGACCCACCGGTGCCAACTTTAGACCCCCCGGTGCCAACTTTAGACCCCCCGGTGCCAACTTTAGACCCCAACTATAGACCCCCCGGTGCCAACTTTAGACCCCAGCTTTAGACCCACCGGTGCCAACTTTAGACCCCCCGGTGCCAACTTTAGACCCCCCCGGTGCCAACTTTAGACCCCCCGGTGCCAACTTTAGACCCCAACTATAGACCCCCCGGTGCCAACTTTAGACTCCGGCTTTAGACCCACCGGTGCCAACTTTAGACCCCCCGGTGCCAACTTTAGACCCCCCGGTGCCAACTTTAGACCCCCCCGGTGCCAACTTTAGAGTCCAGCTTTAGACCCCCCGGTGCCAACGTTAGACCCCAACTATGGACCCCCCGGTGACAACTTTAGACTCCGGCTTTAGACCCACCAATGCCAACTTTAGACCCCCCGGTGCCAACTTTAGACCCCCCGGTGCCAACTTTAGACCCCAGCTTTAGACCCCCTAGTGCCAACTTTACACCCCAACTTTAGACCCCCCGGTGCCAACTTTAGGCCCCAACTATAGACCCCCCGGTGCCAACTTTAGACTCCGGCTTTAGACCCACCGGTGCCAACTTTAGACCCCGCGGTGCCAACTTTAGACCCCCCGGTGCCAACTTTAGACCCCAACTTTAGACCCCCTGGTGCCAACTTTACACCCCAACTTTAGACCCCCCGCTGCCAACTTTAGACCCCACGGTGCCAACTATAGACCCCAACTTTAGGCCCCTCGATGCCGACTTTAGACCCGAACTTTAGACCCCCACGGTGCCAACTTTAGACCCCCCCGGTGCCAACTTTAGACTCCAGCTTTAGACCCCCCGGTGCCAACTTTAGACCCCAACTTTAGACCCTCCGGTGCCAACTTTAGACTCCAGCTTTAGACCCACCGGTGCCAACTTTAGACCCCCCCCTGGCAACTTTAGACCTCACGGTGCCAACTTTACACCCCAACTTTAGACCCCTCGATGCCGACTTTAGACCCGAACTTTAGACCCCCACGGTGCCAACTTTAGACCCCCCCGGTGCCAACTTTAGACTCCAGCTTTAGACCCCCCGGTGCCAACTTTAGACCCCAACTTTAGACCCCCTGGTGCCAACTTTAGACTCCGGCTTTAGACCCACCGGTGCCAACTTTAGACCCCCCGGTGCCAACTTTAGACCCCCCGGTGCCAACTTTAGACCCCAACTTTAGACCCCCCGGTGCCAACTTTAGACCCCAGCTCTAGACCCCCCGGTGCCAACTTTAGACCCCAACTTTAGACCCCCTGGTGCCAACTTTACACCCCAACTTTAGACCCCCCGCTGCCAACTTTAGACCCCACGGTGCCAACCGTAGACCCCAACTTTAGACCCCTCGATGCCGACTTTAGACCCGAACTTTAGACCCCCACGGTGCCAACTTTAGACCCCCCCCGGTGCCAACTTTAGACCCCAACTTTAGACCCCCCGGTGCCAACTTTAGACTCCAGCTTTAGACCCACCGGTGCCAACTTTAGACCCCCCGGTGCCAACTTTAGACCCCCCGGTGCCAACTTTAGACCCCAACTTTAGACCCCGCGGTGCCAACTTTAGACTCCAACTTTAGACCCCCTGGTGCCAACTTTACACCCCAACTTTAGACCCCCCGCTGGCAACTTTAGACCCCACGGTGCCAACTATAGACCCTCACTTTAGACCCCTCGATGCCGACTTTAGACCCGAACTTTAGACCCCCCGGTGCCAACTTTAGACCCCCCCGGTGCCAACTTTGGACTCCAGCTTTAGACCCCCCGGTGCCAACTTTAGACCCCAACTTTAGACCCCCCGGTGCCAACTTAGGACTCCGGCTTTAGACCCACCGGTGCCAACTTTAGACCCCCGGGTGCCAACTTTAGACCCCCCGGTGCCAACTTTAGACCCCAGCTTTAGACCCCCCGGTGCCAACTTTAGACTCCAACTTTACACCCCCTGGTGCCAACTTTACACCCCAACTTTAGACCCCCCGCTGCCAACTTTAGACCCCACGGTGCCAACTATAGACCCCAACTTTAGACCCCCCGATGCCGACTTTAGACCCGAACTTTAGACCCCCCGGTGCCAACTTTAGACCCCCCCGGTGCCAACTTTAGACTCCGGCTTTAGACCCACCGGTGCCAACTTTAGACCCCAAGTTTAGACCCCCCCGGTGCCAACTTTAGGCCCCCCGGTGCCAACTTTAGACCCGAACCTTAGGCCCCCGGTGCCAACTTTAGACCCCCCCCGGTGCCAACTTTAGACTCCAGCTTTAGACCCACCGGTGCCAACTTTAGACTCCAGCTTTAGACCCCCCGGTGCCAACTTTAGACCCCCCAGTGCCAACTTTAGACCCCAGCGTTAGACCCCCCGGTGCCAACTTCAGACTCCAGCTTTAGACCCCCCGGTGCCAACTTTAGACCCCGCAGTGCCAACTTTAGACTCCAGCTTTAGACCCCTCGGTGCCAACTTGAAACCTCAACTTTAGACCCCCCGGTGCCAACTTTAGACCCCCCGGTGCCAACTTTAGATCCCAACTTTAGACCCCCCGGTGCCAACTTTAGACCCGAACTTTAGACCCACCGGTGCCAACTTTGGACCCTCCGTGCCAACTTTAGTCCCCCCGGTGCCACCTTAGCCCCCCCGGTGCCAACTTCACACTCCAGCTTTAGACCCCCCGGTGCCAACTTTAGACCCCAGCGTTAGACCCCCCGGTGCCAACTTCAGACTCCAGCTTTAGACCCCCCGGTGCCAACTTTAGACCCCGCAGTGCCAACTTTAGACTCCAGCTTTAGACCCCTCGGTGCCAACTTGAAACCTCAACTTTAGACCCCCCGGTGCCAACTTTAGACCCCCCGGTGCCAACTTTAGATCCCAACTTTAAACCCCCCGGTGCCAACTTTAGACCCCAGCTTTAGACCCCCCGATGCCAACTTTAGCCCCCCCGGTGCCAACTTTACACCCACCGGTGCCAACTTTAGACCCCAACTTTAGACCCCCCGGTGCCAACTTTAGACCCGAACTTTAGACCCACCGGTGCCAACTTTGGACCCTCCGTGCCAACTTTAGTCCCCCCGGTGCCACCTTAGCCCCCCCGGTGCCAACTTCAGACTCCAGCTTTAGACCCCCCGGTGCCAACTTCAAACCCCACCTTTAGACCCCCATGTGCCAACTTTAGATCCCAGCTTGGAACAACAACAACAACAACAAAAAACGGAAAAAAACACCTGAAACAGAAAAAACATCTTTTTGTGGACCAACCCGTCAACCCGTCAACGGCTTTGGTGACGGGCGGTTCGCCCAGGCCTGGGTCAGGGGAGGTTGCTTTCCTACAAGGGGAGGCTACAAAAGCGCCTCATTTGTATTCAGGGCGATACTTCATTTACCAATGACCAAGGGACACTTGGTGTTTTACAATGGGACACTCATGATTGCCTTCTGGGTGTCCGCTTTTTTAATCCATGCGGCTGCGGTGCACGTAGATTCCCATGTTGTCAATGGCTCGGTGACGGCGACGGTGACACTGAAACGTGACGCTAACGTTGACAATGAAACATTGCTGCAAACTGCAAAAGGGCCGGCAATACATTTTTTTTCCTATGGCTCTGGCAAGTTCGCAGTGGCGGCCCATCGCATCAGGGCTGAGGCACAGCGTACAGGGTTGTTCGACCAGGTGCATGTCTTCGATACACTTCCCAGGCACTTGGAGCAGGATCCCCGGTGGAGCCAGCACCTCTCACAAACGCGAGGTGCAGGCTACTGGTTCTGGAAATCCGCCATCCTTTTGCACTTGTTCCGCACGACTCTGTCCTACGGGGACGTGCTAGTCTATGTGGACAGCGGCTGTGAGCTTGGGAACACGAGCGCCTGGGAGGAGCTACTGGTGCACCTCTGCAGTTATGATCTCATTGCATTTGTGCTTGAACACCCAGAGACTTCGTGGACCAAGGGTGATGTGTGGCGCCGCTTTGGGGTGGCATTTACTGACAAGCCTTACGCCCTCGAGCAAATGGTTGGGGGGTACCAGGTGTTGCGGAAGACACCGCACACTGAGCAGTTCTTGAAGTACTGGGAGCTGCTCGTTTCAGATTTGGACCTGGTCAGCGACAAGCCCTCCAAATACAAAAACCCTGAAGGCTTCCGCGAGCACCGACATGATCAGTCTCTCCTGAGCATGCTCGTCAAGTCAAATAGCCCAACCATTGCGCATGCGTCTAGTCGAAGCAAGGATTGGCTGCACAGGACGTGGGAGATGAACCCACAGTGGGGCATCAAGGGGCTGAGGATCCTTGTGCTCCCGGACCTTGGTTGGCCTCCCAATGTGGATCGGTACCCCTTCGCTGCCTCAAGGAACTCGGGGAAGAGGCAAGGTTCGGCCCGTCATTTGAGGCAAATAAAGCCCCAACAGCTCATGGAGATTAAGAGGACGTTGTCCGCGTGTGCTGCCGGGTGAGTTGACTTGGGCCATGCTCTTGGACGGAGTTGCTGATATTTGGCGCTTGTGCAAGCCAGCAACAAGCCAGCAACAAGCCAGTCGCCAGCAAAGGAGGCATGTCGTCGGTCTTTCTTCTGCTACGGCTCTGACAACTTCAAAGTGGTGGCCCATCGCATCAGGGCTGAGGCACAACTGACAGGGGTTTTCGACCAGGTGCATGTCTTCGATACGCTTCCTAGGCACTTGTATGGCCGGGATGTTGGGCGAAGTCTTCCAGTCTGGCATACCGTACAAATCCTAAATCGGGAATGCGGGCATCTGGGATTGTCACAATTGTTAAAATAGTGGATGCTTGAATGTGGCTGTTGATGTTCCCTGAAGCAGATAAAGGGGCTAGTTCGGGACATGGATGGACATGGATTTGAATGTCGCTGTTGATGTGCTCCAAAGCAGATAAAGGTGCTATGGACTGCAATCCCAGAGTCCAACTGATCGACATTTGTGTGCCTGTGTAGGAATGGACTGCAATCTAAAGTTAAGCAAATAACTTTAGTTTTGCCACAGAAGACACAGCAACGGAACAGCATACCGGGGTCAGGGGGAGGGAACGGGACACCATCGAGTGATGGGACCTCGCTGCATGGCGCCTTTCTGTCCACAGTTGATGTTTCTGGTGAGCTGCCAGTCAGCTACGATTTGTTAATATGGAAGAAGCTAAACGACGCCGGGTGGTGTTTGTGTCTGATACTGACATGCCTTCCGCTGACACTGCTCCGTACATCTAGATGCCTCAGCGAGCTGTACAAGTGATCCGTAACTTGAGTGCTGCCCGGCAAGCTCAAGATTTTCCGCGTGTTGCTGCGTTGAAGCGTGAGATTGCTCTGTTGACTGCTGAGCTACAGCTACCACTTTTGATACCAGCAGTCGTACGTGTCCCGTATATGACAGGCAGGCAGAGAGTTGCGGTTTCCCGGGTGATCAACAGCATGTTGCGCCGGGTGCAATGTACGGCGTGGGAACAACAGGCGTTGCGTGGTCGAATTCGTGTCGTACGTGCCGTACCGCACACAGTGCGGCGCTGTTTTGAGTACCCCCCCCCCCCCTTGTCGTTCCCCACCCCTTGTCGTTCCCCGGGGGGGGCTGGGGGACCGTCACTTGGTCAACCCAAAATTTTTCGTTACGGCTCATTGTGTTGTTGTGTGGGTGACTGTGTTGTGGGGTACTGCCACTTGTATCCTTTGTACTCATGGCAGGACATTTTGCTCACTTTCGCTGAATGGAACTTGACAGCACAGCCATGTTTCTCCCTGGGACAAATGTGATGTTCATCCGCTCTGCGGGGGAACCTGTTTTGGCACAGGTCGTTGGACACAGTTTTGGGAACAAGTTGTATTTTACAAGGGACATTCCCGAAGGGAAATGGGTTCCCAAAAATCTGCTTGCGCCTGCCAAGCGGGTCTGTAGTAAAACCTAGTAAAAAAATCTTCAAAAAAATTTTTTACTAGGTACCCCCCCCCCCCCCCGTGCCTAGGAGCCACTTTGCGCAAGAACCGCCCCCTGGTTCCACGGTCGAATTTTCCACATCACCTTCTTTTTCCAGGGTAATGGGTTTTTGATGGTTCTGGTGGATGTAGGACAGCTATTCAGGTGTGCAGGACAACAAAGTCCCCCCCCCCCCCAATGCCAATGGACCCCCCATGCCAATGCCCCCCCCCCCGTCTCGAAAGAAGAAACATGGCCCCCCTAGCTACCCCCTCTCGAAGGAAGAAACATCCCCCCCCGAGATTTTTTCACCAAATCGCACACAAATTGCCCTTTTTTGCCTAGTTTCCTGAGTGTGCAATGGCATGTGATGGGCACCATCCTTGGTGTCATGTGTTTGGTTTTCAATACAGATTTTCATTTCTCAAAATGTTCCAAGTCCCCTATGGAGCAGACTGAGATTGTGTGGTAGGTCATGCCTGCATTTTGTAAAGCCGAGTACTTGGCCATGTTGGCCAGAGCCCATGTGCACAATTGCATGTTTCAGGGGAACCAAGGTCTCGGGTTTGAGGAAGGGACTACATCCAGCCAGGTTGTTTTTGCTCATTTCTTCTGGAGTGCATTGTTTCACCAAATCGCACACAAATTGCCCTTTTTTGCCTAGTTTCCTGAGTGTGCAATGGCATGTGATGGGCACCATCCTTGGTGTCATGTGTTTGGTTTTCAATACAGATTTTCAATTCTCAAAATGTTCCAAGTCCCCTATGGAGCAGACTCAGATTGTCTGGTAGGTCATGCCTGCATTTTGTAAAGCCGAGTGCTTGGCCATGTTGGCCAGAGCCCATGTGCACAATTGCATGTTTCAGGGGAACCAAGGTCTCGGGTTTGAGGAAGGGACTACATCCAGCCAGGTTGTTTTTGCTCATTTCTTCTGGAGTGCATTGTTTCACCAAATCGCACACAAATTGCCCTTTTTTGCCTAGTTTCCTGAGTGTGCAATGGCATGTGATGGGCACCATCCTTGGTGTCATGTGTTTGGTTTTCAATACAGATTTTCAATTCTCAAAATGTTCCAAGTCCCCTATGGAGCAGACTGAGATTGTGTGGTAGGTCATGCCTGCATTTTGTAAAGCCGAGTACTTGGCCATGTTGGCCAGAGCCCATGTGCACAATTGCATGTTTCAGGGGAACCAAGGTCTCGGGTTTGAGGAAGGGACTACATCCAGCCAGGTTGTTTTTGCTCATCTCTTGTGGAGTGCATTGTTTCACCAAATCGCACACAAATTGCCCTTTTTTGCCTAGTTTCCTGAGTGTGCAATGGCATGTGATGGGCACCATCCTTGGTGTCATGTGTTTGGTTTTCAATACAGATTTTCAATTCTCAAAATGTTCCAAGTCCCCTATGGAGCAGACTCAGATTGTCTGGTAGGTCATGCCTGCATTTTGTAAAGCCGAGTACTTGGCCATGTTGGCCAGAGCCCATGTGCACAATTGCATGTTTCAGGGGAACCAAGGTCTCGGGTTTGAGGAAGGGACTACATCCAGCCAGGTTGTTTTTGCTCATTTCTTCTGGAGTGCATTGTTTCACCAAATCGCACACAAATTGCCCTTTTTTGCCTAGTTTCCTGAGTGTGCAATGGCATGTGATGGGCACCATCCTTGGTGTCATGTGTTTGGTTTTCAATACAGATTTTCAATTCTCAAAATGTTCCAAGTCCCCTATGGAGCAGACTCAGATTGTCTGGTAGGTCATGCCTGCATTTTGTAAAGCCGAGTACTTGGCCATGTTGGCCAGAGCCCATGTGCACAATTGCATGTTTCAGGGGAACCAAGGTCTCGGGTTTGAGGAAGGGACTACATCCAGCCAGGTTGTTTTTGCTCATCTCTTGTGGAGTGCATTGTTTCACCAAATCGCACACAAATTGCCCTTTTTTGCCTAGTTTCCTGAGTGTGCAATGGCATGTGATGGGCACCATCCTTGGTGTCATGTGTTTGGTTTTCAATACAGATTTTCAATTCTCAAAATGTTCCAAGTCCCCTATGGAGCAGACTCAGATTGTCTGGTAGGTCATGCCTGCATTTTGTAAAGCCGAGTACTTGGCCATGTTGGCCAGAGCCCATGTGCACAATTGCATGTTTCAGGGGAACCAAGGTCTCGGGTTTGAGGAAGGGACTACATCCAGCCAGGTTGTTTTTGCTCATTTCTTCTGGAGTGCATTGTTTCACCAAATCGCACACAAATTGCCCTTTTTTGCCTAGTTTCCTGAGTGTGCAATGGCATGTGATGGGCACCATCCTTGGTGTCATGTGTTTGGTTTTCAATACAGATTTTCAATTCTCAAAATGTTCCAAGTCCCCTATGGAGCAGACTGAGATTGTGTGGTAGGTCATGCCTGCATTTTGTAAAGCCGAGTACTTGGCCATGTTGGCCAGAGCCCATGTGCACAATTGCATGTTTCAGGGGAACCAAGGTCTCGGGTTTGAGGAAGGGACTACCTCCAGCCAGGTTGTTTTTGCTCATTTCTTCTGGAGTGCATTGTTTCACCAAATCGCACACAAATTGCCCTTTTTTGCCTCAAACATTTGCTTCAAACATCATTGTTTCTAAAGTTGCAGTTTTCTTCGTGTTTGCTGTTGTGTGCTTGTATGTGTGAAGAAGGAAAGGCATGGGAAACAAATGTTGAGCACCACAATAAAAATGGTGTAAAACCATGAAAAAATCCCAAAAGGTGGCCAGCGTGAGCTCCACAGCCACCACAAAGATGCAAGAGGTACCAAGCATTGGTCCCCACCACGTTTATACCGATGGCACAAGCTAGAAAATGCGTACACAAATAGTTTTTTTTGAGTTTTGATGAGAATTCGAGTCCCAAGCATTTTAACATCCCAGAACCCAAGCCGAAGCCAAAGCCAGCTCCAAGGCCCAACGCAGCACCGAAGCCCTGGCCCCAAGGGGCAGCACAAACAGGAATTCAGAAGGCTCCAAGCAGTGGGGAGGCTCATCGCTATCACACAACCGCCGGTCGAATGGTAACGCAGCCGACGCAAAGTTTTCGGTTGGCGGTTCGAATCGTGGTCGGCTGACTGTTGGCGGTGGCGGCGGCAGCGGCGCCACATTCACCCGACCCGGGTTCGAACCGCCAACCAAAAAGACTCCGGTCAGATAAGTATTACTACAGTGTGTACTGGGTTTTACCAAATGCCCCTGCCAAGCCTCCTACTAAGAAGGCAAAACCACCCCCCAAGAGTGCTGCCCAAAGCACACCAGTGGAAAGTGGAGAGCATGTGCAAGAGTTCAAGGTGAAGTGGAGCAGGACCAAGAAGTTTTACACCGAGCCGGTCAAGGAGTAGGTCTTAGTACATTGGTAGCCCTTTGAGCGCATCTTATGCTGATTGCTTTCGGTTTTGCTGCAATTTCTGTGCCTGCAAATGTGCATGTACGGTGGTGGTGCGGTCCCCCAGGGGGGGGTGGGGGACCGTCACTTGGCAACCGTCCCCCAGGAGGTGGTGGGGGACCGTCTTCCCTGGGGTGGGGAACGACAAGGGGGGGGGGGGGTACCGGGCTAACAAGTGTGAAAAACTGCCTACAGCCCTGCAATGCTTCTGCAATTCTGCTCACCTACACATCTGGGAACAAGGGGGCACTGTTACAGTCCGGGGAGGACACTTTTGCTTACTGCCTGTAGCTGTGGAGTTTGATGGTAAAAGGCTGGGAAGCAAAGACCCTCTGCCCTTGGCTGGACATGCCTGCCGTGATGCAGCGGTGGATGATTTAACAGAATTGGCTCGGTTACTCAATGTACCAATGCCTAATTTGACATGCATGCTACCACGGGACATTTTTGACGGTTCGGGGGACATGTTGTCATATGTCCAGCGCATAGCAACCCAATTGAGCGAGGTTGCAGTCGTGCGACTTGTCAACAAGTCGCCTGGTACTATGTGGGGTTTCTGTAGGAAACTAATATGGGACCAGACCTCCTTTCGCCCCAAAATGAATGATTCACGCCCATTGGAGTACCAAACAGCAACAAGGAGTGGCATCCAAAAGCTACGATGCTGTTGGCTTCCGCAAAACGGGGCCCCTGCAAGGTGGCGTGAGGAGGGCCCCGGGGCTGACCAACATCTTAGTTCAACTCAAGGGGGGCTTTTCACATTGGGGTCACTGCACTAGAACCCACCCCAAAACCATCGACGACTCAAAAGTCCGGACTTTCGTGGTCCATGCCTCTCCAAAAACTCTGATGCCCACACATCAGGACGGTGATTGACCATTGGCAGTATCAAAATGTGCCCCATGCACACGGAGGTCAATATTGTGCGTTGTTGACGACCCCTGGGACGGTGTTGTAGCCTCTAGTGCATAGCCCTTTGCACCGAATGCGGTTTCCTTTATTGCCAAAGACGCCTCTACCACATACCATTTTTCAAGGTTTCTTAATTTGAGACTGTGCTACTGACGAGTCGCCAAGAGACGCTCCGCGCCCGTTCATACTCCTCCTCACACCAACGATCCACGCACCCACAACCACAAGCGCACGCACCACACCCACACCCACACTCCCACGCGGACGTCGAAGGGTGTGGGTGAGTGCGTGGGTGTGTGCGTGTTGCTATTTGTTGATGTGACAGGGTGCTGCGGCTTGGTGCTCACAAAGTGACAAGGATCTGCTATTTGGTGCCAGAGAGGTGATGGTATCTTTCGAGTCCGTGGGTGTCGGGGCGGGACCACTGGGGATGGCGCACCACCACAGGGGAGGTGTTACGTGTAGATGTACTGCGGCACGTCCTGAAGCATCAAGACAGGGGAAGGTCATCTGGGGGCCGTCTCATATGGGCGTAGTTGGAAACGGAGGTGCCGACAGGAGGGCACAGGGGGCAGGGTGGTCCACCGATGAAATACGCGCAGGCAGACGAAGCGGCAGCAACCGACAAGAACCGCTCGACCGTTGCTGCAGGCCATAGGACAAGAGGAGTTGTCAGGGAGGCCAGGGTCCATGCGTTCAGGCGGGGGGGGGGGGGGGGGACGGAGCCCCCGCTGTCCGTACAGCGCGGGGCGACAGGGTCCAGCACCACGATCGGGGGACTGAGCCAGCGCTTTCCCCGGCTGCGGGATCCACCCCCCGGAGGTGCGTTCCCGAGTTGCTGATGTTGCTGGCCTGCAAACGCCACATGCCGCACGGCCACCCACCCCTCCACGCGCCCATACCACCGGTACCATGCGTGGGGGTGTGGGCGCCGACAGGCAGAGGAGGCCCCTGGCCAGGGGGCACAGACCCGCAGCACACGTAGACAACAGCGCGTGCGGGCACGCACCACCACAGGCTGGGGCCCGGGCACAGGGGCACGGTGCTGTTGTGGTGCGGCGTGGGAATGGCCAGGGGTGTGCTCAGTGTTCGGCCTACAGGACCTGGGGGGGGGGGTGGGGGTATGAGGGCCAAAAAAACGGTTTGTGTACCTAAATTGGGCCTCTCCTTTTTGGCTCTCCATTCAAGCCTTCTGTTTTGGGTTTGGGTGGGGACCTGGTTAGGGCTTTGGAGGGGGGGGGGGGTTGGCACAAGGCCTTGGTGGTTGGCTCTGTTAGCCAGTGGCGGCGCCTGTTGGCCTCTCGCCCTTGAACCTTCTGCTATGACAAGCAGGCATCCCCAGTACTGCGGGCATCCGCACTACTGCGGGCATCCACCTGCCTGGGTGGGAATCCAGAATGCAGCTTCTGCCCATGGCGTCCTCCCCTGACGGCCTGATCAGTGCCCAGTATGCGGTCATCACGAAGACCCCAGGCTGGGAGGTGCTCACCACAACCAGCAATGTGAATGTCACACAAGGCCTTGGGGGGGGGGGTCCGCCAGAGCAACCCCCCCACACACACCGCCTCCCCCATTTTTTCCACACTGGAAGTGGGTGGCTCTTGTCTCCAGGAGGTCAGGGTAACGTACCATGTTCGGGTTTGTGCCAGTTGCGAGTTCGCCGTCTCGGTGTCGGTTACACTGCGACTGCAGGCCCGGCCTGCGAGTGGAACGCGGCTTTGCATCTTGTTGCCGGGCACTTCCGCGCACGAGGGCCCGGATTACCCCCCCTCCACCGGCCGCAAACCACCTGGAGTGGTACTGAACAGGTCAGCGCTGCAGTGCAGCAAGGCACTTATTGAAACATTGAACTGAGTGGTGATGACCATGCGCCTGTGACACGGGGGCGTATGCGAGCCCAGTATCCGTTGCCTCATGGCCGCCGTGGTTGATTGGTGCACTCCGATCGGGTGGTGCCCCATGCGGCAGGGCTGCGGTGTGTGTGGCGTGTCTTGGCAACCTGAATATTGCTCTGCGGGGGGGGGGGGGTGACATGGACGCCCGCCGAAGGAGGGGGGGGGGGGGTTGGAGAAATGGGGTTCCGTGTCGGGCCCTTTGTTTTGTATAAGAACGGATGTTGGCGCCAAAGGCACAGGAACACAAAATTTGACCCGAAAAAGTTTTTTCCACCAATAATTCCCCCCCCCACATTTGAGTAGTCAAAATGATCAGCGCGACGCGGGTATCATTTTGAGCCATAGATGTTGGTTGCCCCTGAACCCCCCCCCCCGTCACGGCGGCCAAGGAGGGAGGGGGGGGGGGGGGGTTGGAAAATGGGCTTCCGTGTCACCCCCCCCCGCAGAGCAATTTTCTTCCCGCCCTTGGGGAAGGCCAGAGAAGGAACAGTGCCTTGGGGTGAGGCATGACGATGGTGCACTGCGCCGCAGCCCCGCCCCTCGTGGAGCGCCCCCGTCTGTGTTCCCCCAGCGTTGGATGCCTGACGAGCCCAAATGCCAAGCGTCCAAAGACTGGGAGGCGCTGGACGCGCAGCTCGAGACGGACGTGCTGGCCACCACCGCCCTCACACATGCGTTGGCCTGCGAGTTCCAAAAGGACCACCCCGAGAATCGCGTGCGGAAGCGCGCGCGGTCCGCCGCGTGGGAGCAGGAGATCTGCGCCTCGCGGCCGGAGGACACGTATCGGGGCCCGCATCTCACGTTCCCCCTCACCCCTGACCAGGTCGATGCCCTGGGGCTGCACTTTGCGACGTGCCAACACGAGCCGTTGCACGCGGCGTACCAAGGCCGGCTCATTGTTGAGGCCCGGGATCTGTTTGCCCGGGGCCCCCGGGTGCAGCGGATCTCAATCCGCTCCAAGCAGCACAAGCGACTCATCGTGGTTGGCGATCTGCACGGGCAGCTCGCGGACCTGCTCACCATCTTCAACGAGAACGGGTTCCCGAGCCCCGAGGGCACCCAATACCTCTTCAACGGCGACTTTGTGGACCGCGGGGAGAAGGGGACGGAGGTGGTGACGCTGCTGCTGGCCTACAAGCTGGTCTACCCCGACTCGGTGCACTTGAACCGCGGGAACCATGAGACCGTGGCGATGAACATGGCCTACGGGTTTGCGGACGAGGTCATCCTTAGCCTCCGTTCTGGCGCCCATGTTCCTGTGTTGCAGCCTGCTCATGTCATTGCACAAAGCACGGGTGCGGTTGAAGAAGAGGGTTCCAAAACATTTGGGTTGCCTCTGGACAGGATCTTGTCTGCAGTGATGCCACCCTTTTTGCTAGTCCTTTCAAGCCCTTGGCCCGGTCAAATACCCCGTAACAAACAGCCAAATCTCTCGGGGACATTCATCATGTGCCAACACAGAGGGTTTTGGCGCTTTTTGGGAAGTTTTGCAAGTTTCGCTTCGATTTGTGGAAGTAAGGACACCCCCCCCCCTATTTTGAGGGTGGGGAACTCAAAAAAAGCAGGTTTTGGACTGTATGTAGATGGGTAGGGGTGGGTTTTGGGGCCTACTAAGGGGTTGGAAGGGCGAAAATTTAGGGCATGACATCATACTACATAGGTTGCTAAAAATAGGCAATTTAGGGACATCATTGGGACATGAGCCATTAGTCACCACTAACAGTGACTGTGAATGATGAAAATGAGCCAAAGGAAAGGGAAAGTTTCCCACTTCCAGGGTAGGGGGGGAGGGGGCGGGCAAAGGGTAGGGGTGGGCTATTTTTAGGGGTGAAGTGGCTTTTTTTACCACTCTTGGTGACATCCTATCAACAATCAACAGTGATGCCCTACCCCATTTTTTCATAATTTTGCCTCGTACAGCTCGGGCACTGTCCAAACCTTCTCCGAAACATGATTTTTTGAACTTCCCGCCCCAAAAATAGGGAGGGGGGGCGGGCTCTACCCCCTCCCCCCTGCCAAAGCGTCCCTGGCAATGGGGATGGGGGCAAGAATATCTGAAACCTGCCAAAAAAGCCCAAACCGTCATTGGTAACGGTAACGCCCAGTTTTGGAACAAACAAGGATCCGGACCCAGCTCCCCCAAAATCCATACATATCTGAAAAGCCCTTTTCAGGGGCTTTCCAAATACACCTCACATACCCCTACCTACGGGACACTCAGCGGGCACAAATGAGGCAACAATGGCACCGACCCGAAATCCCTCCGTGTTGGCACAGTCCCCACCGTCCCCGAGAGAAATGCCTTCCAAACCATGTTTTTCTTGCGTCCCCACCCTCAAATGGGTGGGGTCTCCACTTCCCTCCCCCAACCCACCCAACGACTTAAAACGCTCATCGGTGTACTGCGCTAGCTATGCCATAATGATGGGTGTTTTCGCAGGGTAAAGGTAAAGTGCTCGGGCGTTCTCCGAACTCCAGCGTATCCGTGATCCCTACCTGTCCCTCGCAGCATCCCTTCCGGCTCGCGGGGTCACAGACAACTTAGCGCCTAGGACACTGCGTTCCGACCCCATCGGGATTTGAACCGAGCACCTCTAGTTCAGGCGTCACGTGCATGACCGCTGAACTACGCGACCTTCGGGTGTTTTCGCAGGGGATGGGAGGGGAGGGGGTGATGGGGATTATTCCGTCCGCAAACCGCGCTTACGATTTTCCGACCATGGTCCTCAACAAGGTCGTAACCATGTCGTGATCTGGGGTATGGCACGTTGGATTTGTTGTGAAATCAGTGTGATTTTAATAGTTTCTGAATTAGGTTCCAGCCACAACGGTCAACCTCAAGCTTCTGGACCCGACACTGTTCGAACCCTTGGTTATCAGCTGGCTCTGGCCGCCGCCTAACATTCTTGGTTAGCTCTGGCAGTCTTCGTCACTCCTTCTCTGCAAATCCTCTGAACCATGTTTACACCGCCTGTCCCGCCTGTGCTTGTTTGTTGGTTTGTGTAGGTGATGTTACCTGCAGTGTTTGTTTGTTCACATGTGGCTCGTATGTGGGAGGGATGATTCTAGTGCGAGTCCCAAGTTCTCATCCCCAGGGTTTCGATCAAGGGTATCAATCACATGAGTGGGCCCCCTGTTTGATTTGCACATTGTATGACTCCAGCAACCCATTGGGTTTCGATCGGTGTGGCACTCATGGTAGGGATGTTTGCCTGCACGGCTGCCACTACCCATGCCACTTTGATGTCATGTGTTTGCCTTTTTTTTTTGGTCCTGGTTTGATGTTATGGGGGAAAGGGAGGCAACGGCACTCCACCCATTGGCCCTGGTCAAGATTTTGGCGGTCATTGTGAGGCAGCTGATCGCACCTCCACTACCCTGGGCCACAATTCATAAGCGCGTGGGTGATGTTGAGCTTTTGGGTGCCAGGCCAACGCCTCACACTCACAGGTGCTATCAAAATACGGCAACGCGCACATGCTGAGCCTCTTTGCCCAAGTCTGGAACCAGCTCCCAATCTGCAGTGTTCTCGACGACAGCGTGCTTGTGATCCACGGGGGCTTGCCAAGGGCTGCAGAGGCGACGCTGTCGCACTTGGAGTCCGTGCCCCGCGTGGAGTGTGACACCGCATCCAAAGACCCAGCGATGTTGCTGCTGGTGGATGCTCTCTGGGGCGACCCTCAGCAAGATGCGGGGATGTCACTGGAGTTGCGTGGGAGAGGCACGAGCTGTTTCGGTCCCGACGTCACTCAGCATTTTCTGAAGCACAACCGGTTGGACCTCGTGGTGCGGTCCCATGAGGTGCCGTGGAACAATCGTGGCTATGAGGTCCAGCACAATGGAATGCTGGTGACTATTTTCAGTGCGAGGTGAGTGTAATTGCGCAGCAACACCGCACCACACCACACCACACCACACCACACCACACCACACCACACCACACCACACCACACCGCACAGCACAGCACAGCACAGCACAGCACCACACCACACCACACCACAGTTTCCTCGTCCTAGCAGACTACCTGAGTAACTGCCCAAGTCACCCAAGTGGGAAGTATTGGGAAAGCTGCCCCTGTGGCCATAAATGGGTGCCCTGACGAGGAGAGTCGCCCTCAGATATGCGTGTGCAGAAGGAGTTCCACTGCGCACTGCTCCTCAACAGTGAAGCAGTGTACCAAAGGAGTTCCACCGCCCACTGCTCCCCATCGGCGTGGCAGTGTACAAAAGGAGTCCCGTTACCCACTGCTCCTCAGCAGTGTGGCATTGTGCCAGACGAGTACTACCGCCCACTACTCCCTAGCCATGTGGCAGTGTATTGAAGGACTCCCACTGCCCACTGCTACCCCGCAGTGTGGCAGTGTATAGAAAGAATTCCCCTACCCGCTGCTCTACAACAGTATGGTAGTGTACAAGAATCCCACCGCCCGCTGCTCCCAGCACTGTGGCGGTGCAAAGGAGGAGTCCCACTACCCACTGCTCCCCATCAGTTTGGCACTGTACTGACGGAGTTCCACCACCCAGTGCTCCCCATCGGTGTGGCAGTGTACAGAAGGAGTCCCGCTACCCACTGCTCTAAATTAGTGTGGCAGTGCGCAAAAGGAGTGCTACTGCCCATTGCCCCACAACATTGTGGTAGTGTATTGAAGGACTCCCACTACCCACTGCTCCCAACAATGTGGTCGTGTACTAAAAAGCAATCCACTACCCATTGCTCCGCAACAGTATGGCACTATATTGAAGGACTCCCAATGCCCACTACTCCCCTGCAGTGTGACAGTGTACTGCCCAGTGCTCCACAATAGTATGGCAGTTTACCCAAGGAGTCCCACTGCCTAGCACTCTACAGCAGTGTGGCGGTGTGCTGAAGGAGTCCCACTGCTCCGCAGCAATTTGGCATTGAAATGAAGGATTTCCGCTTCCCACTGCTCCCCATCAGTGCGACAGTGTGCCGAATGAGTTCCACTGCCCATGCTCCCCAGCATTGTGGCAATGTACAGAGTGAAATTCCACTGCCCCGCGCTCAATAGCAATGTGGTAGTGTACTACAGGGGTCCCATGGCCCACTACTCCCCGGCATTGTGGCAGTGTATAGAAGGATTCCCACTACCTACGGCTCTAAGGCATTGAGGTGGTGCACGAAAAAATATTCACTGCCCACCGCCCCCACGCAATGAAGCACTGCACAAAAGTAGTTCCACTGCCCATTGCCCCCAAGCAGTATGGCGGTGTACAGCAAGAGTCCCAATGCCCATTGTCCACTACCCCCAGGCAGTGAGGCACTGTTCAGCAGGAGTTCCACCGGTAGTTCCCCAGGGCATTGAGGCAATGGACAGAAGGAGTTCCATTGCCCACTGCTCCAGGGCAGTGAGGTAGTGCACAAAAGGAGTTCCACGGCCCATTGCCCCAAAGCAGTGAGGCACAGAGCAAAAGAAGTTCCAACGCCCACTGCCCAAGGCAGTGAGGCAATCTACACAAGGAGTTCCATGGCCCACTGCCCACAAGCAAAGAGGTAGTGTATAGAAGGAGTTCTATTGTCCACTGCCCTCGGACAATGAGGTAGTGTACAAACAGATCCCCACTGCCCCTTGCCCACTGCAGTGTAGCAATATACAGAAGGATCCCCACTACCAACTACCCAACGCAGTGTGGCAGTGAACTGAAGGATGATAGTGAGGCAATGCACAGCAGAAGTTCTATTGACCACTGCCCCCACGGTAAAGGACAAAAGAAGTTCCACTGCCCACTGCCCCAAGGCAGTGTGGCGGTGTACAGTAGGAGTCCTAGTGCCCACTGCCCCAAGGCCGTGAGGTGGCGTTCAGAAGGAGTTCCACTGCCCACTCCCCCAAGGCAGTCATGCAACGCACAAAAGGAGTACCATTGGCCACAGACCCCAAACAGTGAGGCAGTAGTGCACAGAAGGAGTTTTGCTGCCCACTACCCCCGGGCAGTGAGGCAGTGTTCAGCTTGAGTTGCACTACCTATTGCGCCAACGCAGTGAGGCGGAGTGCAAAAGGAGTTCCATTGCCCTCTGCCCATTGCAGTGTGGTAGTATACAGAAGGATCCCCATTGCCCACAGCCCGTCATAGTGAGGCAGTGTACTGAAGGATCCACATTGTCCACTGCCCACTACAGTGTGGTGGTGTACTTAAGATTCTCAGCTACCCAAGTGCTAGCCTCATCAATGCCCGGTCAGGGCCCAAAGGCACAAGCGGCTAGGCCTAGCGAGAACTTTGGTAGCACCATCGGGTAGAGCGGCAGGGCATCCCCAGGGCAGCCTTGGACAGCAGCAGCCTGGCATCAGAGAGAGTGACGGCCCTCTGCCACAGGTGCGCAACGCAAGACACACAGCACGCGTTTATACACACACACCTCCCGTTTTGCATTTTCCCCTGTGCAAGACATCTTAGCCATTGCCTTTTGGTAACAGCGCCTTTGGCACACCACACCACACCACACCACACCACACCACACCACACCACACACTGCCCACTGCCCACTGCCCCACGGGCAGTGCGGCGGTATATCGCAGGAGTTCCACCGCCCACTGCCCCAGGGCAGTGAGGCCGTGTGCAGGAGGATTTCCTCTGCCCGCAGCCCGCTGCAGTGTGGCCGTGTGCAGAATGGGCTCCACTGCCCACTGCAGTGTGGCAGGGAACAGCAGGAGTTCCACTGCCCACTGCCCACAACAGTGTGGCAGTGAGCAGAAGGATCCCCACTGCCCAGTGACATAGTGTGGCACTGTACTGAAAAATCTCAGCTGCCCAGGTGCAGGCCCCATCGATGCCCGGCCAGGGCATGGAGGTACACAGGCCTGGGCCCAGCGAGAACTTCAGTAGCACCATCAGGCAGAGCGGCAAGATGTCCCCAGGGCAGCCAGGGGCGTGAGAGAGCGACGGCCCTCTCCTATGCCACAGGTGAGCCGCCCGGCATCTGAGAGAGTGATGGCCCTCTCCTCTGCCACAGGTGCACCACACACTACACACAGCACGCGTTCAGACACACAGCCCTCCTGTTTTGCATTACCTGTATGCAAGGCATCCCGGCCATTGCCATTTGGTAACAGCGCCTTCGGCACACCACACCACACACCACAACACCGCACTACACCACCTCCCTTCAAATCCCATGACCCCAACGCCTTCAGAGCTGTGCTTAATAGTGCACTGCATCCCAGCCAAACACCCTTAGGCCATGCAAACAATTTGGGTGCCCTGACAATATCCGTCCTTGAGACTTCACCAATGATGCAAACACAAACTACCTCAATGGACTGATCAAGCGTTGGACGCAACCCGAAAGAAGGGACAACAGCCCCCACCAACTGCCAGTACTGGTGCAAGCAGCTCCTGTGCAGCGGATGCTCCTGCTGATCAGGTCTGCACATAAGCAGCAGAAACACTACCCCTGCTGTGGTGATTGGCCATGTGACGACTAGGCACCTTTCTGTAGGTAGAAAGAGCAGAAGGTGTCCGGCAGCAGCTCTCCTGCAGGTGAGGCCCAAGGAGGCAGAGGCAGAACGGCACTGCATGGCAGGCAGTGCATGCTGGCAGGCTGACAACCCTTTTTTGGCCCAGTCTATCCCCACTTATTCACCCGTGCCCAGGCTCCCGACGAAGGCAGTCTTTTCGTACCTGTTCACGCCTCCCCCCCCCCCCCCCACACCCACCCACCCAGCCACCCACCCACCTCCAACTCCACCATGGTGCACCCTAATGCTGGCTAAGTAATGCCAAACAGTCGCATTAACAGGGCAGGGTCGGCGAGTGTTGCTATGGTCCGGAAACTATGAATCAGTGCGCTAGGGTCTTCTGCAGGGCCCGCTTGGACTACGAACTGATGGTTCTGCAGCGCAGTCGGACCGCAGGAATGATGGACCTCGCAGTTTGAGCATGATTGAAATGGATGCTTTGGCGCGCGCGCACACACACACGACTGCCCAAGGCATGCACTGATAGAATGAAGTAGTAACTCGAGGAGGCATTGGGACCGTCACATTGGCCATGTTTCCTCGGAGGCGCGATGGAACTGTCGTGCATGGCGGACCGGAGGGTGGCAGTACCCTTAGCAGTGTGCAGGGCGTTGTTATGGACTCTCTCTCTGTGTGTGGGGGGGGGGTGCGTTTGTGTGTGCCAATTACGCAAGGGCAGAGCACGCAGCACGACATGCACAGAGCAAAGGCGTGGCATACGCTAATCCCATCAAGTGGTATGTTCTCAGGGACGGCATCGTCGATGATCAGCCCGCCACTTTATTTTTTTTGGCCATAACAATAGTTCACCTCGAAGAGCTGGGCATCCTCAATGGCCCACATCAATGGCTCTCCAGCCGCAGGTCAGTCGTGGTGCACCACATCACGACGGTGCCCATAGGTGATGGACCAGCCAGCACCGCGCTCTGCGGGACCCTGGATCTATGCACCCACAATGCCCGCCCCCTGGGCGTTGGAAACGAACATGTATACCCACAGGTGCCTGGTCGCCCTCGGCACTGGCGCAGTTACTCTCGTCGCTTTGTCAATATTCGATGTCAAATGAATCTTGAGGCGCTTTGATGCACTGTTTCTGCCTGTGGGTCCTTTCAATCCTTCGTGCCGTGCTTTGCGTGCCGCTCCGACCCCCCCCCCTTCCGGGCTGGCAGCCATTGTCAGCCCCTTTTACTTTGTTGTCCGAGGGCTGATGTGGCCTATGGGGTGCTTTTTTGGCCTACCCTATACCCCTGGATGACGGCCGATCATACCCACACCCATACCGACTGACTCACTGCCTGCCTGTTTTGTCTTTGCCTGACTGACTGTCTGTCTGTTCGACTGACTGAATGTCCATCTGTCTGTTCCTCTGGCGAACTGACCGTCTGAGACTCCCGGTCTGCCTCACTAACGGCCTGTGTGACTAACTGACGGTCTGACCGATTTGCTGAGTGACCGACTGTCCGTCTGTCCGTCTGCCTTGCCCCAGCTCTTCGCATGTTCTCCTGCAGCAATTACTGTGGCTCCGTGGGCAATCACGGGGGGGTGATGGTGTTCGAGGAGGCGGCTAGGTACTCGTTCAAGGAGTTCATGGCCCCTCCGCTGGAGGTTGTGTTCGAGGAATGGGTCGTGATCAGCCCAAAGTCCCGCAACGTCGGCGTGCACCCGCGGCCGGAGGTGCAACGCCCAACCCCCATCGACATGACGGAGCTTGACGAAGAGCAGGTGCCCCTCCCTCTCCCCCGTAGCACTCCCCCTCCGGCGGGCCGCTTCATGTCTCCTTCCGCTGCATCGGTTCGCCTGGACCGAGGGCTGCCACTGCGCCACTTCGTACCCTCCGGATGCAGCGATGATGGGCGATTCCGCGGCCCCTCTCTGAGGGACGCCGTAGCCCTGACGAACGGCTACGCCCACACCCTCCGTGTACCCTCTCCCTCACGCCCGTTCCCTCACCCGCACCCTCCCTCAGCCCCATTCCCGCGCCGTCAGCCTCACCCCCATCGTTCCACCCGCACCCTCCCTCGGACCCTCCCCCTCTGCGCCTGCTCCCGACCCTCCTCCATCTCCGCTGCTCGTCTGCCCCGCGCTCTCCACTTTGACGGGCACACCACACAGAGCCCACCTCACCGGCACGGATGTGGGGTCCCGGGAGGGCCCGCCGTCCCCTCTTCTGTGCATGCGTATAGCCCGAGAAATGCGTCGATGTCCACAATTCAGACCCAACCGTGGCGTCAGGGCAGACATGGTTGCCTTTGTACGGCAACACTTGCGACATCGGGGGGAGCACCGGACGCGACGCGCGCGCGGCGCGGCTATTTGGCGACATCTACGGAAGAGATGTTGTCCGTCGGATTGGTCCTTTCGTGCCGGTTACCTCGACGGATGTACTGATTTGAGCCCGCGAAGGGCCACAAGGGGCAAAGAGCCGAGGCGGCACGTCTAGTGCAGAGCGATGCACGACAAAAACCGATACGATGCCTCCCTCGGAGCGGCAGTCGACGGGTTTATTCAACGCTGAAGACCGTTGCGCGTCGCGAGTGCAGAGTGCAGAGGGCTGGGGGTTGGGATCGGAGGCTTGTTGGGACAAGGGCCTTTTCAAAGATAATGAATGGGAGGACAGTTGTAGTGTGCTCTTGATGGTGCCGTGTTGATGGGATGGAGGGTGTTTATACAATTGTTGTGGTGCCAAAGCGGTAGTTCTCCTCAAAGCGCCGGTTTGGGTGGCAGTTTGTGTCAGGCCGTTCCCGGTGCACCGCCCGCAGTAGTCGCGCGGTGCGCGCGCGGCGCAAGGACTCCCCCAACACAGCCTTGTTGCTATGGCGGCATCGACGGTCGCCCGATCCGCACGGAGCCTACAACGCACCCCCCCCCCCCCTTCCGCATGATCCGCAGGTGCAGCTCAACGCATTTCTGGATGTCTCACAAAAGCTGCAGGAGTTGATCACGCAGCGCGCGGATCAGCTCAAAGTGTACTACGCGGGCTGCGACCAGGACCAGACCGGCTGCATCAGCGTGCGGCAGTGGGCCCAGGGCTTGACGTCCGTACTGCACCTGGAGATCCATTTTGAGGATTACCGCGAGGCCCTGGTGCAGCTCACGGACGAGGGCCGTGTGGACTGGCGGCAGTTCCTGCGGGAGCACAAGGTGCACGCCATGGGCCAGTACGGGAATTGGGTGGAGGCGATGAAGCACGTATGCCCCCGTGCCCCCCCGCCGTCCCGTGGGCACGTGCCGCCGGACATCCGGGGGAAAGGGCGTGGGCAGGCCTGGGCAAGCAAGTGCAGCCGCAGCATGCCGCAGCATCCATTTTTTTGCGTTCATGTGCCTGTCTGCCTTGCTGTTTTCTTTGTCCGACGACCACGCTCTGCTTGCCATGTTGAGCGAACGTTCAGTTTGATGGCCACATCCAGACAAAGGACCGTTTGCATATGGGCAACAACACTTTGCGCCATTTGGCTATGATGTATGTCAACAAACCCACTACAGACGATCCGGATGGTGAAATTGATTAATTCGGCCCACCAGTGTTGCGCATGTCGTCTCTTGCATGTGAGTTCAATTTTCCACAGAAGCGTAGGTACCCACATGTGCAGGTAGAAGCATGCCACAGCATGCCGCAGCACAAGAAATTTTTCCGAGGGACCGCACTAGCTTGGGCCTGGGCTTCATTTTTTCTGCAAGGGAGAGGGTCACCCCCCGCTCCCCCAGACCCCCCCCCCCTCCTCCCGTTAAGCACCGCCCCGGGCGCGGGGCAGCGGCAGGCAGAGTAGCGGAACACCTCATGGCCTCACACGGTGTGTGTGGCGGGTTTCGGGAGAGCGGAGGACTCACTCTGGGCCTCCGGTGCAGACAGTGAGTGGGATCGGTGCTGCTGTGGGCACTCGGAGCGCGTCGACGCGCAGTGTCGCCGGGATTACGAGCGGCGGGAGCGGGTGTGGGACAGCGGTGGCGGCTGTGCACCTGCGGTGCTCGGGCCGGGGACGAGGCGCCGTCGAACGAGCGGCGGGGCCGGTGGGGTCGACGCGGGCAGCCGACAGGCCCAGGACTGCGGCGGGCACTGCCCTACCGGAAGCGATTCCCCAGTGCACTGCTCGGCGGTGCCTTGCAAGGAGAGGGGGGGGGGGGGGGTGGGCAACAACCAGCACATCCTCAATACGCCAATCATCGGGCGCCGCTGACACGCAAACGGCACACCACGCCACATTCAGCACAGTCCCAACACACCAACTACTGGGCTCCGCGAACGCGGAAACGACACCAGCAAGAGCACCGGCCGCAGCGGCCGACAGAAAGCAGCGACCCGACGCAACATGCGAAGGGAAGAACGGGTGACCGTCTAGGGCCCCGTAAAGGAGCAACAACCAGACGGAATGTCACACAGGGGGGGCGGGCGTGCCCAGGTAAGCCCCAGGGTCACCGACCGGGGCATCGTGCACCCAATGTGCCACGGCACACGCGACATTCGCAAAGCAACACACGTCCACTCTTCCCCTACGCCACGCGGCCGGGGGAGGGGGGCATGCGGCGGAACTGGTGTCGCACGCGCCAACGCCGTGACCGCCCCACCAACACAACCAAACCCGGAGTAGCCCGTGGCCGCGGGGCGGCGCAGGGCTGGTCCGGGGACCGATCTCCGATGGGGCGGTGGTGGAGCCCGTCCCTTTGTTGAGGGAGCTCGCAGACCCACCGAGACACTCCCCCCACAATCCCCGAGGCCTGCACTTGACGAGGGCGTTGTACCCCCCCCCCCACACGCTTCGGCTTCGGCACGAAGGGGCCGTTCCGACCGCTGGTCGCCCGTTTTGTGACCGCCCAAGTTTGTCCGCAGCCGCTTCCGTAACCGCCCCCCCACCGCCATTGCCCCGCGCCTGAGACGCCCTTTGGACTGCCTCTCCTTCGACACCCCCCACCCGCCCCCCGCGCGCCGGTGGAAACTAGAGTACGGTGCGCGAGGGGGCCCGCTCACTGGGATGTTGCCCTCACACCTCTCTAAGCGCAGCTGGTCGGTCGGGACGATGCGCAGCCAGAGCCTTGCGCCTGGGTCCCTGGGGGTCGCCCCCCGCACTCATGTCATCCATCCAGGGGGTGCCATAAGGACGCTCACCCTTTTTTTTTTTACTATGGCATCCACTCTCTGATGTTTGGTGGCTACCCACCAACCGCCATCGGTTACCCACCAACCGCCATCGGTTACCCACCAACCGCCATCGTTTACACACCAACCGCCATCGGTTACCCACCAACCGCCATCGGTTACACACCAATGGCCATCGGTTACCCACCAACCGCCATCGGTTACACACCAATGGCCATCGGTTACCCACCAACCGCCATCGGTTACCCACCGACCGCCATCGTAGGGCGTATTGGACACTCCGAGTTTTTTTTTTTTTCATTACGGCACCCCCTGCATCCATCCCCCCCCCTCCCCCCCCGCCACCCCCCACACACGCCCTGTGCCGCGCCGCGCATCACAGTCGATCCACGACAAACTGCACCAGCGCGACCTCAGCGTCCCCGCCCTCTTCAAGCTGTTCGACAAAGACGGGGACGGGCGGCTCGCCCCCGAGGCCCTGGCGGCCGCGCTGCAGCCGCTGGGCCTGGGCCTGGGCCCGGCTGAGCTGGCGGCGCTGCTGCCGGGGGCCGGGGCGGACGGGAAGGTGGACCTGCTCCGCTTCATCTTCAGCCTGCAGCCCCTCTACGCGGGGGCGCCGGTGTCGGAGGCGGCGAGGGAAGTGATCGGGGCGCTGGAGGCCACCATGGGCCGCACCCCCCAGCGCATGCTGCAGCAGTTCCACCGGATCGACAAGGACCACAACGGGCTGCTGTGCATGGATGACATGCTGCGGTTCCTGCAGGAGCTGAGCCAGGAGAAGCCTGAGTACGCCGGGTATCAGGTCCTCGCGCGCGCCGGCACGCGTGCGCATGTGTCGGCCGGGGTTCATCGGCGCGTCGCGTGCCCCTGGCGGGTCCATTTTGTTGGATGAGGCCAGGGCTCCTTTTGACAAATCGGCAACCACAGGGGGGGTCGGGCTGGGGGTGTGGGGGGGGTCCCACACCCACCTCCCATCCCCACTGGACCCACCACCCCCACCCACTGAAAATATTGGGCCAAATTTTTCTCCGGGCCTTCGGCTGATCAAAACTTTTCTCTGACGCCTCCGGCGCCAATTGGTTTACGCCACAATTTTTCTTCAGCGCCTTCGGTGCCTCTAAAACTCAGCACCACTTGGGGGGGGGGGGGGGATGGACCCCCCCACCCACCCACCACTTCAAAGGGAGCCCTCGGTGGGGCTCAGGTATAGAACAAAGTAGTAGTCCATTGGAATGGAATATGCGTAGGGGGAGGGGCATAAGGGGGGCCACCCCTTGGGCCCCCTGCGCATGTGCCACATGGCGTCGGACCTGAGTGTGGGTGTGCTGCTGGAATGGAATACGCAAGGGGGGGGGGGGGGGCAGGGACTTGCTTTAATTTTCATTCCGGCAGGGGGGGGGGACCCCTTCCCCTGGACCCCCTCCCCCCCTCCCCCCTCAGCTCAAGTGCACCCGAAAACCTGGGTTTTGGGAACATTTTTTAGTCATGGGAAAAAAATTTTCGGCGCCTTTGGCGCATGCCATATACTGTGTACATATTGCTCCATGTGTGCTCCATATACTATGTTTTCCAGACTACCATGCCCCAACGATCGTTGTCAGTGTATTTCAGCTCCCCGGTCCCACCGTTGCCACGCGCAAAACGCGAAGACGTAATTGACGCGCTGCTCTATTTTAGGTTTAAAGATAGGATCACCGGTCATAAAAGACAAAAAGCCGAGGCACCCTCTGATCCGGAGTCAGTGGATGCTGAGGCACTGTCTGATAATTTGTCTGATGTCTCCCATTCAGGCAGTGATTCAGGTTCATCATCATCATCAGGTTCCAGTTCCAGTTCCACTACCGGTGGAGGCTCCAGTTCAGGTGAGTCTAATTCTGACTGACAAGAAAGATCACTGTCATTTGGCATGAGATGGTGAATGTCCAGCTTTGTTGTAGTTGTTGTGTATTGGTGAGATGTGGGAACCCTGAATTGACAGTCAATGATGAATTTCCTTTGTTTACGGCCGACAACATGACATTTCCATGTGCTGAGTGGTTCATTCTCCAGTATTTTTTCTGTTCCCTGTGGATTGGGTATGTTCCGGCACGGGGGGGGACCTCTCCCCCCTGGACCCCCTTCCCCCCTCCCCTGGACCGCCTCCCCCCCTCCGCCCCCCGGTCAAGCAAGTCCCTGGGGGGGGGGGGGGGGAGCACCAGGGGGCCGAAAGGCCCAAAGGCGTCACCTTCAGTTTGTTTGTCCGTTCTTCGTCAGTCCAGCTCATGGTCACACCAAGCCCGCTTGGGGAGGGGGCCCCGACGGGCACCGGACTAGCCGCCTCTCAGGGTACGGCAGTTACAGTGTTCTGTTTATACAACTGTTGGTGCTTACAACTGGACATACCGCCATAATAGCGTACAAAAATATCCCCCCCTCCCCCTTCCTCCCCTGTGCTGTGCGCAGTGCCTCGCCCCACCGCCGAAACGCAACAACCTTTCTGTGCATAGTGCTCTGCCCGACCAACCAATCACCCGGACTTGTTGTGCGTAGTGCCATGCTCCCCAACGAGACACCCGGAAATAAACTGCCGTGCATAGTGCCACGCTTCGCGCATGTACAGGTAGGTAGTGTATGAAAGGCATAGGACAGTACCCTTCCCCAGGTTTGAAAATTGTTTTACACGGGTGACAAACGGACCCAACCCTAGAAGGAGCCCTAGAAGGGCCGCCCTTCTCTTCCCTCCCTCGTGCTGTGCATAGTGCCTTGCCCCACCCCCGAAACACCCAAGACATGCTGCGCATAGTACTCCGATCTACCGACCAAACACTGAACACCAACTTGCTGCACGTAGTGTCTCGCCCCACACATGAGGCAATAGGGACGCCCTCACTCCCCTCTTCGGGATACAGGGAGAGGTTGGGGAGATGGGGGTTGCACAGATGGCGGGAAGAGGATGGATGCGGAGCAAACAGTGGTGCATGTAGAGAAAGTGTACAAGACAAGACCCATGTCCTTGTTTTGTGCCAAAAGCTTGCTGCGTTTGTTGCTTTTTTGCTACAGTGCCACCCTGGGACTTGAGCTTGCTTGTTGCAACGCTGCTGCCATGCTCTGCCTTGCCGAAGTAACGGGCCAGCGCTTATCACTGGTACTAGTGCTGCTGACGCTGTGCAGTTGCCATTACCCCAAAGGGTAGACGGCCGCTATCCCCAGTCCTCTCCGTCCTCCGATAAGCTATGGACAATCAGGCAACTCTAGGACCCATGGCGTGGCCAGTAACACCAGTAGACGGCATGATGACTGATCTATGTCTATGCCCATGTCTATGTCTATGTCTATGTCTATGTCTATGTCTATGTCTATGTCTATGTCTATGTCTATGTCTATGTCTATGTCTACCAATGGGGGGGGGGTTAGGGAGGGAGAAAATTGATGTGGACAAATTGGGAAGCCCTACGTGGTGCCAAATGTTTCCTTCAATTTGAAGGATGTGTGTGCCAAAATGTATGATCCATCCAGGTGCCACCATTAGCAAGCATCCAGAGCCCATGAAGACATACCAGTGACCATCCACGCAATTGAAAATAACAGCAACGATCCACTACGAAGCAGCAGCAAGGGGCCTGACACCAAATTTTTCCTAGCACATGTGGAACTTGGTGTTCTTTGCATACAGTGTTTGCATGGGTATGTGTGTGTATGTGTGTGTGTGTGTGTGTGTGTGTGTGTGTGTGTGTGTCTTTCTGAGTGTCTATTTTTTTTCGAGACTTTGTCATCTGCCATTGGGGAGCGGCTGTGCACCTGCATGCTGTTGCGCAAGCTCGTCACTCCAGCTGCGCTTGGCGTGATCTTGTTGGTGCTCTCATGGCGGCGTCTTGGGCGAGACGGCATGGAGGATGAGTGTGTTGTGGGAGAGTGGTCGCCATTTTCTCCTTGCAGTGGCTGCGGGGGGCACAGCACCCGTGTTCGTCGCATCCTCGCAAAGGGAGCCATGTCTGGAGAGTGTCCAGTGACACGTGAGCAGGTCAAGTGCGAGGATGACCACATGTGTCCGCCGGTGGACTGCCTTGTTGGGGACTGGACCTGGTTTACAGCTTGCTCCCACAATTGCGGCGGTGGCACGCAGCGCCGCCGTCGCGACGTCACCAGAGCCCCGCAGTACGGTGGCCGCGTGTGCCCACCGCTGGAGGAGGATGGGGTCCTGTGCAACGCACAGGCCTGTGCGTCTGGGGTCGCGCGCGCTGCCGTCGGCCTCCCGGCCCGGCGTGAGGGCGAGGGGCAGCCGCAAGGCTCACAGTGCACTGGGCACTGGGTGGACTTAGGTGATTGCTCCGTGACCTGTGGCAAAGGCACGCGCCGCCGCAAATTTGTAGAGAGCAATCAGGGGGAGCTGTGCCCTGCAGACCGCTTCAAGGTCGAGCTCTGTCAGCTGCCGCCGTGTCCGGGTGCGGGGGTTACAGAGCTCCGCGCGGATGTGAACGAGGGGATGCTGCTTACAGGGGACCACATGGAGAGCCCCAATGGCAAATACTCACTCGGGGTGCAGCGGAACGGTGTCTTGGAGCTGAAATGTGGCAACGTCTCTGTGGCGGTGTATGGCCATAGCGAGGCTAAAGGCCAAATGAGCAGCAGCGGAGTGTTGGTGGTGCAGACTGACGGCAATTTGGTGTTGTACCGGACGTGGCCGGACGGCAGGCGCACTCCGCAGTGGGCGTCCGGCACGTCGGAGAAGGGCACGTACCTCAAGTTGCGGGATGACGGAGAGTTCGGCCTGTGGACCATCAAGACCCCTGAACGCAGCGTGTGGACGTCGCACACCGCGAGTCTCGGGTGCCGGCAACTGTATGAGCCCATCGTCTTCAAGCGGCCGAGTCACTTGCCTCTGATATTCGTTCGTGTGGGCATGGGCATGTCCCCGCCGGAGGACCAAACAGAGCGGACCTGCAAAGTGCCCTGCCGCTTTACCACGGACCAGGGAAAGTTCGGGGAGGTGGACGGGTACGTGTTTCACGGTGTCGGGTACAGCCGCGCGCCGCATCAGGCCTTTGCCGGGCACAAGCCCCGCATGCTGATCACACAAGAGTCCCCGTTCACAGCCCGTGTGCTATTTGACGCCGCGGAGATGCTGAAGTTCAACGCTTTGGGGTCTTACCGGTTGGACTCAGACATGCCCATGCCCGTTTTCTTCAAACCCCATGTAACAATGGATGAAGTGCTTCCATTTGCCCAAAAGACGGGGATGGTCATGGCGATGTTCAGCAACTGCGAGGCCGTGCGGACGGAGTATCTGCGGCTGTTGGGGCAGCACATCACCGTGGACTCGTACGGCGCGTGCGGCAACAACAAACAGGGGGCAGGAGGCCGGAGCGGCAATTTCAAGGGCAAGAAGGTGGACCTCGGCAAACGCTACAAGTTCATGTTGGTGTTGCAGAACTGTGACTGCGATTACTTCGTTGACGACCAGATCTGCCATGCATTCAACGCCGGGACGATCCCCGTGTACATGGGCACCGATAAGATCGACGAGTTCCTGCCAGGACGCCTCCACGACGGCGTCATCTACATTCGCGATTTCCCAAGCCCCAAGAAGTTGGCGGATTATCTACACGTGGTCGCCAACAACGAGACGCTGTACATGCAGTACCACCGCTGGCGTGTGGAGGGCATCGGGGACTACCAGGACAAACTGATCCGCCGCGTCTGGGACGGCCCCGAGAACCGCCCCTTCTACTGCGCCCTCTGTGAGACGCTGTTCAGTGAGAAGCCGCTGCACAATGGCCTGCCTGCGGACACCTGTCAGACCCGCCAGCGCAGTCGATGGATCCGCGAGTGAGCGGCGCACGTCACGGTGGCTTGGTGACGATGAGCTCAGGGGAAAAGGGGGGGGGGGGGGATGGGAGGGCGGCCCGGTTCAAAATGGCCGGACGCTCCGGCGGAGC
Source organism: Eutreptiella sp. 'Long Island Sound 2002' (assembly GCA_964036045.1). NCBI lineage: Eukaryota > Euglenozoa > Euglenophyceae > Eutreptiales > Eutreptiaceae > Eutreptiella > Eutreptiella sp. 'Long Island Sound 2002'. Next base: position 200,207,080 of record OZ038378.1, on the reverse strand, counting down.
CCCATCCAACACCGCCTCAGAGGGCGAGTACCCTCCCCATTTCTGCCCCAACAGATCGGGCAGAACCCCGCTCTGCCCGCCCTGCAGGAGGGGCAGAGATACTGAGAGGCGATGCCCTCCAGAGTCGTCCAAGGCTCGGCTCCCGGAAGGTTTCGCTGTCTATCCTCCAGTGGCGCTTCAGTGAAGGCACCTGAAAGGCTTCGGCAGCAGACAGCACACCGAGGAAGTACTGGGCTCCGTTCACCAAACGGCGAAGCCAAAGAAAAAAGATGGTCAGCACGAGTGACGGGCAAACCCGAGCCAACTGATGTAACGGATGACTGATGGGTCTGGGACCTGTAAATCAACGAGTCCACGGAATGTTGTGCGCTGGAAGGGGTGGTGTGCCATCAAAGCCACAAGAGTATGCCGGCTGGTATTTGCGGTTGAACATGCGTGGTTGCCTTTTGAGGAGGGGATCCTCCTCTTGTGGATGGGTGGGTGGGTTGCCCGGCCGTTTGGTTGGGGCTGAAGCAGGAGTATGCCGCGTTGTTGCGCGCGTACGTTGTATTCCACGGAGATGGGGGTCAAGACTTTCTGTGCTGACGGATTTGTCGTTGGATTTAACTCTTGTTTCCCCGGGTCACAGGAATGAGAACGCAAACAATCACTCGTTCTACTTTTGGCTTTTTCATTTTCTGAGTACCTCTCAGCTTTCGCAAAGGCCTGCACACAAATTTGTAATTTCCGTCACGCATTACCGTTGGGCTATGTCAGTCAATGCCTCTCACACAATTGTAATGTTTCAAATCAATGGCCTTAGGCACTCGTCCTCAAACCCACCAGAGCAAACCGTACCCGCTGTGTGTCACAGGCCAAGGTCCTTTTCCGAAGGAGGTGCCAACTCTGCCAGGATATGGCGCTCCAATCCCCACCCCAACTCCCCCGGGAGGCTGGGTGCCCACTGCATTAGGAACATCCTGGCCGCAGACAGTTTGCCGTGTGGTCACTGTGGGGGGGACACGATCACCGACGCTATATCTAATTGATGTTGCTTTGCTCTGTTACATCAAACGGGTTGTGCAAAACGTCCACAACCCTTGCTTTGGCCCAAACTAATTGGTGGCGTTTGCACAACCGACCACTTATTATGCGACTTTTAATTGCGCTAATGCTTTGCACTTGTATTGCAGCACATTGCAGATGTATGGCAGCATTACATCGCATTGCAAATTTACTGTTCCAGATTGCAGGATTCTTGCACCAGATTGCACGTGCAGTGCACAACATGGCAGATGTGTTGCACAACATTGAATTGTCGGCCCAAAATTCAAATGTGCACCCCATGGCAGATGCATTGCACCACACTGCAGGTGTATAATTGCTGATGTATTGCATCACATTGAAGACGTGTGGCAGCACATTGCAGATGTATTCTGCGAAGTACTTTAGTCAGTCACCAAAAGGGGGGAAGTCTGGCTTTCACTGCCTTGACATCATGACATTCACAATGCTTTCTGCTTTGTTCTTGTTTTGATGCTCACTGGCCTGACGAGGTGTTCCTGGTGCTAACATCGTTCTCCACTGCGCTCGCGGTCAGTGGTTTTCTTGTTGGTTCCTGCACAAGTGTGTGTGTGTGTGTGTGTGTGTGTGCAGGTCAAGCAAAAAAGTCTAGGGTATTTTGCCTGACCTATCTAAACATTTGCCTTCACTTGTGTTCCATGAGACCGGACAGCAGTTAGCTAAAATTCAATCAGTGGCACCCACACTCAGTCACAGTATGTACATTCGCATCGTAGATAAGGCACCAGGTCAATTGTGGGGTTTCGGCCGCCAATGGATATGGGACACAATCCTGGAGTTTTTACGTGCCGAGGGTTATCGGCAGGACGACACTACCCCCGACAAAGTCGCTGAACTTCTCAAGAGGTGATGGATGCACACAAATGGCCATACAACCCTAAGGCACAAATGTGTCGCTTATACATAATTGGGAATTAAACACGGCCATCCTGGATTAAACCCCACATGAAAGAAGCATCGGGCTGGCTGGGTAAGAGGAGGAAATGGAGGGCCTCACAGTTAATTCGGATCATCAATCACTCACACAAAAGCTTGGACAGGGCTGGCAAAGCCAATGCGGCAGGGTTCAAGTGGATTAGCCATCAAGATTTGACAGATTTGGTTCTGTTTGAGCTTGAGCAAAGTAACCGATGTCAGCCGTGTGGATAGGTCTAGTGCTGGGACTGGTGTATACCAATGGGAGGTTCCTTTTCCGCACAGAGTGCGGACCTTCACAATGTGTGGTGCGCGTACACACACAGGCATCTCTTTCGCACTCTCGGGGATCTCCGCGTTACACCAGAGGGATATGCATGTTGGCAGGGCTGCTATGTCACTGCACTTTGCCAATTCAGAGACAACATTGTCCTGTGTACCAATGCACCCCCCCCCCCATGAGCGTGCGCGCCATGTCAACACTTTCCGTGACATTTTGCAAAAAGCGTGGAGCTTGAGAGTGGTTTGGGATTGCATGACCAATCAGCCAAACTGCACCAGGAAGTGCTGCACATCCATAACGAAAATTATGGGTTACGTACTCGTCAGAGAACCATCGGGAAACGGGCTGGCCTTTGTTGGACCTTGTGCACTTACTGCCACATGGCAACCACGCTTAGGCCCAACACTGCTCTCTCTTGATAGTGCATATAAGGGCTATTTGGGGTACTAAAGAATGGGATTCACTGCTGCAAGTGGCCGTGTTTTGTGGGTACCGCCGTGAACAAGCAATGCGCGCAATGCACAAAGGACTGCATATAGCATATGTGACGTCACGGCACGACACAGGCGTGACCATAAAAGCTGTGTATTCGCTTAGCTACCACATGCCTGCACCCCCTTGTGCAGTAGCACGCCGGTTAGAGATTTGGCTTAAAAAGCATGCCCATTGGAACAGCACACGGTATGCTTCATGGCGACTGCAACCTGAGTACGTGATACGGGACATCACTGAGGACTAGGGAAACAACTTTGAATGTCTTGCGGTTCTAAAGCAACGCTGTTCTACTGCAAACGGTGTGGGGGGGGGGCCCCGGGTGACCGGGTGCAAGTGCAAGCTGGCTTTGTAGACTAATTTCGTCGGGGTCCAACAGGGTGGCAGGGAGTGGTGTTTACTGTGCACATGACATGACATGAGCGCTGTGCTGGAATACACGGGACTGGGCTGAGTTGGGCTGGGCTGGATGTGCCTGAGCTGGGCTTCGCTGGGATGGGCTGGGCTGGGGCTGGCAGTAAGCTGGCCTGGGCTGGGCTGACCCATACCCTGTACTCTTCACAGCCATCACCGTGGGGTGAGAGCTGCTGGTGAACATCATACTCTTCCACCTACAGAAAGGTGCCTAGCCGCCGATGGTCATGCCTGCTTTTTGACTGTCTAGTCTGCCTGACGAGAATCTTTGCACTTAGTGCCTTCTCTGTGCTGTGTGTGTTTGCCACATCCCGGGGGTGTGTGTGCAGGTGTATGTGTAGCGAAGACTCCACTTGTAGCACTGATGTGGGTGGTGGAATGACAGAGTGCACTGTCATGGCCACAGGTGAGTGTAATCCACTCAAAGAGGAGTAGTGTGCGCACATCGAGCAAAGTTGCAGCCTCAAAGAGCAAGGGATGCGAACACTTGAACCAAGAAGACACTCATTTCTCAGGACCAGTTCCAAATTTTTCCCCTTCTAATTTTAGCCCTCCCCAAAAAAACCCTCAAATAAACTCCCCCATGGTATGTCTATGTATGCATGTGTGTTTGTATGTACGGGTATGATGTGTGTATTCTACGGTTTTTGCACGTGTCCAGGACCCAGACGTGGTGAAGGAGGTGTTTGACAGCTTCGATGCCAACCGGTCTGGCACTATTACCCTTCTGAAGTTCCTGGACTACTTCAAGCCATCGTACAACCCCCAGACCGATGTGCTAACAGAGCGCATCGTGCGCAGCATCTTCAAGTGCCGCGAGTCCCTTAAGCAGCTGTTCTTTGAGATTGACGTTGATGGGGACGGTCATCTGAGTTTGGAGGTGCTCATGAGGGTAGTGGTGAGGATGTGGGTGAGATTGTGGTTGCTAAGGCTTGGGGAAGGTGACAAGGACAAAGTGTAGCCCCCCCCCCCCCCCCTTGTAAGCGGCCATACTGGCCGGGTCAGCAGCACGGTGCACAATGCAGTATGACCCACAAACATGTCCCGTTCAAGAGATATTGCTGTTCTTGCGGGCTGCATATAACTTACGCCTAATGTACACTACACCCGCTGTAGCCGCACCGGAGCGTTTGGGATCTGGGCGTAGCTGGAAGAAGGCAGGGGCATGGGTATGCAGTCCGCACACGCATGGCAGGGGTAGTGTATGGGAGACACTAGAGTTTGCCATGGCCAACCGATTTTTGTCCTGTTCTGTCCTCTCTCTCTCATGTGCGTAGCCCGAGCCATAGCCAGTGATCTTTGGTCACACTTTCCGGTTGCGGTGATCACCATTCGTACCATGACCGCCAGTCCGACCGAACTTGGAATCAGCGTGTCCCCGGTGTTACCACGCGCAACACGGGACAGTGCCCAAACACAGGTCTGGGGTTCAAGTTGGTGGTGTGAATTCCGCTTGGCACACGGATGCTGGTGCCTGCCCCCCCCCCCCGCCCTCGGCGCTGCCACCCCATCGACACCTCCATCGGCGTCCCCTCCCTCTCTCCTTCCCTCCGCACTTTCCCCCACCGCTGCCATCTGCTGTGATCACACAAGGCTTGCCGCCCTTGCCCTTGTGCGCGCACCTGGCGGCACAGCCGCACGCTTGCCGTCGTGTTCCCTGGACCAAACTCGATGTTAATGATCTCTAGGCGTACCCTTGCACGGACCCCTCCCCCCCCTCCGGTGATGGTAAACCCGGTACACGTGTGTTGCGGACGTTATGTGTGTCAAAACGTTGTGGACCAAGACTTGGAAACAAAAGGCAAAGACCCCACAAGCGGTGCCGTAGGCCCGTCCTTTGCTGCGCATTTCGGGGGGTATCCGGGCCCAGGGGCAGGTCCCTGCGCTCCCGTGCACGTGCAGGAGTTTTCGGGGGCCCTGCGGTGCCTCGCGCATTCGGACAACATCGAGCTGACGGAAGGCGACGTGCAGATGCTGATGGACCATGTGGACACCGATGCCGACGGGCAGATTAGCTGGCACGAGTTCCTGCAGGCCCTTGGCAAGGCTACCCCATTGACCCCCTTGAGAAGGCGCAAGACGAAGAAGAAGAGCGTCAGCTCGAACTGTGTCATCGGGTGACGTGCAGTTGAGGTTTGCGCTTGAAAAGGGGGGGGGGGGGCTACCCCCCGCTTTGGGGTGACGGTGTTGGGAGGATGGGGGGGAGGTGTCGAGGGTGGGAGAGTGGGGAGCTGGGGGGATGGGAGGGTGGGAGGGAGGGATTGGGCCGGATTGGAGGAAGTTGTTTTGGCCGGTGCGACCAGTCCCACGGGGGCGATTCGCTTTGCAAAGGCAGGGGTTTTGTGTGTCTGACCGGCACATCTAGTGCAGGGCGATGCACGACAACAACCGATACCATGCCTCCCCCGGAGCGGCAGTCGATGGGTTTGTTCAACTCTGAAGGGTCACCGCTCCAACGGTGCCGGGCTCCGCTGTGAGACGAGGTGTCGGACGGATCTGGCTGGGCTGAGGGTACGATGGTAAACCGTGGCACCAAGGTGTGCCATCGTGCAGCATCGTGCGCCGTGGCGCACATTAGTGTGCCAAGGTGAGCGTAGCACCGCAGGGCAGCATGTGTACAATAGAGCCTTCGAGGTCAATGGCATATGCCATCCCTTTCGCTCAATTGCATTGCCTCCCGCGTGGGCTCGGCCCCATGTCTGCCCCGCTGGACAGTCATGCGCCCAGTCCTCGTGCGCACACGGCGTGATTGATGAGGCAGCGCCGGCAGTGGGGGCTGTGGCATGGATTGGGCCAGAGTGCCGCGCTGCATGCGACACGGTCAGTGGGCCGCTTCCTTCGTTTCTTTGGCACCGCACTGCCAGACGTGCCGCTGGTGTCCGGCAGGGGAACTGCGTTTCGTTGGGCATCAGCCCCGTGGCTTTAGTTTTCTTGATGCAATATTGTTCTCTTTTGCTTTACTTTGTATGCCTTGTGCAACAGTGCAATTGGGTTGCAGGGGGACTAAATACAGGTGGTTTTGCCTACGAGTGTCTTGAGATTGTGATGTGATTGTTACCACGCCTAAACCGGGGCGACGCACTGCTAAAATATGAACGTATTGTTGCAACTGGCTTACCATGTGCCACTCAGTAATATCCGCCCCTGTCGCAGCCGGGCCTCAGTAGGAACCAGCTGCACCCTGTGTCGGACCCGGCTCCATCTGATCACGTCTGACCTCGCACAATAGTGGCACGTCTCCGCACTGCCTGTCGAGCCGCTGTGGCAACCGCCCATGGACGCTCCCCTTCCGTCCCCCTCCACCGCAGCGCATCCCGGGGGCTGCGGGGGCTGTGGGGCGAGGGGCGACGAGACGACGGGGGTCCGGAAAGGAGGGGGGCCGGGGGGGGGGGGGGAGAGGCCAAAAAGGGGACGCGCAAGGGCCCACGCGCAACAACAACAACAACAACAGCAACAGTCGGATTGCCTGAACGGCGTGTGTGTGGGGGGGGGGGGGGGCATTGTTGGCGATGTGCCAACGGGGGGAGGGCTGACGGGGGGTGGCCAGGACAGACATGCGTGACAGGCACGCCTGCTGCGCTGTGGCCCTTCTGCAGGAAAGGCACACAGGCTGTTGGGCTGAGAAACCCGTGGGGCCCAAGAAAAGAGGGTGCGATCCATGCCCGACCCACCTCATTCGGTGTGGTCCCTCCCCACGGAGGGGCTGCCCCAGAGATACCCCCCCCCCCCGAGGGACTTGCTTTAATTTTCATTCCGGCAGGGGGGGGGGACCTCCCCCCTGGACCCCCTCCCCCCCTCCCCCCCCGCTCAAGCAAGTCCCTCCCCCCCCCCCCCCGAATCGGGCCCCATTTCCCCGATTCCCCCCGATTCGTTGGCCCGCTTCAGTGGGTTGCAGGATTGAACACCAGAAACAGGCATTTGTGGTGCAGCTGGTGTTGGCGGGAAGTGCTTTGTGGGCACACCTCATCCTGTGGGCCTTCCTTGGGTGACGGCCGCGAGACTTGAGTGTCACAGCGGTCTGGCCATCTGTGCATTTGATTGGTTTGTTACCAGGCCCACAGTGATTTCTGATGGCAAAGGGGGCCGTCTGTGTTCGCAAGGGGTCAGAGTTGGGTACGGGGGTTCCCTGTCAATTCTGCCGTGCCCCCCACGCGGTTCTGCGTGTCTGTGTGCGCCCGCAGAAATAGCCCTAAGATCTGCGGGGTTTGGTGAGATAAGTGAAGCAAGACACGAGGGTGTGGTGTCCCAGTTGCACAGTTTGCGTGCGGCGGGGGGACATACGGTGGCCTTGTTCTTGCCTGTGTGACCCCCCACTGTTCGGGCCCGTCACATTTGTCCTCCGTTCCGCTCAGTGTGTACGCCATGACCCTTTCTGGGCCGCACACATGTTGTGTGTTGCTTCTGCGACGCTTCGGGACGGCAGTCAGTACTTTCCTGTACTTCTTGAAGCATCCTCAGACTCTCCCAGCCCAGGCCCCTCGGGACCCGTTCTGCCCCATGTCCCCGATTCCCCTGCGTCCGCCCTATTCCTTCCATTTTGCCCAATTTTCCTGCCATTGGTATCCGTTTGCGGTCCGATTTACTGCACTTTCTAATCGTTGGCCCCCACCCCCCATCACTCCGCATGTTCATCCCCCTTTACCTCCTCCTCCAAAGCCCCACCAGTGCCTCGGCCATGGCAGCAGACGTGGCGGTGACCAAACCGTGAAATGACCTCTGAAAGTCCCCGCGGATCGTCCCTTGAATTCCCCGTCCGAGGCCCAAAGGGGGTGCTGAGGGCATTCTCGGATCAACACGCAATCCTGCGTCCCACTTCAATCGGGAAGATTTGATGTGGAGACGCCATTTCCCCGTGCCCCAGGGCGCGACTACCCCTGCACAGCTCTGCACACGTCGATCCGGCCTGACCATTTGAAGACGCTCGGTCCCGCAGGGGCACGGGCACTCGGGTCGCTGGCAGGGCTGCAGCCCCCCCTTGTGCCCCGTCCCAAGAGGCGCCGCTCCTCATCCAATGGACTCCCTTGTCCATGTGCCGTGCCCTGGCACGCCCCCGCCGAGCCCCGGCCGCATGGAGCAGCCCCATTCCGCTGCACACCCCAGCACCGCGCGTCTGCACAGAGCGGACCGCGTGTGATCGGGTCCCCCGCCACCGCCTTCGGCGTTGCAGAGGAGTACAGTCCGTCGGGGCTGCAGTCAGCCCCCCCCCCCCCCCCGAGTCGTCGATCCGCTGACACGTCTGAACCGTTTCCGGTCTCGATTGGTGTGGCCCCAAAGCCCCGCCTCGGGCCCGGGGATCGGCTGTGGCCACGCAGCCCAACGCACGGCTGCGCTGGGGCACCAGCGGTCGTTCCAAAGGCACGGCGTCGGAAAAGGCCGCTCGAAGGCCCCGTTGTGCAGTGCCCCCACAGCACGTCACAGATCGGCCACCGCGCGCGGCTGTGCCCCCCCCTGTGGCCTCGCCCGACAACCCCCTCTTTGAGGGGGCGAGCGGGACCCGCGTGCCTGATATCCCCCGCGGGCCGCAGCGCATGCGGCGGCCGTCGCCTGGCAGCCGGCGAGGGCCTGCCCCATGACGACGGAGTGGACCGGGGGTCAAGGACGGGGGGGTTTCACTTTTGTGAGGGCCGTGCAGGGCTCCTTGTAACAACTCGGCACCCGGGACCCCCCGTCATTGGTCAGAGGGGCCGTGTGGAAGGAAAATGTGGAATGGGACCACCGTCTGAACCAACACAACAAGTGGCGGCTACAGGCCGACCAACTTGTGCACACTAAAAAGGCAAACAAGCCCAAAATGGCGCTTTTGAGGGCCAATCAGCCCCGCTCAGAGGACGTGGTTGGTGCTACATGGGTAAGGGGGGGGGGGTGGGGGGACACCCCCCGCCCGCCCCTTAAAAGATTGGGCCAAAGTGTCCGAGCCTTCCGCCAATCAAAAATTTTCTTCGGCGCCTTTCACGCCTCAGTACCGCTTGGGAAGGCCCCCCCCCCCCCCCCCAGACCCACACACAACCGACCAAGGGAATGGGAAGGGAAGGAGTGTGGTGAGGCCGATGGGCACTGCGGCCTACGGAGGGAAAGGCCAAGGGAAGGGAAAGGGAAGGGAGAGGGAAGGGGAGAGGGAAGGTTAGGGCACGGAGGAAGAGGACGGTCAAAAGGTGGTGAGAAGCCGATGGGCACCACCGCCGATGGAGGGAAAGGGTCCAAGGGAAGGGCAGCGAACGGCGATCGGCCAGTAGGCGCCGCCAGCTGCAGGCGAGATCATCACACCTTGGCGTCATGCCAAAACCCCCCCAGACCCACCCCCCCACCCCCTTTTAAAAGGAGCCCTGGGGCCATAGGGGAAGACGAGAGGGAGAGGATGCCGTGCTCCAGCTGCCCCCAGCCCCCCGCCCCCCCCCCCCCCCGCGGGAACAGTGCCCTGTCCAAAACACGACGGAGGACGTGTTTGGTGCCGTCATTTCTGGAAACGAGGCCATGGAACTCCTCTGTTGAGGCCGATGTGTTGCCTTTCAGGGGCACACCCCCCACACCCCCATCCCACACCCGACGCGCGTGTCCGGCGTGCCCCACCTGCCGCTTCCGCGTGCCGGTGGAGCGGAGCTGTGAAAAGGGGGGGTCCAGCGCACAGGCACCGCTGGGGCTGCAGGTATGCCGGTGTCCGTTGGGGGTCGGACAGCGGATGGCAGACGGGGCACGGAGCGCTGTTTCCGCGACTATTCCTTTTCCCGGGAGAAGGCTATGGACGGGACCCGGCTGCATGTGACGGCACCAAAGCCGCTGTCCTATCGCGGCGGCGCATCATCCTGACAGCAGGATGAGATGGCATTCGGAGGATAAAAGAACACAAGTTTCGCCAAACATGGCAAATGAGGCATCAGCAGTAATTCCGCCCTCGCTCTGTATGTGTCTTCGGTTGCAAAGGAGGGCAGTCCATCTGGGCAGCAGCCGCGCCAGCGACTAACAACAGCGGGACGACAATAACAGCAGCAGCGGCAATCATAACCAGCAACACTGACAATCACAATCACATCAATAACAACAGCAGCAGCAGCGAAGACTCGTCGACCGCGTCCACGCTCCGCTGGCACGTTTGAACAGTTTCTGGTCAATTGGTGTGGCCACAACGCGCTTTTCAGGCCCATGCTGCCACCGCTATGGGGATAGATAGGCAACTGGATGACTTGCACGGTGTGGACCTCCTCCCTCCATGAGTGAACACTATGTTAACCCCCATGCGGTTGGGGTCGGTGGGGTATGCACAGCAACAACAACCAGCATCCCCTGCCAGCAATTCACCCCAAGCCACACCGAACAAACTGCTTACCTGCCGGTCTGGAGCCCCCCGCCAAACCTGAGGCCAAGCCTGCGGCTGGAGAGCCCATTCCAGTGGCCCCTGTTGAGCATGTGCAGCTCTTCAAAGCTGAGTACACACGCCAGAGTGCCTGTCTCTCAGTGGACCTCAACACACATCCCAACGAACAATTTCGTGCTCCTTTTTCTTGCGACATGCGCCCTGATATCTGTATGTCTTGCTTCATGGCACATGTCCCTTATGCCCCACGCAGCCGGGTATTTCTCGGGGGGGGGGGGGGGCAACGGCTGCAACCAAGAAATGAAACCACCAAGTGCCCTGATTCCAATGAAACACAGCAACGTCTCGTCTTGTTTGGACAGGGCATGGACCTGCGCTGGGTGTCTGGGGGGGGGGGGTATCATTGTTTCGTATTGTGCGAGAACTCAGTCCGTAGTTGGCAGCCAGATCCAGTGGTCACTGCTTGGCGGTGGTCCAGAACGTACCGCTGCGAACCATCGTTCATCTGCGTGTTTATGGTCTGTCCACTGGCACCTCCATGTCTCACTCTTGTCAGCGAAAGGTACCTCTGGTCTTTTATGCCACTGACGAGCCAAATGTCTTGCTGCGCTTTTGTGCTGGCTGCCTCTTGTGCGCACGTGCAATAGCTCAGCATTCCTTCGAGGGTGGGGGGGGGGGGGGCATGGCTACCCATCCCCCCACAACCATTGCAGGTGTTCGTTTGCCTGTGACCAAATGACCAAATCTTTTTCCTCTTTGATCATGACCATACACATCATCGATCTATGCAGCCACCGCAAAGCCCTGTGGAACTCGGATTGTCCCAATAGAAGTCGAAGGCTTCGGCAATGTTTTTAAACCGCCAAACACTGTCCCGTCCCCTACGGCTCCCAATGCACCATTGAGTTCCGAAAACAGCAGGTGATGCGAGATCTGAGTATTTTGCGTTCAGCTCACCGCTGCTGCTTGTGGTCTGTATCCGAGTGAGCTGTCAATGGTAGGGTCTCACAGGGTGAGTGTGTTCCGACCGCATCAGGCAACCTAAACTGTTTTACTCGCGATGATTTTCTTCTTCACAGCCTCTGTTGAAGTATGTTTTTTCTTCTGGGAGATTGCAAGGCAGTGTTCTGGACAAGATGTATCCCAACATTTTTCTTGGCTGTATTCACTGTCTCCCAACTTTTTTTTCAGTGTCTCACCAGTGGATCCTCAAAACATGTATAATGTATCCACAATGTATGCTGTGCATTGAGATTACTATGCTGTGCATTGAGATTACCGTGCTTACTGGTTGAGAACGTTTCAATTTACAATGCTTCACATTTTTTTTGTGTCAAAGCATGAAACAAAGGTCTCTTGCCATCGGGCCGACCATTTGCGAAGACGGTTGTTCCTGACTGCAACCATTTTTGTCATCTTTGTTCATGATGATATGAATCTTCGTTTCTGGATGTCAAGTCACCACGCTGCGCCACATGTAACACAATGTCTCCCGAATGCATCTACAATGTATCTACAATGTACCCCCCCCCCCAGAAACATTGTATCCCAATCCTTTTTGGACGCATCTTATCCGGAAGACTGCTGCAAATTTCTGTTTGCCTTTCAACGAATGTGCAGCCCGCCTATGTTGGAGACCAGCTTGGCCTCTTGTCCGGTGCACAGAACGTTCTGTGAAGCATTCCCTGTTCCTGTTGCAAACAGTGCTCAGTCTGCAGTACAGTGTCTTTGGGGCACAGTGGGTTCAGCCACTCAGGAGAGCATCCAGGCACCGTGACCTCACCTCTGCCCACCGGCAGTCATGGCAAGCCAAGTCGAGGGATGTTGATCGGCCCAGTCCCTTACCTTGCAAGCCCCCTTTCCCATTACTGACCTTTGACAACCTCTTCAGTCGCATTAGCCTTCACCTGACTCAGAATTACGGTTTACCCGACATGTCCCATCTTTCTTATTTCATCTTTTAGTCCCATCTGTCCTACTGTGCATGCTGCCTGCACGCGTCTTGAGGTTCCGGGCATTGTAAGGTGCTGGGGGTGCCACCTAAGAAGTTGACAGAAGCCACCACGCGAGCAAGACCCCGTTCTTGGGAGGGTGTCAGCTCTGATTTGGCTCTGATTCACCTACGACCATTGTTAAGTGTGTGACTTGTGTGACTTGTGTGACTTCAGAAACCTATGTCACCCCCTCCCTCCACCATGTCGTCCGTCGGGGGGAGGGGGCTCACCCAAAGAGGTAGCCGTGCAAACTTTCAGGTTGGACGTGTCAAGGAACCCAGTTTTAGGTCCCCACTTGGTACAGGCGTGTAGAATCTCTCATTGGGTGTCCTTGAGCCCAGCTCTGTATGTGTGCGGACTGGCACTGGCTGCGGGGGTCACGGGACTTGATTATGTTTGCGTGTGCGGTCCCTCCTGGCCGGTGCTTCCCAGGAGGTCCTGACTTTGTGTGTTCGCATGGACTGCCTTTGGTGGGACGGGGGGGCCCAGGAGGTCCCAACATGGTACGTGCTTGCAGACTGCCTTGGTTGCATGAATCCCAAGACGTCCTGATTTGATGCGCTTGCGCAAATCCCCTTGGCCGGACTAGGGGGGAGTCCTGGGAGGTCACTCCTTTCTACACGCGCGCAGACGTCCCGGCCCACCACTTTGAAGGAAACGGCTTCCAAAAGGAAGAGACAGGACGGTCTCCGTGTGTGTCCTCACCAGCACTACTGGATTGGAGCCACCCCAGCCAAGGAGAGTCCATGTACGAGTACCAGGAGGAGCCCTCGGGAATCCCTAGACAGGGGCTGAGTTTGCGGGTACAAAAAAGTGGGGCATTTCGAACAGCCGTTTTCGGGGAGGCGTGTTGGGATGGTGTTGGGGGTCAGTAAGCGATAAGAGTTGGATTCATTTATTTCCACACACACACCTCAGGGTCCTTATCTCTCCAAGCCAGGGGAAGGCATGGTTGGCATGGCATGGCATAATTTAATTGCAGGCTGTCATTTGTGTTGTCGTTTCAGAAGCCATTTTCTCCAAATTCGTGCATAACAATGGCGTTGTTTGCGCATGCTTCTTGGCCACGGAAATGCAGAGGCTGTATTTTGTGCAGACGCTTTCTTACTCGGTTTTGAGGTAGAGAGGCGTCTTTGGACTGCATCGAAATGGTGTACATGTGCCAGAGGGTTTTGGTAGTGGGTATGAAACCACCCCCAAATGGGGGATAAAACCACCCCCAACCTCCGTTTTGGCTTTTTTTGACCCCTGGGGTGGTTTTATGCCACTTGGGGGTGGTTTTATCCCCCCTTTTGGGGGTGTGGGTTTATCCCCTCATAGGGGTGGTTTTATCCCCGCAAAGGTGTGGTTTTATCCCCCCAAGGGGGTGGTTTCATCCCCCAATGGGTCATTTGGGGGGGGGGGAGGGATATTGCCCCTGTGGGGTGGTTTTGTCCCCCCTTTTCAGTGGCTTTATCCCCCCATTGGTTGGGGGGGGGGGGTCACCTGTTTAGGGGTGGAGGGGTATGGCCCATCTCTATGTCAACCTACAACCATAGTACCGGAGTACAAGTTCGGGTATGGAAGTAGGAGAGGTGATGTAGGGTCAGGGCACGACATATGGTTTTACACTCAGTGCTTTTTTTTCAAATTGCTCTTTGTGTATGTGTTATAGGATTTCTGACCTACAATTTTACAAATGGGGTCTGAGATCGGATTTCAGACATGGTTTGGGTTTGCTATTCATCCAGTTCAACATGCATTGCTTTTGTGGCAGCATTGCTCAGACTGCTTTTGTTTGCTGTGTTGTGTCATTTGTTGCTTTGGTGGCATAAAACCACCCCGGGGTGGTTTTATCATCGTGAAGGGGATGGTTTTAACACGGGGGGTGGTTTTATTCCCCAAAAAGGGTGGTTGTATCCCCCCAAAGGGGTGGTTTTATCCCCCCCAAAGGGGTGGTTTTATCCCCCTAAAAAGTGGGCATAAAACCACCCGGGGCGGTTTTATCCCCATTTGGGGGTGGTTTTATGCCCGGGACCATAGAGGGTTTGGATGCAGCATTTTTCTGCACACATGCGCGCTCTTGATAAATCAAAGGCCCAACAAAGGACGATTTTTTAAACAACCACAGCAACAGCCGCTTTAGCACGCAGTGACACTTTGGGGCGCTTTGCACGAGGGCAGAACACGCCATGGTTACTCCACTCCAGGTGCACAATCACCAGCACCAGACTCGCCAGCAGCAGCAACAGAACAAGGCAAAGAAGGATTATTCATGGGGTCAGCATGCAGCGCTTTCATTGACAATGGTGCACTGTTTGCAGCAGATGTTGGCGAATGAGAAAAGCTGCCCAAGTTAGGATAACTGTACTGTGGCCCAGGTTTGTGTTGCCAACCAAAAAAAAGCCACGCCAACGGATGTCGGGCATGAACCAAAATGGAGCACTCTTTATGGTTATGAAGCTCCATTTGCACTGCAGGCGGCGCAGCCGTAGCAACGACGGTTGCGCTCTAAACAACACCAGGCTCGCGATATTCAGCCACTATAGCGTACCGGGTCACATCCAAACAGACGACCAACACCAGTTTGCACCACCACATTCACAAAGGAGGGACCCTAGCGGACTGTGCGGCAGAAATAGCTTGGATCTTTGGCTCAATAGAGAACGGTTCGGTATGCTCGCTCACCACCATTTTCCTACGCGTTTTTCAGCTGCACCACGCCCACGGTTCGCATTGAGGACCTTGGCTGCTACGCTAGTCACACATTACATCGTAGATTTGCGAGCCATTTTAGCCCAAAGCAGTCCAAATTGGTGCATTGTGTTGTAGCTACTACCGCTTCGAGGTGTTTTGTAACTTTGTGTGGCTTTTAAATCAATATATTGCGTTTTGTTGATACATAGAAATATTTTATGAACAAATGAATTATATAAGGTTGTATAAAGATTTTGCCCAGGTAGCTGAGTTTTTTTGTGCTCATATGTGCACCACTGATCGATGTGTTTTGATTTTTGTTTTTGCGTTGATCTCATTGTGTGGTAGTGTGTTCCCCATTGCTCTCAACTTCAGCTTTTAGAAACAAATGTGAGTTCAAACCCCATAACATTTTTTTTTGCAGTTCTTGTGCACTGCTTGTGCTGGGCCAAAGCATTGTTTGTCATTGTTTCAGCGGTTAGTGACCGGATGGGACAAATACGAAGGAGAAACAAATGCTACTGCCTATTTTCTGAATAGTGCAACATTATTGCAATGGGACCAATGCTACCAATACCTACTATGTATCACAATGAAGCCAAAGTGCTATCATTTGGCCCAACGACATGAAGAAACATTTGATGTTGGAGTTTTTATGCAACAAATAGGATGGTGTGGATACTTACGTCTAATGGAACATCCAGCTCTGTTACTTACGCCTAATGGCCCCTATAATGTTCCGGTAGATGTACAAAATTCTACTTACGTCTAGCGGAATAAGTGTTACGTCTAGCGGAATATTATAACCGGACCAGATGTAACAGTGTAATGTTCCGCTAGACGTATCGCGACGTACATCCTACCATTGAGGAGGCTCGGCAAAACACATAGGTAAGCTTTACAACTCAATGATGATGAAAGATTACAGGTCACCAGTTTTGATATCCGGAATAGTCGGTGAAGGCACCGAGTGTCGGCAAACAGTGCTGCAGCTGATGTACAAATTATTGCGAGCTATTACGGCTATCACCGCCAGGCTACTCAAGTACCCTCTATGTGTGAGCAGCTACGTGATACTACTAGTATACGATTGAATCCTAGTAAAGGTAAGTGGCATCAAACATTGTAAAGGAACTACTAAAACGGAATCAACGCCAACAACGGACATTGCCAAATAAAAATAAATGCATGTTTGCAACCGTATTAATTCGTGCAAATACCATGCCCATAGTCATTGCTTCTGCTTCTTGGGCATGTCCAGCTTGGGCCATATGTGCACTTCTATCCAACAATATAGGCTCTTTTTCTCAACTTTCTGTCATCGAAATATACTAACTTGTTGTCCTTGTGAGCATGAACACTCGGAAAGCGTTTTTAAGCTTACAAGAGCAAAGGTTCGCGATTGTTTCTGATTTATATGCTAACACAACATTGTATCCATTGTGCAAAATGTCAATATAAAGAAAATGGGCTATTTTTAGAGATCTTTCCATCATTTTTGCACCAACTTGCCACGGCCTTATTGCGATATTTGTTTTCAAGCCAATATCAAGTACAAGCAAGAGACAAATTGCTTCAAAAGTAGAAACCTTCAAGCACAACATGGCAGACTTGGTAGAGTTTTGGGATCACTTATTCTGTTTGGTATCGTGGTCGCATGTGACCACGTAAGCCAACATTTTCATTTTGTCATACACACATCGAAAGCTTGATTTGGGATTATAAATATCGGTTGACCGAACCTCCTCTCAGTGAACTCACAAGAAACACACATGATGTGGCAGAGTCCTTTTTAGTAGCTCTTTGTACAGTATGAAAGATATGATTCTTGTATAACTCCGGATATTTAAATTTTCGCATTGATTTTCACTTTTCATATGCTTTAATATGGTTGAAGGGTTGAAGTGCTAAAATTTGTTCCATTTTTAATGTGATCGAACTTAGCAGTCACATTTGCACTACGGCATATAAGCATCCTTCATGCATGCACCAAGATTCCAACTCATTTATGATCGAAAGCTATTACATTTCAAACAACCACTTTTTGAACCATTTTTAGTTGTTTGCTCAAAATGGCTAATAAGTGTTTTTCTTCGTGATTTCACTCCCGCATGTGTGCGTGCCGGGTGTTCAAGGGCAAGGATGATTCGTACAGAAGACATAAATGCTTGTAGGATGGGCACTATTCCGCTTTCTTCCTTCAATGGGGCCCTCATTTCCTAGTAGACTTTTTGACCACACCTCAATGCTATTTTCTACTTCCTGTGCCATTTTTTGCTTTGGTGGGGAAAATAGCTAACAGCTTCCAAAAAAACCCCGTATTGTGAATGTATTGCTACATAGTTGCTACTTTCCACTTGGTTCTCACTCGCCATGGACAGAAGAATATGTTTTTTCTTTGGTTTGGAACCTGGTACTTTCGAAACAACCCTGTTTTTAACGATTATTTTTACCAAAAAACCGGCATTGCCGATTCATGGTTTTCAAAATAACCGGTTGTTACAACTAATTGCCATCACTACCCAAAACTTTGCCATCCCTCAGAAAATATGCCACACAAGTTAGAGGCCCCATCGACGGGACATCATTCACGGTACATTACACTGTTTTTCAAGGGTACCTACGGTGTGATAGGCTTCTAGGAAGTGATGGGAATGTCTTTGGCTGGTTTGATGCATTTTCTGAGGTAATTTTGGGGAAATTTTGAGCCTTTTTCCTTGGTCCTACTAGCTTGATCAACTAGTACTCCAGGGGGGAGTAAAAAAAAATCACAGCCATGTCTTTCTTGGAGGACTTGATCCGGGCCAAGCCCCCCCTAAAAGCCTTTTGTTGATGTTGAGACTAGCTTAATCATTTTTACCAATTTTTTTTGAAAATTACCTCCGATTAAGGTAAGGAAGCCAATAGGTGTACCATTTTGCATGCTTTTAAACAATTAGCTAGCATTTGAGTTTTTTGGTAGTAAGTTTGCAATGGGAAGTACAGAAGTTGAAGTTTGAAATAAAATCTTACTTATTGGAAAATATTTCCTTGGAGCCGAGAAATTTACAAAATAAGGGATGTCCTGTCTGCGCTGGTATTTGGGGGTGGACTACTTTGTGTACCACCTTAGTGTATCAATGTTTTGTTGCATTGATGAACGTAGTAGTATTTCAAAGTTTGAAAGGTATAATTTAACACCAAAATTGACCCTTGAATGATCTAAATACATTCCGCCGGCTGAGAAAACCTTGAATCTTTGGCGCGCGAGGGAGCGGCGCCTTTACGCGCCAGAAATCGAACAATTTCTTTGACGACGGAAGGATTTTGGATGGCTAGGGGGTTGATCTACATTGTTCTTGATAGGTCTGAACAGTCAAAACCTTAAAACATCGAGCCGTCCAGCTAAAATCGGCCTTGCAAAGGTTCCGGAGGGAGTTAACGGAAGTGCGGACTCCCTCCAGAACTAGCGCACGTTGATTTTTAACCACAGAACATTTTAATTTCAACAGAATACTGATTTGGCATACCTAATTTTATGTTTTTTTAGTGTCTAAATGCTAATATGTACTCAAAGCCACTCGATCTGTCCCCTCGGAGTGGACAACAAACTTGGTCTCCTCCACTTTTACTCCCACCAGGGGCCTACCAAGGGTAGTATGGGTAACTATGACATATCAAGACGAAGGGAGCCTCAGACAATCTATTGTCAACTATTGAACACACGTATCCTACGTTGTAAAGGAAAAACTACCTTATTTCCCACTTTCATGTAGTGGTACAACAACTAGATCCTGGTACAACAACTTGCTTCCTTACCGTATTGCTGATAAACGGTATTTCGGATTAAATGGTAAAACCGGTGCCGGTTTCCCAATTATTCAAATTAAGTCGCATTTGCACAAATTCTATTGCCTTCGGCAAGTCTACGTGGCAGAGAATCTACCCCAAGTAACACACCCCAAAAATGGGGTGAAAACTACATAAATACGGGCCAAAAGATGCTTTAAAGAGGTTGGATGGTCATATTAAGTGATCACAATATCAAAACAAAAAAGTTTCGGAAACTTCGATTTTTGAGCTTAACTCTTTAAGAGGTTGGAAAATTGCATAAGCAGGTTGTGTACCAATCTCGTTTCACCCCCCCCCTGCATCCAACACCCAAATAGGGTGAAAAAACACACGAATACGGCCTAAAACATGCTTTACATACGTTGGATGGTCATTTTAGGTGATCACGGTATCAAAAAAATTAGGTTTGGGAAAATTCAATTTTTGAGCTGCCCACGGTGAAAAGCTGCATAAGCAAATTGTATACCAATCCCTGCGGAGACCCCCTACCCCCCCATACGGTTGTGCCCATATTTGGCCCACTTAAATACACTTGAAATTGCAAAATTTATGAAATTCGGGAAATGTGGCTTTTAATTTGAAGAAGCGGTGTTTGGGGATTGAGAAAACAGGTGGATTGGAATTCAGAAAATATCATGCGCCTGCCCCAAACAATTGGGCAATTTCGCCAGGCCAGAGTAGGAGGTTTTTTTTCTCCGACATGGAGGGGAAGATTCTTCACCTTGAGCTTCGCAAAGCAAAGAGAAAAGACATGGCTTATGCAAAACATAGCAAAGCACAAACCAACATTTTGGGGCCCAAAAAAAATCCTGTGCAATTGTAATTCCTCTGGTGAAATGTTTGATCTTTAGCACCAATTCGTACTTTCAAGCGCGATTGAGAGCCCATGTTCTTGGTTTTTGCTGGATCTGCTAAAAACTATGTCTTTATGGCAAAAACAGAGTCTTGACCGCCCCAACTTACATCACACACACGCACACATACAGAAAAAAACAATGGAGGGTGTGTCTTGATCCGTTCATCATTCATTTGAGACCTCGCTGTACTCTTGCACTGCCTCTTCTCCTCTGCTTTTGCTGTCTCCAAACCTTCTCTCTTGCATCTCCCCCACCCTCCGTCCTAATACGGGCTATGTTCTACTTGATGAGGCAAAAATACGGAAGCACGGGTTGCCATGATTGGACAGGCCTGTGTTACTGCACGGCATGTCCCGCAGAACACATCGTGCAGACATAGACCTACCCTTGTTCATGGCTACAAAAAGGTGTCCAACAGGCCCGCATACACGCCACAACACAAGAGCACATGGAATTACAGCTACACCAACACTTTGACACCCATATGGACCCTTCCTGCAGCCTGCACAAAAGCCACAAACCACATTCTTTATTGGATTCAAACCGCAGAAATGATGGTTCCAAAAAAGCCCTCCCCCCCCCAAAAAAAAGTGCAGAAACACAGGATCGCCATGTTTGGACAAGCTATGTTCGGGCAGGGGGGGGGGGGGGACAACCATTCAAATCGCCACTGAACATCCTCATGCACATAGGACAACACAGACAAAGCACTGAAAATTTGACCATCAAGGCTCCCGGCCGGCACTCATCGCAAAACAGCAGGTACTAAGTGTGCCTGTATGCTTTTTATCGCATAGTGACACACCTGATGTTGAGGTTAAGCTCCACAAATCCCTCAGATGAAGCATCAGCACTGTAGCTTTCACCTTGCAGAATGAAGTTGTTGCGGGCTGAAACCAGAGAGCTCACATGACCCTACCTACAATCCAGTCTTTGATCCATAAGGAAGAATCCACCATCTGCAACAGCCACAGACACTGGCAAGGCATTGCTCTTTTGACAAGACGTGTGTGATACTTCACTCAGAGGCCACAAAAGCTGTTCTTACTCGCGCCAATAGTCCTGCTGTCACTGCAGCAACATTTGCACCACAGGCACTGGCATCCCAGACCCATTCATATACCGCCCTAAGCAGCAGAAACACCGCTCAGATTGTCCAGCGCTTCAGTGTATGGGTCTGGAATGCCGCCTGCACGCAGTGTATCATCGCGCTTTCTCATCATATATGACGTTGCACTGCACGCAAAATCCGCCTCGTCCCCCAATATAATAACTGTACCGCGCGCACCATGTGGCACACCGTGTGCAGTGCTGCACTGCATGGACGTCAGTAACTTGACTTTTGTGGCGGTAGTAAGACGTTTTTTGGCCAAGCTTGTGAGTGGGTGTGTTTCAGCCAAAGATTGCCCTCCCCCTCCATGCTGACCCAGCAACAGCCCCTACAGTAACAGCGGGCCTCATTTCTCTGCTTCCATGGTATTCGGTAAAAAAAGTTGCCTTGCTTTTAAGCCCAGTCTTTTGAGTTAGATACCCAACAACTATTTTGCCTGGCCAACTAACTGTTTGCCTGGCCCACCAGCCATTTTCTCAGAACTTTTCTTATGGGCCTTCAGTTCAACTGCAAGCCGGCAACTGGAGCATGCAGTCGCACCGAGTCACTGCTACCCAGCAGCAGGGCTGGTGGCATCCAACCTGCTGCTGTTTGTCGCCCTTCGCTATAGGCACGATTTTGGAGGTTCACTGCAGACCTTGGGCATCAAGACAAACATTCCTGTCCTCTAAACAACGCCTTGGGCAACCTGCAGTACAACACAGCCAAAAACCCTGAAAGCATCATGCCTTGCGTGCGCAATCCTGCTGGCTGCTCTTGTGTGCCTCGTGCGCACCACGCAGGAGGTACCATTCTCAAACAACAGCATCGACATGCCCTCCGTTTGCACAGCACAACAACTCAAATGGTGGGCTGCGGCGGAAATCGCCCAACCGCAGCCTCGTTTAACTGACCTCCAGAGATCGTTGGCAGAAGGCGTTTCGTTGAACCTGAGGCCCCGAGGTGCTACAGCTCCGCCGTATCCGTTTACTCCGCTGCGGCCAGATCTCCCAGGAACATGGTGTTCTCGTCCAGCAATTTGTAGCTGGCCACCTCCAGATTCAAAGGTGCAGGGCCCTTGCGGATGCGGCCGGAATGGTCGTAGTGGGACCCATGGCATGGGCAGAAGTAGGCACCAAACTGGCCCTGGTCGATGACGGGCACACACCCCAAGTGCGTGCAGACCGCGATGAGCACGGCCCACCGCGGGTCATTCAGGCGTTCCTCGTCAGTCTGTGGGTCACGCAGCTCCGACAGAGGCACGTTCTTCATCTCCTCGATCTCTGCAGGGGTACGATGCCGCAGGAATACGGGCTTGCCACGCCAGATAATGGTCACGGTCTTGCCCTCTGGGATGTCGCCGACCTCAACCTCAATGTTTGCCAAGGCCAGCGCGCTTTTGTTCGCCTCGAACTGAGACAGCAAAAACACGGCAATAACGCGGGCACTGGCAACCAGGGCAGCCCACATTGGGAGCTTGGCGGCGTAAGTGAAAGCCTTGCCCTTGTAGTTGTATGGATCAGACGGGTCGTCAGCCTTAATGTAGTTCTGGCGGATAAATTCATCGTCAAAGCAGCCCCGCTCAGGACGGAACTGCTTGGGCTTCAGGTATTGCGGCATCTTCATTACTGGTGCAACTGGCGCTGCAGGGCTCCCGACCAGATCACGGATCTGTGCAGTGGCCAAACCACCAACCGTGTTGGTGATGGTTGGAGCAGTGGAGTACAGACGACGTGCAGCGAACATTCCGCTGAAGTCCTGCGAATAGACCACTGTGAACGTGAAATATGGGGAGAAAGAATGGCAAAGGTGTCTGCGGCCGTTAAAGACCAATGAGAGGTCTGGGGCAAGTGTACATCCTTTCTGTCTATCACCACCCAGGGCGTGCGTGCTGGTGTTCCTCCCATTGCATTGCACATCATCATCATCATCATCACATCATCATCATCATCATCATCATCCTACGCACATTCATCTTCGACGTTAGCAGCTCTACTGAAGGTATCAGGGGCAAAGAACGGAGGGAGCTGATGCGTGAGGGGACAATGGCTGATGAGTTACCCTGCAACACAGCTGGCGTCCCATGCTTTCTGTTCCGCTGCTCCCCGTTGCAATATACTGCCCTCATGGCATCCACTCCATGCCGCTGCTGGCAGAGGACGCCATATGCAATTTCCCATGACCTCAAAGGTTGGAGGGCGCTGGCCACCATTGATGGCGGAAGTGCATCACAGGGCCACGGGTTCCTCACCGCCAGATTTGACCCACCAAAAGCATACTACAGCACATCTCTCACTTCACACCACATCTTCTTGACTCATGGTGATCCAGCTGCTGTTCCAAAGTAATGCTGCCTAGCGGGGCATCACTCAGCTGGTGCTGTGTTGCCCCATGACTGGGCCCCAATTGGTCGGACACCCCCTCCCCTTCAGGGTACATAGACATGCAGATTCGCCACATACTACATTCGCAATCGATGACCTTTCACCAAAATGACAACCTCTCTGTATGTTGAGAAATAAGGGTTTTCTATACCCCCAGTGAGAGGTTGGTGCATTCTGTGCAACTGTGTAAGACTGACAGTAGTATCCCACAATCTACTGCGCATTAACTTTCCAGTGAGGAGAGTAATCTAAAAATTTGTCTACTTTCTATTCTAGGTGAAAAGTCGCCTAAGTGCAGATACCAACATGTTTGGTACTCTGTACCATGGTTCACAGGGATGTGTTAGGCGAAAATGTTCACAACTTCGACTGCAGGGAAAATGCCCAATGGTAGCAAAATGACATGCACTGCAAAACACAAACTGGTACAATCTAGCAGTGTTCCATTCCAGCAAAGACACAAGATGCAACAGGATGGCAACTGCAATTGATGAAATGTTCCAAGGGGCATGTGATGGTGCACAACAACCTTGGTGCTATCCTCCTTTCCAAAGGTCGTCGCACATAGACACATAGGCACATGCATTGTGGTGCACTGTTTGTCCATGTTCAAAAAATTGTGCATGGTGTGTGCATTGATGGTGACAGCCCCAGGTGCCTCCCAGTCAGAAGGCCAAGCACCAGCCTATGCGCACAGAGGTTTAGCACCAGGCCATTGTGCAAACGGGACCTCAGTACCTGTGCAATGAATTGTTGGATGGAACCAACAAAGGGATCTAGGGGGAGTACTTGCGCAGAGCGCGCCGTACACGACCAGCACGCTACTTTTGCAGCCAATACACCAGAAATGGCCCCTTTGGAAGAGCAAACCTTTTGGCCACAAAAATTGTACCCTGCCCCCCCCTTGCGCAAGCACCCTGAAAGTCATCAAAACGACGGTAACACGGGCTCCTGTGCTTAGACAAGCCCGTGCTTGCGCGCGACGCGCGGTACCAAAAGAACGTATGTCACCGGAAACCTGCCCATACCTCACCCTAAGCACCATTGTCGCAACAGGGCACTACAACACAATGTGCAGGCAAATTTCAGCGAGTTCTGGAGGTCCTCACTGCCCATCAGGGCCATCAGGTGCTGTGGAATAGAAGCCCTTTCCCACCTTGCGCCTCATCTTGAACAATTGCACATGCTTGCCCTTTGGGGCAGCCTTTGGGTAACAGCCATGCCAGGTGTAGCAACATGAGCCATGGCTGAAAATCACATCAACAGGGACATCATTGGGTTGCAGTTGCAAGCAGAATGTTGGTATGAGCAGGAGGAACTACCAGAAGCATGATCAAGCCCCCCTTTCCCTCTGCAAGCGAAGCACAATCGCAGAATGTTACATTTCTGACCATAAAAACCGTGGTAAGAAAATTCCATCAAAACGACGGTAACACGGGCTCATGTGCTTAGACAAGGCAGTGCTTGCGCAAGGGGGGGGGGGGGTATGAACACTCTCCGTCCCACAAACATGGCACAATCAAGAGCACACTACAATCGGCACCCACTTCAAAATCTTTCAAAAGGCCCTTGGCCCCCATTGCGGCCGTTCGCGGTCTCAACAACTTCATCCATCGAGGTGCCTCGCACAAGAGAACAAATCGAAACGACAACACAACACCTTTCCCGTGGACATCGCCAAACAGCCGCACCGCTGTGCACCACGTCAGGTGCTGCCCCCTACTGTAGACTGTAGGCCGTAGAACATCCAGCAATGGCTTGCCATTCAACCACAGCGTGGTTGGATTTTTTTGCAACGCAGAAACGGGCCATTCAATTCAGAAACTTCATTCTGCACTGGTGCAAAACATGCCCCCAGGCAGGTTGGAACCATGGGCACAACACAATTTGGTATGCACAGCCCAGGAGGGAGGAAATCACATTTAATAGCATATTAGCAAACCAGAGATCCGGAGCGCTCTTAGCACAATGCACGCTCGGTGCAAACTTCAGGTACATGTAGGGACCATACAGGTCCAGTTGCACCCACCGAGGAGGCATTGAGCAGGTGTGTGCCCTGCCCCTTCACTGCGCACACTCTGTTTACACATGGTGGTGTGCATACAGTTGTCACACAGCTTTGAAACAGTGTTGTGCTTTTTGTTCCGCGGTACGTGCTGGAAAGCATCTAGGAATGAACAACAAAGATTGAAAGGAAGCATGCAGGAAGTAACAGCAACCATTTAGCTGAAACCAATAAGCATCCTCACCTCTCCTCTAATGCCTACCTGGAGGATCCTTTATGGGATGGTTTACCGGCGTTTGGCCCCTGACACATAGCACAGTGCGCACAATCGCTTTCTGAGTTGCAGAGCCCAATGGGGCCTTGCAATGCTAACTGGCTGTCACTGCAGGTGACCATGGTTGGATGATGAACATGAGCAGGATGTCATACCACTTTGGGTGCTAACGGACCAGGGACTTGCAAGGAGGGTGACTCAACTTTGTTAGATGGCTATTCCTCCCCACCCTGGTCTTTCATACAGATTGCCCATTACCACCATTACCAGGCAATGAGGGCCACTCACCCGCGACCCCCCACTTTTTGGCGTTTCCACCCCTTGGAGTTGCCCAAACGGACACCTAGACCCCCGTAACAGCACCCACTAGGCTGCCGCACGCCGCAAGCTCGAGCCCGAACAAATGGGCGCCAAAATGGGTCAACGGGGTCCACCGGGGGCAAAAAGCAGACTTTTTTCAAAAATGATCCTGGCCAACTTGGGATGCCAAAACAAGTGGTTTTAGCCCATTTTGATCGTGTGGTGGCCTATTCTAGCCCTCCAAAAATCCAAAAATGCCTTGAAAATAGGCCTTGGCACCAATTGGAGGTGACCGCAAATCTCTTTGGTTCAATTCAGCTCAACAATGGCCTGTTCTTCTGCAGCTTCCTCTTCAGTCAACCTGGTTTCACTCCGCCCTGGATCTGTGGATACATGCGCTTCAATGCAGCTGGTTTGGTTTGCTGGTGTTGCTACACAAACCTTTGCATGGTTGAAAAAAAACATGGATAGCAATTGCCAATGGGGGCCCGAAGGGGGGATGATTGGAGCTACCTACACACAGGGACCGTGGCCATTGGACAGCAAATCCATACAGAAGAGAGAGCAATTATCCGACCAAATCCCCCCCCAGCCTCAATCCGTTTCGTCAGAACACCTGCACCTCCCACCTAATAACGGGGTTTCGGGGGGGGGGGGGGGGGTGGCTCAGAAAACTCAATGAGGGATGCTTTTGTTGGACAAAAGGATCCAAAGGGTCAAACCCACAAATTTTTTTGGGTGCTGACCCAGATGAGCTGGCGCAGGCCGCTCACTTCACAATACTCGAGATGACCTCTTGGAATCAAGGTTCAGAGCTGTCCAGTGCTACGATGATCCCACATTGGCTGTGGTAGCGGATCTGACACGTAGTAGCTGAGTCTGAAACCAGGTAATGCAGTGGGAGGCTGCCACGCCCGTAGGCTTCCCAGTGTGCATGAGGCACAAAGACTGTAGGCTGAAAAAGACAGCGGTGTGAAGATTGAAGGGTGAGACAAATCAGCGGGTTGCATTTCATACACTATCAGCGACAGGGAGGGTTCAGGCACAGCTGGTCGCTATTCGCATAGTGGCAGAGAACACTGCTGTCCCTATTCTAGTTTAGGATCCAAAGGGTTAAACCCACAAATTTAACCGTTTGCTGGGCTAGGGCCGGGCGGGGGCCGGGCGAGGGCCTAACCCTAACCCTAAAACCTAGGGCCGGAGCAACGGAGCAAGGGATTTTTAAAACCTTAAAATCACCTTGCAGAGGTTGTGAGATCAAAATTGCTGGGGCCTTTTCAGCCATATTGCATACCCCAGTCCCCTGCCCCGCTGCCTGAGACACCCAATCCCTTTGACGAACCACCACAGAGCAACCGGGTGTGCCACTATGGCCATAACTCCACCCCCCTCCCCTGCCCAACGACGACCCTCCTGCACAAGTGCAAAAATAGGGAGCTACACCCATTGGTACCCTGCAGGCGGATGGTGGTCCCTTCCCCGGACACACACATGTGATGGCATCTCTTGCACCCCCGTCCGTTCCCCAGACAAACACACATGATGGCATCTCCTGCTCCCCTGTTACCCTCAGATGGCTGCTGCTTGTTTTCCCACACACAATTGGTCCATTACCCTCATCTTTCGTCAATTACACACCAACTGATGTCTGCCGCTGCAAGTGGGCTCAATTACCCTCCCATGCCCTTGGAGTACTAGACACTCACAGTCTCGTTTACTGTTGTGTGCCACCTTACAAAGGCACCGGGTATAGGTTATTGCACAGGGGACGCCTCCAGCTGCTGGCAAAGTTGGTCGTAGTCTGCGATCAGATTTTACCAGGCAGTACCACCAATTTCAGTACCAGGTGTTGACCCTATAGAGACTGTGTGTGCCAGGGGTTTCTTTGTTGCTTGATAGTGCAGATATGAAAAGACATCAAAATGGGCAACACTCTCGTGTACAGCGAAGAGAGCAGTGCAGCAGGGTAACCTTTATGCCGAGCCCTTGCTTCCCTTTGGGAAGTTGCCTTCACAATGTGCACACAGTATGGGGATACAACAATTTCAATAAATTTGCTCACTCCCTCAAAAACTGGTCAAGGCCGAAGCCAAGAGTCATGCAGTGTTTCATTATTTGGCCACTGCTATAAGGTGCATTTACAGCATCCATAGCTGAGGTTAGTACGCTATAGGACTGTGCTGTCCCCGAGCAACCAATCCTTCCCCAATACCGCTACCATGCTCCATGCATGCGCAGGGTGGCTGGAAGGAAGATGTATCAGGATAATCGATTGACACCCCTTCCTCAACAAGCAAGGCCAAACAGCACTACGGCTGATGCTTGGTGTCCAAATGCAGCCGTCTGACTGTTGCTGCATGGAAACACCCTTGCTGTATTGGAAGTGGGATTGAAAGGGAATCCAAGTGAAACTTCCAGTGGTTTACCAGAACTGCACGCCTCATTCAACGAGGCACAAACCAACCCCTCACTCCCCCTAGCCTTCTGCACTGGCTCTAGTAACCCTACTTGCAGATCCAACACAGTGCCATGCAGACGACAGGGTAATCAGTCATGGCAGCCATTACTGGCAGGTAGGCAGGTGCACTGCAACAGGGCGGAACGACAGAACAACTGGATGAACCAAAGAGTACTGTGTCCAATAAAGAAATGAAACAGGCACATCATGACGCAGACCACGCGCGAACCAAAGCGATGCGCGCAGAGCTTACCGACTTGGCAACCTGAATTGTTGGGCATCCGTGTGCAAGTATTCGCAGGCATTTCCGAACTTTCAGGGTTCATGGGCGCGGCCTAACTTTCAGTGGACACTGCTCACCTGTTCGCTGGTGCAGTGTAACTTTCAGTGGACATTCCTGCACCCATGGCAGATGCATTTTCACCGTAGATTCGTATCTGAATAGAGGGTGGCCGAAACGCCCATCATTCAACACTGGATTCATGGCCGCGTTGGATAGTAGGGGAAATTTTTGGGCTGGTAGGCATGACTTTCTTTGAATGGCAGGAACTTGCAGTTGGTGGTTGATGGCACTCGACTTGCCCGTTATTCTGCAGCGCGGAAGGACAGCCATGGCACATTTCTCTCCAGCACAGGCTTTTCTCGTCTGGTCGACAGACTACACCAGTGACAACGCAGGATATGTGACTTGATGGCCGGAACTCAGAGTCACACGATGGTGCGAAACACAGCTGGTTACTCCAACAGCCCGCAACCAATCAAGACCACAAGCTCTCCCGGCGTGGCTCTCCTGTTGGGCTTCACGAGACATGGAGTACCTGACAGCATTTGACCAACGGTGGCGAGCTGGTCAGTGGACAGCGGTTGGAGCCAAACCGACGGCGGTTGCTGATTGACCAACGGCGGTTGGCACAAAATGTGCCGGTGACCACCAGCAGTTGGCAGTTCCTTGATCGGGGCTGGCCGGCATGCGCCTGCAGTTGGCATGCCATTGCCGGGCGACTGCCCTCAAGGCTGTCCTCAGAACAGACGAATCTGAGTCCCTCACGACAACCTTTGTCTCGCAGACAAGCATGGCACCGCCCCACAGCCCCCCTTCCTGCAGGACACTGGGCCGTGATGCAGCGATAAGACGGCCCTGCCAGACTGCAGCTCGGGAGGGGGCTTTGTGGCCGAAATAGTTTGTCCGGTGCCTTGCCCCTTCGCCCCTACGCCGAGCCCTTCACACAGTCCTCCAGTCGGGCACTGCAGGTCCAGGCAACAACGCCACGTCCATATTTGTCCCTGTGAGAGCCCTGCGGTGGCTGCTGACGGGACCTGCGACTCGGTGCTGGTCTTCAGTAGGATTGGCCCATGCACACACTTCTTGGACCCTTGGGCCTGGGTGTGACTCTATGCTGGTTCAGCTTGGCCAGCTCGAAGGCATCTTCCGAGCAGATGTGTGTGTGCAGACCAGCGTATGAATGAGACATGCCAATTATACCAATCAGGAATGCCGCAAGTCTCTTTGGGAGCCCTGGTATGTACAATGGCCGCACTTTCAAAGCTTAGCCCATGGTGTCACCGGTGCTGCCACAAAGCGACAAAACCTGACGGAGTGCCAGGGTGTGTGTGTGTGTGTGTGTCTGTGTGTGTGTGTGTGTGTGTGTGTGTGTGCGTGCGCGCGCGCGCGCGCGTGTGTGTGTGTGTGTGTGTGTGTGTGTGTGTGTGTCTGTGTGTGTGTGTGTGTGTGTGTGTGTGTGTGTGTGTGTGTGTGTGTGTGTGTGTGTGCGGGGGGGGGGGGGGCTGGGTGGCTGTGTGTTTGTCTCTGTGCGGGCCTTGGTGGATCGGATACGAAGCTCAACCACCCAAAGTGCCTCTGGATCTCCGCACCCGTGTCAGATGCGCACCAGGTGCCATGCCGTGGACCTGTGGCCACTGCGTAGGACATTGTGCCTGTCGCTAGAGCACTGTGACATGTGTAATTGCAGGGTCGGTGTGGATGCCCATCAGGCCTCCAACACCCGGTGCACTTCGGACGGGATAAGCCAGGGTAAGTTGGGAGGCACTCTAGCACAGCGGAGCTGTGTTGTCCACTTCACAGAATGAGGCCGCGGGGACCCAGCCACACTACGCCGGTTGCATCCAAGTGCACCACACGCTTCCCCTGCCTGTGAAACCGTCACCCGCAACAACGGCAATAACTGCGTACATGTTGCCATTCGCCAGGGAAACGCACAGGCAGCACGGGGGGGCACGTGTAGAGGTGACCCTTGGCCGTCACGTGGGATTACACTGACGGCTGTTGCATGGAGAAAGACGCAAGAGGGCAATGTGCTTTGGAATCAGGACCATCTGAACTCAACCCATGCTGTTGTTCCGGCATTTGTGCTCGAGAAACGTGATACATGCCTCACCTGCTCGCTCTTTCCCACCTGCTGCGGTGCATTTTTGCACCGGAGGGCCATTACTTGGCTTCAACCGGCAGATCTCGGTCTGGATGGAGTCTTTGCTAAGGAAGGGGTCGAGCAGTGCGTCAGCCTTTTGCAGGACTGACTATCATTTCCTTTCGACAACAGCAAAACAGACTGGGCTACGTGAAGGTCGACTGGAGCGGTACTGTGGTTAACAGGCATCAGGATACGGATGCAGGCCGTGGGCAGCACAGGTGCAGCTCCCAAAAGGCTGTGCAGCCTGCACAACGCAATGAGATGTTTGTTATGGAACATCAGCTCATCGGAAAACATTCTCCGGCACGCCGCCCATCAACACGAGCAGATTTCAATCCCATGAGGGCCCAGATAGCACCAAAGAGGGCCTTTGGTTGTAATTGCGCACACCTGAAAAGGCATAACATCAGTTGGACACACTGGTGCTGTTTGGACAAAGCATGTTCTATTTGCGGTACCTGAAACCAGATCAAACAGGCTATGCGCACGACACCATGAACTGGATAATGCAGCTGTGCAGCAAACGAACAACCCCATTTTTTGCCGCAGCAACTTGTGCCACAACATAAGACACACACGGGTGTCTGGGGAAAATCACGAAAAAAAGGACAAAAAGCGACAAAATCTATGGATTTGGACAATGTCGCCCCCTCAATGCTGACCAAATCTCTGGACCAAAAGCACATCTGTCTTTCCGCAAAGGCTGTGCCGAATCATCGTTGGTCTGATCTCTGATTTGTTCCCGCTGCTGTTTTTTCACCGAAGCTTGTTCTGCTCCCTTCGCTATCACCGCTGCCTGCTTCCAGTGCTCCCCTTCCCCCCGCTGCTTACTACAGTGGGCCGGTGCTGCACCCTATCCCTGTACCATCACAAGCGCGACCGCAGAGGTGTAGAGGGTTCTGTTGGCAGCCTTCATTGGCAACCCAGCCAACGGACCCGGGGGCGCTCGCTCTGCATTGACACAAGGACATTCGTGGAGACTGCCATGGACCTGTCACTAATCGTAACACAATCTGCGAAACCCCGAAGCACTGAGGGAAGGAGAAGACAGAAACACAAGGGGCATGTGCATCACAGCACACCTCTTATGAGGCTACATCCGTGAAGTTGGTGCTGGTGCATTCGAAGCATGTGAATGATGCAGGAGGGAAGAGGCCTTTGGGTTTTGTATTACGGCAGAGGATGCATTGCACATAATGTGCCCGCAGGATCTGAAATGTAGTAGACGCAATGCTGCCAGTGAAACGGCGCCACCACCAACACCACCACCACCACGAGAATCGTGACACTGATTTTGGGCACATGGGACAGCTCCAACCACAGAAAGCACCACCAAGACAACAACGCACGACAATGCAACACCACAATCACAACAACACCTACCCTTCAAATTCAAATTCAAAGAGTGACTGACAGTCCGGGCATACCTGAAGGCAGGGTTGATCATTGGGCTCAGAAGGAGGCAATTCATGAAGCACTTCGGCCCCAGACAAGGAGATCTCCTGCAAAATTGCAGCTGCTTCGGCCGTGATGTCTCTGGGAGACACACAAGGGTACATTGCATGAGGCACTGCTCATGACAGTGTCGAATCTGAAAGCCCCATATCCATAATCTTTGGGGGGGGGGGGGCTGATGCGCTCATCC
Source organism: Eutreptiella sp. 'Long Island Sound 2002' (assembly GCA_964036045.1). Classification (NCBI taxonomy): domain Eukaryota; phylum Euglenozoa; class Euglenophyceae; order Eutreptiales; family Eutreptiaceae; genus Eutreptiella; species Eutreptiella sp. 'Long Island Sound 2002'. Next base: position 200,174,662 of record OZ038378.1, on the reverse strand, counting down.
CGTTCTGGAAAACAGCATGGAGAACGTGCACATTTCCGCAATTTCCGCATTTCCCCATACGACTGTCCAGAATTTTGTACCTTGAACAACACTTCACGCACCTTGGGCTCCCAAACATGCATTCATCCTACGTATTGAGGGAAGCCTTGCAGAAAAAAGGTGGAAACCCATCAGATCAAATTTCCTGATGCAAAGATTGGCCATCTTCAACTCAATTGCAAGGCACCACACAGCATAGAAAGCGACATGTCCAATTGCTGAAAAACATATACCGCCAAGATCCATAGTGCAAAAATTTATGGAAAGGATGCCTAGTGGTGTTTGGACATGGAGGTTGGGGTCGTTTGGTCAAAGGCGGGCGGCGGGGGATTACCATCCTGCTTGCAGCTCTGAACAATGCTTCATCCTGATGCATTGATGCAACATCCTGGGGAGAGAGGCTATTCAGGAAAGCCGAACGGGTATGCCTGGGCACAACTACTGGGCACCCTTATCACCACAGAGCAAGCTGATGAGAACCATTGACCAAAGGCGATGCACAAAGGGCAGAGATTATGAAGCATATTATTCAACACCTGCATGTGCAGCTGTCGATTTTGAAGGGGGAACGGGTATGGGAGCGGGAAGGAAGGAGGCGGCAGGAGGGGGAACATGGGGGAACATGCGAGCAATGGGGGACAGGTGGGGCAACAAAGGAGGGCAGAGCTAACGACACTCTCGGTTAACCTAGACCAAGGCATTCAAGTTGGGTGGAGCAAAGTAGGTTTACACGGCAGGAAAGGATATTGGGGGTCAGAGTCTGAGGAAGGGTTGGATGACAGACTTGTGGGGTGGGTTCAAGCAGGAAGTCATCTCCAGATCCAAGCCTTTCACCCATGCATGGTAATGAGGGGGGACGTAGCGCTTCATGACTGTGTCTGTGGCCAGTTGAGCCAACGAGTAGCCTTTGTTAAACCCCTCCAGAGGCATTGTGCCACAATCACCTGCAAGGGACATGTAAAAGCTAGAGCACGACTTTAATACACCACAGAAGCAAACCACAACCTCCAAGGCCATCGGGGCTGGAGTTCAAGGAACAAAACATTGAGGAAGCCCTCCCTCGTGCTGTCTGAACCAGCCACATTCTGCACACATTCCTGCAGCCCACAGACGACACAATAGTGCAGCTTCATTCCGGAATCCCTGCCACAGGAGACACCCTTTTCAAAGTTCAAGTGTACTGATGTGGCCACAGTCCTGGGATGGGATTCAATGAGAACCTCATGCTGTTTAGGGGGGCACATAATAAGGGGGCATTTTCGCACAGCTCCCATTATTACGTTAACTTCCCCATGACCAGCCATTTCCAGAACCACACCCGGATTTCATTCGACTATGACTGCAGGGTGTATGTTTGAGCGTAATCGGCCTCTATGCATCCAAGGAAGGATCCATGGGGTCTCTCCCAGGGATGTGCTTATCTAGCGGGGGGGGGGGGGGTGGCACAAGGCCTTGGTGGTTGGCTCTGTTAGCCTGTGGCGGGGGGGGGGGGGGATCACAAGAAGTACGCACCCAGATTTTGCTAAAACCCAGGAACCCAAAATTGTGCCACCCCCAGGGGGAGGAGGGTGTTGGACAGCCACCCACCCATCCACCCAACCACTGAAGCAACACACAGTACACGAGCAGGAAGGTATGCCCGAGGGAGAGGGCAAGAGAGGAATTCACAGGTTTTATTTTTACATCCCACCCTGCTCTCTTGGACCCCTTGGGTGCCTGGGCGTCCTCTCCTCCTCCCCTTATGGGAGTGTTTTCGCACAGCGTGCGCAGAGCACAGGCACAGTGCACGCACAGCGCCAATTATTACGTTGCTTATCCCAGGAACACCCCTGAAAACCACTCACCTACTGAAGCATGCATGATCAACTCAAAACAGCATGGGGTGCAGAATTCAGGACCCTGGGACCCGTGGCAAGCATCAGACCAAAAAAAAAAAATCCCTGGTGTACCAGCAGGGGCTGTAGGGTGCAGAATTCAGCACCCTGGGACCCGTGGCTACCGGTGGTGGAAAACAGCCAACTTTTCGCACAGAGCGTGCACAGAGCGCACGGTGCACCCCCAGTAGGCAGAAGTGAAATCTGCCTGCCCAGGCACCCAGACATCAGACAGCACCTGTTTCACAATGAACTAAGAGGCCACAACCCCATCAGCACCCATACACCAAAAAACGGAGGGGAGGGGGTTTTTGGACACCCACCCACCCAGAATTTCCAAAACACCCACCCCCCGTCCCGTAGGCCGAACACTAAGCACATCCCTGGTCTCTCCCCCAAACTGCGGCCTTGGGGAGCCTGATCAGCACCATGGGAAGCTCTGTGGTCATTCTTGACCTGTGGGGGTGTGGTGTTCTGGAGGCTGGCCAGTGGCCTAGGGTCCGGGACACTGTGCCTGGGGATTAGTTACAGCGCTCATGAGAGGTTTGACCCCCACCCAGCCCTCTCAGCTAGCCCAGGAGGCGCGTCGCAACAGAGGGACCAACGGAGAAACACTACCCCCACCCCCTTGTCTCAGGTACACGGAGGTAAGGAATTAATACAGTGCTCCACTCAGGCTCTTCTGTAGCTGATCGCAAAAGGGGCTCCGCAGATCGCTTCCTCTCCCTCCTCATCCACCAGTACAGAGGCCAACAACGAGGGCAGCTGGGTGTGTGACTGCGTGTGTGTGCACGTGCATGTGTTTGTGTTTGCGCGTGCTGCACCAAACCCTTTCCTCAAGAAGCCTGGTGATACTCCCGTCTACCTGCGGCTTCCGTCATTTGTGATTGCTGCGATTGGTGGGAGCGCATAGAGCAGTCAGAATTCCTCCGAATTGGCCATGCAATTTGCTGATGATTCATAGTAGCGAACAATCTGCAGAAGGGACATATGGACATGTGATGTGATGGAACAACCAGGCATGCAATGGGAGCGTGGCATGAGATATCATGTGCCATTTTTTGAAAGCCAAACGTGTTGCACAAAGCATGAAATTCAGTCGAGAGTGACTGTGTGTGTGTGACGGTGAGAAGATGAGGATGCAGAGTGTTGTAGTCCTCTCCCCCTCATCAGAACAACAACCGAATCCCTGAAGAATGACAGAGGCACCCAGAAATATGGAGAGTGTGGGTGGGGGGGGGGGGGGCGAGAAGATGTGATTGCATAAACCCTGCCGTGTTGCATTCCCGGAAGCACAAGAAGACAAGTGGCTACATAAAGGCTGCCATAACCAGGTCCCTAAAGTGGGGAGGGGATGTGCTCACAGAAATCCTGCCATACAGGGGGCACCAAACATGCCACATCCAGGTTCCCAAAACGGGGAGACGTGCAATGGCTGAAAAAAGGGGAGAGATTTCCCCATACATTGCTGCTGTTCTTTTCTTGTGAATATGGTCTTGGATCTCAGCCTTTGAGGGTTCATCTCTTGTGTTTATATCCCACTGCTAAATTGGTGTGTAAACAGGATTTCATCACAGGCCTGTAAGCTCACCGTAACCGCACTCACCAACTCACCGCAGGGGCCGTGAAAAACGGGGAAAACGGGGGAAACGGTGAAAAATGGTGAAAAATGGTGAAAAATGGTGAAAAATGGTGAAAATTGGTGAAAAATGGTGAAAACCGGTGAAAAACGAGGAAAACCGGTGTTTCACAATATTCTCATTCCTCTCCAACTTGCCACAACCTGCAAAACATAGTTTTCACAAGTCAAACACACCAAAAAATGGGGAAAAGCGGTGTGCATAAATGAAAAACGGCCGCACACGTCACAAATCAACCGGAGTTGCACTCAGGTCGTCACCAGCCTTGGGGACACTCTTCCCACTATGGGCTTGTTAACAACCAGGTCACCACCACTCACCGACTGAAAAACGGGCAAAATGAGAACTCACCGAACTCACCCACAAAGTCGGTGAGCTTATAGCCCTGTCATCATGTCCGAGCGCGCCTATGTATGGTTTGCCAGCTGGTACAATTGAAGATCCATGGATTTCCATCTCCCAGACCCTAACGTGCGTGAGCCTTGACAACCATTATCCCCCCACCACCCATGCCATGTATGCTTCCCCGCAAAGTCTAAGACAGTCATTGTGACTCTGGCCACAGAGGGCTGATGAGCGAACCATGTGAGGCAACCTCGTGGTGAGACAAGAGAATTTTTTTGTTTTCTTTTTTCTTTGGGGGGCATGAAGCAACGGATACAGCTCACATATACCCCTGTGTTACAGGAATATGGTCATCGCCACAATTCTCTCTGTGCATTGTTTTGCCTTGCTGCACCACAGCGCAAACTAGACCAGTGCCAAATGTTGCCTTGAGTTCACCACACAAGGTCTTTTTCCTTGGTGTGTGGGGGGGGTGTGACCTAATTAAGAAACAGACAAATGCAAACCAGAGGTAATGCACTCCACAGTCAGGCATAAGTGCATCTTTATTTATTTATGGTGTGTGGGGGGGGGGGGGGGGTCACTTGAAGTGTTCAACACGGAGCACTCAAGACAAACTGAGACTGAGCCTAGGGTTTTCTTTTGTTTTCGTGCCTGATGGAGCTGTACTTTCATAATGTTGTGGATAGGCGCTTGTTGGTTGGGCTGTTGGGGGCTGCAAATGTGTGGCAAGTAGTGGGGGTGTGGCTATTGGTGACCACCCCCTTTCCCCCTGCTTCTCCCCCGGTTTGCCCATCACTGCTGGTGCAATGACTCATAGATGACCCATAGAATTTGAGCTCATAAACCCTCACGTGTACAAGTCTTGACAACGAGTCCCCCCCACCCTTTATACAATGTACGCTTCCCCATGAAGGCAAGGACAGTCGCTAAGAGTCCAACCACATGGCAACATGATGGCTGGCTAGTGGTTTGTTAGGCTGCAGGCACCCTGCCCTGCCCTTGCAGCAGCACAATTCCAAGGACATCTGATTTGGGGCCCACATGCAATGACTCAGTGCAGAGTAGTGGGCTGCTAGTCATACTATAAAGCATCACTAGAGTACAAAACAAAGGATTTGAGGTGGGCATGGCACCCCCCCCCGCTGCAAACAAGCAACTTCTGTTTTGCTAGGCGGCACGCACCCTGCCCTGCCCTTGCAGCAGCACAATTCCCAGGACATCTGATTTTCGGCCCACACTGGGAATATTTCTAACAAGCCAAATACGTTGGCTGGAAGCGTGCAGATATATGCTACACCCTGCGTACTCCGAGGGCACCACAGGCAACAGGACAGTGCTCAAAAATGGGTCTGTCAAAACTGGGCGGGCTATGGAGGAGAGCAAGAGCATTCGTGCAGTGCCTCCTTTACCCACCTGCATACTTGTCCCTATCCACCACCGTTCCCCACACCGCTCGGTGGCCAGCCTCCGCCTCGCACACTCGTCTCTGGGCCTCAGCATGTACTATGACTCCCTGCCACTTAGGCATGTGTGTGCCATTCGCTGACAGGGTCCGCTGAATTGAGATCACTGGGAACCTACTGCACCCGCACGTGTATCCCAGTGCGTCGGAGTGGACTGAGTCATGGCCATTTTTCGTCCCCCGGCCGGCCACAGCCGGGCCGAAAATAGCACAAACCGAAAATGATCTTTTCGGCTCGGATTCGAAAAATTCAAAAAAATTTATGATTTGGAACACAAATAAAGGAAAAAATCTTTTTCTTGGACGCGATCGCGCTATGCCTTTTTCGACCGATTTTTGGACCCCACGCCGGCTGGGCTGGCTGTATAGCCTCAAGACTTAGAAATTTTTTCAAGCCCAAAACGGCCCAAAACAGCAAAAAAAAATTCCCACGGCTACGTGCATTTTTGGCAATTGGGCCAAGAACAGAATCGAAGAGTGCAAAAGCGCGGGCTCGATTGTCCGGGTTTTGGCGAATTTCGAGGCACCTGGACTGAGGGGAAGTTCTTGCACTGCGTGCATATTGCGCACGCAGAGGCTGGGATACTCACCCAAGAATACCTCTCACCTGTCTAGTAGCACGGCGAAGCAGCAAAGCCCACATGAGAACAACGAAACTGCCTTCAACTTGGTAATCAATTGTCGTTATGAATAAGCAAATCAGCCTTGTAAAGTACAACTATGCAAGGGCATGCAAGATGCACACATGTTCAAGTGGCAAATGCCACATTCGGATATATCACCAGGACGGTGGCCACACAATTGGCAACAAACACCGTCATCATTTTCCTCCTCGACAATGGTTGCCTCCGCCTGTGCCCATACAGACTGTGGCACATGAGGCCAAGGTCCATAGGGTTGATACCTAGTCTGTCTGCAAATGCAAAACTGAGTAAGGTGGAGCAAAATACGCATGTGGCCATGCAGCTCCATTGCAGAGCCCATCCAAACATTGCGGACAACCCTCCATTGCCACAACCGTGCAAAGAGGTGCTCCACCCTTGCACGATAGAAGCCATGGACATCTTATACTCTTGTTGTTCGTCACTCAAAGTTTTCCTACCAATATAAGGTGCAAGCGGCCCTTATAGGCGCCGTCATGCGCACCGATTTCAAAATCGAAAAACTGTCCATGCGTTCGCGAAGGACCACGTTGATCCCAAATCATAACATCGGCGGACGTTCCGGGCATAAGGTTACATATCCATACCATATTCCCGAGATTGTCCACGGCCACGGTTACCTTATAAACGTGGCCTGCGTACTTGGGATTAAAAAGGACATCCGACAAATCTCCACCCAGCGAGCATATGGGCATGCTGTCTGTAAAATATGTCACGAAGTAGGGGAAGTGGGGATTATGGTTGTACGGTGAAAGTCTCTCCTCCCACCATATCTCATCCACCACAGAATTCAACAGGGTTCGGACAGGAGAAATATTTCGCATATACACGTCATCCGAACAATCGGAACGAGATTGATAAGCACAGCTGTCCCAACTGGGGCTTTGTCGGAGAAAATACAAGTATTAGAACAAAATCTTCGCGGGACAACAAACCTTCCGCGCCATACTTCATATAGAACTCCTCCGCTGTAACACAGTCAACGCCAATGAGATGGACTTGTTTGCGCAGTTGCGTATAGGTTTCGCGAGGCTCGTTAGAACGCTTGGCGGAGCACCTACCGATCCACCACCTCACATCTTTAGGGTCGGGGTGGTGTGGATGCGGCATATTATTGTATACACGCATTAGATAGAGTCCCTAACCCCAACTCAAGGGGCCACGCAACAAAGCGTGGATTGCGAGTCCCTAACCCCAACTCCAAGGGGCCACACCGAAGCGTGGATTGTGAGTCCCTAACCCCAACTCAAGGGGCCATGCAACAAAGCGTGGATTGAGAGTCCCTAACCCCAACTCAAGGGGCCACACCGAAGCGTGGATTGTGAGTCCCTAACCCCAACTCAAGGGGCCACGCAACAAAGCATGGACTGAGAGTCCCTAACCCCAACTCAAGGGGCCACACCGTAGCGTGGATTGTGAGTCCCTGACCCCAACTCAAGGGGCCACGCAACAAAGCGTGGATTGGATAATTGGCCCGGTTTCCTCAATAGCACCGGAAGGTTGAAGGCCCAAAAGAACGCTCCCTCAAAGATGCCCGGCGCGCACCCCGTGCGCTAACGCCCATGCGGGGGAGGAAATAAGGGGGAATGGTTGAAAATGGGCAAAAATGGTTGACAATTCAAATATGCCACATCCTAAATGCTTAGGAAGCCAAAAAACCCCTGGTACGGAACCAACAACTTGTGAAAGGGGCCGAAACTAGGGTTCGAGTATTTGCCGATATCCAAAACTTCGGAATGCGTGCACGGCATTCCCTGAGTTATTGTCATTTCTCGTCCCCCGGCCGGCCACGGCCGGGCTGAAAATTGCAAAACCGAAAGTGACGTTTTCGAGGGGGCTGGGGCTTGACATGTGTAGTCAGTCAAAAGAGGGCACAAAGAATGGAAAGGCATGGTGCACAGCACAACTCAGTCCCCGCATGATATCCTGATGCAACACTGGTGGTACAGCTGGTGCTTGGCACAGATGTTGGTTGTTGGCACAAGCACACATGACACAAGTGGTGGTGCACAGGCAAGGGCGCAAGGACAGGCAGAGACATGAGCACAGGTAGGGGCATGCACAACGAACGTGGCTTGGATCTCTTTGGACTTCAACTTGGATACTGTTGGGGGTGTGTCCTTCATCACCTCATGGCCCTAAGCAACAGTAAACAAACAAGAGCCAACAGCATGCACTGGTCAAAATGGAATATTTACACTGGCATGTATAAGTGCAGGTGCTCACTTATGATTGCATATCTCAGGAGACAGCAAGGGTTTGGTACATAAGGCAATATGTGCCTGGACAACAATCAAATAATCGAAATGAAATCGGAACCCCAGTCCACCCTGACTGTGCCATGGCACTTGCTCCAGCTCCAACCAAAATGTGGGCTGACTCTGCTATTTCTCTTTTCCCTACACAAACCTGTTTGTGGCTACAACGCAACGGCCACTGGAAGGGTCTCAACCAACACCCAATCACTGCAGATCAGGCCAATCACTGCAGATCAGGATGCCTCATGGACCTAACCTTTTGTGGGTAGGAGGCCCAACCATAACGGTCAAGACCGATGCAGGAAATTGGGGGTTGGCTTGCAGCCTCTCCCCCTGTAGAGTTGACCACCAGCATCCAGGCAGATCAAGCCCAGTCTTGCTGCACCCTGCTTGTTGCCCAGACATCCCTCAACACATCAGATGGGGTTGATTGCACATGAGGACTCCGTAAGAACAAATACCCCTATGCACTGACACTTCAATGCCATTTGCATGCAACCTGCCTTCTTCTACCCCTGCATGCATCAATTCCCCCCTTAATCTGACAAGGAACCTTCCTCAGTGCGAAATCTAGACATCAACACTGCCATGTTCAGTGTCAAATCACTTCAAGTAGAATATGGCTGTGGCTGTCTCCCCGAAGATAGACCTCATTGCATTACTGAATCTTGCCTTGAAGGGCTTGACGTAGCATATAATGGAGCCATTGCCCTGTGGGGTCAATGTTCACAAAAACCATAACAGCCAGCCAGGCTGGTATTGGTGTTCCCAACGGTCTTGGAGGAGCAGGAGGGTGTCAACATCTGGCCCCAGGTGGTCCCTGAGGTAGATTGCCAACGGCTTCTATGGATTACGGGCTGCGTGCCATGTACAGTGCTGGGGAGCACTGTCAACAGGTTAGAGCTCAAACCTACTCGTCGGATTGGGTCGGTTGATGGTTGGTTGGCGACTGGGCTCGTTAAGGGTGGGTGTATCCCAAGGCATGGTGGCATGACTCGGAGGCCCTCTAGATCCCCGCACCTGGATGCACTGGTTGTGCCTCCACAGGTGTCTTACTCCCACACTGCTAGCGAGCAGGAAAAGGGGGGGGAAGGACACCAGAGAAGGAGGGACGGAGGTGGGAAGAAGCAAGGAGAGAGGACAAAGGGGGGCCAAAGGTCAGGAGAGCGGAGTGCAATGACGGAAAAAGAAATAGAGGCACTGAAGGAGCGACCGTGATCTGGACTGAATGTCCCCAAGAGGTACGCTTCTCTGTAAAGATGTACTTCCTGTACGCTCAACCTCACATGGGTTTGTGAAGTGGCACCCGTGGTCCCCCGCACAAAGGCCACGGTGAAGGGCCCTGCTGGCAATGGGTCATGACAATGGCCTGAGCTACACCCCCAAACCATACAAAAAGTAATCGGGCCCGGGTCATATTGTCACAGTGGACGGTGCAAATGTCCTGGTGGCCCACTTACCAACACATGTGACGTGGTGACAGAATGCTTGTGAGACCAGATCAGACGCAACCAAAAAGCTATGGCGAGGGCTGTCCTGACATCAGCGGACCCACCAACCAACCCCAAACTGCCTCAGGGACCCCTCCGGCCGCCAGTCATCCCCAATACCCGTCGCTGACCCATCGGTGATCCCCAGCTGCCGTTGGTCACGTCACACACCAACTGCCGTCGATTCCCCTCGCCGTCAGGCTGTCCAGATCAAACAAAAATCAAATTGGACCCTGGAGACGAGCAACGACCCTGACAGTGGTGACCACTCGCCCAACAAGATGGACGAATTCAACAAAAAAGAAGTCGCTGAACCCCAAGGTGGTGCGCACTGGCAGGCTGCGGCAAAGAAATGCTGCTGGGATTCCCGACAGATTCAACCGTGCTTTTTACGACAAAACTAAGGGACAGAGAACGCAGGGAGCAAGGTGTGGGGTCCAGGAGGCTGAAAAGCTATGAAAGAAGTCTATGAAACTGATGAAGCAGGCAGAAGTTTGAACACCGGTGGACATATTTCCTGGTTCACTGACCCTCCCAATCAATCCTGCGCCGCCCCCCCCCCCCAAAAAACATTACTGTGACAACTCCTCGGCGAAAAATTGAGCAGGACTATGGCTGAAAAGGGTCGTTCCAATGAATCCTCTTTCCTTTTCTTGGGGCAGCCTCCAAATTAAAAACAAATGAAACAAAACATCGGGTCCCATGACATTTGGTGCATCGAATTGATACAACTCCCTTTGACAACGGCTCACAGGGCCATATGAGCTTGAAGAAAGGCAACCATTCGTGGTTCCCTGGTATGCATGTAAATGGTCTCCTGTGTTAATGATCAAAAAGGCATAGGACAACTCTCACTCGTGTTGCTAGTTTTACCCATCGTGTCAGAGGTGCCGATGAAGAGAAATACAACAAAGATAGAGAGACAAATAGTAGGAACTTCCCTTTGACCGCCAGCCTCAAACAGCGGCCAACTTCCTGTTGGATGGCCAGTCAGCCTTTTGTCGCTTTCAGCATGTGCAAATAGATCCGGGGCCAGGTGTAGGGCTCGGGCTGTATAGCTGACAGCTTGGCTAGAAACTTGGGGCACTCTGCCACACAGACAACTGAATTTGTGAATCCCCTATGCAATTGCCGTTTCCCTTGCAAAGATACATCAACCACGACCTGTGCACCAACCCTCTCGCCCGTTTGTCATACTGCCCGCATGGCATTTGCTGCGACGACTCCAACAGTGAAGCATAAATCTGACAGCACACTATCCTCTCGCTCATGTCAGTCATGATTATGACGGATTGCCATTGATCGAGTCAAAACCAAACGTGGGGAATTGATGCTGCTGGAGGACAGACTATGCGTAAAAAAATGAGGGTCAGGTTGGCCTGGTAGGAAGCAGGCAGAACTGCTCAAATGCAACACCCCCCCCCCATCTCCCCCTCCTCCACACATCCTTGCACCAGTATGCTGGAAATGGGCAAAAGGCTGGGCCTACATCCCGCAGAACTTGTTATAATTCTTGATGATGAGCTGCATGAAGGTTAGTCGGGAGCAAATATATGCAATATAAGACAGAGGAGACAAGACAAAAATACGCTCAACCCTGACGCACCCCTGCGCTGACACGTCCTCCCTTTCGCACTTGCGTCCAGGACCTCAAAAAGCAGATGCCTGCGCTGACACGTGGTACTGCACCGAGAGTCTGGAGTCCGCCTGTGATCCGAGCAGGTATATGCACACCCGTAGAATACACACACGAAAGCACCCAGAGATGCACAAATCCGTCTGCACACACAGACACCCACAGACACACACACACACACACACACACATCCGTTAGACCAAAAACGGAAGTGCAAAAGACGTCCAATCGATGCTTGAAAGTACAGGAGACGCAGTTCGCAGCTGCTAGTACCAGACAGAACATGGTGAAGCGCAGCCCTGACTCACACACTTACATACCCTCAGCTGTCGGCTAGAAAACCGACAATATACAGCACACCACCAGCGAGTGGTGCTCTTGGCCAAATGCAACTTAGGTTCACCTAAGTCATCCCTCTCCATCAGCAAACGCACACGCACACACACACATGCTCGCATGAACAGAATGCACACCTGCATGCCAAGATGCATGCGCACGCACGCATACGCAACGCACACGTGTGGACACGTATGGATAAGGGGAGCCACCTGCAAACCCCCTTCAGGAACACCCATCCAGAGCAGGCCACGAGCCTTCAATCCCAGGGGCATACCCTGGCACACAGCCGCCCGCTGGCAGCCACCGACCAAGCGTGCCATTCAAGTGCACACTGCCCGCCGCTCCGCGTGCAGTTTGCAACGCCCTGTTCCAGCCCCTTCACCGCCGAGGTCCGCACAATAACAGACAGCACAGCCCTGCATTGTCTCGAGAGGTCTCGTGATGACACTGACTGTCATCACGTGATGACACTGACTGTCATCACGTGATGACACTGACTGTTGGATCATCTCTGAGCCTTGGTTGGTCAGCACTACAGCTACCTACATGACTGGACGACAAGAAAAGGAGTGAGGACACATGATTGGGACATGTGCACTCCCCCATCGCAGCACGGCTCACGGCAAGCCAGCCCAGGAGCCAAATTGGGTCTCCGGGAATATTGTAATTGGGCCGGGAGTCACCACAAAGCACTGTGGCAGTGTGCCTGCACGAAACAACAAATGCGGAGACTCAGACATAGCTTCCGCACTCAAGAAATCAAACTCAGATGATGAATCAGAGACCAAGAGTCGAGGGTAAGGGCAGACTCACTAACTCGATACCAGCACATTCTCAGGTGCAGTCAGCTCCACAGATGATGGCATCAGATCATGAAACTACACAGCCCATTGGCTGAATTCACCAAAAGGACCTTCCTTGCTTCCCTGCAAGCCCCTGCCAAGACCCTAGCACGGCTACAAGGTTCACCGGACCCTCAAACGACACACACAACACACGTAACACACACAAAACACAAACACGTGCGCACGCAGGCACGCGCGCGCACACACACATACATACACACACGCGGACGATGCAAAGCGACCAGGCGCTGTCACAAACAGAAGCAAGGGCGGGCACTGGTCGCAAGAAGAATCTCGTCAGGCGGCAATCAAAACTTCCACTCAACAGAACATTATGGAACCATGGAGGCCACTAGACGCCTTTCTGTAGCGTACGGGACGTGGAGATGTCAACGGACATCTGTATGTGGCCAGCCACTTGGGGCGCGCGCGCACACACGCGCACGAAACTGATGCATGTGTATACCCTGGCCAGCATATGCAGACTGCTGCATGTGCGTCCGATCACTGCGTGCACATGTATATGCAGATGCAAGCAACATGCCTGCAAATGCGCACCTCCGCACATTTCAAACACACACACACACACACAGACGCACATGTACATGCACGTACGTGCGGAAAGGCAGGAATGCTGACACAAAGACACCCCAGACACCACACACACGTCTACACACCCTGAACCAAAGACACAAACATTTGCACGTCTGCATGTACTGCATGTATATGTCCGGCGAAGCAATCCCAGCACAGATATTTACAAAGGCAAGCGCGGACACGGGAACACTGTGTGCATGCGCGGTCTCGTGTGTGTATATACAGAGCCCCGATCAATACCACTCGGACTCAAATTGCGTCGTGTCCAGCTTCATTACGTCCACAAACCTGGGGAGGCAAAGTTCGAAGCTTGTGCCTGGGTTTGGGCTGGAGGTGGGGTTGGGGGTTGAGTCAGGTGTCGGGTGCAGGTGCAATCAAGGAGGCCTCAAACGATGAAACAGTCATGTGAAACTACAAAACCTGTTTGCCGTTGCTCTGAAATTGGCACCTGAGCATATGAATTCAGTGGCGTCCGACATGTGGACAGACACATTGCTCTCATCCCTCTGCATCTGAGTGTGGGAGGAGCAAGCAACCTTCGACCAAATGACCATGTACTTGTATCTCGTGAAGTCGCAGGGCAACCAGCTGCGGCTGGTACGGCGGATTTCTGCAGGCACCCAGGCACAGCTGTGCCGAACCTCCCAGTCCTCCTTCCCCACTCCCATCCGCTCCCCTGCTTCGGCAGTTTCAAAGCTTGGCAAAATTCGTTGTCCGTTACCAGTACATCCGTATTATGGACAAAGGCTAGAGTTGCGGGGTTTGTGACTAGGTATACTAGTGTTTAAAAAATGTTTCGGATACGGGGTGGGACTGGAACCAGTGGGACATGAGGACAACCGCCGCGGACCAAGACATAGAGCTGCAGTGCTGCACAGATTGGGGGGGGGGGGGGGGTGCACCATACTCGCCAGCAAGGCAAAATCGCTGGCCGAGGGGTGGTGGCTTTGCCGTCTCATTTCAGATTCAGCAGCACCACTCCTCCCTGGTCATCCTTTCTGGCTTGGTGTCTGCACTATGACTGCCTTCTGCGTATGCTTCAGACGGAAATCCCACATGAGTTCTAATTCAGCGAGTTCACTGGTTTTTCGGATTAATTTTGGTTCATTGCACAAAGGGAGCCCGGCGCACTGCGAAGCCGACTACAAAAAGCAGTTTCATAACGTCTGTCCAAAAAAAATAACGAATCCCTTCACCGAATCTACAGACCAGCTCTACAAAGGTCATGGCTGGCACCATGGATTGTGAGCGACCAGTTTTGCAAACTTGACAGAGTGGGGGCTGCAACCTCAACAAATTGTTGGCATTCGCCATAGGCTTTACACCCGATGGCAGCGGGCTCCCATCTCCATTGCTTTTTGGTTGGGGTGTGGGGTTTGGGGGGTGGCTGGGGAACGCGGGATCTGAGTTTTTCTTGATTGGCACCGCCAAAATAGGGGGTTCCCAATTTTAGGGCTGCAAACTGCCCAGTAGGCCCAGTTTCCTGGATACAGTGGAATGAATGGGGGCATTGGCGGCGGGGGTCAACGCACCCCCTTGTTTGGACTTAAGAAGACGGATTTCCTTGAGCCCCAAGTCTGTGGGGCTTGCCGAGGCATTGTGGGCGCTCATGCTGTTGTGGAGCTGTTGTTAGGACAAGCGCAGAAAGCCTTTCCAGCAGCCTCGGGGGCTCTGCGGTCCCCCTCCACAGCGGTGGTATTGGGGATGGTGTTACATTAACCACAGCCCTGCCTGGGACCATGGCGTGTCTGGAAGCCAGAAGCACTGTTTGCAATGAAAGCGGAAGCAGGTCGGAGTGCGTTCAGGAGGGAAAAGCTGGAACACACCTTCTCCGGCTTCTCTTGCGTCGGCCTGAATCTGGTGACCCCCGCAACCGCCCGGATCCGCCAGCGCCACCTTTGGACCGTCCGTGTCCCCGGGACTTGTCTGGGTTCTTGCCCTTTTGTTTGGACACTCGTCTTGCGGAGGCAGAAGTGGCGCGGCAATGATCAGCCATGTGCTCGCCCTCCCACATGTGCCGCCCGCGCTGTGCAGTGCGTCCTCGTCTGTAGAACAGATGGTATAAGACTGCCAACAAACTGCAGCTGGGGGTCCAATTGGGGGCAAACAAGCGAAACTGATCGCAACCAGACTTCAGAGACTGACAACGTACAAAGGGGGAAGTATCTGCGCCACACGCGCGCCGCGCGCTACTTTTACGGCGCGTTTTCCGGGAATGGCCTGGGCTTTCCCCATTCCTAAAACGGCCCCAACGGAGAGAAAAGCCCTTGGTGGTAAGCACAGTTGCTTGGTCGGGCCAAATCTCCGCGCCGCGCCGCGTCAGGCCAGCACCACACGAACACCCAACAACACCAAAATGCAGGGACAACCCGAAATACCAAATAGCAGACACGCGGTTTACATGTAAGGGGGTTGGCAAGTGGCAGCTGTGGGTCAGAGGGGGTAGGAGCCCACCACCACAATCAGGAATTGGAACAATCTGGTATGCACATCCTGGCGCAAATGAATCAGTGTTTTGACTTAGTAATGCAATTGAAACAGTTGGGGGTGAAGGGGGCAGGGGGACCCCATGAACCAATAGGATGCCTGCTTTTGAATGGAATCTCATTTCCAGTGCCTCCTGTCCACTCCCCTTGTGCCCAGGCCATAGAAGGGAACCCATCCCCATCTAATCCGCTCTGCACAGGCAACCACACTCATACTCCAGCCTTTGCCTCCCCACATGTAGGGCCTTCCTTGTCATTGTTATTGTGACATCTTTTGTCCTGCTTTGTTGTCAAGTGTGTGTTCAATCAAGAGGGCTGCGTGGAGTGCGCATCACTGGGATGGTTTTTTGGCCCAGGGTTTGCCTACACTAGGGGTTGGTTGCCTTCGATGTAAACTGTTGCAGGGGGGGGAGGGGGAGGCTCCTCGGTTGATACTTGCTCATTGCAATGGCGATGGCTCTCGGCGCCCCGAGCACCAAATCCTGAGGGAGGCGTTGTGTGTGGGGAGGGGGGGGGGGTGCACCCTGAGTATTGCTTGGGCTACTCGTTACGCTTCACTATCTGGGAACAGCCAAATCAGGGGGGGAACCCACCTCAGCGTGTACGCTGTCTAAGTGTGATTGTGTGGGTGTAAAGCGCAGGCCTGCTACCTGCACCTACACTGCGTAACCAACTGGTTAGTTGAGCTCGGGGGCTACAAAGAAAATCATGGAAGCCCTCCGTCCCCAACCGCCTACGTCTATCTTTGACTCCTTAAGTCACCAAAACAATCTGTGGTGCTGAGGGACAGTGATGGCTGTTGATGCTAGTTGGCCAAACTGTGTGGCCTTTGTGTGCTGCCAGACGGGCTGGATGTGTCTGGGAATGCTGGAAAGGTATGCTATGCTGCCCCATGCATGGGGTTATAGCACACCTTTCAGCCATTGGCAGTGATGACGACCGTTTTTTACGACGTACTTCAGGCCAGTCCATGGGATCCAGAGGAATGATTGCAGGAACCTACAGAAATGATGGCGGAGGGTGTTCTGAGCACCGTTAAGTAAGTTGCTGCTGCTTAAAGGCAAACAGGGCCGAAATTGGGGTTTCAGTTGCCGTTACCACAGCAGTTGGTGGCAGGACCCCAAACGAGCCTTTGTGGTTGTTCATCACACCTCCCCTGATCACAAAACCCCCGACTCAATCTGGGGGATTGCCCGTTCCCAACCTGCAGCAGAAGACTTCATCACCTGAGCTGTCTGGTGGACCGCGACGCAGTGTCCTCAACACAGGAGGCACCCTTCCACGAGGCACTCAGGCACAACCAAGCACGAGAGAAACCCAAAGCATGCATGTGCTGAGCGTGCTTGAGTGTCTTTGAGTGTGCGCTACTTTCTCAGCGTAAGAACTCAAGATCTCTCGGCGTTTTTGAATGGTAGAGTGTGACTGATTCAACTTGCATGCGATTGGTTTGCTCGAACACATTCCTGCACAATCAGAGAAACTCAAGCATACTCAAGCACAGCCAACTTCTGGCCGTCAGTCGGTCATGAGGACTCTGAGGGGCTGCACGGTGCGTAGGCCTCAGAGGGAAAATCCCGCATTTTTACTTTTGCACGAATCGTTTCTGGCAATCGAAACATGCATCAGTGGTTATGTTCCCTCGATGCCCCACGTCAAGTAGGTTGTCTTGGCAGCTGCAGCCTTGCGTTTGTGCTGTGGATCTCCACCCCTTTCCCATCCCATGTACCAGCGGTTACCCTCAGAATGCTTTTCCGCACACTTGGGACGGCCCCAATGCCATTTCCCCCCCCATGCCAGAACAAATTCCTACATCAGCGGCATGCCCACAGCGGTCGTATCCTAGGCTCAGGAAGGCCGAAGCAGCCAGCAAAATTCTCCGGAGAGCCACAGAGGCATGATCCTCTCCAGGTCATACTGGAGGCCAAATGGGCCTCCCCGGGAATTTGGCTGACCACCCAACCACCCACCCACATACCCAGGGCAGGGGGGGGGGTCACAGAGCTTGGTCTACCACCAACGTTGCCCATAGACATAAAGACTGAAGGCTCTTGTGCTGTAGTACAGAGGCCTCTATGCAGCTTGATGGTATTCGTGTGAGGGTGTCACACGTTGACTCCTCGCCCGCTACTGTTCACTACTTTGCACCTTCATAGCGCCCCTGGGGGGTGCAACCAAAAGAATGTGGGTGTTCTAGGGACGCCATGCCACTCGGGACAAGCAGCTGTCCCCTATATCCCAAGTTGATCAACATGAGCGTTGGGATGGTTCCTGTTGATCCTCCCACATTGAGATTCGTGTGTGGCCATGACAAAATTGTGAAGCAAAAGAGGTCTGCACAACGTGGCAGCAGCCCCATGTGTGAGAATGTGCCTCAGCCCGTGGACGACGCCCACCCACTCACCCAAAAGAGCTGACAGAGGGGTCAGCTCGCTTCCCCAAAATCAGGAGAAACCCAGACAAACCTGCAAATCCCCCCTCAGACCCCCCCCCCCCGCCTTATAGTATCAACCAGCCACTAAGCAAAAGCCTGATCGTCCCCATCTACTGGCAGCAGTCGCAGCGAACCAACACGCTTTGGTTGGCGGGCAGTCGTACCGGAGATATCAAACCATTGGACACAGCGATCAGGGAGGGCTCGCGGGTGTCATCAGCCAACCAGGGGGACACCGAATGGAGGGACGGCGGGGCCATCACTGAAGGGGGTCTCGAATGGAACGATGGTGGAGCCATGACTGATGGGGGTCTTGAATCAACGCGGATTGTAGTGGCCGCCTCGGCCTGCACAACAAGAACCAAGAGTCGGTGGCAGTGGGCAGGGGTTCGCAAAAGTGGGATGGCACAAATACGGGGCAGGGGATAAATTTCGCCCGGGGAGAAGTTTGCCGGGGACAATTTCGCCACCCTTGAAATCCCCAAAGCTCTAAATGCCATACGGGTGCCTAGGGAGTGCTTACTGCGCGCCGCAAGCGCCGCAGGGTAAGGGTAATTAGCTTTAGTGTACACGAGAACAAAAAGGGTCTGTGCACATTGATCTGTTGACACCATCGCTCTCTACAAAGTGAGAGCCTACGGCCTCGGCTCAACGTGCAAAGCATGGTAGGGAATCCCACCCTTCTACTGTGGTTAAGGAAGAGGGACGTCAACCCCTCAGTCAGAAGTAGTAGAGCCCAAATGCTACTCCTTTCCCCATACCCCATGAATCAGGCAACTGGTATGATTGTACGTGAGCCCTCCGCTGTGCTATGATTGCGTGTAAGTGTGTGAGTGTGTATGGGTGTGTCTCGCGGCATTACGTGGTTGTTTTGCGCGCACATCAACAACGAACACTACTTATTTTTACAATGTCATTTATTGAGAGGTTCACAAACTAGCACAACATACCTTATCGCAAAAATTTTTCTAAAGAAGCATTGAGTGCACTCGGGGATGTGCAATGTGCCGCACAACGTACGTCCAATCCTCCCACCATAGCACAACATTGGGCCCACCATCACACTTTGTTGCGTGACCTCCTACATCATAGGGTGCCCAATCCCATGATGCAGGCGTTTCGAGTCGTTTCGCGTTTCGAAGGTGGGGCAAAGGGAGCCCATCCCCTATTCGGAGGACAAAGGGTCTGGAGAGCATGAGGTCAAGCTTGACCCTGAGTCGGAATCGGTGTTGGAGTTAGAGTTGGAGCTGGAGCTAGAGTGAGAATCTGAGTTGGAGTCGGAATCGGAGTCGGATGTCTCACAATCCACGCTTTGTTGCGTGGCCCCTTGAGTTGGGGTTAGGGACTCTCAATCCATGCTTTGTTGCGTGGCCCCTTGAGTTGGGGTTAGGGACTCGCAATGCACGCTTTGTTGCGTAGCCCCGAGAATGCAAGGGTGACGCAGCATTTCCGCCCTCTTTTGCGCCCCGGAGAGGGCAGGGGTGAGCTAGTCACTTCTGATTTTCTTCTCCTTTGTTGGGGATTCCTCAGAATGCAAGGGTGACACAGAGAATGTAGCCAGTTTTCCTTTTTTTTTACTTAGCTACTTGGTGCAAGGGGCGGTTCCCCTGCTTTGTAAAACATATGAGTGCCAACACAGTGCCCAAACCCAAACTTGCGTGCGCCCAAACCTAAACCACATCAAAAGCAGTCGCCGTAGAGTGATGGGTGTAGGCGCCCAAGATAGCACTCGCCGCAGAGCGACGGGAGTAGGCATTGTGTTGGCAAGCGCAATTAAGGAGCGCAGAATGTGAAGTGCGGTGGTTAATTCGTTGCTCCCTGTAGCCAAGCTACTACTAAGGAAACATACCTCTTCGTTGTTGTCTCCCTTTAGTCCACCTTGTTCCGTTGATAGTGACTCGTCCAGTCCCTAATCCCAACTCAAGGGGCCACGCAACAAAGCGTGGATTGCGAGTCCCTAACCCCAACTCCAAGGGGCCACGCAACAAAGCGTGGATTGAGAGTCCCTAACCCCAACTCCAAGGGGCCACGCAACAAAGCGTGGATTGTGAGTCCGTAACCCCAACTCAAGGGGCCACGCAACAAAGTGTGGGTTGCGAGTCCCTAACCCCAACTCAAGGGGCCCAAAAGATGGCGGAAATGCTACGTCACCCCTGCATTCTCGGGGATCCCCAACAAAGGGGAACAAAAGTAGAAAGGCCGCCTCACCCCTGCCTTCTCGGGGGCCCAAAAGAGGGCGGAAATGCTACGTCACCCCTGCATTCTTGGGGATCCCCAAGAAAGGGGAGCAAAACAAAATCAGAAGTGGCTACCTCACCCCTACCTTCTCGGGGGCCCAAAAGAGGGCGGAAATGCTACGTCACCCCTGCATTCTCGGGGGTCACCAACGTCAAGCGCAGGGATCGACATCCTCAAAGCTCATACATGGCCGATTCCATATTGGGGACGCTCCACAAAGGCACCATTTGTGGGGGGAAGAGGCCCAAAAAGGTAAGAATAGTAACAAAAATAGGGGGAAAAGGGTGCATAGGGGTATACGTTACACAAAAATTGCATGTGTGTATGCACCACTATATTGCTTGTATTCCAGGATAATTGCCCAAACCGCGCGTCGCAGGGTAAGCACCCCCTAATGACTGCCATTAAACACAAAAGACACGCACAACAAAGAGACTCCAAAATTACAACACATTGCCACAACATGGTCGCAGAATTGTGCTTTCTAAGAGGAGCCAAGCATGCCGACGAACGCGCGGGAGCCAAAATCCCATCCAGGCCGCCACCTGAACCCGGAATAGCGTGTGACAGCCGTTTGCACGGGTACCTCTAGAGGGCCCAACCCCAAAAATTTCCCCAGGCAAAATTTCGTCACCTTTCTTACCAGAGAAATGGTCCCCGAAAAATTTACGCCTATCAAACCCCCCCAGCTATGCATTGTGCAGACCTCGGCACCAGTGAACAGGAGGCCGGGGTGTGCAGGAGCGGGAAGGAGTGCAGGGGGACAATAGTGGCCCGCAGTGGGCAAGTGCATTGGATGGGATTGTAATCCCCAAAAGACACACAATACAGCAAAGCAGCCAGCAATTCTTCAGCGTCAGAATTGTTGTAGAATTGAACTTCACCATATGTGTTTGCTTGGTGCTGCTGGAGGTTTGTTTGTCCACCCGGGGAATGTTTCGCACCTACACTGAAAAAATGCGGTGAAAATTCCGCTCCACTTTGAAATACGGAATTTCACGCCCAGAAAAATCCCCCTGAGGAACTTTCCTCCCCCCTGTACTCTCGATGATGCCGGGAGGGCTCGCACTGCGCAACACGCCCTCGGGCACCATAAGTGGCAGGCTTTGCCGTACTTCCTGTGTGCGGTCAGGTCTCTGGCTGAGTGACGGAGAGTCAGAGCTCCTCCTCCACGTCCTCCTGCTGCCCCACACCACTCCCTCTTTTGCACCAGTCCGAGACTTGCAGCCAGGCACTTGGCAAAGTGGTGGCCGCACACATTGCCACCTCTCAAAACGTAGAGTGCCCACGTCCATATCTGCCTGTGAACCATTCAAAGGGCTGAGAGAGGGGCAGCCCCAAAAATGTGTTGCCGCAAAATCCACCACAATCCACCAGTGCCTCCCGTTTAGCAGCCTGGGCCCATCAGGCGTCGAGCCCTTCGAGACTGCCATGGCTTCCAAGCACTTTCGGTGATGGCAGAGCGGTGCAGGCATATCTCAAGCTGGGGTGGCGACTGCTGAAGGGATGGAGACAGAGCGTCTTTTGAGCGGGAGGGGGGGGGGGGGGTGCGGGGGGGGAGGGACCCAAAAGTTTGTGTACCGGAAATAGCCCGACCAGATGTTCCCGATTGTAAATTTCGTTTTTTCCCACGATGGTCACTTTGGTCTGGGGGGGGGGGCACCTTGGTTTTTAATTATTCTAATCTAATCTATTAAGACGCCCTGGATGGAGGATATGGACATATCCGGGGGCGAAGGAGCCAGTGAGCCTTGTGGAAACCCTCCAAAGCCCGAGTGGGGCGCATTCTCCGGGAAGAACTGTGCCAGCAAGCAGTCCGAAATCTGGAGGCCCAGGGACCGCGGCTTTGCGGCGGCATGGGGGCAGATCTTCAGAGAGAACCACCCTCCGAGCGCCGCTGCTGGTTCCTCTTCAATCGCCACCAATCCCTGGCTTTGGGCCGGAGACGCGTGTAAAGCGGGTGCACGATCTGGGACGCACCTCTGTAAAAGTCCGGAAAAGGTCCTCCCGGATCGCCTGAAGCGACTCGGTATAGTCCTCGACCAGCGGAATGGGCTCGGGCCACCTGCGGGTCTCTGTCTCACTCTCTGATTCCAGGCACTGCACTTTGTTGGACGCAGCACCTGCATAACACGGGGTCAAGCAACACATCTGCAGCTACGCACACATGAAACACCTGCACATACCCATACCAAAGACAAAGAAATATTGCAGGTGGGGGAAGGGGGGTGGGGAGACCGCAACCTGCATCCCTCAATACCATCAGCGTCGCGTCGCATCCGGTCGCGCTGATCCAGTCCCCAGGAACATGAGCCCTGCTGCGGCATGCTTCCAACAGTTGGTGCGGGGCCGTACACAGGTCAGAAAGAGCTCCGCAAATGCACGTCCTGGTATGAGCAATGTCCAGCAATTCCAATGATAATCCTGACTCCAATCCTGATATGCAATTGACCTCAGTTCATGCTGTGGCTTTCATGTATTAGGGTTGCATTATGTTCTCTGCGCAGGCTTATTTCGTGGACACAATGTGTCTACATTCTACTACAGTAAAGCGCTGTTGGTTGTTTCCTCTCAGCGTTGTCCTTCGTGCTTGCGCCGACCAGAAGGTCAACTCTAAAGAGCATGCCCCAAGAGGAGAAGTGATAGGGAGGCGATGTAGGTGAATAAAAAGAAGGGAGGACCACCATGTGCTCCACATCAGTTCACTGCGTTGGTTGGTGGGGGGTGGCATTCGTCCAAAATCAGACAGCACCAGAAACTCATGCGGGAGGCTGTAGGAACCGGCATCCACCTACTCACCCACCCGCACACCCCCACACATCCACATGCACAGACCTTGCCGGATCATCTCTTCCTCCTTATGCTTTTCCAACAGCCGCTGCACTTCTTCTGGGAATGCCTGGCTCTGCAGCAGCCCCAGCAGCTGCCGAAATTGAGCCCCCAAATCCGCCTAAAGCATAAACGATGGCAGGTTGTCACAAACCACTGGCACCATTGTCACAGAGAATCTACACATCGCAATCCACCCCATTTCACGCAGATGCGCCCACCTTTGGCGGCGTGCTTACCGCTCTGGTCAGAGTTCGAAATCTGATTGTGTTTGCATTGTTTTTTTTGTGTGCAAGTGAGAGCCCATGGCTCCCACCCTCTACAAGACAAGATGCAGTCCCATCACGGTCCCAGACAAAGAAACACATATTGATACTGCAACGTAGACTCACCAAAGACCAGAAAGAGCCAACCACAACAGGGATGTGCCCATCCACGGATTTCGCCAGGGGCAAATTTCGCCGCCTTCCTTAAAGACGAAATTTCCCCACGGAATTACCCCTGCCCGAAATTACCCCCCCCCCCCCCCATATCCATCACTGCAACACCACAGCCCCGAGAAGAAGCAATACTTGCGTTCCAGAGGTTTCCGGGAGAAGCTTCCCACAGAGCAGCAGTACAACTTTTCGAAGAAATGCAACCTGAGAAGAACAACAGCACCTCAGAGCGCCAGTGAGCAGTTTGCGATGGACACGTGGGGAGGGTCTGCAGTTGTCAGTATCACCATATCATCATATCAAGATCACTGACAGAAAGGGGCCTAAGGCTTGGTGCTTGTTGTCTGCACCGACCTCACAAGACTTGTCCGACTCGGGAGACGGTGTGTGGGGGGGGGAGGGGCATATGAAGGAGGGACACCAGCATGGGTCAGCGGGGTCGAGTGGCCTCCAGGATCACAGGCCATATGTGGGGTCTGGCAACAAGGCCGGCAGAAGGCCAGATCCCTGGATCTGGCCACTGCACACAGAGCACCCATTGCACCGTCAAACTAGGACAGCAGTCTGGTTTGCAGACCGCCCCTTGTGGACGGCTCGGCAGCTGCACATGCAGGCCGGGTCACTCGTGTTTCCGAGTTGCTAGGACACCAAGCTGTGGATATTGATAGAACAAGGCAACGGGTAGTCAATTCAAGAAAGCTCTCGCCCTTCCCCTACACTCCCATTTAGAGCAGTCACACAACAGATATGCAACGTATCGTTGGGTCCGCACATCACACGGTGGCAGCAGCCGACAAATGAAAAGGCGTCAGTGGATGCCCTCTTGCCTGCTTCTGTCTTGCAATGCC
The DNA here is from genome assembly GCA_964036045.1 of Eutreptiella sp. 'Long Island Sound 2002'. Classification (NCBI taxonomy): domain Eukaryota; phylum Euglenozoa; class Euglenophyceae; order Eutreptiales; family Eutreptiaceae; genus Eutreptiella; species Eutreptiella sp. 'Long Island Sound 2002'. The sequence goes on along the minus strand of OZ038378.1, from coordinate 200,150,203 downwards.
TTACAGACCAGCAAAAGTGCCTGGCCTCTGCCATATGCCCCCTCGCCCCCCCCCCCCCCCCCGCCCTGGACCATCGAAGCTAGGGGGCCAGTTGTGCTGTCACATGAGGATAATTTTGATAGTCGTGTGCTTCAGTAGCCCTGCTGATAGCCTGTGACGCGTTCTTTTGTTGTGCTGCTGTCTGTGTTATGTTGTGCGGTATTTTTGTTATTTTGGTTGCGGCTGTTTGCACGATCTCCTGAGTGGAACTGCGCAGCTGCTGTGCAGCAACCTCAGCCTGACTGGTCAAAAAGATTGTTGGGGGGCCATAACCGCAGGCTAGAGCAACGGGGTGCTGCGAATTGCAGGGGGGATCCATCACACTGGACGTCATTGCCTTGTGGCTGACCCATTTGGCAGGGGGATCCATCACACTGGACGTCATTGCCTTGTGGCTGACCCATTTGGCAGTTGAAGGAAAGCAGAACGACCCTGGTCAGGAGGAAGGCAAAAATTGCAGCCAGCCAATAGCCAATGGGCATGGTTCGCAATAACAAACGGTCTTCCCGTGTCACAGCAATTCCTACATTCAGGGTCTGGGCAGGTGGAGAGGTTACCTCTTGCCTCAGCTGATCCACGTGCGACTGAAGCATGGTCACCACTCCATTTTGATCATCGGCTTTTGCACAAGCATCATTCAGTGGTTTGTACACCCGTTCAACCCCTGCGGATGTTGGTAGTGTGAAGATGCCCACTGTTCATTCAGACATAGAAGCACACACGATCTGCCCAGCAGCACACTGCAAGAAACTATTGGATAACCAAAAATGCTCTTTGAAACACGCAGCTAGGGTAGTCCTCAGCCTGTGACTCACACTGCGAAGCTCCACTCCACTGACCGAATCATGTGCTGTGGTATGCCTACCTCATGCACCAACCTGAGCATGGACATTGACAGTTTCACTACCAATTGGTCCCTTGACAATGTTGTGCCTGTGTTGGAACATGAACAAAAAGGTAGCAGCTCTTAGTCAACATTGAATATTTGTCTCCTGTCATCTTGGATTTTGCCAAGAGGGACCGTGAAATTCACCATTCCGATGTGGAAACTTTCACGCCGACTTGTGCTTGCATACCTACCTAGGGCTGATGCAGATCCCATACAGACACATTCCCCTGAACATTTGAGGGGAACAGTCACCATTTGCACGCAGGGCTAGGTCCCAAACCCCCATACAAACACATGCTTTCAAACGGTTGGAGGTGGGAAATCAATATGGCGGCATAACCCCTAGTTGAACTGCGCTAAGGGCACCCCCTTGGGAAAGGGAGGGGGCTGACGGAAAATACACGGGGAGGAGGATTTCGCGATGGGAATATTCGTTGTGGGAAATTTGGCATTTCAAATGCATGCGAAATTTCCCGCTCAATTTCCAGGCTCTGTGTGAAATAAACTCGTGTCGAAGGTTCGCCACGATGTTTGTTGTGCAATCACCTTCGCCAAGCATCTCAGGACAGAAACATTAGAAAAGTAGATTTGTCCTCCCCACCCCCCTCTCTCTCGGTGCCTGTCCATGCAGCAAAGTCCTAGCAGTAAACAGTGCAAGGCTGGAAGCTCCTTGAAGTGAACAGTGCAAATTAAGAGTGCAATGCAGGAACCTCTCGGAAGTGAACAAGCAATCCTGGAACCTCATAGAAATTAGCAGCACAATCCTGGAACCTCTTGGAAATTAGTAGTAAAATCTAGGAATTTCCTGCATGTGAACAGTGTAATCCTGGAACCTCCTGGAAATAAACAGTGCAATCAGGCAACCTCCTCGAAGCCAAAAGTGCAAGTGCAATGTTGGAACCTTCTGAAAATCCCAGTAGAGTTGACTACTGCAAGACCAGCCTCGGGGTTGGGTCGCCAACGGAAGGATCCGCCCTTAGCCTTAGCCTGCGGCGTCTAGGCCAGTTTGCTTATTGGCTACTGGGCCTCAAACAGGCAACAAAAAAGTGCCAATTGGGTCTGAAGGATGCAGAGAAACGATAGAAAGACAAATAGAAAATTAACAGGGTTTACACCTGGCCGCCACCCTGACATCTAGATGGTGAAAACACATTAAATACTTGTGAATTTCTGTCAATCTTTTGTGGAAATATGCCCACAAACCATGCCATATAGTGCACCCATGTCTACATGAGCACATAGATGGGGCACCCTCATATTGGGGATGCTATGAAGGATATTTGGGATGGCCCGCTACCTCATGCACCCAAATGGAAAGGCCTATGGCAGATGCCAGGGGCGGAGACACATTGCATGGGCAGTGCAATCATGGTGCACAATGCAGCATCAACAACATTAGTGCAGTGGTAATGACCACTGGAAGCAGTGTGGTTGGTAAGTTGCTTGACTTGAAGGATGCAGTATGGAATATGTAGCATTTTTTGATAGCCTAGAGCAAGAGTTTCAGTTTTCGGTCATCTCCACGTCAGAGGCCTTAGCTTTTTTCAACGCTGCTTGATGATATTGCTTCATTCAGCAGGATGTCAATTAGTCCTTAGTTTGGCAAGGGATGTGCCACTTTCTGGGACACTGCAATGAATGCATGTTTGATGGAAGGTATTGCCAGCCTCATGGGTGTTGGTAGGTGGTTCCCATACAAAATGGCACACTAAATTTTGGTGTGTTCCCTTGCCATTTGTAAGGTCGGAAATATGCTCATGGTGATGGAGAGTTGCATGATGTTCATGGGGAAAATGTGCTGCAATCATGTCACTTTCCGTCATCCACACGAAAGTTGCTTACACTGATGCATGTCCTCTGCATAGTGAAAAAGCGACACAGGTAGTGTTCCGCAGTTTTTGCCTGCATGCCCATGTTTCATGCACTAAAAATGTCCACATATGCCTGGTGGATGCTGAATGCCCATGCTTCTCATCCTGTGAATGTGCAATGAGGTGGTTCCCTCAATCCATGGATGTTGTGCCTAGGGGCAGGGGTGACTGCACCAAGCCTCCACACCACATAGATGCACAATCTTCCGTCAGCGAAGACCAACCCATACACCACAAGGAATGGAAATCCCAAGTCTGCGTCTACCATGGGAGGCTTAGTAGCAAGTTTGCACACTTAGCACTGCAACCCCCACATGCAATCTAGTGTGTGACTGCTCTGCAAATGTGGCCCTTGCAGCATATGGCTCCTCACAGCCATGACGAACACACAAGAAGCTTGAAGGAACATCCAAGCGCATAGCACAATGTTCATGCCCTTAAGCACTGCAACGACGGCACTGGAGTACAACACCAGACAGCTTCTTTTTTGCAACAAGGGCAATATTGCAGGAAAACAATGTGGCCAGCGACGTGACGCTGCGCACAGGGTTTGAGGTATGTGCCTTGCTACACACCTTCACACCACAATTCTCAACCTCTTGCGGCAGCTGTGTAGGCTGCCAAGAGGGCTTCAACTCTCGTTCAAAGCACAACATTGGCTTCTGGGGAAAGCAGTGCCATTCCATTGAGCCCACAGCTTGGAGCCACACTTCTGGCATATCAAGAGTATGGAAAACAGGAGTTTGTTGTGCAAAAATTGATTTTCTTGGAAGGCATTAGCCTTCAAATTGCACACCACACACGCACATCCTCTCAGGGGTGCAGGCAAGTCCCAACACGAACAGACCTTGCGGATTGCCATGCGCATCAAATACTACACACTCATTGGGCTTGTCTTGAAACCTGAGGAACAAACAAAGAAGCCAGACGGGAAAGGATGTGGAAGAAGAAAGCAGGGGGGGAATTTTTTCGGGGGGGGCCTAATTAGGAGACTGGATTATAATGTTTGAAAAACAGACAGACAGTGCTGCAACAATGCAAACTTGAGGCAATGCTCCACAATGAGGCATAAATGCATCTTATTCTCTATGCCAAGCCTGGTTAACCTCAAGACACACACTGTGTCTGATACCAGTTAATGAGACAATCACAGTCAGTCAAGCTGTCAGTCAGACAATGGTATTTAGTGTCATATGTATGTGTCAAGCAGAAACAAACAGAGGAAGTTCAGAGGTGTAGTGGAGTAATCAGCAATAAGAGTCGTTCAAGCGGTCTGGAGAACATCAAAAACATCATCGTGAACTTGTGGAGGGCAAGTAGAGAAGGCCTTGGGAGACTTTCTCTGGTGAGGCTCGCGCAGTGCTGCTCTGTAAACACGATAGCTGTTAGCTCTGGTGTAATGAGCATGCTTGTTTTGCAAGGTGTCCGTTCGTGAGCTTTTCTGCGTTTTTCTTTTTCTTTAGAGGCCCCTTTGGCACTTTGGTACAAAGGCGTGCATGCAACAGCTCTGTGAGGTCGCTCTGAGGCAGGGCCATCTGTTTCAACTGGGGACTGATCTGATGCAGTACCTCTTCCCTTCTGGCCCGAAGAGGAGGAGATCTGGCAGGGGTTAGCATATCAGTGCTTTCTTGGCTTTGGGAGCGTTGTTGTGTACGTGCAGGTGTACGTACACTCTTGATCAAGCGGGCACTAATGCAAGCACTAATGGTAGAAAACACTGCTGAGAGGTCTCTAAATTCAGCAGAAATTTGGGGGGAGGAGGCTGTGGCACAAGCAGGGCATGCATGGACAAGTAGGCAAAGTAGGCATTGGTGTAGGGCTGTGCACAGAATGCAGAAAGATGTAGTGTTGCAGGTACAGGCACAACTTTTGGGGCCGATTCCTTGTATGCGTATGTGTGTGTGTGTGTGTGTGTGCGCGCGCTGTACTATTAACGAGGGTTGATGGCTTTTAATGTCCTGGCCGCTCTTGCGACGGGAGGGTTAGGGGTTAGCGGGTTAGAGCTTGCCTGAAGCCTGCCCTATCCCACCCCCGGCCCCCCGGTGTGTCGCGGCGCGGCGGAAGGACGCCGTCCTGAGGCTATGTGCCCTCCTCGGAGGCCCTCCCGTGGCCCTGACCTGGGCCCTGTGTGCCGCCCCGGGGCGACGCCGCCGTCCGCTGCCCTGCTGGGCCTCCCCCCTCCCCCTTGATCATGGGGGCTGGCTCGACCGCCGACCCTCCGGAGGGCAAGACGCCCGCTTGTTGCTGCAGCTGCAGCCCCCCCCTCTGGACCGGCAGACACCGTTGTCCCCCCCCCAACACCCTGGGATGCCCTTCGTGGTGGCGGCTGCAGCAATGCCGCACCCCCCTGTGCCCTTTGCATGACTTGCACGCTGGGGCCCTGTGCTCATCGCACAAGGTCTGCATGGGGCGCCGCGGCTGCCCCACCCTTTTGCCCCCCGCCCGCTGCGCCCTCTTCTGTGGGGGGGAAGGGGGAAGGGACTCTGCCTGCTGTCCTGTGACTGCCCCCGGGGGGGGTTCCTGCTCCGCCCGTGTAGCGGATGTCGCCGCCGCCGCCCCCCCGGAGCCGTCCCCTGGGGGATGGCAGTCAATGGACATCTCCTGTCCCCCCCCTGAGGGGTCCCCCACCGCCGCCTCCGCCCCCGGCGCGCCGCCCCCCGAAAGACTAGGGTGGGGTTCGACCGAAGCCCCCTGGTCCTGCCCCCCCCCTTGGGGGGGGTTCGCGGCCCCCGGGGGGGGGTCGGCGCCCTCCCCTTTGGCTGACGACCCCGCCCGAGCCGCCGTCAGCCGGCGTGAGATGTCCCCGAAAATGTCCGCCAGCCCCCGTGAGGGGAGGGAGGGGGGGTGGGGACGCGGCTGTACCCCCCCCACTCGTGCGTGTCCGCCCGGGCGTCCGGCTGGCGCGCGTGGCGCTTGGACTCCGCGTGCCCCCCCGTGCCCGGTGGCTCCCGCTGGGAGGGGCGATGAGAGCGGGAAGGGCCTCCTAAGCTCTCCCCGCTGGTTTAACATACCGGAGCCGCTTAAGCTGTGTGCCCCCCCCCTGGAGACGCTTGGGGGGGGGGGCGGGAACTCCTGGCGTCGCGCGTGCTCGTGCTCCGGGCGTGCTCGTCGCGTCTCGCGCTCCGGCGAGGATGATTGCGGGCGGGGTCTTTTGCGAGCGCTGGGCGAGCCCCGTGCGGCCTGGGACGCCGCCACGGGGCCGGCCCCGGCCGGCCGCGCGGGCTGCAGCCACGCCCGCAGTGCTCGCGCCGCCACGCGTGCTTGTGCCGCGTCCATGCGGTGCCCTTCGTGCGCCCGCTGGCAGCAGTGCTCGGCGCCCCGCTGCACGCAGGCGGCACAGGGCGGGGCCCGGTGTCGCGCACACAGGGCCACCTGCGGCGGCGGTGCTACGCGGTCCGCGTCCCCGCCTCCGGCCCCGCGCCGGTCGCGCTGCACCCGCCGGCGCGGCAAGCGTTGAAAGGGCCGCAGGGGCTGCTGTCCTGGTCCTGCCGGGGGGAGGTAATCCAAGAGGAACACGTCCTGCCGCCCCGCTCCCGGCCGCGCCAGGCGCCGCGCCCACAGCGCTCGGCAGTGTGCCTCCAGCTGGCGCATCTGGAACAGCATGGCTTCCGGGCGCGCGAACAGTGGGCGCGCCGACCGCCCCACACACCTGAAGCCCCCCAGCGGCAGCAGGGACTTCGCCATCCATACCTCCTTGCCCTGCATGAGGTCCCCTGCCTGTAGATGTGGCTGCAATGCATCCAGGGCCATCTTCAGCACTTGGCCCCTGGTGCGTAGCGGCAGGGTGACCCCCCGCAGCCGGTGGTCGCTGGGGGCCGGGAGGGCCCGTTCCGCGTGTGCCTCGAAGTCCAGGGCCAGCTCCACGTATGTCACATGGCCCTGCCCTGGTAGCCACCGCAGCTGGCCTGCCCACTGCAGGAGCGCCACCGCGAAGGATGCCTCCCATGGCCATCCCGGCGGCGGGCCGGCGCGCAACGCCAGCGGCGCCGCTGGTGGCGCCGGGCGATGTGGGCCCGCGCCCAGTTGCCCCCATGGGTAGCCCCGGCGCGCATCGGGAGGGCGTCTGCGCGCGATCGCAAAGACCGAGGGGCCCGCGCCCGCGTCTCGGCGTGCCGCGACTTCCGCTCCCATGCGCGCCGATAGCACCGCCAGATACATGCCATAGAGACGGTACATGAGCCGCCCCGCCTGCTCCACCCCCTCTGGCTGGACCAATGCCGCCGGCAACAGGCCCGTCGCGCGCAGGCACACCGGCCACGCCTGCGGGAGGGCCAGTGCCGGTAGCGGCGCTGCCTCGGCCTGCACCAGCGGGAGCCAGGCGGCCCGTTGCGCTTGCCACTGCGGGCAGTCCCACAGGAGGTGGACCTCCGTCTCCGGTGGGCCCCCGCAATAGGGGCAGGCTGCTAAATCCGAAATTTGATGCTTCTGGACCCGCGCCCCGGTCCATGTTGCCCCGGCTTGCAGTGCTCGCAGCAGTGAGCGCTCCGTCTCCGAGCCGGCCACCGTCATGCCCTGGGAGCAGGCGGGCCTGCATACTTCCGCCCCCAGCCCCCCAAAGGTGGCTGGTCTGCGCCGTTCCAGCGCCGCCAACGCGGTGTATCGCTGCGACTCCCGCACCCGGTGGCATACTTCGCCCCAGTCCCCCAGGACCAAGTGTAGCTGTTCGCGCTGCCCTGGCACGCGCCACACCCACCATCCGTGCACCGCCTCCCAGCGCAGCTGCCGGACCGACTGCAAGGCCCTGCCCACTGGTCCCGTGTCCGGCGGACGGTCCGTTTCCTCCAATATTGCCTGGACTAGCACTTGCCCGGCCCCTGGCGTGCGTGCCTGGCGGGCCAGCCACAGTACTCTCGAGTACTGGAGGCGCCACATGGGGGAGACCCGGTGCCCCGGCACCAAGACCGCCCATAGCACCTCCTTTGCCCGCGAGGTGCGTGTGGGTCCCCACAGTGCGCGGACCGCGGCCAACTCCAGTCGCGCCACGTCCCGGGAGCCGACATCTGCTAGCTCCACCCCGTACATCGCCTTGGCGAGGGCCAGCGTCCCAATGGCCACTTCCCGCATGCGGAACGTAGGCAGGCACCCCACCCGCCGCAAAATGGTGGTCCCGCGCGCAAACCGCTCCTGGAGCACCGGTCCGGTGCCCTTCTCTGGATCCAGGCGCACTCCGATCCCGAGCTGCTTAAACTCCCGTGCCAGCGGGACCGGCACCCCGTGCAGGGTGACCGGCTGCGCCTGCTGGTCGCTCATCCGCCATGAGCTAGACTTCGCGGCGTTGGCGCTCTGCCCGGTGTCTGCCAGCCAAACGGCCGTGCGGTCCACGACCGCCTGCGAGTCGGGGACCCCTGGCGCGCCGGGCCGGGCTGGAGCGTGATGGCCTGGGTGTCGTCCGCATATCCCAGGGGGCATAAGTCCGCGCGCCCCGGGCCCTGCGTCCGCAGGCGCGGTGAAGGCAGCGGCTGCCCCGGGGCTGCCCGTGGCCGTTCGAGCAGCGGCGGGAGTGCGGCGGTCGCCACCACGACGTGGCGTCGCATTGTGTCAATTTCCATCTTCCACACCGTGGTGAGGATATTGATCAAAATGACGCTGAGCGGGCACCCCTGCAGGATGCCGTTGGTGGCTTGCCACCACGCCCCCAGCGCCCCTGCCAGGCGGAACGCCCGCCGTAGCTGCCGATACATGGCCGCCAGGGCGCGCAGCACCCCGTCGTCCATGCCCAACTCGCGGGCGATCCGCAGCACCACCGCTTGCGGGATGAGGTCAAAGCACTTGACATAATCTAGGCTCAGCCCCTCCAGCCGCCATCCCTTGAGCCGGGCCAGCTCTAGGAGGGCCTGCGTGACCGTGGCCGCATCTACGGCCCCCCGCGCCAGGCGGAACCCGAAGGCCCGCGGATGGACCCAGGACTCCTGCCACCGCATTACTTCCCACAGACGGGTCCCCGCCCACAGTCTGTAGACCATGGACAGGACCGTCAGCGGGCGCGTGCCCAATGGCCCCTCCTCCCCTGGCTTGGGGATGAGGGAGGTGTATCCCTGGGCCAATAAGGTGGGCCACCGGCCCACCTCCTCAATCAGCGTGAGGAGCTGGGCCAGCCAATTCAGCACCCTGTCCGGGAGCGCCCGCAGGTCCTGCAAGCTCCACCCGTCCAGGCCCATGGCCGATGGGCGCATGGCCATGAGGCGGCGCCTGAGGTACGGCCCTGTCAGCTGCTTGGCCAACATGGGTACGCGATACAGCAGGTGCCCGTACTTCGCCACGAAGGCATCTGGGCAGGGCTCCGGCCCTTCCGCGTACTTGCGGTTGATGGGCCCCCACGCCGCGCGGACTAGCTCGTCCATCTCCTGGACGTTGGCCGTGGGGGTTCCATCCGGCCGCGCAATAAACACCACCGGCGGTGAGAACCCCTCCTCCTTGAGCCATCGGTACACTGCACCTGGCTTGGTTCCCCACTCGGCCTGCAGCCAGGATCGCCACGCCTGCACTCGCTCCCGGTCCTCCCGCTGCACCTGCGTGGCCGCCAGCCTCTTGAGCTGCTCTATGCACTCGTCCAGTGCCGCCGCGGACGGCACGGGCGCCCCGGCGTTGGCTACCGCCTGCGGCGTCAGCGGAAATCGGGCCAGTTCCGGCATCTGCAACTCGTGCAACCGCTGCACCCGCCGGCGCAGCGCGCACCAGGAGTGGGACGTGCTCTCCCCCCTCCCCCGCACCCTGTCGGCCGGCCGTTGTGGGGGGTGCGCTTGCCGCCGCAACGAGCGCGCCGCCCCCTGCGCGGCATGTATGCGGGCCAGTACCGACGTCTTCGGCCCTCCGCCTGCCCGCATCTGCTTGGGGCATTGCCGCACCTCGCGGATCAAGGCCGCCGTGCCCCGCCTGTACTATTAACGAGGGTTGATGGCTTTTAATGTCCTGGCCGCTCTTGCGACGGGAGGGTTAGGGGTTAGCGGGTTAGAGCCTGCCTGAAGCCTGCCCTATCCCAGCCCCGGCCCCCCGGTATGTCGCGGCGCGGCGGAAGGACGCCCTCCTGAGGCTATGTGCCCTCCTCGGAGGCCCTCCCGTGGCCCTTATCTGGGCCCCGAGTGCCGCCGCGGGGCGACGCCGCCGTCCCCTGCCCTGCTGGGCCTCCCCCCTCCCCCCCGGTCACGGGGGCTGGCATAATCGCCGACCCTCCTGAGGGCAACACGCCTGCTCGCTGCTGTAGCCCCCCCCCCTGCACCGGCAGGCACCGTTGTCCTCCCCCCAACACCCTGGGATGCCCCTCGTGATGGCGGCTGCAGCAATGCCGCACCCCCCTGTGCCCCTTGCATGACTTGCATGCCGGGGCCCTGTGCTCATCGCACAGGGTCTGCATGGGGCGCCGCGGCTGCCCCACCCTTTTTCCCCCTGCCCGCTGCGCCCTCTTCTGTGGGGGGGAGGGGGGCAGGGTCTCTCCCTGATGCCCTGTGACTGCCCCTGGAGAGGGGTCTTGCCCCGCCCGCGCGGCGGACGTCGCCGCCACGGCCCCCCTGGAGCCGTCCCCTGTGGGGTGGGGGTCTGTCGACATCTCCTGTCCCCCCCCTGAGGGGTCCCCCACCGCCGCCTCCGCCCCCGGCGCGCCGCCCCCCGATAGACTTGGGTGGGGTTCGACCGAAGCCCCCTGGTCCTGCCCCCCCCCTTGGGGGGGGTTCGCGGCCCCCGGGGGGGGGTCGGCGCCCTCCCCTTTGGCTGATGACCCCGCCCGAGCCGCCGTCAGCCGGCGTGAGATGTCCCCGAAAATGTCCGCCAGCCCCCGGGAGGGGAGGGAGGGGGGGTGGGGACGCGGCTGAACCCCCCCCACTCGTGCGTGTCCGCCCGGGCGTCCGGCTGGCGCGCGTGGCGCTTGGACTCCGCGTGCCCCCCCGTGCCCGGTGGCTCCCGCTGGGAGGGGCGGGGAGAGCTGGAAGGACCTCCTGAGCTCTCCCTGCTGGTTTAACATACCGGAGCCGCTTAAGCTGTGTGCCCCCCCCCTGGAGACGCTTGGGGGGGGGGGCGGGAACTCCTCCTGGCGTCGCGCGTGCTCGTGCTCCGGGCGTGCTCGTCGCGTCTCGCGCTCTGGCGAGGATGATTGCGGGTGGGGTCGTTTGCGTGCGCTGGGCGAGCCCCGTGCGGCCTGGGACGCCGCCACGGGGCCGGCCCCGGCCGGCCGCGCGGGCTGCAGCCACGCCCGCAGTGCTCGCGCCGCCTGTACTATTAACGAGGGTTGAAGGCTTTTAATGTCCTGGCCGCTCTTGCGACAGGAGGGTTAGGGGTTAGCGGGTTAGAGCCTGCCTGTGGCCTGCCCTATCCCACCCCTAGCCCCCAGTGTGTCGCGGCGCGGCGGAAGGACGTCCGCCTCGGGTTATGTGCCCTCCTCCGAGGCCCCCGCGTGGCAGCACCGCTGCTCCCGGCCCTGCTAGACCCCCGCCCCCTCCCCCAAACAAGGGAGCCAGCGCTCGCACCGGCCCTCCGAAGGGCATAGTGCCCAGTTGCTGCTGCAGCCCCCCCCCCCCCCCCCCTGAACCGGCAGACACCGTTGACCCCCTCCCTCAGCACCCTGGGATGCCCCTCGTGATGGCGGCTACAGCAGTGCCGCACCCCCTTGTGCCCCTTGCATGACTTGCATGCTAGGGCCCTGTGCTCATCACACAGGGTCTGCATAGGGCGCCGTGGCTGCACTATTCGTTCCCCCCCCACCCGCTGTGCCCTTTGCTGTGGGGGGGAGGGGGGGAGAAACTGCCCTGGTTGCCCCGGCACGGCCCCTTGGGGGGGGGTGGATCCAGCTCCACCTGTGCTACAGAGGTCGCCGCCTCCGCCCCCTGCGCGCCACCCCCCGAGGGATGGGGTGGGGATCGACCGATGTCCCCTGCTCCTGACGCCCCCCCCTTTCGGGGGGGGGGGGGGGGTCAATGCCCTCTCCTGTGGCTGATGACCCCGCCCGCGCCGCCATCAGCCGGCGGGAGATGTCCCCAAAAATATCCGCCAGCCCTCGGGAGGGAGGGGGGGGATGAGGACGCGGTTGTACGCCCCCCACGCATGTGTGTCCGTCCGAGCGCCCTGCCAGCGCTCGTGACGCCTGTAGCCGTTCCCCGTGTGCTCCCCCTTGCCCGGCGGTTCCCCCTGGGGGGAGCGGGGAGGGCGGGAAGGGCTGCCTCAGCCCTCCCCGCTCGTTTGGCATACCGGAGCCACTTAGGCTATGCTGCCCCCCCCCTGGAGACGCATGGGAGGGGGGGCTGAGGGCTCCTCTGGGCGTCGCGCGCACTTGTGCTCTGCCAGGCGCGCTCGTCGCGTCACGTGCGCCGGTGAGGGAGTTCGCGAGCGGGGGCGTTTGCGCGCGCTTGGCGAGCCCCGCGCGGCCTAGGACGCCGCCACAGAGCCGGCCCCCGCCGGCTGCGCGGGCTGCGGCCACGCCCCCAGCGGCAAGAGGGATTTGGCCATCCACACCTCCTTGCCCTGCAGAAGGTCCCCTGCTTGCAAATGCAGCTGCAACGCATCTAGGGCCATTTTCAGCACTTGGCCCCTGGTGCGTAGCGGCAACGTGACCCCCCGCAGCCGGTAGTCGCTGGGCCCACTGCAGGAGCGCCATCGCGAAGAACGCCTCCCATGGCCGTCCCGGCGGCGGGCCGGCGCGCAAAGCCAGCAGCGTTGTTGGTGGTGCAGGGGGATGTGGGCCCGCACCCAATTGTCCCCAAGGGTAGCCCCGGCGCGCATCGGGAGGGCGTCTGAGTGCGATCGCAAAGACCGAGGGGCCCGCGCCCGCGTCTCGACGTGCCGCAACTTCTGCTCCCATGCGTGCCGAAAGCACCGCCAGATATATGCCATACAGGCGGTGCATGAGCCGCCCCGCCTGATCCACCTCCTCTGGTTTGACTAATGCTACCGGCAACAGGCCCGTCGCGCGCAGGCAAACCGGCCACGCTAACGGGAGGGCCAGTGCCGGCAACTGCGCTGCCTCGGCCCGCACTAGCGGGAGCCAGGCGGCCCGCTGTGTTTGCCACCGCGGGCAAACATAGCGGGCAGTCCCATAGGAGATGGACCTCCGTCTCCGGGGGGCCCCCGCAGTAGGGGTAGGCTGTTAAATCCAAAATTTGATGCTTCCGGACCTGTGCCCCGGTCCACGTCGCCCCGGCTTGTAGTGCTCATAGCAGCGAGCGCTCCGTCTCCGAGCTGGCCACCGTCATGCCCTGGGTGCAGGCGAGCCTGCAAACCTCCGCCCCTAGCCCCCCAAAGGTGGCTGGTCGGCGCCGTTCCAGTGCCGCCGCGACGGCGGTGTACCGCCGCGACTCCCGCACCCGGTGGCATACCTCGCCCCAGTCCCCCAGGACCAGATGTAGCTGTTCGCACTGCCCCAGCTCGCGCCACACCCACCAGCCGTGCACGGCCTCCCAGCGCAGCTGCCGGACCGACTGCAGGGCCCTGCCCACTGGTCCTGTGTCCGGTGGGTAGTCGGTTCCCTCCAGTATTGCCTGGACCAGCAACGGTCCGGCTCCTAGCGTGCGTGCCTGGCGGGCCAGCCACAGTACTCTCGAATACTGGAGGCGCCATACTGGTGAGACCCGGTGCCCTGGCACCAAGACCGCCCAAAGCACCTCCTTCGCCCGTGAGGTGCGCGTGGGTCCCCACAGGGCGCGGACCGCCGCCAGCTCTAGCCGCGCCACGTCCTGGGAGCTGACGTCCGCGAGGTCCACTCCGTACGACGCCTTGGCGAGGGCTAGCGTGCCAATGGCCACCTCCGGCATGCGGAAGGTCGGCAGGCATCCCACTCGCGGCAAGCATCCCACTCGCCGCAGGATGGCGGCCCCGCACGCGAATCGCTCGTGCACCACCGGTCCGGTGCCTCTTTCTGGGTCGAGGCGTACCCCCACGCTGAGTGCCAACGGGATTGGCACTCCGTGCAGGGTGACCGGCTGCGCCTGGTTGGTCGCTCATCCGCCATGAGCTGGACTTCCCGGCGTTGGCGTTATGTCCGGTGTCCGCTAGCTAGACGGCCGTGCGGTCCACGACTGCTTGCGAGTCGGGGATCCGTTGCGCTCCGAGCCGGGGCTCGAGCGTGATGGCCTGGTGTCGTCCGCATACCCCAGGGGGCAAACGTCCTCGCGCCCTGGGCCTTACGCCCGCAGGCGCGGCGAGGGCAGCGGCTGCCCTGGTGCTGCCCAGGGCTGTTCGAGCAGCGGCGGGAGCGCGGCGGTCGTCACGAAGACGTGGCGCCTCATGGTGTCAATCTCCATCTTCCACACTGTGGTGAGGAAATTGATCAAAATGACCCTGAGGGGGCACCCCTGTAGGATGCCGTTGGTGGCCTGCCACCACGCCCCTAGCGCCCCCGCCAGGCGGAACGCCCGCCGCAGCTGCCGATACATGGCCGCCAGGGGGCGTAGCACCCCGTCGTCCCTAGCTCGCGGGCGATCTGCAGCACCACCGCTTGCGGAATGAGGTCAAAGCACTTGACGTAGTCCAGGCTCAGCCCCTCCAGTCGCCATACCTTGAGCTAGGCCAGCTCCAGGAGGACTTGGGTGACCGTGGCCGCGTCCACAGCCCCCCGCGCCAGGCGGAAGCCGTAGGCCCGCGGATGGACCCAGGCCTCATGCCGGCGCATCACTTCCCACAAATGGGTCCCTGCCCACAGTCTGTAGACCATGGACAAGACCGTTAGCGGGCGTGTGCCCAATGGCCCCTCCTCCCCCGGCTTGGGGATGAGGGAGGTGTATCCCTGAGCCAGCACCGTGGGCCACTGACCCATCTCCTCAATTAGCGTGAGGAGCTGGGCCAACCAATTGTACTATTAACGAGGGACACCCATTATATAATATGTGGCTGTGAGCTGGATATACACCAGTAACCCGGCACGTGGGCGGGGCTGGCTGCTGTGCACATGCGCGTGTGTGTATGTGTGTGTGTGTGTGTGTAAGTGTGTGTAAGTGCATGTGGATGTGTACCATCCATTTTCTTTGCGCTCGTGTTCGACTGGGGTCGTCACTCCTAATGCTCTGTTCTTCTCCCTTGACCCTGGACCCTGGACCCTGGACCCTGAGCTGTACTGTGTTCTCTGCGCTCTCTGCGCAATGTTCACTTTGCCCCTCGCCCCTCGCCCTTGGCCCGGACCGCTTCTCACCGCACTGTGCACACTGTGCACTCCGTGTAACATCCAACCAATGAACATGTGAAACAGATCATACTGATCAAAGGCCCAACTGGCCCAACAACCATGTTTCTATCACTCTTCAGTCAATACCTGTTCATTGTTCCCTGCTTGCCCTCTGTCGCCCTGGACCGTGCATGTGGATGTGTATGTGGATGTGTATGTGTGTGTGTGTGTGTATGTGTGTGTGTGTGTGTGTGTGTGTGTATGTGGATGTGTAAGTGTATGTGTATGTGTATATGTATGTGGATGTGGATGTGGATGTGTATGTGGATGTTGATGTGGATGTGTGTGAAAACGTAAGTGTGTGTGTATATATATGCGCACTGTATGTGCATGTGCATGTGTGTGTCTGTGTGTCCCATCATTGACGTGGCATGCAACAGGGTTTGGGGGCGTGTGCTAAGGTAATGAGGTTCCGTGGATCGACGCTTGGTGCGTGCACTCGACCACCCAAATTGTGCCTAATATGGTGCAAACCATCCCGGAACAGCCCTCTTTGGGGCTTCTCAGGGGGCGGAATTGGTGCCACACGGCCCCATGCCCTGCCCTCTCCTCCCCTGGATCGAACGGCCTCTCTTCCGCAGTGATTTCCCACAATCGTTTGTCAGCACTTGCAAGTTCACAGCACTCCGCTAATGCCCAATCACTAAACACACAACCTCTCCAACGAAACAGGATCCATGTGCACATCCTCATCGCATCCCGCGCCGTTCCTGGTGCTCCGCGGCGAACTCTTCACCATCTCGTATCCTCGCGCCCCGAACACATCGTCCACATCCGGGACCCGGGCGCTGACGCCCTCCAGCGCGGCCACGGGGTCGTACGCGGCGGTTGCGCCTTGGCCCTCGTCCTCGGACGCCTCGTTGCTGCCGTCACCACCGTCGTTGTCGTCGTTGGCGGCGGCCGCACTGCCGTTGGCCGGGGTGATGCTTCCGTTGGCGGCGTTGTTGCACTCCTCCGGTTTGTTGGCGGCGGCACATTTCTGCGCAAGGAGCTGTTCATTGGAGGCTTTGATCGCGAGCAGCGCCTTTATTCGAGCCAAAAGGATCTCTGCAGGAGGGGGGCCACATGGAAGCGCACGCCACCCCCCACCCCACACACACATGCACGCCCGCACGGGCGCGCGTGTTCCAATGCCAACCCCAAATGCAACGGGAATGCAACGCGCCCACATGAGGCAAGGCACGTCCCGTACCAAGTCACACGCCATCCACAGGGGACGGCACCGATTCCACGCAACACAACAGCAGGAGAGCGGGGGTTGGTGTGCATCATGTGGCACCATTGTCACGTGCCAACTCTCGGGATAGGCTGTGTGTGTGTGTGGGCCAGAGGCGACCAGCTCTAGTCAACATGCCCGGCCCCCCGGGCCATATACGAACCATTCGTCCTCAGGGCTAACACCAAATGGACTGAAGGGACCAAAAGGCGGGAAGAGGACAGGCATTTGTTGTTTAAACAACCTCCGAAACACTCACCCCTTGCCTTGCGGGGCCAGGGCTCGCTCTGCGGAGGAGCAGGGCTCCTGCACTCGAGAGCCAACCAAACGGCCTTCCCCCGAAGTTAAGGTCCCCGGGGGGGGGGGGGGTTTGCTGGCCAGCGCAGGCCGACCGACACACCCACGCAAATTTTCCCCACGCAAAAAAATGAAATTTATCAAGGGGGCCGGAAATTTGAGGCCAATTTTAGGCACACATGCTTTTTGGCCTCTGACCCCCCCCCTCCCCCCCCGGAGTGGGGGTTTTTGCTCCTTAAGCAATAGCCTGCTTCGGGGCCAACAAAAGGATACCTCCATCACCCTCAGCAACCCCCGAGCCTCGGGGTCTACATGGAGCTAACATACCAACACTGCCCCCCCCCCCCCCCGTCGGATCCCGTCCCCCTGCCCCTCACAGGGGGATAGGGACTGGACACAACGGGAGGAATAGAATGGCTGACCAGTCGCCCCGTTGACCACTTGTCCACTTCCCTTTCCACGTCACACAGCCCTGTGAGCCCGGCCATCCATCCTCCAAATCCCTCAAACTCGCTACATGACGGGGCCAGACCACCGCGTGGGGGGTCAGAGGAATGCCACACCCTTCCCCACCCACCGCATGCCTGTTTTTTCCGCCGGGGACATGGAATCCAGCAGCGTGTTGTCGGGGTGTTGCCGTTCGCCTTGAGCTCTGGAATGAAAGAAGTAGGCATATCAGCAGGCGGACACGGGGACCACGTTGCACGTCTGCTCTCTCATGTGCACCAACAACCATCTGAGTAACATGGGGTTTCTTGATTGGGTGTCTTCTTCCAATAACTTTCACCTGCCAGCTTACCTTTTTTCGCATGTCC
This sequence comes from Eutreptiella sp. 'Long Island Sound 2002', assembly GCA_964036045.1. NCBI lineage: Eukaryota > Euglenozoa > Euglenophyceae > Eutreptiales > Eutreptiaceae > Eutreptiella > Eutreptiella sp. 'Long Island Sound 2002'. Next base: position 200,132,937 of record OZ038378.1, on the reverse strand, counting down.
ACACAGCAGCTGCACTGGTTGGCATACGCCTTGCTGATCCGGTTTTTTCTCATTTTTGCTGTTAGCCACACTGCAAAAGACCAGTGTGCCACACGTGTGCTGCCATCCCCGTTGTAAATACCTGCAATGATCTCGATTTTCGAGGTTTTTCCGAATATACCCGCATACCCTCCCCTATGGTACACGTAGTGGGTACAAATGAGGTAACAATGACACTGATCCCTGAAAACGCTCCGTGTTGGCACCTTCCTTACCGTCCCAGAGCGATATGTGGGGGTTGCCTGGAATGTGTGCACATCCCTGCGTGCAAATGGTGTAGTGTTGTGGCTGTGGCTGTCGCTGAGACTCAGCGTGTTCTCCCATGGTAGCATTGGGTCACTGTGCAACGAAGGTCCCAAAGCAAAGGGGTTGGTGTGTGGTTGCATGCGGCTGGATTTATTTCAAGCATCTTACTCCATACACCCTGCCAGTCATTACACTACGTGCAGCGAGAGAAGCAATAGGGCAGAGTACCACCATTCACGGTGTATGCTTGTTCTTGTGCCACAATCTGTAAATTTTGAACCAAATTTTTCAATCATATTTCAGAATTGGTGCCAAATTTTCTGTGCACCAAATTTTGCCACTCTAAATTTGCACGTGCCCAATTTTACCCTCTGGTAGCAGGTTGGCGGGCACGTATGTGTGTGTGTAGAAGCTGTATGAGATGAGGCAGTTGCAGGGTGCACAGCGCTCGTCCCTGCAGTGGCCCCATACGCCATGCGCCCTGTGCACACCCTGCAGCAGCTGCAATCATTTCTGCATGCCCCCGCAACGATCCCAATAATCAAGCAGTGCACAGCATTTGAGCCCTCTTTCCCTGAGTATTTCAGGCCGAAAACCACAATCAACAGGCTTGCTGCTACAGAAAATTAGACATCCAAAGAAATTCTGCCTACATCAAATCGTAGTGGGGCTAGACTTTGTGGTAGGGCTTCGATAAAAATTTACAACTTGGAGGGAATAATGACAGGTTTATTGGAAATGCATGTAGGTGACAAGGGCTCCCACTCACTACATTACGGTTGCAGTGCAACACTCAAAGAGAGAACAGAGAGAACCCTTGAAGAGAATAACTACCGTATGGAAAAGAGGGCACAGATTATGATCTAAAAGAAGGAAAAAACGACCCAAGACTGTTGCCAGTCTTCATGGGAGGCCAACATATTTCAATGATCAAAGAGAACATTAGCATCTGCATGGGTTGTGCTGCAGCACATGTCACAACGTGGCAGTAGTGACACGCAAAAAAAATTCTGGGGAAGCGCCGGCAGCAATTTGAAAACAAACGTTTTACCCGCATGGCACTGCGTCTCTGCCTTGGTGTACCTTCCATACTTACGAAGCGTCACGCGACACAACAGCAGCCCCCTTGCTGCCTTGCCGCCTAGAGCTTCTCGCTGCCCATTTCCCGTAATATGGTGCCGCTCCTATACGACCTTGACCCACAGGATCCTGAAAGCAACCGTACCCTTCCGGCGTGTTCTACGGCGGACTGCCCACGCTGTGGATTTAGGCACACCGAGTACTTCTCGCTTGCTGCAGGAACGACTTGGAGCTGGTGTTGTTGCAACCCGGACTGGCACCATTCGGAGGCGGCAATGGGGCGAACTCCTGCGAAACAACATGAGAAGCATCAAAGGGGGAACACTGAACTGGCACTCCTTCGCTCACGGCCCGTGGGGATGCAATGGATGCCGATGGGCGCGTATCGATATCGACGGACACGGGTTGAAGCGAAGGGGGATGTGGCGTCTCCCAAGGACAGAAACGGGCCGGGTGGCCCCGGAGGTAGCAGCTTGGCGGTGCAGGGCCTGGGGAAACTCTTCTACGGTCATGTTGTTGGTTCCAAAGGGACAGCAGTGGCAGTGCTACCACTGTTTGCGCGCGCGTGTGGTACGTCCTGAGCAGGGGCAAGTGCCTCGGACGTGGGCAGGGACGAGTCTTGGGCGCTGGATGCACAGGAGTGGGGCAGGGTGCCAGGGTCGGTCCCAGCCCCCCCCTGGGGCCCATGGACCAAATGGAATCTACGGGCTGGGCTGGCGCAGGGCCAGGGGGCGGCCGGGCTCGAGGTGGGGCCAGGCTGCGGGCACCGGTTGGCAAGTGGCACACCTGTTGGCCAGAGGGGAGGTCGGACGAGCTGACCGTCTCATTGTCCCGAGCCGTCTGCCCACGCTGAATCTGCTGCCAGAGGGCCACCAGGGAGCCCTTCGACTTCGGCTTGTGCCATGAGGATCGGACGGGCGACATGGTCCGGGAGCGGTACTTACCGCCCCTGAACTCGGGAAGCTGGTTTGATTCCTCCAACGAGCGAAGCGTCGACGCCGTGAGCGTTGGGGCCCGGTTCCGCAGTCGCTGCTGGTGCTTGGGCGCCCTTTCCTGCGCAGTGAGTGAGTCTGTGTGGCATGAAGTGAATGTCCACGGCGTTGCACAAACCATTTTTGAACTGGTGCGGACACACACCCTCACCCCAACGCCACCCGTAGGGCACCTGTGGCACAGAAACTCAATGCACTGCCCAGACAAGTTGTGCAACAAGGATGCCGTGCTTCAATGCATCCTTGACAACAAACCTTGTCGCAAGGCGAGAGAAAATTGCTCACCAAGGGTGCTGGTTTGCCCAACGCCCCGACCGTGGGTGCAGTGGTGCGGCGCGAGGGGTACTTGATCCGCAGTTTCGCGCCCGCGTAGAGTTGGTGCTCGTCAACGAATTCCGCCCATTCCCCGTCTAGGACATCCCATATTTCGACGCATGCCCAGTTCTCACACCCAAAGCTCACGCGAGCCCTGGACTTTGTCGCTTGTACACTGATATCAGGGTGCACCAACACCTGCCACAGGGGAGGAGAATAGTGCCGGGCGCCGCATTGGGCCAAGAGCAAATGACAAGGCTACAACGAGGGGAGAGGGGGCGTAGTGCCACGAAGAATGCTTTCCCCACGGGTTGCGGAACACATCCTCGGCTGCAATATACCGCGCAAAACTGTGATGTCCTCAACCATTCCACGAATTCGCCAAGACCAAACGTAGCACCACCTTCCACCGAGCGATTGATTTCTTGTGATTCGAAGATTTGCAAACAGCCGAGTCGTTGCCGATCAACGTAGGCACAACGGTACAAGGTGCAATGTTGATGCAATGGGGCCGCGAGCAAAGCGGCAAGATGCAAACCTGCTTCTTTCGGTCCTTGTACTCGACGTGAATTTGCATTTATCTCATGTTCATTGGTGCCCTTAGGGTCACGTCGGGACCACCCGAATGGCAATACGACGACTGAGACAAAGAACCGCCAATGGGAAGCATTCGTTTTGTGGGCCGATTGGTTGAAGGTTGGGACCCAAGACTAACGCCCAATATTACGACTTTGCTAAAAGTTGTTTTCATGGTGACTCATGCTCAAATCCCTTCACTCGGGGTCATGCTGAGTCAATGCGTGTTAGCCCCTTGAATAAAAAGTTTCGCCAACCCGCTCGTATAAATCCCTTCAATCGGGGTCATGCAGAATCAATGCTTGCTGGCCCCTTGAATAAAAAGTTTCGCCAACCCGCTGGTGTGCGGCAACATGCTTGTGCGCATAAGCCAACAAACATCACACAAGCCGTTGGTGGCAAGCTGTTGTTTCGGGGGAGCGATACTTCCGCCTTACCATTTAACCTGCTAGTTTTGTAAAAACGCCAGTAACTTGTCCGGAGGATGAGGTGACAACGACAACACGCGAAGGCAAAGCTGATTAGATGGATATGTTCATTAGCGAAAAAACAACATACACTCAGAAATATTTCGAGAGAAACAACCGCAAGGCGACTTGTAGGCACAGGGCAAGAAATATTCACACAAGCCGTCGGTCGCATGCAATTATTTCGGGGGAGCGGTACTCCCACCTTTCCATTTCACATGCTACTTTTGTAAAAAAGCCAATATCTAAATTTAGAGAACAACGTGACGTGACGAACTCGCCAACCCTATTGTGGACGGCAACATGCATATGCGCACAAGCCAAGAAACATTACACAAGCCGTCGGTGGCTAGCAGTATTTCAGGGGAGCGGTACTTCCACCTTACCATTATCTATGTGGAGAGAACAAACCAAGGGTGACGTGACGAACTCGCCGTGGGTTCTACCTGCTACACAAGATCCACGTTGTCAGGTGGACTTTGGGGCAAGGGCACAAAAAAGGAACGTGGACAATGGAGCGCAATTGTGTACTGCAACATGCATGTACCCATAAGCCAAGAAACATCACACACTTTTTCGGGAGCGGTACTCCCACCTTACCATTTCACATGCAACTTTTGTAAAAGCGCCAATATCAATATGGAGAGAACAAACCCAAGATGACGTGACGAACTGGCCAACCCGGTTGTGTACGGCAACATGCATATGCGCACAAGCCAAGAAACATCTTTCTCGGTGTCTATTTTGTTTCGACTATTGATGCATCCACGAGTAGCCGTTCTTTTGCACCGCCTCGCTATCACACAAGCCGTCGGTGGCAAGCTATTATTTCGGGGGAGCGGTACTTCCACCTTACCATTTAACATGCGACTTTTGCAAAAATGCGACCATCAAAGCTCAAAAATGCTCTTGGCGAAATTCCCGCGGGGTGTATTGTGTCCACGGACGCGTGCGTGTGCATCAAACGCAACGTTGCCAAGATATGTATGTAAGCACACACAATATAATGTATAGAAATGTTTATCTTAAGCGCATTTGCAGAGCAATATGACATGCAAATGCGGTTTTTGACCCGATATACCCCGCGTCATCTCCATGGAGGCACGATTGCACACCTTCCACGCCCCATGCCATGCACCAAACGAGTCATACCAAGGAGACACGTGCATGGTATGGTCCAACAAGAATTCCTTAACTAACATACTCTATCTCGCGGTTGGGGTGTGGGTTGCACAACACCATGCAACAAACTACTCACCACCGTTGCACGGTTTGCCGTTTCTTGGTGGTTCCCTTTTGGCTTCCTTTGCTTTGTGGCGTTGGACAACCAAAAGTGGGTGATGGAAGTTGCATGCAAGGACAATCTTTGCAAGCAAAAGAGAGGTGCATGCACTACCGCTATCACAGGCACTACTGCTGTCACACGTAGTTCCCTCACAAACGGATGCCTCACAAAACATGCCACACATTTTCGGAAGGGCATTTCCGCTTTTTTCCTAGTTCCGGATTTAAATTATTTCTTTCGACGAATCGTAGGGCTCATCCAACTCTTGGACCACCTCAAAACCCCCCAAAAATTCATTAGCATAGATTGGAAATTGCACCTCCGAGAACTAGCTGCACAAATATAACAATGTCCCCCCTTAACGATAAGCGAACATGTTCCGCGAAGAGGCCTAATGCATGCCCAAATGGTTCCCCGTGAATATCTTGGATCTACAGTTGTAGTCATCGCCATTCCACTTTAAAGAACTTATTGTCAACACTAAACAAGTGGCCAATCCGTCTTATCTACACATGGACGGGTTGATGCATCGTTCGCCTAGGCTTCAAAAATTTGGAGTACACTTTTTTGGCAAGCTAAAATCCTATTACAAGGTTTTTATGTGACGAAAAAAATCAAGGAATGGCCTAGGACTTTGCACCAACTTTCACAAACCTCGTGAAAGTTGGTGCCACAATCATGGGCCAATTCCTTAAGTTGTTGTGATTTTCCATAATTTTGGTTTTTGCTTTTTCGCGTTTGATCCGTTTGGCTCTTTAATGCCCCTTGACCCAACGAACGATCGCCAACTCAAGAGCGGGTGAAGTTGCCAAAAAAAAAAGACTGCCCGTTGCCATCCTTGACCCATTGACAAGTTTACCTCTTCCAGCGTTGTTGCTCTCTTGTCAAATTAGATCGGATCATCACCTGTACAATGGCTAGTTGGGCTTGATGGACATGATGGCATTCGATTCGATTTTTATCCGATGTTCCGAGCAATCCAATGTTCATACATTCAATGGTTACCTTTTGTGATGCATGGCATCCCTCACATTAGTGGTTACCTTTTGTGATGCATGGCAGCCCTCACATTCAATGGTTACTTCTCCACTATGCGATTGGCACCGAACCTAGTGACGGTGGCAAACACCAAGCCAATTGTGCAATTGTGAAACGCACGCATTCGGATCAGTGTCAAACATTTCGTCACACAATGCTCGGAATGCCCCAAGTTGCTACAGCGCGTCGTTTTGACGACCCATTGGCGACACACCAAGTATTCGTCTCCCAACCCCGAGTTGTGGTGCGATGGAAGGTGTGGTGAAGACACGAGAAAATCAAAACAAACGGGCCCCCCTTCAAAAAGTACATTTTGAGAGACCCACTAGCTCCAGGTGGGTCAAAATAGAGAGCTATCCTTGTGAAATTTTCGTCCTCGCCAAAAGGGAACTGTTGGGGCGGGGCAAATTTCGGGGCAACGATCTAAATCCAATACAGTAAATTTACTGAAACGTGAATGCATGTGATGTGATGTATGGAGGAGGATCAAACATCCAATGGCAAAAAACACAGCATGAAATCAGATATAAAAGAATAGTTTGGAAAAAATGCTCAATGCTAAGTGTCCTTGGTCGCATTGTGTTTCAGATTTCCGCCGGCCTTTTCGACGCCGCAAACCGTACCGCTGCTGCCGTTACACATTCCACATTTAGGTCGCGCAACTTGACAAGTAAACTTTTTCTTTGTGGCTCTGGTGGGAGGGTCTCTCAAAGAAGTACCGGTTCGATTATCTAGGAGAAAAATTACCAGAGGCAGAAATCGTATGGGGGATCTGTCCACTATTTAACGCTCGCGCAAGTTCAGTGTGTGCTTCGTGGAGTGCGGTGGTCCCCTCGCACGATCACCAGTGGGGTTCGCAGAGTTGCCTGCCTGCTTTCTCAAGAACCTCTGTTTCCATAATGCTGAAGGTGCTGAACAGCAGCTGGTTTGGTGGGGATTCCGAAGGCACTCCCTCCCAACAGGTCACCACACACAGCACTGCGGCAGGAGCAGCTCACGGTTCGAACCATCGTCGCAGAGGTTCAGGAGGTGCAGAGCAGAGTCACGCACGGCAGGCACAGGTTCCGAAGCCCAAGCCCGCAGATCAACAACGGCAAGCCAACCCTGCAGGGCCCTCCGAGGGCAATGCGCAGGCCAGGAAGGAAAGTCCAAAGGCCAAGCCTGCTGCAGGGCCCTCCGAGAGCAAACCATCGGTCCACCGCAGGAGCCCAACGTCTCAGGCAAGGCAAGTACTACAGCGAGCAGAAGTAGCCGAGGCTGGAGGACCGCAAGCAGCAGTTACTGGGCAGGTTGTCAAGCCTGCTGACGCTAGGTCGCCAAAACCGTCGGCACACGTCACCGCTGAGACGGGACAAGGCCGTGGAAAACACCGACAGCATGAGGAAACCGGTGCGGCTGCACCCTCAATGAACGAGGTGGTAAAAGGAATCTTCCTCGGTTCTATCCAGGCTGCGCAAAGCCAGAAAATGCTGCTGGATGCTGGCATCACCCACGTCTTACCAATGAACAGTGACGAACCATTATTCCCTGGTGTCTTTGACTACAAGGTGAAAATGACCCAGACGGAGGACCTCAACTCTTTGGTTGTCTACCTCCCTCACAACATCGCATATCTGGACGCCGCTTTGAAGGGCAAGGGCAAGGTGCTGGTGTATGACCATCGCGGCGTCAACCGCTCAGCTTCCCTGGTCATTGCTTACCTAATGTGGAGGGCAGGATTGTCGTGTGACCAGGCGTTGGAAGAGGTCCGCAAGCGCCGTCCACCCACACAACTGAGGTCCGCCATGGTTGCGGAACTCCAAAAGTGGGACCGGCTGCTGAAAGACCCTGAGCAGCTGGGACTGCTTAGCCTCCCAGCTCGCCCAGCCCAGGCGTTGCTCGGTCCTCCGGCACAGCCAGATAATGCCAAAGATGTTCCTCCGGCACAGCCTGAGGATGAAGGTGTTATCCGTGTCGTCCTGACGCCACTGCTGGCAGGCCTCAAAGACGGCACCTTTTCTCTTGACGAGGTTGTCCAGGAGGTGGTGGGATGCCAGAAGCACCCCCAATTTAGCCAGACTGCTTTCGAAACTGTTCTTCGCAAGTCGCGCAACAACGAGGATTCTGCTGCTGTCCAAGCTGCGCAGTTCTCGGTGGCATACGTGAATGCCATTGTAGAACGAGAGAAAGTGCGCCAGGGGCTCAGCGATTCATCAGCTCAGGCGATGGCTCAAAAGTGTGGGCAGACTTGGGTGAGGGCGCTGATAGTCCAATGCGAAACCTTCCTGGAAGATGGCAAGCCCTTTCCCCCAAGTGCAGTGGGCGAAGACGCCAAAGACCCGCTTATCGATGAGAAAGGGGAAAAAAGCAGCTGAAGTGACGGAGGCAGAGACGGATGCGTCGCACGGGGTTGAAGACATCTAGTGGGATAGCGACCCCTGGTGAAAGTTGCCAAAGTAAAGAGGGGGATAGTAACCCTCTCCTCCTTTCCCCACCCAAACAGGGCACGCACATGCCTTTTCTTTTGCAGACTTCTTGGCCGAACTTAGCAGTCTCACACCTGACGGGCTGCCACAATTTCTCAGTCCACATGAGGCAGTGTTCTGTAAATTTGAAATAACAGACCTGATGTGTCACTTTCGGGGTGACTTATGCCATTGGCGTGTGCACTCAAGGCACTTCAGATGCACATGGATCTGGCGGGATGTCACCGTGCATACTGCGACCCAAGCAATCTGATTGCCGACATAATATTGGTGACTCACACAGGTTGGTTCAACCCTTCATGACAACACAAATGGCTGCTTCAGTTGGCTGGACGGTGTGGAGTGTGGCTCTAAGCTTTTTACCGACTGACTGTGGATATCTTTAACGTGGCAAGAATCATTTCGAAGTGCAATGACTCCATATTGAAACGTTTGCCGCATAATGCTTGCTTGAGAAGGAAGCACTCTGCTGGTTGGTGTATTGAAACGTTTGCCGCATAATGCTTGCTTGAGAAGGAAGCACTCTGCTGGTTGGTGAGGAGTAGCAGGTCTGGGTTTGCAGACAGCGATGGTGGTTTATTGCTGAAATGCTTCCCTCTCTTCAAAACAAGTACAGACCTGTAGCAGAGAAGAAGTTTGTTTCATGAGATTAAAAAAGGCATGTGGTGGCTCATCCTAACCAGACATACAAGATGACTACAAGCTATGTACACTGCGAGAACCAAACACATAGTTCAGCAAGGCCAAGATGGCATTTCCTTTTTAGCCTTCAGGTCATGTGATATAAGATGAAGATAAGCAATCATTGCTTGTCTGGCTCAGAGGTTGCATCCCTTGCAAGGGTTGGAGTGGGGGTTTCACCCATTGGTTTCCAGGTGGAGGTTCAGGAGAGGAGGTAGAAAGGGTGGAAGGCGGGGGACCTCTGGACCTCTGGAAGAAGGATAGAAATAGTGGGGGAGGCAGTTGGACTGAAGTAATCGAGCAGGATGACCAGGAACATTGGGGCAAGCCTCCTGAGAGCCTCCAATTCGGTCCAAACCTGCCTGCGAGAGTGACAACCCCATTGCTCTGTAGTGTCAGACGTCCAAATGTTCTTTTGAAGGCAACCTAACCACTGCACTGTAGTGTTATGGGTGCTCATCCGATGCTTTCGTGAACCACTCCTGAACGTGGACCACCACCTGCTTGGCCCTGCTCCCAACCCACACTTTCAGGCCACAATTCTTCCCCTTTTTGGCAAATGTTACCCATTCCCTGCCACGTGGTTTGGGGGGTGCCCCAGGATGAAGGAAGTGCACAGCGCCGTGAATGCTTCATCCACACTGTATCATATGTCTTGAGTACTTTATTAAAATTTTCAGTCATCCAACAAAAAAATCAAAAAAATGAGGTCATCTTGAAAAGAGTCAGATCAAACGTAGTCGCGGTCGCTATACACCCCCCCCCTCCCTTTTGGGGTCGTTTGTGTAACATACCCCAAGGCATGATATTGGATGTCGAACCCTTTGTACAATCATTACTTTGCCTGACAAAACAATCCCCCAATGGATTTGTTGATTTTGAGGTCTCTTATCTTCTTCAAAACTAGATACCACATTTGGGGGGGATACAAAAATCTGTGCTTTGAAGGATTCAAACTAGGGTTGGGTAAAAAATCGGCGCGTGACACTAGTCGGCGGCCAAGATTCCAACCGGCGTTGTGCGGGATGTAGGGTGAGTATTCTACCATTGAACCATTTATTGTTACCGTAGGCCACTGCTGTTGTCTGCCAATGAAAAAAGCTAGATTGTGCGATTCTGCCTGCCAATTTTATCTGCCAGCCTGATGTCTGAGTAGATGCCCAACTGACTGCTTGTTGACTGTTTGCTTGCCTAAATACTGACTAATTGCCTGTCTATCAGCCTCTCTTCCAAGTGTTTTGCCAAAGGCAATAGAGTTTCCGAAACTTGTTTTTTTGATACCTTGACCACTTAGAATGACCATCCACACTATGTAAAGTAGCTTTCGGCATCATTTATGTATTTTTTATGGGTATTGGGTGTGACCCATGGCTGGCGCTACATGGGCCCAGCGTCCACCACGTGGGCCCCCATGGGTGCCCAAGTGCCCATGTTGTCACCAAATCATCACCCAACCCTATCCTAGGGGCGTCAGAAGGGTTTCGGAAAAGGTCACGTTTTGAAAAATTCAATTGCTTTTGGCAAGTCTTAGCAAACCGTGTTGGTAAAGCGCAGACTACCATGGCCGTGTGCCAAACCCGCCCACCTTGCACCAACTCCCACTGTAGCCCCTCGTGCTGCTTGTTAGCACCACAACCCCATCCCTCATGTGCCCTGCTAATGCTCACTTCTTCCTCAATCTCTTGACACAAAGCGCGCGGTTTTGGCGGAACTATGTCTGCCCGATTGCAAACTTTGCTAGCCAATGATTGAGATCGCCTGAAGCTGGCAAAAATTGAATTTTTCAATCAAAAAATCCCATCGTTCACAAAAGGTTTGGAACCTACTAGTTTTGAAAATAATCGGTTTTAAACGATTTTTTTTTACAAAAATAACCGGTTAGGCCCATTACCGTTTCTGATTGATTGCCTTTTACTAACCAAAATCTTGCAATCGGCAAAAGAGAGCCCATACAAGTCGGAGCACAGTGATCAAAACTATGTCGGAAGTTGTAATTCACCATCGGCCATCGCTTATTGCTACCAAAGCCTCTGTTTAGTGCAAAAATTGGACAAAATGTACTGAATGAAAATGAATGTACTGAATGAAAAGAACCCAAATAATTTGGAACCATTCCGATTAATTGGTTTCAATCAGTTTTCAAAATAACTGGTCGTGCCAATTGTTTTGAAAATAATGTCCGATTATTGCCGATATCCGGTTTTTCCCATTAATTGGTACTGGTTCCGAACCCTACGTTTACATTAGGCAAAGTGGCAAACCCAAAAGAGCAATGAAAAGCTTGTATTTTGACATCCAAAATGCGTAAAACCAATTCTTTACAAACTGTGCCAAGACTATCAAAATCACAAAACAAATTTCTTGCGCCCAGGTACAAACGTGTGGTCCTCCACAATAGTCCCATAATGCCCTAAATAAGTGTTTGGTCCTGCACAATAGTCCCATAATGCCCTAAATAAGCATGCTGAAAATTCCAACTGCATGTGTTGCAATCACCGCGCACAGTGTATATGAAGTCTCTATGAAGTTTTCTACTCACAGTGGATGTGTCTGTTGCTTGATGATTGGTGTTTGCACCTGCCTTTTAACAACCAACTTGGATGACTGTATCTGTGCAATCATTGTTGCTTGGTTCCTGATAATTGTGGTGTAAAACCTTTTATTCTTTGCACAATGGGAAGCTAGGAGACGGGCAGTGTCAAAACCATGCTACTTGTGTCATCACAAATGAACACCAACACGTACACATTTGTGTGGCATTACATGGTCAAATGGATAAATGTCAATGGGGGCACAATTGCTGAAATTTTAGAGATCCTAAAAGTTGAAATCCGCGAAGCTACTTGAAAAATTAAATTGAGCCTACACATTGCTGCAACAACAGTTGGGTTGACGCGAAAAACATTTGTGCAACCTTGCCTTGGAAACTCCCTTCTTCAACTGTAAACTAGTTTAAAATGCACCAATATTTCTACGACACCTATCATCTAAAAGAAACACATATTGCACAATGGTTTGTTTGCATACCAACAATAAAAAAATATATAATCGTACCCCATCGCTAGCATTTGGGCTCTCTTTACCTGAGCACTTCAACCCTGAAACCACAATCAACAAGCGTCCAGTTGAGTTGCAGGAAGTAGACAACGAAAAAAAAAGTCCGCCGACATCACCCAAAGTAGTTTTCATACAAAATCTATTGCTATTGGCAAACTACCTTGAACAAAGAAAACACATAGTCAATCAATCAATTGAGTACCCACAAAGTCATTGAGAAGCCCCCCCTCCTCCCCTGCAACACCAAAATTGGGTGAAAAACACATGAAGAAAGTCTAAAACATGCTTTACATACAATACAGTGTTTGCCCATTGCAGATGGTTTCGGAAATTTCCATTTTTGAGCTGCCGGGGCTGGACAACCGCATAAACAGGTTGTGCAACAGCCTCTTGCCCAGGTCCAAACACCCAACGAGAGTGCAAAACACATAAATAGGGTCTAACACATGCCGTACATAACATGTTTGATCATTGCGAATGGCCAAAACATCAAAAAATCGGTATTGAAAATGTACATTTTTGAGCAGCCGAGGCTGGAAAGTTGCAAAAGCACATAATTCCCCAGCCCCTTGCCCCTGAACAAACACTCAAATGGGGTAAAAAGCACATAAGGAGGTTGTAAAACATGCCTTACAAAAATATTTGATCATTGTGAATGGTCAAAATATCGAAAAAATTGAACCATTCAATTGCCTTCGGCAAATCCACCTCGCACAAAATCAACAGCGAGCAATGCATACCCGGACGGCATGCCCCCCCTCCCCCAACCTCGAAAAAGCACGTAAATTATGCCTAAAACATGCTTTACGTAGCTTGGATGGTCATTGTGAGTGGTCACCTTATCAAAAAAATAATTTTCGGAAACTTGAGTTTTTGAGATTTCCAGGTTAAAAACTTGCATAAATAGGTTGTGTACCAATCCCATGAGCCACAAACCCCCCCCCCCCCGTTCATCCAATACCCGAATAGGGTAAAAAACACATAACTACCGCCTTAAACATGCTTTCCATGGCTTGAATGGTCATTGTGAGTGGTCAAGACATCAACAAAAAACAAAGTGCGCAAGCTTCGATTTGTGAGTTGCCCCGGGCGAAAAACTGCACAAGCTGGTTGTGTACCAATCCCTTAGGGACCTCACCACCCCACCCCCGCCCACCTAATACCCAGATAAGGGAAAAAGCACATAAATACTGCCTAAATCATGCTTTAAATAGGTTGGATGGTTATTGTGAGTGGCAACAATATCAAAAAAATGAGGTCCAGGACCTTTGATCTTTGAGTTGTACAGGGTGAAAAGCTGCATAAGCAGGTTGTGTGCCCGTCCATCAGGAACCCCCCCCCCCAACCCCAATTATGCTGAAAAATACATAAATGCTGCCTAAATCATGCTTTACATAGCTTGGATGATCATTCTGAGTAGCCAGGATCTTAAAAAAATTTCGAAAACTTCGATTCTTGAGCTGTACAGGGTGAACAACTGCATCATGCATCAGCAGGTTGTGTACTGTACCACTCAATGCACACATGTCAGCCATTATTGGCAGAAACAGTCATTTCGCGTCTTTTACACGGGCCATGACCGGCCCTGGGGAAGGTTAGAGGCTGCAAAAACCGCCGTTTTGTATCCTAGTAGGCAGAAACTGTCATAACATCGCTGCTTGCACCCTTCAGAGTGGGTGCCACGGGGTTGCCAAGGTCGCCAAAATGTACAAAAAACCGCCGAAAGAGCAAAAATGGCTGAAAAATGTATAAACTGCATGATTGCCTGTCCCACTCCGCCCCATACATACCCCATGGGGTCATGACCCGGAAACACTTTTTTGGCTCAAAATTGAAAGCGGCCAAAAGATTCTCAACACGAAATAGGGGGGTGTTTTTCGACATTTTTGACCCCCCCCCCCCCCTCATGACGCCTCAAAAAAATGGGTTTCAAGTGGGGGGGGGGTCTAGGGAGGTCCGGACCAAAAACTCATTGGGGGATGCATTTATTGGACAAAAGAATGATTTCAGGAGGGGTTAAACCAACAATTCAACTCCTTGGGGTGCTCTTGGAGGTGATATAGGACTTTGCAGTAAGGCTTTGAAAAAACCTCACAACTTGGAGGGAACAATGACCGGTTAGTTGGAGATGCACATTGGAAACAAAAGAGATTGGTGGTTCTCAGATCCCACAAAGCAACACTACACCATAATTAATAGCAAGCAGGAAATGGCTGATCATGGGTTTGACAGACGGTCAACACAGCAAATGAAGCACTAATAATTCAAAAACAAGAGGCTGAGATACCGCAACCGGAGGTTTTGGGGCACCGCCTTTGTCACACCCTGTCGCCAACTAATATAAATGACCCAAAACGTTGGGGGTACACCATGTGCTGCATGTCACCATGCGTCACAGGGTTGGCATGAACAATTCAATGTATGCCATATCAGACCACAGCTCATGAGCACAAGATCGTCCGACATCCAAAGATCGCTGAAAGCAACTGAAATGCTTGTCAGGGGTGTTAATGAATCACAAAAACCAGAAGGGTTAGGAGAGAGAGCCCACCTTTTTGGAAAATGAAATCAGCTATGTGGCACTAGAAGACATGTAAATTAGGGTAGGAAAAACATCACAGGAACTGCCACAAATGAGCTTGAAATGGCAGCAAGTGCAAGGCTGGTCTCACTTATGAGCACCCACGCTATGAGCACCCACTGTGTGTGGATTTTCCACATTGCATGCCAGCCTGCTCACAATGAAATATGCTTTGCAATGACAAATTCTCAGTAACGTGACACATTGTATAAAATTTACAATTTTCTTTGTTTTGGTGTCTTGGGTGACTGGGCTGCAAAAGACTTTTGATAAATACACTTTCATGGAGATGGTAAGCGTGTGGAATACGTTCGTGAAGCAGCAGAGGATGGTCTTGAATTGGCCAGAAGTGCTGGCAAAGACTGAAACAGTGGGTCCTTGTTCTCAGACTGACAGAATTCCTGAAGCACAAGATGGCACACAGTAGAAGGAACTCGGCAAGGGTGGGCTGCTTTCAATTGTGGCAGGAGCTGGGGGGCGGCCGGGGGGGGGGGGGGGGGGGCTGTATTGCTGGACCCTCCTTCCCCAGAACAGGTGTAAATTGTGCAATCTGCTCCAGTTAGTGTATTAGCAATGGGGGTCCATGAAACCACTCCCCTTTCACTGATGCGTGAACTGGTACAACTTGTGTACTATGGGGTTGTTTCTGCACAGCACCCAATAGTGAGTGAGCTTCCCCGTGACCACTCCATCCTGAAAACCACCCACCCGATGAAGATTGGCTGGGTGAGCAGTGAGATGCTGAATCGGAACTTGTGATGGTGAAGGAGATAGAGTCAATCTTGGAGTTCCGATTCACCCCCTTCACCGCATCTTAATAATATTCCAAGTGATCAAATCCTTCTAGAACAGTCTCAACCATTATGGCAGGAACTCGCACACCGTTGGAGCGGGTGTAGAAGACCCTATTTCCCAACCCTGAGGTTGATGGAGAGTGAGAAAGTGGGTCTAAAGAGATGAAGTGAAAGGTATGCTGTCCTGCAGTAGGCACTGTGAAAAAATATCACTATGCGGCGCAACAACGGAGGAACCGCTGCAATATCAAGGAAAAGTGATCCAAAATAGCCGACTTTTGGCTCAGTGCGTGCACAGCGCACTGTGCACTCACGTTTCTGTAGTTGTTGTCAGAAACCCAGGATTCCTCATCGAAAACCCCCTGTTTTCTTGGGGAGGAGGGCAATGTCACCTCCCTGCCCCCACAAGGGGTGATAAACCCCGTTACATCCCCTAGGGGATGGTAGCAACCTTGGAAAGGGAGGTGATAAAACTTCTCCTATATACAACAACAACAATCTATGCAAGTTTAAAACCTGAATGTAACACCTTGGGCTATGGTATGCGAATGGATCCAAAACCAAGGGTATGCAACACTTCCCAAAGGTGTAGGTCCACATGATTTTGTGGGAATGAAAAATTGCACGGCTGAGAAGCAAAACTGATCCCTGCCACCCAACTCACCATTTCACATTCATAGATTGGCCAAGTCAACACTAACCCCTCCCTTCCCCCCAAACAAAGCACTTGGTGGGCCCGATGGGAGTTTCCCCACCTTTTTCACCCCTTTGGAGAACTTGATACATGCAGAAGCGCAGGCTTTATCACCCCTTTGGGGGTGGCCCCATAGAACAATACCAATGAAGTGTGGATGACTACTATCACTGATCACCTACGTTCAGGTTTTTCCTATCCCTGTCCTGGTGTGCTACATCCAGCGATTCCAATGCTGCATCTCATGTCCCCTTGTGTCTTGTGCCTTGTGCCATGTGCCTTGCCTTTGTGCCTTGTGCGGGGTGGGGTGCGGGGTTGGGGTGTGCGTGTGTAAATGTGTGTGTGTGTGGGGGGGGGGGGGGTAGTACCGTTTTCACCAGGCCTTCCCGGTTGGACCTGTATGGCCACACTGGCGTCCTCGGGTCGGGTCGCTCCCCATTATAGCAGGCCTTCGGTGCAGGCCAAGGGTGCATCCCTGTATTGCCCCTCGACCAGTGCGATATGCACTTAGGCCAGAACCTGGCTCGCTGCCCTAGGACCACCCTGAAAGTGGGGTGGTAGCTCCGTGGCTTCCGCCGGGCCAGCTCCACGGTAATAGTTCAACGAGCCCGTCATCGCCATGTCGCCCCGTATGTTGTGTGTGCATTGGGGTTTTCAAGCTGGTGGTGCTCGCGGCAGCGAGGCAGCCTCCACGTGTGGGGGGGGGGGGGCTACCTGAGAAGGCGGGTTCGTCACTCCTTTAGGGATGGTGTTATCCCCCAAAGGGGGGATTGTATTGTCCGCAAAATGGGGGATAAACACACCCTGGGCTTTTAGGGGGTTTGATTCTTTTCCCATTGATCACTTCACTATGCACTCAAAATGGCCAAAAGGCCCGAGGGCACACCTCCAAACAAAAAGGCACTCATGCTACTCGTTAGGGAAGTAGCCAGTGTGGCCACGCCCAGAAAGAGCTTGGATTGTGGCTGCTACATATCCCCTACTGTCTTGGGCCCACACCTAACAAAGCATGGATTGTGGTTGCACATCCCTGCCGTCTAGGGGCCACATCCAAACAGAGCATGGGCTGTTGTTGCGTATCCCTCCCGCCTCAGACCAAAACCCGAAAAGACTATGGATTGTGGCTGTCATACCCCCTTGTACCAAATATTTCCTTCGATTTTAAGGATGCTATGTGCCAAAAGGTGTGCACTGGACACGGGCTGCAGGGCGGCTGTGTGCTACATGCAGTGTGAATGCGCAACATAGATATGGGACGCGGAAGTAACGTCAACCATCCACGAGGAAAGAGCAGCAAGGGACCTTATACCAAAGTTTCCTTCATTTATAAGGAGTAGCCCCCCCCGGCCATGGCTTGGTTGAGAGTCGGGGGAGACACCGTTTGGATTGAAAATGGCATCAAACCTGCTTCAGTACCCAACACAACGAAATATCACTTGCAAAGCACGTTCTGCACCCCTTTTATGTGAGCTTCACCCTATTTGGCCATTACCTGCCGGGGGTGGGGGGGGGCTGGTGCACAAGCTGCTCGGCAATTCTCAGCCTCAATAGCTCAAACTATTGGCCAACTTCATGGTATCACGTCAAGACCAATTCTGCGCGAGGTGGACTTGGCAAAAGCAATGGAGTTTCATATCCATATTATCTAGAGGTCACACGGGACCACGGCCTGCTAAGCCAGCACCAAGGGAACAATAGCCCGCGGTGCACACAATCCGTCTACAAGGGGGGATCAGTGCATGGTGATTTGGGCGCAGACGTCCCTTATCAATGCAATAGCGATTGTGGCAGGGCATGAACCATTGCCTGGCAACCCACTTGCCAATGTGCCAAGAGGGACCTCATGTGCATAAGTGCATGCGCACAATCCGTACCCCTTTGAAGCACGCCAGAATGGGCTCCATTGACCCCCCCCCTTCCCCACGCAATTGAAAGGTCCACTCCCAAGTCCCAATGCGCAGGCTCGGGTACAAGGAGAGCACAATGTCCTCCCGCCAGCATGGGGCAGCACTGGAGGTGGATGGCCTGCAGGGAACAACTGGTGGAAGGCCTGGGGCACGGACAGTGCGTTGCAGGTGGTGTGTCATGTACTGTTTCGTTTTGGGCGGGCGGAGGGGGGGGTCACCGGCCAAGAACCTGAATCCAAAATCAAGACTCGAAAGCCCACGGCTGCAGACAGCCCCAGCAAAACCGAAATGGAGGAAAACAAGGTCGGCACAAGCAACAGGGTCGTACCGGGATGAGGGGGGGGCTATGCCGCTCATTTTCAAGCACAAAGACAAGAGCAATTTGCGATGCGCTGCGGCGGGTCATGAAGCAGACGGGGGACCGCAAAAACCGGATGGTTTTGCATCGTTCCTCCACTGCCCCGCGCCATTGTGCTCACTTTTGTCCCCCTTCGGGATAATGGGCCGTGCCCAGTCCAAACCTTCGTGCCCTCGATTCACTGCCATCCTCATGCCTGGGGACCAATGAAAAAAGAATGATGCGCAACACCGCGACGAGACCTGCCAACGCGCGCAGCCCTCATCCCCCTCCCCCCCACCGCTGTGCCGTCCCGCATGGCCCGGATGCGGTGCCCCCCCCCCCCCCTCACACCTGATCAATGATCCGGAGCTTGCTTTTGTGCTTGTCCAAGTCCAGAATGCGCCCGGTCCTGTCAATCAAGTGGTGCTGCTGCAGGTGCTTGTTGAACGTTTTGTTGGCGAAGTGCTGCCGCAGACTGGGGTCCTCCAGCGCATTGTAAGTGGGGCCTTGAAGGTGCGTGTTGCCGCCCGTGTCAAACCCTTGAACCAAAACATGCGCCACGCAAATTGCAATGCCTTCCCCCTCCCCGAACTCAACACTGAAGAGGCAACAACAATTTGGGGCAATGGGGAGAACGACACACAAAAAGTCTCCATCTTCTCTCCGGGTTTGCGGTTCCCAGAGAGAAGCCACACGGAACCAGGACCACGGCACCACCGCCCCCCTAGCCCCCCCCCGCCCTCTGTGACATTCCGTCTGGTTGTTGCTCCTTTACGGGGCCCTGGACGGTCACCCGTTCTTCCCTTCGCATGTTGCGTCGGGTCGCTACTTTCTGTCGGCCGCTGCGGCCGGTGCTCTTGCTGGTGTCGTTTCCGCGTTCGCGGAGCCCAGTAGCTGGTGTGTTGGGGCTGTGCTGAATGTGGCATGGTGTGCCGTTTGCGTGTCAGCGGCGCCCAATAATTGGCGTATTGAGGATGTGCTGGTTGTTGCCGGGGTCGTTTGCCCTAGCCCCCCCCCCCCCCCCCGCCCCGTGGCAGCAAACAAGTGCGCTGTAGGGGCCCCTGGGGTGGGGTGGGGTGGGGGATGGCACGAGCCGGTGTCTCCAGGTCCTCAAGACAAGTGCCCACCCATTGACACTCAGCCCCAGGCAACGGGGAAAATGGGCGCGCACCGCTTCTCACTGACAAGTCCGTGTGCAACGCGAAGCTCGTTCGCTCACCCGCCCCGCGTTGTCAGTCTGGTGGCGCCCCCTCCCCCTCCATCCTGACCTGCCTCCTTCCCCCGTCCCTCCGCCGTCTTTCCCCTGGTCACATCGTACGCACCACCGCTGAGTTGCATCGTGGCCAGGGAAGCGAAACCGCGGTCATGCATCCGTGCAGCTCGTGCTGTCCCCCCAGGGCTGGTGGACCTGTGCCCAACACGGTGTGCCACATTCTGGTGGCCTTATCAGTCCGCAGGGGAAGGGTCCCTGCTTCGACCCACCCACACGACCATTGCGATCCAGACCTTGGCTGAGGGGAAATGAAACTGATGCGTGCAGCATCCCGTAGACTCTCCCAAAGGCCCTTTGTTCCCACTCCGCATGAAATAAAACCTGCCCAATGCCCCAGCGCCTCCCGCAGCGGCGTGTCACAACCGTTTTCAGGGCCCTTCCTTCACCCGCAGCCATGCAAAGAACTATTCCCACAATTTTCTGAATTTCTGCACAGCGCACACCCCCGTGCACCGAGTCTCCAGGAAGAACGAGACCACTGGAGAAATATGGCAGGTCTCAGGCCACTTAAGCAAAGGGAGTCCCGTGGAGGTGCTTCTCACACCGCCTCCATCCTTTCCCATAATGCCACCCTCTCACTCACACCCCTTCTGCAGCGGTTTGGTTGGCTTGAGATGCAGACTGCTGAGGGTGGGTGGAACCCAAGCGAAGAGGGAAGGGGTGACTGGGAACGGGATGGAGGCAAAGCCTTCCCCTGACGCAACAACACGGACACCACATCTCGCTCCAGGGCGCCCAGCCTATGCCCAGCCACTGTCTCCCTGACGGCAAGTGCCGGCTTCAATAGAATTTGTAACCGACAGTAGCCGCCCCCAACCGCTTTGGCAACCCCCCCCCCACCCACCTGTCTAACCGCCCTCTGAAATCCCTTCCCTTCTAATGCATCCGTGGGGGTAGGGTGCACTGCAACGAGGGCGTTTCTGCTTAAGGCCGGTGGACAAGGTCCTGGGGACGGTGTTCCCCAGCCTGGGAAATGGAGCCCCCGGCGCCTGCCCCCTCCCCTGGGCAACAGCCACTTGGAAAGGGGCCGGTCATGAGCGTTCCGTCCCAGCACGGCCGTGCCGCTTCAGCCGGTGCCCTTCTCGCCACCGTCGACTCGTCAGTGGTACGGGGGGGGGGGGTTTGGCCCAAGGCCTCGGTATTCGGTTGTACGGGGGGGGGGGGGGGGGTGGTCCTCCCCCACGCCCGCCCGCCCGCCCGCCCGCCCCGCCCGCCCCGCCTGCCCGCCCTGCCCGCCCCGCCCACCCGCGCCGCCCGCGCCGCCCGCGCCGCCCGCGCCGCCTGCCCCCCCCGCCCGCGCCGCCCGCGCCGCCTGCCCCCGCCCGCCCCGCCCGCCCGCCCCGCCAGCCCCGCCCTCTCTTGGGATGCCGCCGAGAGCCGGGCGGACGTGGCGACCAAAAGGCACATCCTGCGCACTGTCTCTCAGGCCTCCTTGACACGAACCCCACGTCGTCAGGCGCACCGACACGGGCTCCGTTTGAAAGGGCCCACGGCCTTCGCGGCAGGTCCTCAAGAGGAGCCTCTTCTCGGCGGTTCCTCTCCAACAAGACAAGCCCTTTGCAAGCCCCCTGTGTGACATTCCGTCTGGTTGTTGCTCCTTTACGGGGCCCTGGACGGTCACCCGTTCTTCCCTTCGCATGTTGCGTCGGGTCGCTGCTTTGTGTCGGCCGCTGCGGCCAGTGCTCTTGCTGGTGTCGTTTCCGTGTCCGCGGAGCCCAGTAGTTGGTGTGTTGGGGCTGTGCTGAATGCGGCATGGTGTGCCGTTTGCGTGTCAGCGGCGCCCAATAATTGGCGTATTGCGGATGTGCTGGTTGTTGCCGGGGTCTTTTGACTGTTTTTGCTGTCCACACACCTCTGTCCACAGGCCGTCCATAGCCTGCCTCGCTGTGTTTCTGTGCGGCCCAGGTGCCCTGTTCCTCCACGCGCTGTCCGGGCCGTCCACCATATGTCCTTTTCCCCCTCACGGTTGGTCTGCCCCTGATGGGCTCCCGCTCCTGTTGCGCAAACAGCCCATCTGGGCTGCGCCCCCCCCCCCTCCCCAGAGGGTCCCTCCAAGATCAGCCCCTCGTCAAAGCATTGATCGCATCAGGCCTCTTCTCATGGCGTCCTCCGCGACAGGCTTCTTGTCGAAGGGTGCTCTGAGATATGCCCATCACACGGGGGGGCCGTCTCCTCGATTTTGTACGCGACTCCCCCCCCCCAGTAGAAGTGGGCCGAAGGCCCCTGGGGGGGGGGGGGGGGGGGGGTTCAGGGAGGAGCGATGGGGGGGGGTCGGGAGGGTCGGGTGGGGGGGGGGGTCCAGGTGGGGCAATTTGGGGTGGTGGTGGGGGGGGGGGCGGTGGCACAAGGCCTTGGTGGTTAGCTCGGGGGGGGGGGGGGGGTTCCGCGTACCCTTGGTACCCTTGGTAACTAAGTGGGCCCGGAGGGCAGGGAGGGGGGGGGGGGTCGCGTACCCGAACTGAGGAGACGGCCCCCCCGTGGCCCATCGTCAAGGGATGCTGCACTTGTTTGTGCGTGCTCCAGAACTGGCCTCTTGTCAAGGAGCCCATTGAGGCAGGCGCTGCGCTGGTCAGAGCAAGACAAGCCCCCGTCGAGGGCGTGTGAGGTAAGCCCCCTGGTCAAGCGATATGCATCTTGTCAAAGGGTCCCCCACAGCTCCTCCCCCATGCCTCGATGGCTCACAGCCCGTCCCCCAGGCCTCGGTGGCCTACTGCAGAGGGGGGGGCATCAAAGTGTGGGCCCTTTCAAACGGAGCCCATGTCGGTGCGCCTGACGACGTGGGGTTCGTATCAAGGAGGCCTGAGAGACAGTGCGCAGAATGTGCCTTTTGGTCGCCACGTCCGCCCGGCTCTCGGCGGCATCCCAAGAGAGGGCGGGAGGACCACCCCCCCCCCCGTACAACTTAATACCGAGGCCTTGGGCCAAACCCCCCCCCCCCCCCGTACCACTGACGAGTCGACGGTGGCGAGAAGGGCACCGGCTGAAGCGGCACGGCCGTGCTGGGACGGAACACTCATGACCGGCCCCTTTCCAAGGGGCTGTTGCCCAGGGGAGGGGGCAGGCGCCGGGGGCTCCATTTCCCAGGCTGGGGAACACCGTCCCCAGGACCTTGTCCACCGGCCTCAAGCAGAAACGCCCGAGTCGCGCCTGACAGACTCAGCACGCAAGTTATGTCGGCTTTGCATGGTCTACTACTGGCGGGGGTTCTTGGCGTTTGTATGGCCCCTGGTGAACCGACAGTGGGGCTGCTCTTCAGGGGAGGAGCAAGCGGGGGCATGCACTTCCTGGGCGGCTGGTTCCAAGTCAGACACACCAATTTCCCTCAGGGCCATCCACTTCGCGGACTTCGTCTGTCTCTTCTTCATCACTGCCAGGCTTCACATAGAAATATCTGCCAAGGCCAAGCAGCCACGAGGCGGGGCATGCCCAGGGCCCAACGGTGTCAGTATTGCCAAAGCCCCGCGGTGCAGAGTGGCGCACAAAGGTCGGTACACAACGGCGCCAAGAGTCGAGAAACACAAGGCACAGTACGTGTTCTTCCCGTACCAAACGCGTCTTACGATCTAAGCTCGGCCCAGACCCTCCGATCTTTTGCGGGGAGTCCAGGTTGTCATGTCGGTGCCTCGACAAGACGTGCACCCACCGGCAATTGGTTTGTACTGCGGTCAATCCATTCCAAAGGAGTGCCCCCGTGCGTGTGCAGGCCAAAGTCTTGAAGAGGCCCCCTTCTCCCCAACCACCGCCTTCAGGGCAGCTGTCGGAACAAGCCCCGGGGCTACCTCCCGTCTGTCGTCGCTCACGCAAAGTATTGCAGGGGGGGTTGGGGCGGTCAGTAGGCGGCGCCTGGGGGCGTTTCTGCGCAGCGTGCGCACAGCGCCCAATAGTAAACCAGCGTTCCCGTGACCACCCTGAACACCACCTACCACCGGGGGAGGCATACGTCCACGGGGCAAAACAGCAGCTTCAGACAGCAATCCGGCATTTTCAGCGCGAAACATGGTTTGTTGTAGCTCGCCATCTGAGTTTTGGGACTGAGTACCCCGCCCCCCCCTTGTATAAGCTACGCCAAAGTCCCAAATTAATACGGTCCCTACGCCTACTGTAGCTTGGACACGGGCGTAGCTTGCGCGCGACACATACAACTACCAACACCGGGCACCCACGTTCAAAAAGAGAGGATTGTATGGTGAGCTGGTGCAAGAAAGGGGCATATAATGCACAAACATCCCCAAAATCAGAGCTATCTGGGTCAAGTGGGCAAACACTCACAACAAATGTGTCCATGACTCTATGCGACTCGCAAATCCGTCACCAAACCCATGTCTTATGTGGCTGCACTACGTTTGGTACCGAATTAAAATTAGGTCCCAAATCAATACGGTCCCTACGCCTACTGTAGCTTGGACACGGGCGTAGCTTATACAAGGGGGGGGGAAGAATGTGAGCAGTCCTGCATATGGGAACACAGTAGTTAGCGCGGTCACCTGGGCCATCGGGGTAAACGGGTCGAAAATAGCCTATGCACAGCGCAGGCACAGCGCACGGTGCGCCTCCTCTAGGGGCGTCCAAAGACCGAAGATCCGGTGAGGAACACCCAGCCTGCCCTGGACACGTGGTGGCTACCTCAGCTGGGATCGTTCCTCATGCCCCCCCCCCCCTCCCACAGGCGGGATTTAGGAAAGGGGGGTGGAGAAAGAACAACACTGGATGGGTAGAAATCAGTCTCTCATGTGACCCACTTCCTGAACAAGCAGATTTACTTGATGCCCCCCCCCTGTGTGACATTCCATCTGGTTTACGGGGCCCTGGACAGTCACCCGTTCTTCCCTTCGCATGTTGCGTCGGGTCGCTACTTTCTGTCGGCCGCTGTGGCCGGTGCTCTTACTGGTGTCGTTTCCGCGTTCGCGGAGCCCAGTAGTTGGCGTGTTGGGACTGTGCTGAATGTGGCATGGTGTGCCGTTTGCGTGTCAGCGGCGCCCAATAATTGGCGTATTGAGGATGTGCTGGTTGTTGCCGGGGTCGTTTGACTGTTTTTGCTGTCCACACACCTCTGTCCACAGGCCGTCCATAGCCTGCCTCGCTGTGTTTCTGTGCGGCCCAGGTGCCCTGTTCCTCCACGCGCTGTCCGGGCCGTCCACCATATGTCCTTTTCCCCCTCACGGTTGGTCTGCCCCTGATGGGCTCCCGCTCCTGTTGCGCAAACAGCCCATCTGGGCTGCGGGAGACACCCCCCACCTGATGCCGGTTCAGCAGGGGTTGCCCTGGCACCCGGTAGCGACGGGGTTGGCTGGCCAAGCCATCCCCTTTATTGTCGCTGCCTCCCATGCGCACGCTCCACCATTTGCTCCATTCTGGTTCCCTGTTCCCGCCGTTCTGGTAACCTCTCCCGCCTTGCTGCGCCCCTCCTCCTTGTCTGGTGTGCCTGCCCTTGTCCCCCTTGGTGTGGCTCCCGCGTTTTGTGTGTCTGTGTTGCTCCTCCCCCTGTCTGGTGGCGCTGCTGGGTGCCCATGTCGCGCACCCCCTCCTGTCCCACCCGCCTGCCCCCCCGTACGAGGTCGTAGAATCATGTCAGTGATGACTTGCAACAACTGATAGAGGGCTCCCAAAATGGATGGAAGTTGTACTCCAGGGGTACGGGACCACTTGGGCGCTTCTGCACAAATCGACCTCCATGCACACTTTTGGACCGCAAAACCCAGCATACGCCTAAAAGACAATGTGTCATCACATTCCCCCCTCCACCCGTCATATGACCACCCACAGGCTGAGGCTCCAACATCCCGGGCTGCGAACAAGTACTCAAGGGAGACTCTGTGTCCTTTGGCTCATCTGGTCAAGACGTAAAAGTGCTGGATGGGGTCTGGGCGTGGGGGCTGAGGAGATGAAGCCCACAGCATGCCAGAGAATCCAGCATGTGATCGATGCACCGCACAGGTGGAAGGGGGTCGTTCGGAACCTCTGGCAAAGTCCCACCATCTTGGGTGCAGGACCTGGTGTGGGATCTCAATGCCTGCAGGTGGGCTCTTCCCTTGGATAGAACCTGCTGGGGGTTGATGAACTTCAGTCCCCGCCCCTCCATGCGTGCCCATGGCCCAACCTTGGTCCGCCGCTCGCCGGCGTCCATTGCGGCACGCCATGCCGTCCTCCAGTGGCCCACAAGGGCGGAGAAGCTATTCCTCCGCCTTGTGCCGCTGTGCACACGGGCGAGGAATTTGTCCCTCCCCTTGTGCTGGTGTGCATAGGGGTGGCAAACCCGTCCCTCGGCCCTTTGCTATTCGCATCACATGTCCCACAATTGTAGGGCACAGAATTGTTTTTTCCTAGGAGTTTTTCGATGAAGTGCCTGGCATGTTCCTCGTGAAATCCTTAGGTGGCTTGTACACCACGACCCTCTGTCCCATAGCTGTGCGTGATATTGGCATCGTGTTAAGCCATCCTCATTTGGCCGCCGATGTGCGACCGGGCCTCTTGGTTCTTTCCAGTCTGCTGTGCGCTGGCAGCCTCAACGTCGCTGGCGAATGTGGGTGCCCCATCTGCGCGGATGGTAGCTACGGGTTGCGCACATGGGTACAGGCGGGGCACTGCAACGCTTCGACATCCTGGACGGAGCATGGTTGTCCGTGACACGCGCGCAGCAAAACGAGTGCTAAAAAGACTAACAACAGTAGAGTCACCCATCTGCGGTGCATTGCGCTGTACAAGAGGAAGTATTCACATTCTCAACAGGTTTTATGTACAGTTCTCAATCGAAGGCTTGATGCCAAGCATCAAGGCTCTAAGTGGCAAGAAGGCACCCTGGCCTGTTCTTCTCAGGAAGACATTGCACCCCTCGCATCCGTATTCATAAACACGTCAGCATATTTGCTTTGCAAGCGGAATCACTGCCACTCCTGCTACTACCACTCCTACTCCTACTACCACCACAACTACCATCAGCACCACCACCACCATCACTGCCATTACTAAACCACAGATGGCGTTGATAGCATCGAAAACCAACGCTGTGTGGTGTATTGCAAGCTTCCAGCCCATGTACAACATGACAAACCAATTCAATGCAGTTGTCGAAGAAGAAGACAGGGCAAAGAAGACAAAACAGCAGAGTCAGTATGTCGACTTGAGCTCGGAGGCCGACAGGTTTTTCCTTTTGCATTCAACACAGCCCGCCTGTGGGCCCCTTGTCATGCAATGGAGGCACATCCGTAGAACAAAGGAGAGGGCTTTCAGACGCAGTGGCCTTAGAGCGCTTGGTGCTTTTGTCCCCGTGCTCCAGGATTCCTAACCCTTGAGTGCAACGGCAGCCGGCCCCCATCAGTCTTGGTGCCACTGGTTGTGCTTTGCGTGCTAAAATGATGAGCATGTCCAGGACGAGGGCAGGACACCAAAGCTTAGTGCGGGGGCTGGGGGCGCCTGTTAAGATGCCTGTCACCAACAACCCCCAGCCCCGGCCTCCGTGCACAACCCGAAAGCCGCACGACATGCGGCTTCCGCAACCTTCGGTTTACCGCGCTTTGCACAAAGTGGCAGCGGAGGGGGGGAGACTCTGTGAGCACAGTGCTATTTTCGGGGGGTGTGGCCCGCTGAAGCGAGCCGGCGCGCCCAAAAGTAAAGGGAGAGTGCGGCGACAGGGTACACAACAATACTGAACGCCGCAGGTCCTGGGCTTCGTCTTGGCTCTCCCGGTTACCTTTTCTCTGGCAAAGGTCTTTTCCGCTTGTTTCTGTTTCCCGTTTGTCATCTGGATGTAGGCGCGCTTTGTGGACACTTGAATCCCGGAAGTCAGACCGAAGCTCATCTTGCCCCCCTTTTTGGTCCTGCATCCTCCGCCAACTTCCTCTTCCAAATCATGGTCCGTCAATTTGCACTCCTCTGCTGCACAAAGCGCCACAAAACCCCTTTCTGCCGCCCACGAAAACCTCAAATTGGTTCCCTGAGAAAGTTCTGGCGCAACTGGATTTGCACATTCTGTGCAATGGGCTGCCCGCCCTAACCCCCGGCCCCCCTCCCCCCACAAGGAACCATGGCTGGGGCGGACGAAAGAGGGAGGGGAGAGGCAAACACGGGGGGCACAACAACGGCAACGGCGTGCCTCCTCGGGAACACATGCGTGGAGGGCATGCAGTTTGCTTTTCAAGGAAAAATTCAGGTGGCGCACACGACACGTGCACAATCCAGGGCGACAAGATCCTAGAGGAAAAAATGAGGAGGGGATGGACGTAAGACCACCCAGCAGCGGGGACGCATATGTATTCATTGGGATGTCCACAACGTAAAGAGGGCGGGCAGCTTGAAGACTTGGCCGAGTGGCTTGGGCAAAGCCAGCAGAAAGGGGTCAGAGGGAGATAGGGGTATTGAGGTGCACAACGTAAGCCAAGGAGGATTTGTCGTCAGGTGGATACCCAAACACAAAGGTTGAGGGAGGTAAAAGGGGCTAGGGCTGATCGATTTGGCCGTCCATCTTGTTGGTGTGAACAAGTGGGTTTGCATTAAAAAAAAAACAAAAAAAATAGGGCTGATCAAAAAGTGAATCCTTCAGTGAAGTGCCTTGACTAGGGAGGAGATGAACATCTCGACCTGGGATTCCCACCCGGGTACAGCAGCCCCAGGGCGATGAAGCAGCAAAACGCCGAGGCGAAGTGCAAAATCCGCGGACTTGGTGCGCTACCACCTTTGGCGACACATACAACGGTGGTCTTGACTCGTTGGCCGCTAGCAGGCGCTGCAGCAAGATACACCACTGCCGCTTGAACCACTGTAACAGTAGCAGTCTGAACATGAACTTCCTCCTGGCGCATGCTTGGATATGTGGGCCAGCAGAACCAAGTGGCCAAACCCACATCTCCTGCTACAACACCCATCCCCATCCATTGCCCCAGGTGGCGTACATGCCTAAGGCGATGGACACGCTGGAAACACACTTTGAATAGAGGGGGATGGGGCGGGGGTTGGGGGGAAACATGATACGATTGCCACACGGAGGACGGAGCACAGGAACAAGGTTGAAGGTTGTTCTTGCCCCCGTCAGGGAAGTGACCCCGCAAGTGGACATCCCAGGGCCCAACAGCCGCTGTTGGGGAGGGCTTCCCCACCGCCGTCATGAAGGGTCTGCCTGGACGCAACTGGCCAATGCCCTCCTCTGTATGGACCCGACACAGTGAAACAGGGACAGTGCCTGGGCTCCATTGGCACACCCTGACCAAAGTAAAGGAAGGGAGTGTCAGTAAGACCGGTAGATCAACACCAGGCCCTGAGCAACCGCTTCAGAAGGATGCGGGGCGAAGGGTGCAGACATTGACATCATAACACCACGACACCTGAAAACCAAGGTTGATGAGGGGGCAGCTTCGACTGTGATGACAGAGCAGCTTGTATAAGCTTTGAACTGTGCCAAGAACCATGCAGCCCTACATCTGCTGCGAGCCCTAGTGACCACCCTCTCCGCGACCTCTACCTGCAGTCAGGGGGGCCTGATGCAAAATCGACAACTGGAAGCAACCCCTCCAAAAGTGGAATGGCTCTGGGAGAAAGGGGATCCAAGGACCAGTCTGGTAATTTCGGCCAACTTGGACAGGCCGTTTTGCGGGGCGAAGCCATAACAGTGTGTGGAAAGGGAAAGGGTGCGGATGGGGCAAAACGCCATGAGGACAAGGTACCCAGCTCAGACATGAGCAGAGACCACAGCCATCTGGAAAACTAGGCGTTGGGGGTGGGGGTGGTTGAGCCAACCGGCGCGGACTGTTGGCGGCGGCCCAGCAGTCTGCAGCCGATGGCGTTTGCAATGCGGTGGGTGGGGGATGGCCTCGCCATCTACACAGTCGTCACACAAAAGCCACCCCCCCCCCCCCCCATCTCCCGGCCGTTGGTTGGGTGCCAATTCCATCGGTTACCCTCGGGCATCGGTTGTAAGTGAGGATGCTGACTGACGGCTCTCTGTCGCTCAGAAATGCGGGGCTGCCGGGGGTTTGCCGGCGACTTGTGGCCGAAGACTACGCGGCATCTTCAAATTCGACTCGGGATCGCTTCTGGCCAATGAATTGGGTCGCAACGCGGAATGGGAGGCCGAGGAGGCCCCCTAAAAAGCCACGACGCTTTGGCAGATCAGTGACAGTGGCCTGGGAGGACGGCACAGTGCAACAGCGTTATGGCAGAGACGAGATGAGACGTACAACAGTGCACATGGGGGACCCGCAGGCGGACAAACAGTCGCTATGCGTAGCAATCCTTGAGACAATTTTAAGTTGTGGTTTGGCACATGGAACATCGTCTTGTGCACTTGAGAACAACAGTGAAGAAGTGCCATACGGCTATTTTGTTTGGAGATGGTGTCGGGACCCCCCCCCCCCCCCTCCCGCAAGAGGCAAAACCGGCGGCGAAGCTGTTGTTGCCGGGCGGGGGGGGGGGCGAAAGCTCGGGCGCGACTCCAATACCTCTGGGAAGCTTTGTACAGTTTTCAGGGCCTTCAGCGTTATTCCTGGCGCTGGTGGAGTAGATGTGCCCGACCAAGTGTCTGGACCTGGGGCCTTGGCTGTTGGAGCCGGGGTGCCGGAGCCGCTCGACCAGCAGGAGGAGTCTGGACGGGCGTGGACGCTGGACCGATGGTGGTTGGCGAATGCCCAACAGCGCGTGATGGTGCAAGGCAAGGCATGGCTGGCACGGCACGGCATGGTTTACTATGGAGGGGACAAAATCAGCAGTGGCCCACAAGTGGGCGCGATGGCTACATAACGCTTGCCGTCTTGCGATTCCCCATTTGCTTCGAAGCAGGGGACAAAATCAGCAGTGAGGTGCTTGCGCCTTATCATCTGATATGCCAAGTCGCAAGCTGCTTACTCCAAAATTGTTTTGCGAAGTTTGCCTCAGTTTTTGTGTAAATCTGCGTCTTGGCCACGGCATTGCAATTGTGTAACGAAAAAAGTAGCCCCTGCAAGACTCAATTTTGAGAAACAGAGGCATGTTTGAATGGCATTGGGGGTCAGTGCGATCAGCGGCGGTTGACGCCAACATGACGGGAAATGGTCAACAACCGCAAGCAGGTGGCCGCGTGAGTGGTACCGCCGGCCGGGGGTGGGCAGGCGGTGCAACAGAAAGGCGAACCACCGGCAAACAAACCCGGTCCAACAACAACGCCCTGACCCAATTCCAAGGCCACCCCCCTTCTGGGCCAGCGCGAGGGGTAAACTGGCACGCACCGATGGATCGGACCACCCCCTGCACTGTACCCGCCTTCACACTGCAGCCGGAAAGCGCAGAAATACCTCACTCAAGCGGTGGTTGTCCGCGGCATCATCCAAATCGGCGTCGTCGTCCGTGGCATCACCCAAATCGGCGTCGTCGTCCGCGGCATCACCCAAATCGTCGTCGTCGCCGTCGTCCGCGGCATCGCCCAAATCGGCGTCGTCGCCGTCGTCCGCGGCATCGCCCAAATCGGCGTCGTCGCCGTCGTCCGCGGCATCGCCCAAATCGCACGCAAACTCGTCCCGCACACTCCCGTCCCATTCTTCGTCAGCCGCTAGGTGTTCGTCCGACTGCAAATCCCCGCCCGATGCCGCAGCCTCGACGGACTCGGGGTCGGCATCGATGCCCAGACTCCCCTCGGATGCCAAACTGGCCTCTGATGCTGCGCATACGTTGTCCAATTCCGCACAACTGTTGTCCAAGTCTGCGCAGCTGTCGCCCAATGCGGGTGCTGCATCCGCCAGCCCTGTAGAAGCGAGCCCACAGTCTGCCAATGAATCCCTGAGGGTCCCTGATGGGACTCAAAGTCCGGCGGGTGCTGGTGCGGGACATTGGGTCTTCACCACCAAACCCTGGCACACGTTCGCACAGCCCTGTCAAAGAGGCACCGGCAACATCCCCCACTCATTTGGTAACACTCAGCATATCGCCCGCTCTCAACACACAAAGTGACACAAGGTTGATGGCTCAGTTTTGGCGACACTCGCCCTTTGTTCAGCATCATGTCATGCCATGACGGAGGTCAATCCGCCCCCCTTATCCAAACTACCGAAAATTGCCACGGTCCTACGCCTCCTGTAGCAGAGGCGCAGCACATGAAAAAGGGAACTGTTGTGCTGGTGCTAGCAAAAGGTCAGAATGATGCCCACGGCTTGTCGAATGGACATTTTGTGGGCACACGAACAACAAATGTCCTTCAGCCCACAAAACGTGACACTTTGACCCCAAGCCCTTGTCCTTTGTGGTTGCAGATTGGCACCTAATCAAATTAGGTGCCAAATCGATACGGTCCCCACGCCCGCTGTACCTTGGACAACACCGCAGCTTGGCCATCATGCGACGATGGTCCTCACCCTCAAGAGTCACAACGGGAACACTCACAGTGCATTGTCGCAGATACGGCGCCGGAGGCGCCACCACAGAATGTTTGCAGCATTGTCCATGATGGTCTGCAGAGGCCTTTCTGAAGTTCAGCCCAGCACTTGATTATTTGTCAAGGAAGAGCAGCAAGAAATCTGGAAGCAAGAAATGTGCGGGTTTTGCTGTGTTGAGCAATCATGCTGATGATTTTGGGGGTTGCACGCCCCTGGCAGAGTTTTTCTTAACCAGGGGGGGGGGTGATTTCAGGGACCCACCGACCCAGATTTTTGGCAAACCCACAGACCCACAAATGCCCCACTCCACAGGGGGAGCGGTATTGGACACCCACCCACTCATCCACTCACCCACCCGACTACCCAAATAAGATATGCAATACAAAAGAAAACCTTTGGCGCTGACCCAAAGTCCCCCACAATGGCCTACCCCACGGGGGGTAGAGGGGGGGCGGTTGGAAACCCACCCACCCAGAAGTTCTGACACCCCCCCCCCCCCAAATAGGGTAGGGCACACACTAAGAAAAACCCTGGTCCCTGCCCGAAGGCTCCACCATCCTACCAATTGGTACCAGTGACCAGGATGGCCAGGGACCAGGACCGGGTGCCGGGGTTGTGCTACCTCTGTTCGACACAGGCCCATTCAGCCACTGCTCAGCCCACGGGGCCTCAACTGCAGTGAACTGCACCATCGGGTCCGCGCGCTCCTGAGAGAAACAAACGCACCGCGCGCACCGCGCATTGCACCGCGCGCTCGTTTTTGGTTGGCGTTTTACGTATTTTTTGGCAGATTTTCAGGGTGGCAGGGATGCGGTGGCTAAGGGGCTCTACTTATGCTTGTGGGAGAGTGATGTTGTGACTAAATGAAAAAATGGTGTGTTCATAAAACAATGCGCACCAAACCGTGCGCACCGCGCATTGCACCGCGCGTTCGTTTCTCTCCCTGCCCAGCGCTGGTGTGCCGTCCAGGCCCTTACGGGGCATACCGTCCCCGGCCCTGTGGTGGTCAGTCTTGTTGCATTGAGGGGCGGGGGGGTACCTTGTGTGACCATCGAACGCTTGTGCCAAGGGGGCAGCAGGTACAGGTCCTCGCAGCTCTGGGCGCCAAACGATGACCGGTTCAAGGACCGACGCCGGGCCTCTGAGAAGACACTGCTCGAGGGGGGCGACGTCTCCCGCACGAATGCGAAGGGGCCATCGGGGCAGGTGCCGGGGGGCATCTCCCGGGCGTTGAGGCTCTTGAGGCGCTTCAGCCGCCGCACCGTCGGCGAGTAGATCGGGCGGGACGGCGTGGCGCCATGTTGGGGGCTGTGGAGCACCGGGGGGGAGTCCACCGGCCCCGTGATGTTGACGCGTTTCTGGCGCTTTGGGGTTGAGGGCCAGGCCTCAGCTTCGGAATCACTGAGCATGTTCCCAGAAGAACGTAACGCCTGAGGGGTGCCAATGGAAAAGGGCAGGTGGACCTTCTCAAGGCGGCCCAGTGACCCCCCCCCCCCCCTTGTGCCGACCCAAACCCTTTGGACACGAGCTCCAAGATTGAGCCCTAGGCGGGGTTATAAATAACAACATTGAGGCATCCCAGGCGCCAGGGCGTCCTCGGTGACCCCGGGAGCCGGAAGGGGCAGACAATGGTCCGCTAGTGCTGGGAGATCACCCCGGGTGACATGGACCTGTACCCTGCTGCCCCCGTGGATAGTCCCCTCAGAATGCACGGCGGTTCCCCCCCCTCCCCCTGGGTTGTCACGGAAATGGGGTATTTACAATCTGTCAAGTCCAAGACGCGAAAATGCCCTCACAGCAAGGCTAGCTATGGGCATGATTGTTTGTATACATTGACATGGGCATTATTGCCCGCATACATTGACATGTCTGGGTAGTCCAAGAAGGATCAACCAGAAACTAAAAGCAAATCCAAGAGAGTTGGGGAGCCTGTTCATGAAATCACCATCTCAAAGCCCCAACCGCCTACTTCATGACTTTGGGGGTGGCATGCGGGACCATTTTGCCCCACCACAAGGGCACATATGTCAACTTGCCCTCTGACCGGCCCTCCCATGGTCACCAGACTTGGAGCACAACCACATTCATGGTAAAGAAGGGTGCATCAAATCAATGCACTATGTGAGAAGAGCAACCATAACACTATGGAGCAGTGGTGTTGTCACTTTCGTGGGCGGGTTTGACACTACGGAGCGGTGGTGCTATCACTTTCGCGGGCATGTTTGGACTGATTTTGTGGTTCCCTTACCATGTTTGCCCCGCTGTTCTTGGTCATCCTAGTGTGACCCACCATAGCCGATGAAAACAAAAATGTCCAATCCAAAAGCAACATCAATACTCAAACACTCAAAAATACAGTAGAAGCGCAAATCACGCAAAAGCAACACACAACTTACATACACCCAAAAGAAATATCTATCTTGGTTTGACGGTGACGTTACCCCCTTGTTTTGGTGGATTGGTTGGCCCCGGGCGACATGGACCTGTACCCTGCTGCCCCTGTGGACCGTCCCCTCCCGTCCTTCCCACAAGGGATGGTCACCGAGTGACGCCCCCCCCCCCCCCTCTTTGGAGTGTGCATCTTGGAGGGTTTGGCAACATGCCAAACCCCCCCTTGGAGTGTGCATCTACCGTGCAAGCTTTTAAAATTTGCGAAACCGGCATTTTTGCGAAGGACACCCCCCAAAAATTATTTTTTTTGCGATTTTTTGGTTTTGCGACCAAAAATTTGAATGGCGGGCGAGAAATTAATTTTTTTTTTTGCGATTGTTTTTTCAATTTGCGTTCACAAACAAAACCAATGCACCCAATGCAAATTTCCATGCATACAAATGACACACTGTAGGCCCACACATGAACAATTCGCCATTAGTCGCTCAGCAGTTGCAGCGTAGCGGTGCACTGCAGTTCCATGTGGGATGACAGAGAAATAATGTTGTAGCGCGAACATGGTAGAAATGGTGCTGTACACAAAGAAGGAAAGCACACAAAGCAGGGGGCGGGTTACTTACAACACAAAATACCTCTCATGTGATGGGTGCAATTAATTTATTTTTTGCGATTATTTCGAATTTTGCGTTGTACTTTTCGATTGTACGGCTACAATATTTTTTTTTGCAATTAATTCTAGATTGCGTGGGACTAACTTTATACACACGACCTACTCAGAATTAATTAGGTTTAGCTCTCTTGAAGTTTGCTCGGTAGATGCACTTGGTCAACGACCCTGGGGTAGTCAAACAAGACAAGTCATCTAGGGGCTCCATTGACACAACCAAACTGCGTTCGGACCTACAGAGGGTCAGTAGCCAGAGGCCAATAGGCGCCACCAACGGAGAACAAACCAACACCATGGCCTCGTGCCAACCCCCCCTACCCACCCACCTAGCCTCCATGACCCATGCATCTAAATGCTTGCTCGTATTTCATGTGGCTGCTCGCGGCTTGCTGGCAATCCCCAGAAACACGAGGAAGTTTGCTGGTACACGGTGGTCGTGTTGGGATGTTTGCCATTAATGCCCTCTTCAGCTGGCTTCCCCCATGATGGAATCCCGCTACCTGTAGCATCATCTGTGGAAGTAATGGGCTGCAGTGTTGGGTGTGTTGGGGCCCTGTTGGACCCCTTTGGGGGTGGTGGCCTGGGAGTAGACCTGGAACAAGGGGATCCAGTTGGGGTTTCTGCAACATCAACTTTCTCCAGCCATGTGATGCACGGTCCCCACAATTGTTTCCCGATGCGCATGCATATCCGATGTGCACATGTTGGCGCCTAGAGGGTGCAAGGCCAACAACAGTGGGCATATCCTTGTGGCCTAGGCTCCGGGAGTTGTGCCAAACAACTTTCCTTACTTACCTCTTGTTGTTGTAACTTTCCTTACTTACAACTTACCTTCAGCATACCTGATGTGTCTGCATGAGGGAGACAATGCAGAACATATACAGCATGGTGTGGCACATATCCTACAAAATACAGGCACACGGGTGGTACCTTTTTTTTATTTTGTCCAGTGCTGTTAGAGGCTAAGTGTTTGCACTGCGTGCGCACTGTGTGCATATTGTGCACGCAGAGGCTAGGATACTCACCCAAGAATACCTGTCACCTGTTTACTAGGGGGAAGACTGAAAGGTGTCAATACCATAGGGTTGGCCAGGTGTCCATCGATACTTCTGGTTGTAGTTATAACCAACAGCATCGTCGAAGAAGAACTGTCCGGTCCTGGTGTCGACTCGCCACCATCGAGTATCGGCGATCGAGAGCCTTTGAGCGACGATGACCACGTGGACTTCTTTGCAGTCGTGGACGTGGCCATACCGATCGATGATCTTGAGCATCTCGGTTCGAGAATCACCTTGAAGTCGACCAAGGTTTTGGTGCGCGTACTATCTGTCCGGAAGAGTACTCTGCAGGGCGAATCGAACCGCCTCTACGGATACGAGGCTCGCTGCAGTGTCGACAATGACGACGTCGAGATCCGGGTTGTGTCGACTGTGTACACTTTGTCGATGGGCCTCTTCTAGGGGGAAATGGTTGACAATTCAAATATGCCACATCCCAAATGCTTGGGAAGCCAAAAAAACCCTGGTACGGAACCAAAAACTTGTGAAAAGGGGCCGAAACTAGGGTTCGAGTATTTGCCGACATCCAAAACTGTGCACTGCGTGCGCACTGCGTGCATGGCATTCCCAGAGTGTAACTGGAAATTTGGGCCTATGTGCATTACACTTTGCAAAATTGTGTGTAGCAACCCATGCATCCAGGCGTGTGAGTGGCCCAGGACTCATGGGTGTTTTTGCGGAGACAGTGTGTGATCTTTGGACCATGGGGTAGAGCATTCTGTCATGTACTACCCTTGAAATACGGGTATCCGAGATTCCCACAAAACTGGTCTAAGTGGGAACACATTTGGATCTTTTTGTGTGTGCTTGGAGACACCTGGTTGTGTGTCCAGACGCAATGCATAGTTGTCAATTGTGTGGAGAAACGCTAAATTGCCCCCCTTGCCCCGCTGTGCCACATCCGTCAATTTTGGGGAACCTTTTCTAAATTCCTGCAAGTCATTGCTTGCATGATGGTGGAGGCGTCTGGTGATGGTGGGGAGCATACGACTGGCCTACATCTAAAAGGTCCAGCTGTCAGGGCGTGGAGCACCGGGCACACACCAGCCCAACGACCACCAACCGTGGAGCAAGCAGGTGTGCCAACATGCACATGCCCCCACCCCCCGCCCCAAGCCACAGCCACTGCCCCCTCCATGCCGCAGCTCATGCACAGGATAAAACAAGGGGAGCAGGTCACGGTGGTGCCCTGCAAGAGGATGACCCTCCCTGCTCCAGGACACCCCCAGGCCCGGGGGTATTTCCCACCCACATGCGCCATAGCGGGGGCTGGGGACTCCGGGCGGCCTTGAGACCGGACACTCGGGGGTGCCGGGCCCAGTAGAGCAACGTTAGGGAAGGGGCGTGGCTGTGGCTTGACCCCCTGCAGCGGGGGCTGTATCCCCCCACCCCCACCCTTGGACAGCGAGGGTGGGGAGGGGGGGTTATAGGGCTGCCACGAGGCTACGGCACAGTGCACGACTGTCCAGTCTCCTCTCGGTCTTGATGGCATTCCTCGCAGACACGGCACGGCACAGCGAAGAGAACTGCGATGGTGAACCGCAGGAGGAAGTCCATTTGGAGTTAAGGGGCTATCGCTTGTGTGGGACCAGGGCGGTCATCCACAAACAAGTCCGGTGGTGGGCGGCCACTGCGGCCCTCGGCCCACGTTGTGCATGGCATCACTTGGAGGCCGTGCCTGCAGTCCCGGAGGATGTGGGCGTACGCACACCACTTGTGGCCGACACGGCGGTGCGAACTGGGGCATACACCGCCGGTTAGGGAAGGAGTCGCGGGATATTCCCCGAGGCTTGACATGTTGTTGATGTGCGTGACCGAAGGTCATTGAATGCCAGGCCAAGAATTGGGTTGGAACTGTGAACCTGCTCATTCAAGTGTACCCGTGGAGTCGTCTGCAGGGCCATGGTGGGCAGTACCGCTCGTTGGCCTTCTCAGGGCCTACACAGCTCCATTTGCCGGTGGCCCTTTGCAACTCCCCCCCCACCCCTGGGGAAGTATTAGAAGGGGGGGGGGAGGGCGGGACCCAAAAGTTGGTGTACCAACGATGGGCGGACCACATTTTTCCAATGTTACATTTCGTTTTTCCCGACGATGGTGACTTTGGGCCCGGGGGGGGGGAAGGGAGAGGGAGGAGGTTACCCCCCCCCCCCCCTTCCTCCTCTGGTGTACAGCCAGTCGAATACCCCCCTCCCCCCCCCCGCTGACCATCTAGGAGCAATAAAGGGGTCGCCTGAGTACATTTCCAGACACCCACACGAACACCCACACGCATGCAGCCCCCGATACGCACATGCCATGTGCGCCCACACGCCTGCAGACATGTAGAACGACAGAGAGACACGCGTGCGGGTGTACACACACATATACGGAGGAGGGGACAGGACTCAGCCCAATGGGCTGCAGCCCCGCGGCGGCGGTCCTCCTTCGCGGCCGATGCGGGTGTGTTCAGGCCCCCGCTCAAAGCCGTCGACCAACATGTCCACGCAACGCGGGTCACCGGGTCCCGTTGCTTCCAGGGCCCTTCCCGCTGTCTGCCCTGGCACACTCCTTCGAGGACCGTGGCTCAGTCCGGAAATGGCCCATTTTCAAGAACTCATTGTGATATTCGGGGCCAGAACGGGTCACCACGGCTCAAAGCAGGACACACCGAAGGGCTCGGAACCAGCGTGTGCAAACCCCCACTGTTGACCCCTTTTGGACCCGATGTTGGTCCTGAAATGGCCCATTTTTAGGCCTTTCTGGATCTTTGAAGTGGCCAAAACAGGACTCGGGGGCACAGCTCCGAGGCACCGTTGGCCTGACCCCTTAACAACGCCCCCCCCCCCCCCCTGCACCTCACGTAGAGTGCGGAGACACAGGAGCGCTCCGTACCGCAGACGAGGGTGTTCTTAGCGGTGAAGCGCACAGCGCCATCCCGTCGGACACCGGTCACAACAAATCAGATGATGGACACTGTCGCGTGGTCCCCCGGGCGCCAACAGGAGACCAACCACTCCTCTCATGCCGTCACAGCACACTGGAGACCCCCCCCCCCCCTCCTACTCCAAGCATGCCAAGAGCCTCATGTTGCTAACTCTGTGCCTGGGCCAAGCTGTGACTGTGCGGCAGGGTAGGGGTAGGCCACCCCGGGATGCATATGCAGACATCCACGTGCACTCACAGCCACAGACATATAGCCGTGCACATACTCTTGTAGTATACAATACAGTACAATACAAACAGTGGGTGCACACTTGGAGCATTTGCCAGAGCAATCTTCAGCCGTGCACACACACACACACACACACACACACACACACACACACCAACACATACGCACCCCGAAACATATTTTCACATGTACATACAGACATACCGACATAAACACACACACACACACACACACACGCACATGTGTACACGTGTGCACACAGTCACACACATGCAGACACAGAACAGACATGCGCACGCCAACGCAAACACATGCATATACATCCGCATGAAACACATGTGCACACAGTCGCCCGACACCCCACACCAGCGGAATGGCACGTGCTGGTGCGGTGACCTGGTGGGCCGTCCCCTCCGCAGCATCAGGGCGGCGCCGGTCTCCCCACAGTCTCCTCTGCAAGCCACAGGACGTCTCCTGCACCTGGAAGGGGATATGCCCTGAGGTATCACGGTGGGTACGAAGGCTGCCTCCACGCAGCCTGTGGGGGCGTTTTCGCACAGCGCGCGCACAGCGCCAATTATTACGGTGATTATCCAGGTAACAACCCTGAAAACCACCCCCCCTGCGGAATCATGCACAATCAATTCAAAACTCAAAAATTCAAACATCTGATGCTTGCCATGGGTCCCAGGGACCTACATTTTGCCCCCTATAGCCCCGTCCACTGCAGCAGCCATTCAATGACGTCCTTTCAATCTTCTGAACTTACCGAACTCCCGGTGGTGGAGAACAGCCAACTTTCGCACAGCGCGTGCACAGCGCACGGTACGCCCCCTGTGGCGGTCCCTAGACGGAAATGTGGCTGAGTTCTGGCTTAACGCCCGCAGCAGATTACCCCAAAGAGGGGTGTGTATCCCGCAGTGCTTGGAGCCTCCGTTGCCATGCGTCTATCCGTCATGACACCCCCGGCCCCACCCCAGTGCCAGGCCCCATAAACTGTTGCCCCCCGCCCCCCGTTGGACTGCCCTGTCGAACCGCGAAACAGGAACGAAGCAAGAAAAGCGGTTGGAGAAAACTCCTCAGGGGCTGCAGAGCAGCCCTAGACGTCTTTCGGTCTGCCAAAGAGTGCGCAAAAATGGTGATCACAAGGCAGGCAAAGCCCTTCACCAGACCGAAATAAATCCACGCAGGGGTATGCACGCACGCACGCAGGCACGCAGGCACGCACACACACACACACACACACACACACACACACACACACACACACACACACACACACACACACACACACACACACACACACACACACACACACCCACACCCACACACCACAGGCATAAACAGACTCAGGCACGTGTGCGTGCACACACACACTTACACAGATGCACACAGACACAGACACCGCATACATATACACAGACAGGGACACTCGCATGCCCACACGAACCGAGACACACCAACCTCCCCCCCCCCCCCATCCTCTTGCCATTGGAAGGGGAGCGGAAACGGGGAGCAAAAGTGTGGTAACACACAAAAGATATTCTTGCAGAAATGTAACTGGCATTGTCCAGGCGATGAGGAAGGTCTGGCCGGTGTCCGAAACCAGCTTCGGTTGTCACTGAGCTGCTCTGACTGTGTAAATGCATATCAGCTTTGCTTTGGTGCCTTGATAGCCAGACCCCCTCCCCAAAACTGCTGTGGTATGTGCATAACGTCGGGACCTCAAACCACGTGATCCCAAACCAAGCGAATACCCTCAAGCCCAGAGGATCTCTCGTTTAGCTTTCTCAAAAAGGTCCTGCACCGCCGCATTGACTCCGACCTGCCAGCCCTGCTGGTGGGTGGTCAGGTACAGCAGCACAACTCCACATAGTTCCTGAAGAAAACATGAAATAAGTTGGAGCTGAGGAGGAGAGCGATGGAGGAGAGGGGGGGTTGTTTGGGGTATCAGGGTATCAGGCCTTCATGAGGCCCACAAATCTGGTCAAGACACGCACGCACGCGCGCGCGCGCGCGGTCGCACGGCAGGCACGCACTCGCCCACCCACGCACACACGCACGCACACAAAGGAGGGCAGGGGGTGCCGTAATTAAAAAAAAAAAACTCAGAGTGTCCAATACGCCCTACGATGGCGGTTGGTGGGTAACCGATGGCGGTTGGTGGGTAACCGATGGCGGTTGGAGGGTAACCGCTGGGGGTAACATGCAGACATAAACCAGACCAAAAAAAAAAGAAGCCAAACACAATCCTGGGGGTAACATGCAGACACAAAAAAGACCAAAAAAGCGAAGCCAAAAGTATTGCACAATCTGGGAATTGAACCTAGGATACTCAGATCCAGATTGCGGTACAACTACCAACTGAGGTACCTCAGAATCTGGCAGCCCTCCACCATCAGAGAGTGGATGCCATAGGAGAAAAAAAAAAGAGTGAGCGTCCTTATGGCACCCCCTGAAGGAGGGTGCTATGTGTCGGTTGTCCACGGGAGGTGCTGAGTTTCGGTTTTACATGGTAGGTGCGAGATGCTGGCCGTTGTTCAGGGAGGGCGCCGCATGTCGGATATGCATGGCTGGGTGCCGGGGGAGGGCGCCATGTGTCGTTTGTACAAAGCAGGGCGTTGTATGTCGATTGCATGCGGAAGGGTGCTCTCTGTCATTGTACGTGGGATGGTGCTTTGTGTGTGTCGTACACGGGACATTACGGGTGGGAATGGGAGGGTGCTACATGTCGGTTGTA
Organism: Eutreptiella sp. 'Long Island Sound 2002'; assembly: GCA_964036045.1. Classification (NCBI taxonomy): domain Eukaryota; phylum Euglenozoa; class Euglenophyceae; order Eutreptiales; family Eutreptiaceae; genus Eutreptiella; species Eutreptiella sp. 'Long Island Sound 2002'. The sequence continues at coordinate 200,090,771 of OZ038378.1, read as the reverse complement.
CTTGGGGAGTGCGGTTTGTACATACGTGTACCCCGTTCGCTTGTACACGAGGGGGGGGGGTGTTGTATTTCGCTTGCCCGGGCATTTCAAACTAAAATCAGACAATTCAGCAACCTGGTGTCAAAAATAATTTGCTGGCATATGTGCTCAATTCCTCAATGTTCACATTCCAGAGAATGGTGTTGCGGCAATTTTCCTTCACGGAGATCAAAACACGGCATCACCTCTACAACAGAAGCACAGCATCAAAAACATCACCACTGACATGTAGCGGATGGAGTTCATCAACGGAATCCAAAATTCGATTCACACAAATGGTCGGGAATGCATTCGGTTTGGAGTACAGGATTACACAGAACACAAAATAATAAAACAAATCATATTGGACTGCATCAGTGGTTACAATCTTCCGTCATGAGATTTTCTGTGAAAACGCCAGATAAGATCTGTGATAAACGATGGACGTCCGAGTGATCCAAACTTTGGGGCATGTCGCCTCCTTCGTGTTCTGCACCAAACGGTTGCAGATTTGCAATGGAGAGTACCATGCTTGAAACGGGGTTTCTACATCGAGAATACGTCATGGTTGAAACGGGTGTGACGTGCACTTTGCGATCACCGAGAATATGTTGATGCTGCACATCGCTCCCGAAGCAGGATCAGCAGCAGCGGCAACAGCACCACCTGCTGCTGCCACTGGTCCCTCAGCAACAGCAGGGTCACCCACATCTGACGACTCCTGTCACGGGTTGTTTGGGTCTGGTTGATTGACAAAAATCGGGAGGATAATTTTTGTCGACCGCATACAATGCAACTTACTGGCATGTTCCCTGGTCATCAATCACAACAACAAGGGTGGTGATATGGTTGTTAAATGGACTACGAACCCACATGCTGCGAACGTGTCGACATGTTATGAGGAGATATGTCAGTCGAGACAGAAAGACATTTGATCTGACGGACGTGATAATGACCTGGATATACGATTGAGCGTCTTCGGCCCACGTACTTTTGGGGATTCTCAGCATCAATCAGATTGGTCGCACCATCGCAACACCACCCACAAATTCAATCACCCACTTCGTAATGCACTGAACCACAGATAAGCACCAGCACGTTCTATGTTACCGCAGGAAGAGAACACAGTGCGAGGCAACGCGCCGCCGTGACTTGGAACTGCAACACAATGCCCTGTTGCGTACGGGCACGTACCTTTTCGCGCACGCGCTCCGGGGTCTCGTCCTCGTTGTTGTGCAGATGGATGTGTTGCTCGCCGTCACGCCTTACGAGAGGCCTAAAAGAACCAGGGCACATGCCATTGACCAGAGGTGGTGACAGTGTCATCAACATGCAACTCAACAGCACACAGTCAGACGAGCTGCAATGCCCCCTTCCCCTTGCTCGTTCTGCATTTAAAAAACAACATGTCTCGGGCAATATCATGCCCTTGAATCTGCCACACTCAGAAGAATGCCCCGAATGGTTCTGCTCCAATGGTGGGCTGCTATCTACGGGTGTCCTGAGGGGGCCATCTCCAGGGTGTGGCTCGGCGGACAACGCTGTTTCATGTCCCTTTTCGGCATGCCCTCCCGGCGCTTCAGGTGGTCTTGCTCAACTCCCACACATCCAGGTCTCCTAACTCAAGTCTATCTGAGGATGCACCAAATGTAGGCCATGAAGTATGGAGAGCCAACCTGGTCCTCAACGCCAGGCTCCATG